>OZ014484.1:9896342-11096342 GCA_963965965.1 Trididemnum nubilum | reverse complement strand
TAAACCACCCTACGCCCTAAACCCCCTACGCCCTACACCCTAAACGTACATGAAATCGACCAATATAAACTACTGGGGACCCACACAGAGTGGTCGCTCACAAGGCAGTCAACAATAAATTATCAGGTTTGTCAAAAATCAGCTCCATATTTTAATGCAATCACAAACAAGAAAAAATGCTTATATTAATTTATTTTGATGTATTTAATTTATTTTAATTTATATAATAATTTACTTTTTGAAAAAGCCTTTTGACAATTCAATGATGTGCAACGTATTTATCAAGAAGAGGCGGAATTTCTCAAACCTAATTGTGATTAGATTGTTTTTATTCACCAAATTGCGTCAGCTAGGTGACAGGGAAAGAACAAGGGCGTATTTAGGAGGGTATTGGGCCATGGCCTCTCCCTTTGGGTTGAAGGATAGTATAATTAGCATAGAATAGTATGCAAAATTGCAGCATGGCCTACTTTGGGACTTGGGCACAAGGTTTGAGCATACAAACAGTAGGCGAAGACCTTTGTTTTTGGCCTGCACCCAATTTTGGGCCCAAAACCGGGCTAAATTTGGATAAAGACTTTTTGTTTTTTCGGTCTTCATCGAATTTTGGACAGGAAAACGGACCGATTCTGGGTGGAAAAATTTTCATTCTGATCCTTGTTATGCTCAAATTTTCTGAATTTCCTGGCCCCTCCCCTTCCAAAATCCTGCGCATGCTACTGGAAAGAACCATTCCATCTTCGAGTCAAGCTGCAATCTTTGCAGTGCCCACTTAACCACCACCCACCACGGGGGCTTCACGCTCTTCTTTTTGATGCCTAGCGGCAGAAAGCTACAGAAAATACCAATTTTTTGATAGTCTTGGTTTGACCCAAGCGTGAATCGAATTTGAGTCTACCATTTCAATAGCAGATGCTCTCTACCCTATTGTTAAATGAGAGATCAGAAAAGCATCAAATTTTGGTATTGGTAATAAGGGCAGATTCTCCATGCATGCAAGTCATGCATTCCATGCCTAGTCATTTAGACAAAAAAGATCAAATCAAAATCTTCATTATACTCGCTGTAATACACCGAAGCGTGTAACGAGTTTGCGGGGCCCATTTCCGCATAATTTTGCGCCCGGGCAACACAGCTCCTTTCGAAGAAATGTCGCAGAGGTGGAAAGCCTTTGGCAACACTGTGTACGATTTGACCGGCCCGAAATTTGAACCTTTAATCTCCGGCTCCAGAGACGAACACGTTATCGCTTGACCAACTGGCCGAAACTAAGTATATGCAAAGATTTAAAATCAAACTAAGTTGCCTCAGTTACGGGCGTTAACTTTTAAGTCAAAGGAGCAATAAATAGTCTCGCTTAATTCATTGAGTTCAGCTTTCGCCTGCCTTCAGCATGTCGCTAAATTACAAAAAGTGATGGTTTCAGCAAACACAGAGATTACAAACAAAATTAAATAGGTTTGTAAACCTTGATTGGCGCATCGTTTGCTGCTAAAGTTCTTTTATACGTCTCGCTTCTTATTTTCGTAAAATGTAGTCTCTATTTTAATATTATATTTGTAACAGTGAATTAGCTTAAAACAGGCCTCAAGCTATGCACTAAAGCAATGCAATTATAAGTAATGCATGCAAGGGTGTTGCCATTTTATATACTTTTTAAGCGATATGCTCCAAGCGAATTACTCAGCGGCAAACCAAGCCGTGATGGCCGGTAGGTATTAGCCAGGCACGTAGCCAGACCGCAATTTTTGTGGGTATACTCACAAAATTTGAGTGCAATGTTTTTTCTCCTAAGACAATTTCCTAAAAAGAAGGTCTTCAGTCCAGAAAACCACAACAAACTTCAAATTTAAAAGCATAGGCGTAGCCAGGATTTTTGATTGGGGGGGGGCAAACCATAAATCGCATGCAATGACGTCATCAGAAACTTCGAAATAGGATTTTTTTGTGGGGGCAAAGATATCGTAGAATGGAAGATCAGAAGCCGTGGCCTGGTGTTGGCACGTAACTGGGAACTCGTTCAAAGGAGAGGGCTTAAACCAATATTTAACCTGCGAAAATGTCTAAACTGGGAGAGGTGTTTGAGTAAAGAATTGTACTGTAATTCAAACGTATTACAGACGGGGGTTGAGGGCTTCGCTCCCAGCCGCTGGACAATTTTTCGTAATTTTTTGAAAAAAAGCTATTTTAATACCATTGGATCACATTTCGTACGTATTCAGACCCGTTTGAAAGTAATAGATTTATAACATTTGAAAGCCAATTGAAAAAATTAATAATAAGTCAATTAAGATGTTTTTTGACGTTTGCAGGCCAGAGTTTTAATATTTTAAACGTTTTGCGTGCTTCTGGCCTAAAGGCTACCAGCTTGGAAGCCTAGGGAAGAGCCACCAGAACGGCGACTACTTAAAACAAGCAATGCGAAAAATTGACTTCCCGCAGGAATCGAACCTGCAGCCTTTGGATTACCGGTCCACTGCTCTACCACTTGAGTTAATAATAAGTCAATTAAGATGTTTTTTGACGTTTGCAGGCCAGAGTTTTAATATTTTAAACGTTTTGCGTGCTTCTGGCCTAAAGGCTACCAGCTTGGAAGCCTAGGGAAGAGCCACCAGAACGGCGACTACTTAAAACAAGCAATGCGAAAAATTGACTTCCCGCAGGAATCGAACCTGCAGCCTTTGGATTACCGGTCCACTGCTCTACCACTTGAGTTAGACAAGACGCCTCCTCGCATGCTTAATTTTGGCTATTTAAACCCAGCAACTTGCTTGTTGTATGATTGTAATAATAAGTCAATTAAGATGTTTTTTGACGTTTGCACGCAAAACGCAAAAGCACGCAAAACGATTAAAATATTAAAACTCTGGCCTGCAAACGTCAAAAAACAGCTTAATTGACTTATTATTACAATCATACAACAAGCAAGTTGCTGGGTTTAAATAGCCAAAATTAAGCATGCGAGGAGGCGTCTTCTCTAGCTCAAGTGGTAGAGCAGTGGACCGGTAATCCAAAGGCTGCAGGTTCGATTCCTGTGGGACGACAATTTTTCGCATTGCTTGCTCTTCCCTAGGCTTCCTAGCTGGTAGCCTTTAGGCCAGAAGCACGTAAAACGATTAAAATGAAAAAATTAAATTGTTCAATTCTCCTTTTCCTTGCAATTTAAGTCCAAAACAGGTTTAAAATCTTACATTTTGGTGTTAAATTTAGTAAGCGATTTGGCCCAAGTAGGGGAAGTAAAGAACATTGCATCCTGCAACATTTTAACATTAAATAACAATCCAGTCGAATAGTTTTCTTAGAGATTATTGTTTTGTCACGAAAACAACCAGTTATAGGAATAGGAATACATATAGGGCCAGGAGCTCAGGCGCTCTCAATTAAAAAATTTGTTCAATGAGCATTCCCCTTACTGTAGCTAATTTTTGTCAAAAGTATTTCGTTGCATAAAAACTGGCGCGGTGGAGGTGAATAATTGTAATTGCAAAATGTACAATAGATAGTTACGCCTACAAACTACGTTGTTGCCCGGGCCTGATTTACATTGAGTTGAGCCCCTGGCACCCTGTGGATTTTTGTAATATTGTCCTGCCAAATACAGGTGAAAACTAAGAAAATGTCTTATCTGAGTGCGGGGCCCCTGGTACTGTACCATATGTTAAATCCGTCGCTAGTTAATGGTTATTGCATTACGTTCATAAAAAGGTTACATGAAGGCCTCAGTTAGCAAATTTTAGGATAAAAACCTTTATTTTTACTCGGTTATACGTTTGTTTTGGTTGGCAAATATTAAATTGAAGGGGCCTAGGCCCCCTGGAACAATATTACAGCTGGGGGTCCACTTAAATTGGGGACGATTTAAATATTATTTTAGGGGGCCCATTTAAATTAATATGAAAAATTAAGTTGAGGGGGCCCGGGCCTCCTGGATCAATATTATTGTTTGGGGCCAATTTAAATTGGTTGGTAAAAATTAAATTGAGGGGCCCAGGCCCCTTGGATCAATATTATTGTTAATTACTATTTGTACGCGTGTACTGCTGTACCCGAGGATGCTAAAAGAAACTGAAGAAACAATAGTCTTTTATGTGACATTTTTATCATTGGTAGCATTTTAATTGGGGGGGGGCGGGCCCCCTGAGCCCTCCTTTTGGCTACGCCTATGTTTGAAAGTACAAGCTAGCATGGTAGGTTAGTCAGTAAAATCATACAGCACTTTTTCTTTCCTTCTCAAAATTCAAGCGTTGAACTGAAATTTATTTGTGGGGCAAACTAAAATTTGGGAAGGCAATTGCCTCCTGCTCTTCCCTGGCTACGTGCACGTATTAGCAATAGGTAATGTAAGTCAGAGTGAGTTTTGATATGGTACTGTTCGCACTATTTAGGCTAAATTTTGGGGCATAGAAGTGAAAGCTCAAGACACCCATTTAAACACGGAGGTACCGGTAATTAGTCCAGTTAGTACTTAGTAGGCCTAGGCTAGTTCTAGAGTTTGCATTAGGTTTGCAAAAAAGTTTTTGAGACTTTCAATAAATTACTGGTAGGTTTTTTAGCTGTTTGATTTGTGCTTTACTGGTTGTTACATAAACTAAACAAGCCTTGGCCTAACCAGGCTTGAAGTAGAATAGTCTTGAGTCTACTAGCCTGTCTACTAGCCAATCTACTAGCCAGGGGGCCCGGCCCCCCCCCCAATTACAATACCACCAATGATAGAAAAAAATATGTCAACATAACCTAGCGATGTTTAGTTGCAGTTCTTTTTTCAGTAATTACGAACGTAACAGTAATTAATAATATTAATGACAACAAGGGAACCCCGTGGCCCCTAAATAACAACCAGGGGGCAACGGGGCCCTCAAAACAACAATCAGGGGGCCCCAGGGCCCCTAACTGACAACCAATGGCCCGGGGCCTCTTACTGACAACCAGAGGGCCCCTAACCCTTAATTGATAACCATGGGCCCCCAGAGTCTCTAACAACAACCAGGGGGCACCGGGACCCCTAACCGACAACCAGGGGGGCCATAGCTCACAACCAGATGGCCCCTAACTGACAACCAGAGGGCCCCTAACCAACAACCAGGGGGCCCCGGGGCCCTTAACTGATAACCAGAGGCCCCAGGGCCCCTGGCTGATGACCAGGGGCCCCCAGGGTCTCTAACAACAACCAGGGGGCCCCCAGGACCCCTAAGCGACAACCAGGGGGCCCATAGCTGACAACCAGGGGGCACCTAACTAACAATCAGTGGCCCTAGGGCCCCGAACTGACAACCAGGGGGTCCGAGGGCCCCTAACTAACGACTAGGGGGGCCACGGGGCCCCTAAATAACAACCAGGGGGTCCCGGAGCCCTCTAACTGACAACCAGTGGCTCCAGGGCCCCTACCTCAACCAGGGTTTCCGGGGCCCCTAAATTGCAACCAGGGGGGCCCCGAGGCTCCTAATTGACAACCAGTGGCCCCAGGGCCCCCACCTGACAACCTGGAGCCCCTAAATAACTACCATGGGCCCCGGGGCTCTTAACTAACGCCCAGGGAGACCCTTACAACAACCATAGGGCCCCGGGACCCTTAACTGATAACCAGATGCCCCGGAGCCCTTAGCTGATGACCAGGGGCTTCCAGTGTCCCTAACAACAACCAGGGGCCCCGGAACCCCTAACCGACAACCAGGGGCCCCATAACTGACAACCAGGGAGCCCCAGGGCCCCTAAGTGACGACCAGGTAGCTCCGAGGATTCCAACTAACAACAAGGGGGCCCCTAACCGACAACCAGGGGGCCGCAGAGCCTATAAATAACGACCACGGAGCCTCGGGGCCCCTAACCGATAACCAGACGGCTCCGAGGCTCCTAACTGACAACCATGGGTCCGCGGGGCTCCTTACTAACAACCAGGGGGCTTCGGGGGCCCGGGAGTATATACCTGACAACTAGAGGACTCCAGGGCTCCTGACTAACGACCAAGAGTCCCGGGCCAGGGGCCCCATAATTCAAATATTTAACTATTTGTAGGCAAAGCCTGTGAGAAATCTAAAAGTTTTGTCCTAAAAGTTGCAACCCCAGACCCTCGTTTAACGTTATTATGAACTTAATGCTATAACACAGGCGGTAATGCAAACCCCCAATTGAAATACAATCAGAGATAAATTTAATGAGAGCATAGCCAGTATGCTGTCCTTGTCCGGAATTGCAGTTTCTTTAATTTAGGATTTACGCGTACAAAAGTTAGTAATAATTATGACGACCACGTGTCCACGTCATAATAATGTCATGCAATTCTTGTACGTTTCCAGAATGCTGTCAAGTGACTTGACTCGAGTCCTCCACGTTTTGGAAAAAAAGTTGTTTTAATTTTGCTTTAAACAATTTTTTTTTATGAAAGAACTTAAGGGCGCAATTTTATCTCAAAATCATAGGCGTAGCCAGGGGGGTAGCCCGGGCCCCCTCAATCGAAATGCCACCAATGACAAAAATTTGACAAAAAAGCCTTGTTTCTTCATTTTCGGTTTCTTTTAGCATCTTTGCGTAATACAGTACACGCGTACAACAGTAATTAACAATAAGTAATATTGACGACCAGGGAGCCCGGCGTACCCCCTTAATTCAGTTCTTTCCAACCAATTTAAACGTATAACCAGGGTGAAATCAAGAGTTTTTGTCCTAAAAGTTGCTACCTCAGGCCCTCATCTAAATTTTTTACGAACGTAATGCAATAACCAGCGCCGTATTTGCCATATGGCACAGTGCCAGGGCCACGCGCTCAGGTAGTAGAACTTTTATTGGTCTTCACCTATATTTGGCAGAAAGATGTTGCAAAAATCCGAAAGTGCCAGGGGTCAAGCGCAATGTAAATCCGACCCAGGAATAGCATGTTTAGTAAGCGTAACCATCTATTGTACGATTCTTCAATAACGATTCCCTCCACCTCGCGAGTTTTTACGCACAAAATACTTTTAAAAAAAAATACGGAAAATACTTATTGAACAATATTATTGAATTTCAATTGAGGGAGCTTGGCCGTACTTGTACTTCTATAACTGGTTAACTTCATGACAAAACAAAAATCTCTAAGGAAAATCTTCGAGTGAATTATAAATTACTGCTAAAATATTGCAGGAGGCAATGTGCCTTACTTCCCCCTACGTGGACCAAATCACTTACAATTAAAATTTTACACCATAATTCAAGATTTTAAATGTATTTTGGACTTTAATTGCAAGTAGAAAGAGGATTGAAAAACTAAATTTTTCGATCGCTGGCTTTCAAATGTTAAAAATCGAGTTCTTTCAAATGGCTGTGATAAAGTGTGAACGCGTGCGAAATGTGATCCAATGAAATTAAAATAGCTTTTTTTTTCCAAAAACTTACAAAAATGGCCCAGCGGTTGGGGGCCTTGCCCCTGGCCCACATAGCCACCGGCGGCTGGGGGCTACGCCCCCAAACCCCGTCTATGATACGTTTGAGAACAATAGCTTACTCAACGCATCTCCTAAGTTAAACATTTGCACTTTCTAACGACTAGTTTTCGCCCTTTTCGCTTACCAAAATCTTAGTTAAGTGCCAACAGGCTACGACTTCAGATCTTCCATTCCACGATATCTTAGCCCTACAGAAAGTTCCTGTTTTGAAAATTACTGATGACGTCATTGCAAGTGATTTGTGGTTTGCCCCCCCCCATCAAAAATCCTGGCTACGCCTATGGCCAAAGTAGCATTTTGTGGTGGGCAGCAGAGCTATTTGGGTAATTGGAAATTCGGTTGAAGAAATGTATTGACCATTGCCCCATTGGCGTTGTGGTGCCCGTTAGAAAGCTCGCATAAAAATTGCAGTTTTTTGCGTGAAGACCTTTTTTTCTTTTTGGAGATTACCGGAAAAGTCGCAAAACATTAGCGGATTTTGGCGTGAAGACTTTTTTTTTTTTTGAGATCACCTGAAAATTGAAAAATTGCGGTTGAGCAGGAGATTTAGATGTGGGCCTTGGAAATTTTTGGAATGGAAAATAGGGCACGGTAATGAAAAGGTTGGGAAGCACTGTATTAATGTGAACAGTGTAGTGGTAGAGGAGGCTTAGTTGCAATACTAGACATTTAGCAGGGTAAGTTGTTTTTTTTATTTTACTACCTGATAACCAATAACCAGAAATGGTGTCCTCGAGGACATATTTTGAAGTCTTTGGCCTCGAAGCTCAAGTCCTTGGCCTTGTCCTCGAAGCATACAAGTCCTCGAAAATGTCCTGTCCTGGGCTCGAGGACAGCGTTATTTTTTAATTGGTTGAAAAAGAAAATAACCTAACAAAAAATAACCTAAACTTCTATAACCTGGTGATTCGTTTCCTTTCCTTATTTGAAAAATAATATAATGTGCTAGCTAAGTCATAATAAACCTTATTTTAAATGGAGTTGTGTGATAGATCTAATCGGAGAATGAGGTGGCAAAAAGCAGAGTAGAATAGGGTCATGAATTTTTCAACTTGTGGAATAAAATTAAATTCCTGGGTTTGCAATCAATGAACTTTTATAACTTATATTAAGCATTTCTGCACTAATATTTTACTCCGAAACGAAAAAAACCTGGCGCACCCAATACGTTGAAATTTTCCAGATTTTTTGTACATTTCAACCCGTCAATCATGCTTTTTCAAGCAATTTTACAGATTGATTTTTGAAGACTTTCGTCAGAGTTGCTTTCATAATTACAAAAGGGATCGTAGCCAGAAGGGTCGAGGCAGGGCTGAAACCGTCTTGGAAAAGCTAAAGTTATGGTTGGCCTGGAAGTTATGCAGACAAAATTAACAAGCTCAAAAGACCTTTTTTTTGCCCCAAGATTTCGTCTCGCTGGGCTCAAGTGAAAATTTTAGTTTAGTGTTGGTCAGCTTTGCATTTAGTTGAAAGTGATACAACAATAAAGTAAAAGCTGTAGATATGGACAAGATCTTCAAAATACGGCTGAATGTTGGCTGTTGCAATCTTTTCGTTTGATTTTCAGGACAGATACTTATTTATGAGGAAAGCCTAATTTGCATATCAAATTTGTTTTTGCACGAGAGCCGCTGTAAAAAAGCAGATCGTTGGTAGATATTGGAGTCTTGGGTTTAGTTTTTTGCTCTAACTTTTCGGTTAAATTGGATTTTGTGAATATCGATTTTGCGAATTGGTTTGGTATGCACAGAGCTGTTGCGAGCTTTTAGCTCTCATCAGCAGCCTTCAGCATATCTAACCAAAGGTATTTCCCAGCTTGACTAACCTCTTGGCCTAACCATAATGGCTTGCACAGTGGCTTTATAGGGAATAAACGATTTTTTACGTGTAGTATTTTACAAAACAAGTGAAAAATCGCTGGGCCCTTGTCGTAAGGACAGCCATAGGTTATCCTTACTACAAGGGCTCCCCTCTGCGTGACCTCGAAAATCAAAACTGCACAAGCTTGACGCCCTTCGTGGTCGACTCCTGGGAAGTCAGAACAGCTACCTTGGGGAAGTAGTTCTGACTTCCCAGGAGTCGACCACGAAGGACGTCAAGCTGTTTTGTTTTGTTATTCCATAAATCTTAAAACATTTTTGCGATTGCAAGGGGGCTATTAACGGGATTGTACTCAAAAAATAAGCAGAACTTTTTTAATTTTTTTTTTTTTTTGGTGATTGTGAGTGTGACCAAGATAGTTAAATTTCTTGCGGTTATTTACTAAAAATTTAGGTCAATGACCGAAAAAAAAACAAAAACTAAATTTGGATCTTTTAATGACACGAAACAAGAAGGCCAAAAGCAAAACAAAAACTTTTGAAAAATTACTGGTGACACTCATGATTTAACCTGCGACAAATCTTAAAGAATTTAAACATAGGTGGGCCCAAATCCGTTAATCGTTAATCCGTTGATAACGAAGCTAACTTTTTCATTAACTCGTTAATCCGTTAAAAAGTTTTTTCATGTTAACGGACTAAATTAACTTCCGTTAAGTTCTATTATACTTCGGTTAAGGCTTTTATCGTTAATATCTTGCACCATTTATTTATTGTACCGGTACAAACCAGTTTGCACTGGTAACACTTGTTGCGTATTACCACAAGTTTGATAGAAGAAAGCGAAGAAACGAGCTCTTTTTTGTGGCAAATAATAACCTGCAACCTCATAAGTCTAATTATCGCTGTTCACAATTTTGAAAGGTTATCCTATCGCAGCTTCGTTAGTGCATTTGAACTTACTTTTATGTTGAAATTAGATTAGACTGTAAAATGTAACTTTCTAAACACAAAAAAAACACCAGAGCAATAAATATTTCCTTACAATCAGCTCAACAGCGTCAATACGTGTTCTAGAAGCGAGTGAATATAAAGAAATGTAAATTACACGCAAAATGTTGACGAATTAACGGACTTTATTAACTTCCGTTAATTAAAGCGGGAAATAACGGATTAACGTTTACGGAGGTGTGAAGTTTGTTACCGGACTAGTGGTTAACGAAGCTAACGTTTTGCATTAACTTGCCCACCTATGGATTTAAACATATTAGCTTATAGCTATTGTTGTTAAAAAGGCTTTTGTGGCTAATTTTTAAGTTATTTTTTGGTGGGTGTCTTCTGACAAATTTTTGCTTACGGGTGTTTAATTTGTTCGAACCTAAATGAATCGTTGCCAGTGGGACAGCAAAAGCACCCCTAGAAAAATCATCTTTAGCAAAAGCGAAATTTTGCAGTTATTTCAAAACAACAAGTCGGTACAAAACCATTGACTGTAAACCGTAACTCTGTGGGCCGAAGCTTGGTTTAGTTATTCCTTATCAATATTACTTAAAGCAGTAAAAATCGATATACAAATACAAATCAAGATCTTTTACTAGCAATAACTTTTTATAGCATACCTAAAAACACTGACGTTCAGACTTATTAGGTTGATGGTCCATCAACAGTTGAGACAGCACGATCAAACGTGGTAACCAAAAGAGAATTCAGTATCACGGAAAAAACTAAAAGATTGTCAAACATTACAAAAATTGTCAGGGGTATAGTCTTTGAAAAGTTACTTTAAACGTGCTACTTTTCTTTGCTAACAAACTAAATTCGTAAGATTGGGTGTGTCACTTATTGATGCAGTTTGTACTTGCTGCACGTTTTAATGGGTAATATAAACATGATTTGTCAGGTAATCATAAATTTTTTGGGGGGCACGGGTGCGCCACCTGCGCCAGGTTTTTGCAATGTTAAACAAAAAGAAAGTAATTTTTGTCATTAACGCACAAAAGCTCATCACTTCCAACATCAGGCATTTGCGGACAAAAAAAATCATAACTCTTGTAGAATCGTTTTGTTTATTTCAGCTCATACTTCCAATGGGAGTGGTACAAACAGCAAATCACTAAAACCATCGAGGGTCATAATAAGAGATCCGAGGGTCCAGACATAATCATTTTTGAGTTGCCATTGCTAAAACATGACCGTGCCTACCTAAGTGCTGCTTCAGCCTATAAGTATGTGGGTGATAATGAAATGTAATACAGTTACCAGGGATAGCGTCTTATACTAAATGCGTTAGTATTTCCCTGATATAACTAACAAAACGTATCTTGAGAACGCCTTGTTCTGAAAGTACGTGAGCGAATATTGCGAAGAATTTGTTTTGAGATATGAAAGAGCAATTCCGTAATCACTGACAAGCGTCTGGGCGCAAAACCACTTCCGCTGAACGATTTTTGTGTAGAAAATCGCTGCAAAGAAATCCATGTAATAAACTAATGTATCTGTATCAGAAAAAACGCTGCATAAAGAATTGTTAAAAAAGCGAATGTGAAATTAAATTTAGCTATAATTGTTCCTTGATAGATGCGCGCTGTACTTAAAATAAATTGTTCAGACGACGTCATGAAGATAAGGAGTCGAAGCTTTCGCAAAAAAATTGGACATTTTTTGAAAAAATAATGATTTATTATTTTTACGTATTTTCAAATTGTGGGTCTTTAGGGAAAATCGTAAACATCTCCAATGTCTTCCTCCTTAAAACACCCCTGTTGGTATGAGTAGCGTAGCGGGGAAGGGGGGCTATTGCCCCCCCCCCATTGGCCTGTCAACCAAAATGCAATAGAAGGAAAATACCACGCTTTTAGTTCTTCTGAAATTGTTTTTAGTTGTGGAATAAACTAAAAAGTGGTTTAAAGCATCTTTTGAAACATATATTTAGGGGGGGAGTAATTTGTTAAAAATAAAAGTCACAATAAAAACTTTAAAAATGCCCAAAAATAAGCAATCAAATTTCATCGCTAATGTAAAAATGCCAAACATAGGTTTTATCAACAAATATATTATAAACTCAGAAATAAGGGGGGGGGGGCTATTCTGTATTAGTTAATTACCAATCACTTCTCTCAAATATTTTTCCATTCGGTCCCCCCCACCCAATTATTTTTTTTATAAAATGTAGACGAAAAAGATTACTCCGAGTGTGTTTTATTACATTACAGAATTTTATAATTTACTAGCATGTAAACAAGAAAACTACGATGGTATCATTAGCCACCTCCCACATAGACCATTACTGCAACCAGTGGAATCATGTTGCGCTGCCAATTTCTATGCCACGTTTTAAAAACATTATTTTTTATTAGAATAGCCCTAAAATTAAGTTATTTTTGCAAAAAATGCAAAATTTTAGATCGCTGGAGGTTCCACCCCCAGACCCCCGAGCCTCCCTTTGCGCCCAGACCCCCAATAGTCTCCGGCGGCTGGGAGCTTCGCCCCCAGACTCCCATTGGTCTTCGGTGGATGGGGGCTCCGCCCCCACACCCCCAAATTAGCCCCCCGATTGGGAATTTCTGGCTACGCGCCTGGTTGGGATGTTCAGATTACTTTTTGCAGTCAACTACCTTGTGTTAAATTTTATAAAGTGTATTTGGGTGCCCGAAACGTGCTCGCTTATTTATTGAAGGCAGTAGGTATTAGATGCAAAAATATGGAGAGACATTACGTGCACCGAAACGTAAAATAAACATTGTCTTAAAATTAGAATTGGAAAATGTGAAAAAACTCCAGTTTTTCTAACTTAAGTTGGACGGTATTTTCTTCTTTCAAGCTGCTTTCAAATTCTAATTGATTAGTTTCTTTTAAAAGTCACTGAAATTGCTATTTTCTGAGACAAAATCACTAAAATTGTTCAACAGAGGCATGGGGACTTTGCCCTCTACTTGTTTTGAAGAACTTGAGCTTGCAAATATCGGATACGGTATCTCAATTTATATTAAAGACATAAATTTACTGTATTTTGCATTACTTTTTGAAAATAATATCATATTCGCTAATCACAATGTACTATTTAAAAAACTATGAAAATATTTTTAAAAATTCTGTAAAGAGAATTATCTTTTAACCAAACAATAAGGTTTGTGTTGGAGAAACTACAAAAAAAGTGGGGATCTATAATCATTAATCAGTAGACGTTTGCATAGGCGTAGCCGGGGGGGAGCAGGGGGCCTGCCCCCCCATTCCCCTTCAATTAAAATTCCACCAATGATAAAAAAAATTATAACAACTCAGCCCAGCGATGTTCAGCTGCAGTTTTTGTTTCAGTAATTACGTATATAATAGTTATTAACAATAAAATTAATGGCAACGAGGGAGCCCCGAGGCACCAAAGTAACGACCAGGGGTCTCGAGGGTCCCTAACTAACAACCAGGGGGTCCCAGAACTAACCGACAACAAAGGGTCTCGGGGCCTCTATCTGAGAACCGGAGGTCTCCGAGGCCCCTAACTGACGAACAAGTGGCCCGGGGGCCCTTACTGACAACCAGAGGCCCCTGGGACATCTAACCGACAACTAGGGACCCCAGAGCTCCTAACTGACAACCAGAGGGACCTGGGGCCCCTAACTAACAACAAGGGGGCCCGGGGTCCCTCACCGACAACCAGGGAGCTCCGGGTCTCCTAACTGACGACCAAGATCGTCAGGGCTCCTAACTAAAAACCTGGGGGCCCCGGAGTCCCAAACTGACAGCCAGGGGGCTCTTAACTGACATCCAGGGAGCTCCGGGGCCCCTAACTGACGACCAAGAGTCCCGGGCCAGGGAACCCTTAATCCAAATTTTTAACAATTTATATGCAAACCTCCCATTGGAAATACTACCAATGATAAATATAATAAGAGCATAGCCAGTATGTTGTCCTTGTCCGGAATTGTAGATTCTTTGATTTAGGATTTAAGCATAGGTGGGCACTAGTCCTTTAATCGTTCATCCGTTGATAACGAAGCTAACTTTTTCATTAACTCGTTAATCCGTTAAAAAGTTTTTTCGTGTTAACAGACTAAATTAACTTCCGTTAAGTTCTGTTAACGGACTAAAGTAACTTCCGTTAAGTTCTGTTAATTCCCGTTAAGGTTTTTGTCGTTAATATCTTATCGTTAAAATTTCTTGCACCATTCATTCATCGGACTGGTACAAATCAGTTTGCACAGGTAACACCTGTTTCGTATTAGCAAGAGTTTTATAGAACTAAGCGAAGAAACGAGCTCTTTTTTGTGGCAAATAATCTCCTGCAGCTTCATAAGTCGATTAATTATCGCTGTTCACAGTTTCCAAAGATTTTTCGATCGCAGCTTCGTTGTGCATTTGAACTTGTTTTCATCTTGAAATTATACTAGACTGTAAAATGTAACTTTCAAAACACAAAAAGACCACCATAGCAATGAATATTTCCTTACAATCAGCTCGACAGCGTCAATACGTGTTCTAGAAGCGAGTGAATATAAAGAAATGTAAATTACACGCAAAATGTTGACGGATTAACGGACTTTATTAACTTCCGTTAATTACAGCTGAAAATAACGGATTAACGTTAACGGAGGTGTGAAGTTTGTTAACGGACTAGTGGTTAACGAAGCTAACGTTTTGCATTAACTTGCCCACCTATGGATTTAAGCATACAAAAGTAAGTAATAATAATGACGACCACGTGTCGTTGTCATAAAAAATATCATGCAATTTTTGGAGGTTTCAAAAAACTGTCAACAAAATTGACTCGAGTCTTCCACGTTTTAAAAAAAAAGTTATTTTAATTTTGCTTTAAATGTTGTTTTCTTTTGATGAAAGAACTTAAGGGTGCGATCTTATCTCAAAATCATAGGCGTAGCCAGGGGGTTGCCCGGGCCCCTCAATCGAAATGCCACAAATCGAAATCCTCAAAGGTCTTCACTTAAATTTGGCTTGAAAATGTTGCAAAAATTTTTAAAGTGCCAGTGGCCCCGCGCAATGTAAACCCGGCCCGGGAATAGCATGCTTAGTAAACGTAACCATCTATTGTACAATTTTTCAATAACAATTCATCTCGCCTCGCCAGTTTTTATGCACAAAATACTTTAAAAAAAAACTAGCTAGGGAAAATGCTTATTGAACAAAGTATTGAATTTCAATTGAGATAACTGGTTAACTTTATGACAAAACAAAAATTTCTCAGGAAAATCTTCGAGTAGATTACCATTTACTGCTAAAATATTCTAGGGGGCAATGTGCCTTACTTCACCCTACATGGACCAAATCACTTACAATTAAAATTTTACTCCATAATGCAAGATTTTAAACGTGTTTTGGACTTTGATTGCAAGTAGAAAGAGGATTGAAAAACTAAATTTTTCGATTCGCTGGCTTTCAAATGTTAAAAATCGAGTTCTTTCAAATGGCTGTGAACAAGTGCGAAATGTGATTAAAATAGCTTTTTTTTTCCAAAAACTTACAAAAATCGTCCAACTGTTGGAGGCTTTGCCCCGAATCCCTATAGCCACCGGCGGCTTGGGGCTCCGCCCCCAAGACCCCCGGTGATACGTTTGAGTACGCTAGTTTACTCAACACGTCTCCAAAGTTAGACATTTGCACTTCATTACTATTAGTTTTTGCTCTTTCCCTTTACCAAAACCCTGGTTGAGTGCCAAAAGCTACGGCTTCAGATCTTTCATTCTACGATATCTTTAGCCTACAAAAAATTCCTTGTTTGAAAATTTTTGATAACGTCATTGCATGTAATTTGTGGTTTGGGCCCTCCCCGATCAAAAATCGTGGCTACGCCTATGGACGTTTGCACCGGGGTCCTAACTGATGAAGTTAAGGTCTTAAAATTGGCCATTTCGACGTTTAGAATGTGGTTATTCCCATTCATGAGTTACGACGTTAATTGTTTCATTGCCACAATTCCGCTACGAAATATCATCAAAATTGCTGCTAACGCGTAAACTACTATTTTCAAACTATCATCAAAAAATTAACGAAATGCAATTATCGCAAATACTTTACGCGCTAAAAAGTAATAGAGAATTTGCCGACCATAATTTAAAAAATTGTGTCCTCGATCCTTGACCTTGGCCTCGATTTTTTTTTAATCCTTGGTTTAGAACGTTGGGTCCTCGACTCCATCTCTATCAATGACATCATCAAAACTGATGACGTCATCATAATTGCATGCCTTACCTGAAATATCACGGTATGCCACTGATGGGTTACCTTTTTTTGAAAACAATTGACTTTTAGTTGATGATTTCAAAGAGATTTTTCAGTAACGGCAGATATTAGGTGAAAGTAACATTGTTTTTTCAAATAAGTCACAGGCGGTTCAAAGTTTGCACATAAGTTTGTTTCCTATACAGTATGTGTGTCATAAAATACTTAAATCAAACTTTGTCTTACTGTCACAAAGACACTTAACAACGTTATTTAATTTAATCAGGCCAAAATGCACAAATTATGGTATATATAGCTTCCGACAAACCTCATCAAAGTAGAAGCGTTTCTTATCACAGCAACATCGAATCATCAAGGGTTGTATGTCAATAAATTTGACACAAGGTGCGTTTATATTATACGCTGCGAACCGAAGATTGGCAACCTTCGCGAATAGTCGCTTACGTTACTTGTTTAAAATAGGCCAACTATTCGACTGTAATATTGTCTAAGTGAAGTTAAGCAACCGCTTGCAAAGTTTGCGACCGGTTGAAACCTTTCCCAAGTTGTTAATGACGTCAAATTTTGGTTGCTTCGCGTCCACCGTTGAAAGAGCATTCGTGTCAAGTTTTTCACTCTTGACCAACATGTTGGAATAAGTCTAAAATGCATTCTCACAAAATTTGAAGTTTCTACGCCTGTTCTTCCCGTTTTGAAGATGAGAGAAGCAGCTGAGTTAACAGCTCTAAACCTTTACTTTGTTTTACAATAACTCTCCCACAAAAAAATTTATTGAAAATCAGGAACGTGCAGTAACTTTTTAAAAGCTTGTTTCTAATCCATTACTCGGGCAAGATTTCTTAGGGGAAAAAGCCTTTCTAAGAGGAAATCTAATCTGCTATATCTCCGAAACGGAAGTTCGTAGAAAGCTTAAATTTCATGAAGTTAATCTTCAGATTTGTCAAATTTTTTTTAAAGCGGGCATTGAAGAAAGAAGAAAATCGAGCAAAAAAATTTCCGACCGGAATACAAGTTTTAACGTGCCTTCAAAGTCAATTACTAGTTCGAAGTGAAAAACTATTTTTGATAGAATTTGTCGCAAAATTAGTAAAGCCCTCATGCAAAATTTATACATAATAAGTTTATAGAAAGTTTATAAAATTTATAAAAAGCGTTCGAATCTTAGGCAGAGGGGCTCGTTCAAAAAATAAGCGACAATCTCCACCAGCCAGCCCTAGTGGCAGCTCCACCAATGTGCCCGCTACACATTTGGAGAGGCGAATGGAGGCAGCGCAAAGTATTCCTCCTCGAGATAATGTCGCACACTCACGGGTCAACCATCGCCAACGGCTGTTGGGCAATTGGAATATCCTCACCCTCACAGGAAAAGAGCTAGAATTGGTTGAGAAAGCAAAGCGGTATCATCTCGATATTATCGGAGTTTCTTCAAGCAAACGACGTGGCTCTGGTTGGCGAATGGAAACTCTTCTATTCTGTTGCTGATCCTAGTATGTCTGCTCAAGCGGGTGTGGGTATTCTCACAAGCCCCGGTTGTGAAATTGTATGTCAGATTGGATTCCTTTGGGATCACGGGTCTGTATGTTGAAGCTCAAGGTATTGGATGGATTATTGTGCCTATTGCAGGTATATGCCCCCAATGCCACAAATGAATATCAGGCTTTTGTGGATTAAGTAAATGATGCACTTCTACGAGTATCAGCTACTGAATCTACAATCCTCATGGGGGATTTTAACGCACATGTTGAAACAGATACAGACACGAGAAGCTAGTCATTCAAAACTTACGCAGGCAGCCGCAACGAAGCGCAACAGTACGTCGCTTTCGTAAGCGAAAAAGCTGCTGCCACGTAATTGTTATCCCTCAGGCTGGCATCGCTGCCCCAACCCTAACTGTAATGCAAGGTTTTCAAGCAAAAAAAAAAGATTGCTTCGTGCATTTTCTTTTCCGCTCCTGCGTACTGCGTCTATACCCCATATACTTCTATTCCACATGTTCGTAACCCAAGCGCAAATCCAACCCGGGTGGGATGGTTGGTAGACGAACGCGGTAACCACTACACTAAGCAGAGCGCAGCAATACAGTAGCAAAATCTCGTATTTAAACCAAATGTATGAGAAAAAGGCAATAGAGGGTTAAGCTTAAATGCGGCTGCCTACGTGACTTTTGCATGACTAGCTTTTACTGACACAGATACGTGGAAGGGTGAGATCGCACGACATGGAGTTACTGGACTGAATGAGAACGGAAGATATTTATTGCAGCTCCGTTGTAGCCATAGGTGGGCGGTACCGCCAAAAAATAGCAAAGTACCGCGGTACCGTACCGGTACTTTTAATTTTTTTTATTTTTTAGTACGGATTTTAAGAACGTACCATTAAAAACTTGAAACGTTGTAAAAGTGCTTGCAAATAAATTGGATGAACAACCAATCTTTTTTCTTAATTGAGTGTTTAATTGTTGGCCTTACTCGCTATTACCACCGTAGGAACTTAGCGTTTGCAGTTTGCTGGCCGATTTGAAAAATTGACGTTTTCTTGCAATGGCAAAATAATGCAATTCCAGTATTCATGCACCAGCGAAACAAAACCAAAACCGCTGAGAAAAAACTGTAAGAGACGACTTACGCAATGAATACTCATCACATCAGGCGTGAATACAATAGCGTAGCCAGGGGGCGCGGGGTGATTATAGCCCCCCCCCCCATTGGCCTGCCGACCAAAATGCAGAATAAGAAAAATACTACGTTGTTAGCACTTTTGATACTGTCTTTTTCTCTAGAATGGGTTCAAAAAATTATTTAAAGCATTTTTTGAAATGTTTATTGAAGGGGGGAGGGAGCTAATTTGTCAAAAATAAAACTTATAAATCAGAAAAAAGACTACAAAGAATAGCCGAAAATTAGTAATCAAATTTGATCGCTTTTTGAAAAATGCTCAACAACTTTTCTCGACCTTCCTTCGATTGGCCCCCATATATGCATACATCTTTCACTATAAAATTTAGCTGAAATAGATTACTTCTTGCGAGGTTTACTAAACTACCGAAATAGGATTTTATGATTTACCAACTTGTAAATAAGAGAACTGAAATTCTAGCAATAGCTACCTCCCACATAAACATTTATTCAACTAGTACGGTATAATGATTTTTTGCACTGCTAATTTTATGCCTCGTACTAATAGCATTGATTTTTATCAAAATAGGCCTAAAATTAAGTTATTTTTGCCAAAAAAATAAAAATTTTTCGAGCGATGGGGGATCCGCTCCTACACCCTATGCCTCCGGTGGCTGGGGGCCTTGCCCCCGACCCCAATTGCCTCCGGTGATTGGGGTATCCGCCCCCAGACCCCCGCAACGTCCCCCCCACTGCAGATTTTTGGTTACGGGCATGCTTGAAGAAAACTTTACTGCACGTTACTGCCGGCATCCATTTATATTAGCTTTTGACTTTAAATATGCCTGGAACGTTAGGCGAAGAAGATGTTCTCATTGACAAGCGGTGTATAATACGGCCAAAAGTATTTCACCCGGTAATACTTATACAGAAAATTTATCTCAAAAATCCTTTCATCTGCACCAACCCCACTTTGGCTTTGGCCGCGATGAGGTTTTTTTCTTCCTAAACATTGTACGCTCTTCTAATAAGTTCTACAGGGCAAAACAACGCAATCTAATTTTTGTGCAAAACTGTCGAGTAAAAAACACGGTTTTGTCTCTGGAAATTTTTGGGTGCCACCTCCCCTGAAACCCCACAAATTAATCCCCCAGAAATCAATTTTTATGATTGCACCTCTTTTAGAACCCCCGAAATTGAACATAACAAAAAATAATTACAGGGTGAGCCAAAAGTAGGTGGACGGCATACGGAATAAATTTATGCCTCAGTTACTTTAATTGAATTGTTCATTTTAACTTTGTTACAACTATGTCATTTGTGGTATATAATTACAATTTTAGTACTAAAATTTGTTTTAATTTTACCTGTTTTCTATTACTATGTTACACTTAATTTTTTTTTTCTGTCCACCTACTTTTGGCTCACCCTGTATTTTAACGGCTTTAGCCAAAAAGCTAATTTTTTTTATAATCAGAAGAGACAAAGAATCTTCTTGAGAGTCCCCCAAAAGCGTGGCCAAAAGTGCTAAAGCTTTTTTGAGACAACTCTAATTCATAGGTGGGCACAAGTCCGTTAATCGTTCATCCGTTAATAACGAAGCTAACTTTTTCATTAACTCGTTAATCCGTTAAAAAGTTTTTTCGTGTTAACAGACTAAATTAACTTCCGTTAAGTGCTGTTAACGGACTAAAGTAACTTTCGTTAAGTTCTGTTAACTTCCGTTAAGGTTTTTATCGTTAATATCTTGCAGCATTCATTCATCGCATCGGTACAAACCAGTTTGCAGAGGTAAGAATTGTTGCGTATTAGTTCGAGTTTTATAGAAGAAAGCCAAGAAAGGAGCTCTTTTTTGTGGCAAATAATAACCTGCAGCCTCATAGGTCTATTAATTATCGCCGTTCACAATTTCCAAAGATTTTTCGATCGCAGCTTCGTTGTGCATTTGAACTTATTTTTATCTTGAAATTAGATTAGACTGTAAAATGTAACTTCCAAAACACAAAAAGACCACCATAGCAATAAATATTTCCTTGCAATCAGCTCGACAGCGTCAATACGTGTTCTAGAAGCGAGTGAATAAAAAGAAATGTAAATTAAACGCAAAATGCTAACTTGCTTGCGGATTAACGTAACGGACTTTATTAACTTGCGTTAATTAAAGCAGAAAATAACGGATTAACGTTAACGGAGGTGTGAAGTTTGTTAACGGACTAGTGGTTAACGAAGCTAACGTTTTGCATTAACTTGCCCAACTATGCTCTAATTGCATAATCTGTGTTCAACCCACACACTGGTTACGTTGTTGCGTCCTTGGATTGAGCGCTTTACGATGATTATCTATGCTTGTGGCTTCGAACTAGCCAGAAATTCAGTGGTAAGAAATCGAAATTCACCGGACATTGGAAAACTAGAAACTCTTAAGCAGGTACAAATTCCTCCAGGCACGAAGTAAATATCACAATGAAAGTGTGCGGATTGTGCAATAATTAGCGTCTAACGCTGTGTTATGACAAGAGAATAAATATGCTATACAACAGCAACAAAAAATGCTGTAATTTTGAAATTGTTCTCATTACGGGGAAACAAAAGAATTTTTTAGAAGTCACCATTTACATGCGTCGTTCGTTTATAGGCTGGCAACTGGTAAGCTCCCATCTAGCTTTAAATAAGAAATGCAAAAAGTAACTGCAGCAACGAATCGACTAAAAACAAATTAAAACAGTACACTTTGCCAAAAGTGCAATTTATCCCCCAATTTCTAAGTTTTGTGTAAATGTCACTTGTGCAATGATTGGGAGCTGATGATCGTCAGAGTATCCTTCAGTGTCAACTTACGCACGTGATGTTTTAGAGATGACTGCTGTTTGGTTATTATTGGGCACAAGGTACTCTAGTACAGGCAGGCGCGTAGCCAGGATTTGGAAAAGGGGGGAGCTATTTTGAAAGAGTGAGAAGTGTGCAAACGACCTAGACCCGAATTTTCATTGCCCTTGAATCAGTTTCACTAGGTTTGTCTAAAAATTGAGACGAAACTTTTTAGAAAGCTCGAAAATTCAAAGGTTTTTTCCGCCCAAAATCAGGTGGTCTCCAAAAAAAAAAAAAAAAAGGTCTTCGCCGAAATTTGAGGCTGGTTTTTTGGCCGAAATCCGACTTTCAAAAGTTTTTTCCGCCCAAAATCAGGTGGTCTCCAAAAAATAAAAATAAAAAAGGTCTTCGCCGCAATTGAGGCTGGTTTTTTGGCCGAAATCCGATATTTAAAGGTTTTTTCCGCCAAAATCAGGTGGTCTCCAACAAAAAAAAAAAAAAAAAAAGGTCTTCGCCGAAATTGAGGCTGGTTTTTTCGCCCAAATCGGAAATCCAAACGTTTGAGGGGGGCTGTTTTCCAATGGGGGGGCTGTTTTCAATTTTTCACAAGTAATCGGCCTCAAAACCACCAAAATGGTACGATTTTGCATACTTCACAAGCCAATAGGGGGGGCTCGAGCCCCCCGCCCCCCCTGGCTACGCTACTGAGTACAGGGCTGCCCAACCCGTGGCTCGCGGGCCCATTTGGCCCACGAAGCTGTTTTATGTGGCCCGCAAGGTCTTTTTGCGCGGTTGATTTCCTCATGGAAAGGCTTACTTTGCATTTTCTGGCAAATAAAAAGGTCTAAACCAAAACCCTCTTCTGTTTGGTTTTCCCGAAATCAGATCTGATTTGCGGCGAAGACCTTTTTATTTGGTCTTCACTTACTTTTGGGGACAGATACCCAAAATACTGACAGAAATCAACACCGATTTGCGGCGAAGACCTTTTTTTTTTCATCTTCACTTACTTTGGGGGACAGATACCCAAAATACTGGCCAAAGTGAGCACCGATTTTTGTACAACAAACTTGCAATTCTTTGGAGTTGAATCTTGGTAAAATTGAATTTGGCCCGCAATTACTTTTCTCCCGTAAATGTGGCCCGTACTAGTAAAAAGATTGGGCAGCCCTGCTCTAGAACAATACGTAGCCCGGTGACTGTAGTTCGTATAAGTTAGATACTTTATCGAGTCAATTTCATCACCAGCTAGTGCTGTACTCACTATTGTAGTAATCCTAATACTGCAACTGCTTACTATTCTACGGCAAACTTTCTCCAAAACGAACTGCAGGTCTATAGAGTTCGCGCTAGTCGCAGAAACGAACCAAATTGCTAAAAGTGATGATTTACAATCTAGTAAACGAGGTCAATCAGTCCAATTTTTTTCTTTTAATTTTTAAAAAAGTACCGCGGTACTGCCGCGGTACTTTTAATTTGAAAGTACCGGTACAGGTACCGCGTACTAATTTTAGCAAAGTACCGAGTACCGGTACCACGGTACTTTTGCAAAGTACCGTGCCCACCTATGTTTGTAGCAACGGACTTCGCATCATGAATACCTTTTTCCAGCATAGAGAGGTTCACAAGTACTCATGGTATTGACATAGTACGGATCAAAAATCTTTGATAGATTCTTGCATAGTTTCGTCAGATTTGCATTCTGATGTACTGGACGTTCGAGTGAAGCAAGGTGCTCAATTATCAACTGATCACCATCTGGTTGTATGTTCCTTGAGACTTTCAAAACCTTGGCCAAACAGGAGTTCCAACAGGTCGTCGATGACTTACCGGATCAAATAGGAGGCTTTGGAGGACAAAGAAGTAAGGAAACAGTTTGCATCCAGTATATCATCTAAGTTCAGACAACTTCCACTTGTATCCGAGGACATCGACAGGGAATGGCTGCTGTTCAGATCAGCAATCATTTCATCAGCTGCTGAAAGTTGTGGGCGAAAACGGCTTAGAGTGGCGCGTGATAGTGAGAAAAGAACACCTTGGTGGAACCAAGAGGTTAAAGAAGCTATTCGAGCTAAGATAGATGCGTTCAAGGCCTGGATACAGGACAGATCGTCATCTGATTTGCAATCCCGGTACCCTGAGGCGCGAAAAGTGGCAACTTCGGCAGTTAAGAAATCCAAGGAGACGTCATGGGAAGAGTTTGATCGTCGGTTGGATTCCAGTTATTTTTCGGCAAACAAAGTATTTTGGCACACCATTCGCCGTTTACGTGGCAAAAGATCGAGTGTCACATACTCCATCAAGGATTCCATAGATTGCATTCTAACGGATGAGAATGAAATCCTTTCACGATGGAGAGAATACTTTAAAGATCTTTTGAATCCTGTAAAGGCATCGACTCGTGATATACTCGAAGTGACACATTTAGGGGAAGAGGAAGTTTTTACTGCAGCAGAAGTGGCAACTGCAATTAAAGGGATAAAATCTGGAAAAGCTGCTGGTGAAGATGAAATCACACCCGAGATGTTGAAAGCGCTGACTGGAGAAGAAATTCTCTGGTTAACGCGAGTGTGTCAAGTTGCGTGGAAGCTTGGCAAAACTGCCGGAGATTGGCAAACAGATGTGATTATTCCAATGTTCAAGAAAGGAGATCGCAAGCAATGTACAAACTGCAGAGGGATATTACTGCTCAGTTTGCCAGGGAAAGTATATGCCAAATGTCTTGAAAGGAAATGCCGAGAAATAGTAGAATCAAAACTGGAAGATGGTCAGTGCGGTTTTCGTCCGGGTCGCAGCGCCACGGACCAAATCTTCACTCTGAAGCAAATCTTCGAGAAATCTTGGGAGTATGGCAAAGATCTCTTTGCATGCTTTGTCGATCTTGAAAAAGCATATGACCGAGTTCCTTGGGATAAACTTTGGAAGGTTTTGCAGGAATATGGCGTTAATGGTCAATTGTTGTGCGCTATTAAGTCATTCTACTGCAGACCAAAACTTTGTGTTCGGGTAAATGGCAAGCAATCAAAGCCGTTTCATGTGGGCGTTGGACTCCGGCAAGGGTGCGTTTTGTCACCTCTCCTTTTTACTGTTTACATGAATTGGATCGACAAATGCAGCCAAGCTGTTGAGTGTGTTACAATTGGAAATTGCAAAATTAGTCGTCTGCTATTCGCTTATGATTTGGTTCTGCTTTCTTCCACAGAATCTGGCCTCCAGCGCGCATTAAATACAGTAGCTTTGCAGATGCATGCAACACTGCCGGAATGAAAATAAGCACGGCCAAAACAGAGGTACTTCATCTTTCAAGAAACCCTGATCAGTGCGTGATACAAGTGAATGGAGGACACTGAAGCAGCTAGAGAAGTTCAAGTACCTTGGGGTTGCATTCAAGAGTTACGGAAGGCAATACGAACTACTGTATACCCGAATAGGCAAGGCTAGTGCAGTAATGCGAGCTTTGCACTACTCGGCTGTCATGAAACGAGAATTGTCGAAAAAGGCAAAGCTCTCAATTTTCAAAGCAGTTTTTGTCCCCATTCTTACTTATGGTCATGAATCTAGGGTAATGACCGAAAGAGTGCGATCACAAGTGCAAGCGTCCGAAATGAGGTTTTCACGAAGAATCGAAGAAGTTGCACTGTTTAACCAGGTGCTTAGCTCTGAGATTCGAAAATCTCTCAACACCGAGCCGTTACTTGTCCGAATTGAAAGATCTCAGCTTAGATGGTTTGGCCATGTAAGCTGAACGCCTCGGAAAAGACTCCCCAAACAAGCTTACATGCCAAAGCAAATGGGAGAAAACCAGTTGGACGACCTATAACTAGATGGACCGATTGCATTGAGGGTCTTGGATGGAATCGCTTGGGACTTCGCCCAAGCGAAATTATGGAGGTGATGAAAGACCGTGAAGTGTGGTGGCTTAATCTCGAGTTGCTGACCCCGCAACCCTCACGGAAAAGCGGGCAATGAAGAAAGAAGAAGATGTATTGTTTGCTGTTTGTCTAAAATTGAAGATCTACTAGTAAAAATTTTGTATATCAACCACGAACAAAATCATTGTGAATGCATTTTTTGTATTTCGTTCTATTGTGAGTTCAATAGTTACCTTGGTTGAAATTACCTGAGGTGTAAAAAGTAGTGGAAAATTATAATCAAGCAAAAGTTTCATTACTGACGAAAAAACTAAGGGAAGTAAAGCACCAAGTACTGACCAAAAAAGTACTTGAGTGAAAGAAAAAAATAGTCCTTTTAAAAGTACTCAAGTACAAGTATTTCTGAAAGTATTCTAGCAAAATAAATTAAACTATTCAATCAACATATGTCAGCCAACTGGTTGACTACCTTCACATCACTGCCACATAGCGCTTGATCTTCTAACTTCTCATTCTCTCAAGAAGTCATTGATTATATTAATTCTTGCAAGGTTTTTGTTTTTATGTTTAAGACAATAAATGGAAAAGAACAACTACAGCAAGACTTCGAGATTTGAAAACTATGCTATACAGAATTTACATGGAATCATTTTATGACATCTTTGCTCAAATACTTATTCACTGTCGTTGTTAAATTATGCTAAAATTTAAAAACACTGTGGGCGTGTCTTATCAGTGTATAGTCTACTCATCTACTGTATCTGCTAGGTGGGCCAAACGTTATGCACCATACCTATTTCAGTATATTCTGCGATAACCTTTGTTGGATTAACTAATAAAAATTATTGTGGATTGTTTTGGATTGAATTTATTTCCCGACATATGAAGGCAGGCAGAAGCCTGAAAAACATTGCCTCACTAAATCCCACAAAATTATTGTAGATAGCCCATTGAGATAGTCTGGGTCTCTACTGGGACGAAATTGATATTAAAAACATTTATTTGTAACTAATTACATTGCACAATAAATTACATTACCGTACAATAATGTTAATTACATACATGGTGTGTGATTTTTGGCTCACTCTGTTGTATTTACCTATAGAAACGTATAGTAATTACTCATCGGACGCATTTTTGATCTGATTCACTTCAGGAAAGGGCGCTATACAAATTTCTGTTATTATTATTATTATTATTTTTTTTTTTTTGACACATAATACAGTAAACGTCCATGCCATTATGCGGCGAAGGGCAGACACCAAACAACGAACGTGAAACTAAAACCTACTTGAACTGCTTTTCGCCAGACTGGATCTGAAACGTACTTGAAAACATAGAAAAAAGGCATTACTGCACTCGTTGTGGTGGCTGACCTCTGACGCAAGATTTGCCAGCCAAAACTGGAGGAAAATACTGCTAAATTAACTGAATTGAACAATTGCCAGTAGAAAAGTCGAGCGTTCTGACGTATTTGTGGTTCAAATTTGTACTTTTCTGAATCAAAATACTACTTAACCCATGAAAGCTCAGTGGCAATAATTGTTGCCAACGAATGCGCCTTTATTTATTAGCTGAAACAATCTACTTAATCCAATTATTTTCAATTATTATGCCACAAATCTCTTGCCAGACAGTTTCTGTTGTCAGAAAGCCAGTTTACTGCTAGCTGCAAGGATGGCAGTACGGTACGGAACGTGGGTACGGTACGGTAAGCCATAATTTTTGCTAAGAAGTACGGTACGCTGGTACGGTGCGCTTTTTTTGTAATGGTACAGGTACGGTACGTTGGTACGATACGCCTTTTTTGTAAAGGTACGGGTACGGTACGTTGGTACGCTCTTTGAATTGAAAATCCCACACTTTTCGCACATTGCGCCGGCCTTTTGTATACAGAGGCAAAAAACAGTTGAAACTGACGCTAAATGTTTGAATTGAGATCGCTGATTTGTAGGCTAGTGATTTTAAAGATAGGTAAAGTTGCGAGTAGTTAAAAGCAAGGATGTCAGTAAGGTACGGTACGTAAGTACGGTATGGTACGCCTTAATTTTTGCTAAAAAGTACGGTACGCTGGTACGGTACGCCTTTTTTGTAATGGTACGTGTACGGTACGTTGGTACGGTACGCTTCAAAAATTGAACTGATGTACAGTACGCTGGTACGATACGGTTCAAGATGCGAGGTACGTAGTACGCAAATTCTAAACGTACCGTACCGTACTGCCATCCTTGGCTAGCTGATTTGAAATTCAGTCTTTAGTATTTTCGACAGAAGAAGACTCTTGAGATCTAAAGGCAAAATTTTTGGATGGCTCAAACTTCAAGGTAAGTTGTGCTAAGGTGTTTTATAAAAATTGAAATAGATAGCGATTTATGTATTCCTATATTCTTCTTTTATTGGCATATGAGTGAATTTCCAGTTTTTTTTTTGTGTAATTGCCAAGATATACAGGGTGAGCCAAAAGTAGGTGGACAGTAAAAAAAATTAGGTGTAACATAGTAACAGAAAACAGGTAAAATTAAAACAAATTTTAGTAAGAAAATTGTAATTATATACCAAAAATAACGTAGTTGTAACAAAGTTAAAATGAACAACTGGATTAATATAACTGAGACATAAATCCATTCCATATACGGCCACCTACTTTTGGTTCACCCTGTATGTAGATTTTTTACGGTGGCAACATTTGTTGCCACTGGGTATTAATGATATCATTTTTGCGCATTTGCCCAGTCCCATGTAGCGAAAGATTATTTATAAATTTTTAGAACATGCTGGAATATCCAGCCACTTTTTTGTACAAGATTATTTTGACGATGATATCGACTGCGTTTATCGCACCTGCAATACACGATTCGCGTTCTAAACTGGATAGTACTAAATAGGCGTAGTATCCTAATCTATTTTCTACTCCCACCATAGGAGGAGCCTACTATGCCTATTTAGTGAATTACTAAACAGGCATACTAGGCTCCTCCTATGGTGGGATTAGGTGATAGATTAGTATACTATATCTGCCATACTATGCCCGCTATGTCTAATTCGTACTACCCTTCTAAACTAGCATAATAATATGATGCTTGGTCAACATTTAGTAAATAAAAGATAAGCTGCGTTCATCAGATCTGCGATTCATGCTTTTTTGTTGCTTCTGTACAATATATTATCACGAGGTTTTTGTCAGGAACGCGTGCCAATAAATGGCAAAATAAAATAAGCTTTTCTCAGGCTGTTTATTTTTGCAAGCCTGGTGAAATTTTGAAGTTTTACAGGCTTATAATACTGCAAATATAAATAATTACGTTACGTTCTTTGCTTTTGTTTGGTAATCAAACCCACGAAGTAGTTCATTTTAGCTAAAATGAAAGCTTAACGACCAAGATGTTGTTTTCGATTTAGAGAAAGAAAGTCTCGCGCTCAGTGGGAATTATAAGTAAACTAAAAAATTATCTACCAACGCATGCATTGTTTAAGCTGTATTATACTTTAGTGCATTCGCATTTGCTTTATGGACTTATAGTTTGGGGAAACACATATCCAACCTATCTCTCCAAATTAATTACACTTCAAAACAAAGCTCTTCGCATCGTTACAAAAAGCGAATGGTTTCAAAATGCTTTGCCTCTTTATCAAAAGTTTAACTTATTGAATCTACAAAATTTACATAAATTTGAGACTGCCAAATTCATACATAAATAAATTTTTAGGACTGACTCAAATCAATCAGCGTCTATCTCCAAATTTTAACAATTATTTCACTTTGGCAAAATTCTCGCACAGTCGGCAAACTCGTACTACGGCATCCTTGAATTTAATAATTCCTCTTTACAAAACCAAAAGAACGCAGCAATCAATTAAATATTCCGGAGTGAAAATTTGGAATTCCATTCCTACTAACACTAAAGACCTATCATTTAGAAAGTTTTTGAAAGAAAGCAAAGAAATTCTTTTGAACTCCTTGTGTTAATTTTCTTGTGTTTATATTTTCAAATTATAAAGTAGCGACTTGAAAAATGCTTATATATTACTCGTATATAATCTTCCAAAAATGATAAGTTATTATCTAAATTATTTTCTAAAAATACTAAACTTTAGTAACTCTTAGCCAGCACATTACTATTGTAGCTTTTGTTTTATCTTTTCTTTTTTTTTGTTTTTTGTTTTGTATTTTTCAGTTTTTGCTTCCTTGTGTTTTTTTTATGTCAGTTCGTTGTAGCTCCAAAAAAGATGCCATATCTTTTATTATGGCTTTCCAGAGTGGCTGCAGACTCGAAGACCTCGCGGTCCCTTCGCCGTCACTCAGGCGCTGCTTCATTAATAACAACACTATTTGTTCTCTGTTTTATCTGTTTTGTTTTTTTGTTTAGTTAGTGGTGTCAATAAACAAACTTGAACTTCGTTATAGGTTTATTTTGAATGATGTTCTGTTTTATATCGTAGCCAGGGGGCGCCCGGGCCCCCCCAATTAAAATACCACCAATGATAAAAAATTATGACAACATAGCCTAGCGATGCTTAGTTGCAGTTACGGACGACGAGGGAGCCCCGGGGACCCTAATCAACAACCAGAGGGGCCCTAACTAACGACTAGGGGGCCCCTAACCAACAACCAGGGGACCCCTGGGCCCCTAACTAACAACCAGGGGGCCCTGGAGCCCCTAACCGACAACCAGAGGGGCCCTAAGTGACAAACGGTAGCCCCGGGGCCTCTAACTGATGAGCATAGGGCCCAGGGGTCCTTAATTGATGACCAGGGGCCCTTAAAGCCCCTAACTAACAATCAGGGGGCTCTTGGTCCAGTAACTGACAACCAGGGGGCTTTGGGGCCCCTAACTGACAAACGGGGGCCCCGAGGCCTCTAACAGATGAACAGGGGCCCTGGGTCCCTAACTGACGACCAGGGGCCCCCAGGGCCTCTAACTAACAACCAGGGTCTCTGGGGGCTCTAACTGACAACCAGGGGGCCCTGGGACCTCTAACTGACAACCAGGGGGCCCTGGGGCCCCCAACTAACAACCAGGGAGCCCCGGGGCCCCTAACTAACAACCAGGGGGCCCCTAACCGACAACCAGGAGGCCAAAGGGCCCCTAACTGACGACCAGGGGGCCCCGAACTGATGACCAAGGGTTTTGGGCCAGGGGCCTCGTAATTCAAATTTTTAACAATTTATATGCAAAACCTGTAAAAAATCTTAGAGTTTTGTGCTAAAAGTTACAATACCAGGCCCTCGTTTAACGTTTTTATGAACTTAATGCTATAACGCAGGCGGTAATGCAAACCCCCTATTGAAATACTACCAATGATGAATATAGTGAGAGCATAGCCAGTATGCTGTCCTTGTTTGGAATTGAAGTTTCTTTAGTTTAGGATTTACGCGTACAAAAGTAAGTAGTAATAATGACGACCACGTGTCCTCGTCATAATGATGTCATGCAATTCCTACAGGTTTCAAAAAACTGTCAAGTGACTTGACTATTAGAGTCCTCCACGATTAGAAAAAAGTTATTTTAATTTGGCTTTAAATGATTTTTTTTATGAATGAACTTAAGGGCACCATCTTATCTTAAAATCATAGGCGTAGCCAGGGGGGTGGCCCAGGGGACCCGCACTCCTTTAACTGAAATGCCGCCAATGACAAAAATTTAACAAATACACCTTGTTTCTTCATTTTCAGTTTCTTTTAGCATCTTTGCGTACAACAGTACACGCGTACAACAGTAATTAACAATAAATAATATCGACAACCAGGGGGTCCATCGCACCCCCTTAGTTCAATTTTTTCCAACCAATTTTAACGTATAACCAGGGTAAAATCAAGGGTTTTTGTCCTAAGAGTTTCTACCTCAGGCCCTCATCTAAACTTTTTATGAACGTAATGCAATAACCAGCGTCGTATTTGCATAGGTGGGCACAAGTCCGTTAATCCGTTAATAACGAAGCTAACTTTTTCATTAACTCGTTAATCCGTTAAAAGTTTTTTCATGTTAACGGACTAAATTAACTTCCGTTAAGTGCTGTTAACGGACTAAAGTAACTTTCGTTAAGTTCTGTTAACTTCCGTTAAGGTTTTTATCGTTAATATCTTGCAGCTTCGTTGTACATTTGAACTTGTTTGTATCTTGAAATTAGGTTAGATTGTAAAATGTAACTTTCAAAACACAAACAGACCACTATAGCTATAAATGTTTCCTTACAATCAGCTCAACAGCGTCAATACATGTTCTAGAAGCGAGAGAATAAAACGAAATGTAAATTACACGCAAAATGTTAACGGATTAACGGACTTTATTAACTTCCGTTAATTAAAGCTGAAATAACGGATTAACGTTAACGAGGTGTGAAGTATGTTAACGGACTAGTGGTTAACGAAGCTAACGTTTTGCATTAACTTGCCCACCTATGCGTTTTGCCGTATGGGACAGTGTCAGGGCCTAGCGTTCAGGTTGTAGGACTTTTTTGGTCTTCGTTTACATTAGGCAAGAAGATGTTGCAAAAATTCGCTAAGTGCCAGGGGCCTCGCGCTATGTAAATTCGGCCTAGAAATAACATGTTTAGTAAGCGTAAGCATCTATCGTACCATTTTTCAATAACGATTCAACTCCACTATGCCAGTTTTTACGCACAAAATACTTAAAAAAATAGCTTGGGAATATGCTCATTGAACAAATTATTGAATATCAATGGAGGGGGCCAGAGCCCCCTGGCCGTACATGTACTACAACTGGTTAACTTCATGACAAAACAAAAATCTTGAAGGAAAATCTTCGAGTGGATTACTATTTACAGCTAAAATACTGCTGGAGGCAATGTGCTTTACTTCCCGCTACATGGACCAGATCACTTGCAATTAAAATTGTCCACCATAATGCAAGATTTTTAAACGTGTTTTAAACTTTAATGGCAAGTAAATGGAGGATTGAACAGTTAAATTTTTTGGATTGGCTTTCAAATGCTAAAAGTCTAGTTCTTTGAAATGGCTTTGAACACGTGCGAAATTATCGAAATGTGATCCAATAGGATTAAAATAACTTTTTTTTCCAAAAACTTTCAAAAATCGCTCAGCGGCTGGGGGTTCTGCCCCCAGACCCCCGTCTGTGATACGTTGGAGTACACTAGCTCACTCAACACGTCTCCTAAGTTAGATTTGCACTTTCCAACTATTAGTTTTCGCCCTTTCTCTTTACCAAAATCCTGGTTAAGTGCCAACGGGCTACAACTCCAGATCTTCCATTTTACGATATGTTTGCCCCACAAAAAGTTCGTTTTTTAAAAATTTCTGATGACGTCATTGCATGGGATTTGTGGTTTGGGCCCCCCCCCAATCAAAAATTCTGGCTACGTCTATGTTCTATCTGCGTTGGAGGAAAATGAGTTGGATGATTCTCAACTCTAAGACGACGAAATTGAAGTCGTCGTGTTGCCACCGGATGAACGTGGGATTACAGATGAAGATTCAGATATGTCTGATGATTAGGACACAGGTACTTTTATCCATTTACCTCGTCGCATTTTGAATGCTGAGGCAGAAACGCCTAGCCTTGCCTGCACTGTTCCAGCACCTGAAGCACAGCAGCAGCCTTCAAAGAAGCAAAAGAGAGCGCCCAGAAACTGGAGTAAAAAATTCCACCTTCCGAACAGCTTTCAGAGCCAGCAAGCGGTTATGGTCCATCTATCGTGGGTTATTTGAATGCAACTATCGACACTCCATTGGATGCTTTCTTTTCTCTTTTTTCAAAGAATTTGGTAAATGAAATAACACAGCAAACTATGATTTGTGCTCAACAACGCGGAAAAATTGATTTCTTTGTTACCACAGAGGAAGCGGTATGCTTTGTAGGAATTCTTATTCTTTCCGGCTATACCCCTGTGCCTTATCGTTGACTTTATTGGTCAGTTGAACCAGATGTCCATAATGATCTCATGTCTGCTTCAATGAGAAGAAAAAGGTGTGACGAAATTATGCAGTTTTTGCACTTGGTCGACAACAGCAAGATAAATTCCGACCGGTACTACAAAGTGCGACCTTTGTTCAAAGCAGTCAATGAAACTTTTAAGCAACTTCCTCTCCAACCAAACATCAGCATTGACAAGTCAATGTTAAAATATTACGGTAAGCACAGCACTAAACAGTTAATTAGAGGAAGGCTTATCAGGTTTGGGTTCAAACTATTTTCGTTATCATCTCCGACAGGCTGTCTATATCCTGCTGAATCCTACTGTGGATCTGATACTCATTTGAAAGAAGAGTTCTATGGTCTCGGAGGAAACGTTGCTCTGACTCTGACACAATACTGTAATGTACCAGCGGGATCAAGATTATACTTTGATAATTGGTTCACATCCCTCTCCTTACTGGATCGGTTGAAATCAGACGGGATTGGAGGAACAGCAACGATACGGGCTGATCGTTGCGAAAAAGCTCCTGTTCAGTCAAAAAAGGAATTGGAGAAAAAAGGAAGAAGTTCCTTCTCCTATGCATCTAATGGAAAAAAAAACATGCAGGTAAGGTGGTGCGACAATTCGGTTGTTTCCGTTGCTTCCAACTGCACGCTCACAGGATCAAAAAAGTTGGTACCAAGATGGTCAAGGCAACAGAAGAAGACAATAGACGTTACTATGCCTGAAATGGTACACACGTACAACCGCAATATGGGTGGGGTAGACCTTTTCGATCAATTTGTGGCCAACTATCGCATAAGAATAAGAAGCAAGAAATGGTGGTGGCCGTTTTTGTCATAGTCAGTCAGTCAGAGGTTTATTTTGTCGAAAAGTTACAGTATAGAAAAAATGCAATACAACAATATTCATACATATTAATCAACTAGGAAACCGGAAGTGACCTTTCAGTCTTTGAGTCTACGGTCACCAGTGAGTGTACAGTAGCTAGTTTTGCCGTTGAAAAATTGAAAATTTAGTGAGATCGACAAATTGAATGTATAAAACATCTAAAATTTTTATAATCAATGAAATATTAATTTTTGTGTAGTTGCACTTTTTTGAAACAAGTACAATTTATATTTTTGTTTAAATTTGTTGAAGGGTAAAGGTCTGATCTTTAAAGGTATATCATTCCAAATCTTAACTCCTATATATTTGATTGATTTTTGAGCACGTTTTGTTTTGTAAAGGGGTAAGTACAAATCATCTTTGTCCGCTTTCCTGGTTTGGCGAGAAGTGATAACTTTAATATAAGGGGAATAATTGTTAAATAATTGCGGTAACTTATTCCTTTGATACAAAAACATGAATTTAACAATTTCAAAATTTAGTAGTTGATCAATATTAAATATTCCAATTTTATGAATAAAGGTTCAAGTTTTTGTTTTATCTGCCAACCTTCTATTATTCTCAAACATTTGTTCTGGAGCATCTGAAGTTTATGCAAATTATTTTTAGACGAGCATCCCCAGAGCAAAATTCCGTACATTAAATGTGGAAAAACTATAGCGTAGTACACAGAAAGCAAAATTTTAACAGGAGCCATAGATTTTAATTTGCATAGTATGCCAATGGCTGTAGATACTCGTCGCTCAATCATTTGAATATGACTGGTAAAATTTAGCGTTGAGTCAAGATGAATGCCTAAATATTTTACACTCTGTCGTATTTCAGTAGAAATATTGTTAAGGGACAACAAAAACGGTCAGAGCTTTTGCTTGGATCGGGTTAATACTAGAGCTTGTGTTTTATGTGGATTAAGAGTCAACCTATTAGCGATCATCCATTCAGAAACGCTGTTTAGTTCATCGTTGCTTTGAGTTTCCAAATTTACAAGGCTGTGGTTGCTAATCAGGATACAAGTGTCGTCGGCACATAAAGTTGGTTGATTTATTAAAGAATTTGGGAGATCATTGATATATAAGATAAAAATGAGCGGACCTAAGATGGAACCCTGGGGTACGCCGTATTTTATATTAATTCTAGACGATTTGACATTGTCGAGTTCCACATATTGAAATCTGTCGGATAAATAACTTTTAATCAATTCATTTGCCACTCCTCTAATTCCGTAGTGATTTAATTTTTCGATATGAATTTGATGATCAATACTATCAAAAGCTTTTTTTATGTCCAATAGAATAAGACAACAATATAATTTATTTTCTAGTTTTTCATAGCATTGTGTTATGATATCTGTCACAGCATGGATAGTCGAATGCTTTTTTCTGAATCCAAATTGACGGTTATAGTATATACTGTGTTTATCCAGAAAACCAAGTATCCTGACAGCTATTATTTTTTCAAGAATTTTTGAAAAGTTTGAAAGCAAGGAAATTGGTCTATAATTGGTCAATTTAGATTTTAAACCAGCCTTGTAAATTGGAATAACTTAAGCAATCTTAAAACAATCAGGAAAAATGGCAAAATCGAAGCAGCATGAAAAGAAAATGGATAGATATGGTGATATAACAACAGCAATTATTCGTAGAAAAAACGAAGACACATCATCGAAACCCGGCGATTTATTGACATTTAAGTTTTGAATAATGTTTAAGATTTCATTGCTTGACGGTGCTTCTAGAACAATAGACAATTTATTTCTGTGTTTCAAAAAATTTTTAAAACTTGGAGATCTTTTAGGCAGAGAGTTAGCCAACTTTTCTGCAATATTTCCAAAGAAGTTATTAAATTTTTCTGGAATAGCTTCTATATCATTGATAGTTTTGTTGCCAATCGTTAAACTTTAAGGTGTTTTTTTTTTAACCTTTGAATGATTATCTAATTCACGAATTATATCCCATGTTTTTTTAGGGTCGTTCTTGCTACTAGCAAATGCCGAAGAGCAGTACAAAATTTTGGCTGCTTTTTTAACTCGAGTTAGGCAATTGTTATACTTCTTATAAAAGCTGCGTTCATAAGAATTTCCTTCAAGAAACCACGTTTTATATAATCTTTGTTTGTTTTTAATTGATGTCCAGATACCTTTAGTAATCCATGGTTTTTTGACTAGCTTTTTTTGTTTTCGGGATAATTTTGTCAAGGGAGCAAAATTTTCAATTTCTTCTTTTATAAGTTGAACAAAATTTTCACATACTTTATTAATGTTATTCTTATTAATATGTTCTAGATTGTCGAAATAGATTTTCAGTTTCATTGATACACAATCAGCAAAACTTTCTGAGTTAAAGTTTTTTAGGTTTCTTCTAAACATCTCATGTTTCATGTTATAGGATATTTTAAGTTTAGAGATGTAGGCAAATGTTGGAAAATGGTCACTTATATCTGTTTGTAGTACTCCAGGTTTGATTTCTTCTGAAGTAATATTGGTTAGTATATGATCAATTGCAGTTTTAGTCGTTTCTGTTACCCTGGTGGGAATATTTACTACAGAAAAAAAGGCATTTCTAGCAATAGTATTTTTATAATCGGTTACAAAAGGAGTTTCATTTAGTAAATTGACATTGAAATCACCCATAAAAATACTTTGACTTTTATTTTTATTAATTTTGTGTAAAGTAAGGTCGTAATTTTCTAAAAATGAATTTAGGTTTGAGTTATAGGATGCCGATAGATTACTCCTATCCAGGCGCGTAGCCAGGATTTGAAAAAGGGGGGGGCTATTTTGAAAGAGTGAGAAGTGTGCATACGACGTTGACTCGAATTTTCATTGACCTTGAATCAGTTTCAGACGGTTTGTCCGAAATTTGAGACGAAATGTCTCGGAAACATCGGAAATTCAAAGGTTTTTTCCGCCCAAAATTAGGTGATCTCCAAAAAAAAAAGGTCTTCGCCAAAATTCAGAGTGATTTTTCGGCCGAAATCCGAAATTCAAACGTTTTTTCCGCCCAAAAATAGGTGATCTCCAAAAAAAAAAAAAAAAAAAAAAAAGGTCTTCACCAAAATTCAGAGTGATTTTTCTCCCAAGTTTTGCAAGTTCAAACGTCTGAGGGGGGCTCTTTTCGTATGGGGGGGGCTATTTTCCATTTTTCATAGATAATCGGCCTCAAAAGCACAAAATACATGCGTTTTTGCATACTTCACAAGCCAATGGGGGGGGCTCGAGCCCCCCCCGCCCCCCCCCTGGCTACGCTACTGCTCCTATCAATAATTTGTGTTGTGGAGTACTAATAGTTGCCCACATATTTTTGCATCCTTCAATTTCTAAATTATATTTCGGTGCAATTTCAAAATTAGTAAAGTACATTGCTACTCCTCCAGCTTTGGTAGGTGAATTTGCAAATTTTAGGTTGTAACCCTGTATCTCAATGTTAACTGCGGGATGTTCTTGTATTCGGGTTTCGGTGATGAGTATAACATCTGGCGATCTACTCAAATTGAAAATCAGTTCGCATAGCACATCAATATGTTTTTGGATTGATCTGATATTTATATGGAGTATAAATAAAGTATCAGTTGAAGGATTATAGTTTGTTAAGTTAGAAAGATCCGAATATTCACAAATTTTGACATTTTCATGCATACTTTTAAAATTTTTGTCAAAGTCAGAGCTTAGAAAATGTTTTGTTTTATCCATATTAATCATTCAAGACAATTTCACAAATTACTTAAAATCAAGTCCTAAAAGGTAACTTAAATAGCATTAAAGACTGTCTAGGTCGTCCTCGCAGCGTATTGGAATTGCATCTTCTGATTCGTTATTCTTTATCCATATTTGTCCGTTTGTTGTCCAGAAGAATTTGAATTTTTTTGCTTTGGCAGTTTGCTTTGTTGACCAAAATAGCCTCTTCCTAAATTGCGTTAAATTCTCGTTTATATATAGGTTTGTCATTTCGTCAACAGGAAAATTTGTCATTTCTTTTGCTTTCTTCCTTTTTGCAAAAATTTCATTTCTCACCCGTTTGTTGGTAAATTGGGCTATTATTGTTGGTGGCCGGGATGTCGAATCATTGGCTTTGGGGGGAGCCTATGAGCGATAGAGATATCGCTCCTTCTGACTTCAACATCAAGCTTTTTTGAAATTTTTATTACAATATCAGTCACATTCTCATTTTTTTGATTTGGTACTCCATCAAATTCGAGATTTAGTCTTCGTCCATGCTGCTCTAATTGATCGATTTTTAAAACTTCTTCCTTTTTCACCTTTTCCAAGTATGTTAGCTCTTTTGAAAGCTTTGTAGCAGTTAATTCGTTTTTCTTGTTGGTGGTAGCCATTTTTTTGATCTCTTTACTGAGTTCATCAAATTTATCGGAATTGAATTGTTGACTAGTTCTTAATTGCTCTAACTCATATTTAACAGCGTTTAATTCTCTCAGATAATCATCTGCAAACGAAAAAAAAACTTCCTTGACTAATCCTTCAATCTTTGGTACAACTAGTTTCATAACTATTCCAATAATTTCATTTTGGTCCAAACCAAGCTCGTTCTTTTTTGATTTAAAAGACTTTGCTTGCATTATGATTTGTTTGTCGTTTGAAGTCCTAAATCCTCAAAGTTTTTGCAGCAAAAACACGTCCGTTCTACACAAACGCTGTAGCTAGAATGACGACACAAACGCTGTAGCTAGAATAAAGTGGTAAACGCTTAGATGGTCGATCGACGCTTGTGTGGTAAACGCTTAGACAATGTATAAATCCATCAAGGGATGTTTCATTTCTCTTCTCAACTTTCGACAAGAGGTTGCCCAGCGAGCTCTGAAACAATGTTGTACTCCAAGTTGCAGACCGGGCCCCAAAATTAGCAGAGGTGGAGTCCTCGAGGACGTCCTTGGCCTCGAGGACAGATTTTGAAGTCCTTGGCCTTGGCCTCGAAGATCAAGTCCTTGGCCTTGGCCTTGGCCTCGAGGCCTCAAGTCCTCGAAAATTGGCCTGTCCTCGGCTCGAGGACAGCACTATTTTTTGGAAAGTTAAAATTTTGTGGAGCGGTTGAAAAATTTTTTGGAAAGCGTTTTTTCGTGGAGATTGCTTGAAAAATTTTTGTGAAGACCTTTTTTTTTTTTTTTTTTTTTTTTTTTGGAGATCGCCTGAAAAATTTTTGTGAAGACCTTTTTTTTTTTTTTTTTTTTGGAGAGCACTTGCGCTTTGTGTCCTTGGTCCTTGGCCTTGGCCTCGAGCATTCCTGTCCTTGGCCTCGAGAGTGTCTGTCCTCGGAAAGGCTGTCCTTGGCCTTGGCCTCGGATTTTTTTTGTGTCCTTGGCCTTGGCCTTGGCCTCGAGCCTTGTGTCCTCGACTCCACCTCTGAAAATTAGCTACAGCGAGTCAACTGCCAAAGCTATCCGGTTCGACAGAAAAGACAATTTGCCAGTTCCTCTTTCAACTCCCTACTCCAGAGGTCGTGTTTGTGGAGGAAGATCCTCTTTTAAGTGTGAGAAGTGCGATGCTCCATTGCACGTCCAATGCTTCAAAGTGTATCACAAAGTTTAATATTTACAAAAAAGCAGAGCATTGTATTTTCATGCGATGGTAACAAATTGCTTCAAAGAATTATTCGTGTGCTATATTTTTCCAAGCTTTGATATCGTTGAATTCCAGATGCAACAAATGTTGCCAGCAAAATTTTAATAGATAAACAAAAAATTTTTTGAAAAAAATTTAAAAATCACGTTTTGCTTAGCTGTATCACATCCAGTTTATAAAATTAAAATTTGCTACGAAAAAATAATTCTGGGCTATAATGGGTTAAGTAGCGTTACTTCACACAAAAATTAAGCAAGTAAAAGCAGCCACAAAAAAAAGACTTTTAAAAAGTACTCGTTACCGGAGAAAAAACTACTTGAGTTATCTACTCCAAGTAAAAGTATTTTGCTTCTTTACACCACTGGAAATTACAGTAGGCTAAGTTGTTTGTGGTGCTTTTTCAACAACAACGTTGCATTGTTCTTACGACAGTTTATTAAGGGTTGGAGGTGTTCTTTTCATGCAACCAGTTATAATCAAAACCATAAACACACGATTGAACCTAACACAAGTCATAGGCGTAGCCAGGGGGGCCCCCTTGAATTGAAATGCTACCTGTGGATAAAAATGTCGTAAAAAAGACCATTGTTTCTTTAGTTTCTTTTAGCATCTTTGCGTACAACAATACACGCGTACAACAGCAATTAACAATAATGTTGGGCCCCCTGTATCTAACTTTTACTTACCAATTTAAATGGACCCCTGCAATAATATTTAAATGGAACCCCTGCAATAATATTGATCTAGGGAGCCCGGACCTCCTCAAATAAATTTAGCCAACCAATTTAAATGGGCCCCCTATAATAGTATTTAAATGGCTCCCAATTTAAATGGGCCCTCTACAATAATACTTAAATGGGCCAATTAACAATAATGTTAATCCAGGAGGCCCAGCCCCCTAAATTTAATTTTAGCAACCAATTTAAATGGGCCCCTACAATAATATTGATCCAGGGGCCCGGGCCTCCTCGATTTAATTTTTGCCAACCAATTTAAATGGGCCCCCTACAATAGTATTTAAATGAATCCCAATTTAAATGGGCCCCCAACAATAATATTGATCTAGAGGGCCCGAGCCCCTTCAGATTAATGTTTACAAATTATTTAAAACGTACAACCGGAGTTAAATTAAGGGTTTTTATCCTAAAATTTGTTAACTGAGGATCTCATCTAACCTTTTTATGAACGTAATGCAATAACCAGAGAAGGATTTAACATGTGGCACAATGCCAGGGGCCCCCTGCTCAGATAAGACTCTTTTTTGGTCTTTACCTGTATTTGGCAGGAAAACATTGCAAAAATCCCAAAGTGCCGGGAGCTCAACTCTGTATGTGAATCCGGCCAGGCCAACAACATGGTTTGTAGGCGTAACTATCTATTGTACATTTTGCAATTACAATTATTCACCTCCACCGCGCCAGTTTTTATGCAAAAAAATACTTTTGACAAAAATTAGCTACAGTAAGGGGAATGATCATTGAACAAATTTTTGAATTGAGAGCGCCTGGGCCCCTTGCCGTATATGTACTATAACTGGTTGTTTTCATGATAAAATAATAATCTCTAAGGAAACTATTCGACTGGATTGTTATTTAATGCTAAAATATTGCAGGATGTAATGTTCTTTACTTCCCCTACCTGGGCCAAATCACTTACTAAATTTAACCCCCAAATGTAAGATTTTAAACGTGTTTTGGACTTAAATTGCAAGGAAAAGGAGGATTGAACAATTTAATTTTTTTAATTGGCTTTCAAATGTTATAAATCTATTACTTTCAAATGGCTCTGAATACGTGTGAAATGTGATCCAATAGTATTAAAATAGTTTTTTTCCTAAAAATTACGAAAAATCGTCCATCGGCTGGGGGCGAAGCCCCCAAACCCCCATAGCCTCCAGCAGCTGGGGTCTCCGCCACCAGACCTACGTCTGTGATACGTTTGAATTACAGTACAATTCTTTAATCAAAAACCTCTCCCAATTTAGACATTTTTGCAGTTTAAATATTGGTTTAAGCCCTCCCCTTGACCGAGTTTCCAGTTACGAGCCAACACCAGGCTACGGCTTCTGATCTTTCATTCTACGATATCTTTGTTCCACCAAAAATTCCTATTTCGAATTTTCTGATTACATCATTGCATGCGATTTGTGGTTTGGGCACCCCGCCCCCCAACCAAAAATCTTAGCTGCACCTATGACACAAGGGTTGCATGCAGAAAATTCAATTTGAGCTACATTTTAGTGTGGTATTAAGGTGCGCTTACCTTGCACAAACGCGAAGCGAAGATTGGCAACCTTCGCGATTGATTGCTTAAGTCACTTGCTTGAAATAGAGAGCCATTCATCAACAATTTTGTCTATGTGAAGTTAAGCAACCACTTGCAAAGTTTGCGACCGGTTTCAACCTTTACTCTTAAATTAAGCGTAAGATCGATCGTAGGTTTAGTTTTTGCTGCGTGTTCGACGCCACTAAGCAGGGGCAATTATCTTAAAACAATTTATCCAAGGATGCAACAACGCAAAACGCCAATGATAACAATTACCTTGATGCACTTATTTATTGGTTTACACTGATAGTCGTAAAACTATAAAGTAGAGATGTAGTCAAAATTTACGAAATCGATTTTAAATAAGTACGATTTTCAAGACACAATAATACAAAAATATACGATAAAGGTTAACTTCAGGAATATATTACGAACTGTATTTGTTCGTCTCGTCAATACTCTCCATTGGGATGATAGTAACTTTTCCCATTCAATGCATCTTACGCAATCGGCTTTCTTTTGTTATTTTACTTTAGTTTTGCCGCAAGATTTGCGGAACTGGGCAAAGAAGCTTTTAGCTGTTGAGGAAGCAAGAATTTGATCCAGAATTTAAGTTTGAGTTCCTCTGGGATCATGGAATAAACCCAAGACTGCAGTTTGTGAATCCAGTGGCCACTAGTCGATCTTTCGTGACCAAGTTGTTTTAATGAAGCTCGGGCAAATTTCTCCGATTCTACCACCTGCAAAATATTTAGCGTTATTGCTGCTACGACGGCCATAGCTCAGTTGGTAGAGCGTCGGGTTCGTGATCGAAAGATTGCTGGCTATCTGTTTGGTTCCTATACTGAAATTGCGTCGTTTGTATCCTTGGAAAAGACACTTAACGTTATTTTCCGTTGGGGCTTAGCAGTCTTACCCGTTGGGGTGGCCAAGTCTAACAAACACTTGCAAAGAGAACCCAAAAATGGGTGCTCTGTGTTGATGTGGGTAGACAGGCGTAATTGTAATAACATTTTATTCACCAAGTTGCCTTGGCGAGAAGACAGCGAAGGGATCTTTCGGTCTTCGAGTCAAGCTGCCACCTGTCCACCACACACGGCGGAGGCTTCACACTGTCCCTTTAATTGCTAAACATCAAGCAGGGAAGCTGTGAATACAAATTTTTATAGTTGTTGGTTTTACCCGACCGGGAATCGAACCCGAGTCTACCGCTTCAATAGCAGACGCTCTATCCACTCGACCACTGATCGGTTCGTACGCGCGAATGAAGAGTCTTAAAGGCACAGCATAGACTGTGATTATTATCAGCCTAAGTCGTACTTTTTGAAATCAACTGCTAATCAGTAACAATGGATACTCACTGAGCGCGTGGCAAAGCAGAAGATAGTGATTAATTCAATACACCTGGCATATTACCTTATCAGCGTACTAGCTGGTTAAAGTAAACTAAGAATCGCTCCTACGTAACGGATTTACGCACAATGCAAACCCGGGACTAAGTAACAAATTGTATAGATTAAATAAAAGGAACTTACAGTTGATTTATGGAACAGAGTTTTTTATGGAAGAATTCGGAGGAAAACATTTAAAATGAATTAATACCATGTTTATATTGTGTAATATAAAATCAATAAAAGTAAGGACATCTCATGTAAACATTTCAATAAGTTGTTCTACTTACAAATATGCTTTCAGGCTTGTCTGTGTTCAAGTTTGACAATAATTTCACTCCCCATGGCTGCACAGCCATAACATCAATTTTGTCTTCGTATTCGTAAGATGCAGCCACTAAAGCCCAGAAAAAGTTGTTATCCTATTTTTCAAAGTTAAACCAACTGAAACCCATGTAGTTTAAGTTGCAACTTTTTGTAGGAGTGCAGTGTACTTTGCAAAGTTTGTGCAATGCACAGTTGCGCACCCATGAACCACGCAAGACTAGTTTTTAATGGGTTTCCAGCACCGGCATCTAGTCAAATCAATGATTATACTGTACGTTCTTCTAACGTATATACAGTAACCTATACAGTTAAGGTGGGTTTACACAGTATCCGTTTTACGTACGTTTTCGTCCGTTTTTTTACGTTTTTGCTTCTCCTTGACAAAGTATGTGCTTTTTCATCCGCATTTTTATGTGTCCATATCTGTACTAACCAGACTGTCACATGCTGGACAAAAGTTGTCCGAAAAAATTTTTTGTAAAGGGGTACGGCGCTATTTCGAAATATCGCTCTTATCGTTCATACACAAAATTTTTGAACAAAATTTTTGTCTATATATAACAGTCTACTTAGTGCGTATATGGACTTAAAAAAATGCGGATGAAAAAGCGCATACTTTTTCAAGGAGAAGCAAAAACGTAAAAAAACGGACGAAAACGTACGTAAAACGGATACTGTGTAAATTCACCTTTAGTCACAGTATAAAAAAACGATTGTGTAATGCTTGACGCCTTGAACTCAAGAAACCAAAAATATCTAGTTTATCTACAACACAAAATATGGAGTCAATAAACTAATGTGGTCCTCAAGTAAACCGATCAGTGGTCGAGTGGATAGAGCGTCTGCTACTGAAACGGTAGATTCGGGTTCGATGCCCGGTCGAGCCAATTCAAAGACTATAGAAATTGGTATTCACAGCTTCCTTGCTTGATTTTCAGCAATTGAAGACACTAGTCTGTTCAAAATACTTGTGCTTGAAATCATGTTTGTTTGTTTCGATTATTTGTAATAATGTAATTTCATGTTTATTTGAGTTGTGTGTTTGTTCGTTTCGATTGTTTGTAATTTCGTGTTTTTAAGCGAATTTGCTTTGTCCAGGAGACCGCGAAAGAATATTATGGTCTTTGAGTCAAGCTGCCACCTTCCCATTGCCTACCACACACGGTGGAGGCTTCACACTGCGTCTTTTATTGCTGAACGTCGAGTAGGGATTTAGTTGAACCCGACCAAGAATGAACAAAAGTATTAACGATGCGCGGTTTAACTTCTCGACCACTGATTGGTTATTAATTCTATGTTTGGAAAAACAGCTTCAAACCTGTTCCCTGTTCAATAACAGTTTAGTGAGGTGAAAAATATCAATTAATAAAACAACAAAATTACCTGAAAACTGCCGAATGAACGCTTTTGCTCCTGAGGATATGGCCATGCCAGGAATAGGTTGATTTGCGTTTTCACCGCTTACATTAATGATGGCACTTCTATGGTAACGCAGCTGAAGCCGGGGGATCAACGCTTGGCTGAGCAAAACCGGTGCAAACATATTTACAACAAGACATCTAAAAACAACCTCCAAAATATTCAATTGCTTTTGTGCCTTGCAAAGATAAAACTTTATGAATAAGGCTTTATTGTTTTCAATCAAATTAAATAAAACTGCCGTGTAATCAGTACCAAAGGTAGAAGGTAAAAGAAAATTAAAGAATATAGTTTACGGTAGACCTGGTACGTTTGATCACTAGGTTGTGTGAAACAAGTGAGATAAACTGAATCACTTGTTGTTTATTGATATTTTAACATAGGCAGCTATTTTAATGATTGTACGTTAACGTTTCAGTCCACCATTAACCTTATTAAATATGGAAAAATGCAATTTGAACTAATGGAATACGAGATCATGAATAGGAATAGTGAGCTAGCTTTGCTCGTTGATTTTATTGTCAGAGGGGACACTTGTAGGAAAAATCAAGACTAGGCTTAATATAGTGTATGGCATAGTATTTAGTTCTTTTCTCAATTAAACAAGCTACATCGCTTAAAGATCAAACAGCTTTGAAAGTGACTTCTTACTGTCGATTTTTATCAGCGGCTTGTAAGTGAAACTTCTTCGTAAGTGAGGCCATCCCCACTGCATGCACTACAATCGAAATATCAAGGTCCTCGACTTGTCGTACGATTTCACTATAGAAGTTTATGTCAGCTGCGTTGCGAAAGTCTGTCACCAACGTTCGCACCTGTACAAAAATATTACCAAGTCAAGCCACTAATTTGGTCTTTCGCAGTATTTTTCATCATCTGGCTTCCAAACGTGAAAATATAGGCTACAGGTTCGAAATATGAGCCTTTCTGATGAACTCAAGTTTACAAATGTCTAATCTAATGCAATATACAAGTTTTAGTATTTGTTGTCATAGTCGTTCTGAAGCGTCTGTCCATCTGTTTTTTGTCTGAGCAGTGTTTACAGTGCACTATTCACGTAACACTTTTGGGTCTTGCACTGTTCTCGTTACACATTGTACGATTTCCGTAAAAGTGAAAACGTCCAGAGTTTTGCTTGCTAAAAAAAATCGTAATGTTTATGATACTAACGTTATCTCATGACTCTCTTCTCTCTCCCCTCCCACTCTCCACGGTCTTTGTTTACATTTTGTTAAAGATTCAAAAAGCAGTCCGTTTAGAGATTGAGGCTTTGTGATTCTACGCGTTTGCGGGCCTGAAGCTTTCAAGTTCCAGGGTATGTGCATATGAATGATATTATTGTAATCTTTTATTACATTAATGTTTAAAAATGAGTGCCAAATTTATCTCCAACTAATCTTAACTTCTTACCTTTACATTATGACGAAGGATCAGCAAATCCCGCATTTTATTCAATTTTTCAATGTCTCTTCCAACTAAGATGATATTGAACGCAAGTTTGGCTAACTCGACCACAAACCCATGGCCGGTAGCAGAAGTGGGGGCTGTAATTAAAGCCCAAGTTCCAGTCCCATATCTCCCCGGTAAATCAAAGCTTTCACGAATAAAAAACTTGCGCAATGCTGTTAGAACTTTCAGTAAAATAACGAATACGCAAATGCTTCCAACAAGAGCAGTAAAAGAATATAGGTAGGAATCAGATCGGCAAGTCATATTTTTTAAAATTTACTGATTTTTCTGCAAATTATAATTAATGGATTAATAAATATAAAGGAGCGGTTGTCACAAGACGAAATTATGGCACCTTCTTTTGACTGGTTCATGTTGATTTGGTATCTTCCATAAAGAATATTAGGGCAGCCGCTGGTTCATTTTGCTTATACTTACAATCAATCGCTTTTTTCTCAGTATCTCGATCTAAATATGACTGGTGTGCTTTTGGTTCATTCGAGCCAAAAGTGCCGGATATCTATATACAAGCAATTTGTCAAAACTGTCTAAATTTGACCATTAAATTTGGTAGTCTAAATTTAGGAACCGGTTCGCGCACAGTGGTACGAACCGGCAGAATAACACCACTGCCCACCATACAGACACACGTTATTACTCTTATTGTATACAGGCTTGTACTGCTAATCGGATTGTCTCTGAACTCACTAGTCACAAAGAACTATATCAGGCATTTAAGGTCTAAGCATATTCAAGCTTAGCGCGTGTCGCAATCTTATTATGACTTCACAACGGTTTGTTTGCTTGTTTGCCTTTTGGTATAGCCTGGCCAATTGCGATCTATATCAGAGTTTGCACAATGTTTGAATCTGACAAAATGGAAAGCTCAGCTTTGTACACACCTTTTTTGGGCTTTTATATCGCAGGTTTAAGCCTGAAGTTATGTTTTTTGTATGGCCATTTACATGGTCATTTTTCAATTCACGTGTCCACTTTTTTTGTTTACATCGCCATTTTTTGGCATGGTTTATTTTTAGTTCGTTTTCGCAAAAAAAAAACAATAAAATTAATACAAACAAGAATCTTAACCAAACCGATCAGTGATCGAGTGTCTGCTGCTACAACGGTAGACTCGGGTTCATTTCCCGGTTGATTCAACCCAAAAACTATGAAAATTTACAGCTTCCTTGCGTGACGTTTAGCAATTAAAAGGGACTGTGTAAAGCCTCCACTGTGTTTGGTAGAGTGGTAGACAGGTGGCAAGCAGCTTGACTCGAAAACCGAAAGGTTTCTTCATTGTCCCCTGACCAAGGCAAGTTGGTGAATAAAAACGTAGATACAAATAAAATGTAACAGCTAGAACCGGAACCAATACATAAGGATGTCATGTAAAAAGGGTAAAAAATGTGCGGCTTGAAAACTTCACGTAGATATCAGCCGGGTGCATTTCAAAACTATTTTTGCCGATCCGAAAGTTGAACTTTCGGCATACTCTTAAAAATAAAAAAATCCTGCCTTGTTCTAAAACTGAAGCGGCGAAGGTATAACCAGTTGAAGAATTTGTCGGCCTACAAAGGCTTCCATCTTATGAGTTCTGCTGCAGCTCATTGTTGCAATCCATTGTACGAGAATTCACGCAGAAAAACTTTCAATCCTTTTTTTGTTCGTTTTTTGTATTTCTAGGACTGCTCTATATTTTTTACATGCAGCTTCTCTTTTTTTGACATTTTTCAATTTTTAAACTGAGCTAACTCATCTTTTTCACTCATAGTTTGAAAACTAAGCACCAGAGGTGGAGTCCTCAAGGACGTCCTTGGCCTCGAGGACACATTTTGAAGTCCTTGGTCTTGGTGTTGGCCTCTAAGGTCACGTCCTTGGCCTTGGTCTCGAGGCCTCAAGTCCTCCAAAATTGCCCTGTCCTCGGCTCGAGGACAACACTTTTTTTGAATTGTTGAAATTTTGTAGATCGCATAAAAAAAAAATTTGGAAAACGTTTTTTACTGGAGAACGCCTAAAAAAATTTTTGAAGACCTTTTTTTTGGAGAATACTTGCGCTTGTGTCCTTGGTCCTTGGCCTTGGCCTCGAGCATTCCTGTCCTTGGCCTCGCGAGGGTCTGTCCTCGGAAGGGCTGTCCTTGGCCTTGGCCTCGGATTTTATTTGTGTTTTTGGCCTTGGCCTCGAGCCTTGTTTCCTCGACTTTACCTCTGCAAAATACTAAAAATTCAACTATGGTGTTATAAATTCATTTTCTGCTTGCTGAGATAAATTGTATTTGTCTGCAAAAGATCTTAATGTCTTTGCAATTCTTCGCTTTTAAATCAAGTTACTTACGCAGCTCTATAATAGACTGTGTGTCTCTATTGACATTGGAAAAACCAATTCCTTATTTTGAACTATTTACTTAACCATATAGATTTTCAAAAGCACGACTTCTTAAATTGAAGTCAATTTTCATACATTATTTAAAATCAAACACGTTAAGTCGGTAGTACAGTTCATTTTTACGATGGCATGTCAGCGCCTTCAGCATGATTTATTAATGAATCAATCTGCTATTGTTCAGTTAGTTTTTATACGTCCAGAATGCGTCTACTAAATGGTAGGAGTATGTTGAACATCTCTAAAAAGGAATAATGATGTTGTCGGAATTCAAACTTTAGGATTAATTTCGAAATGTCGATAAATTGCCCATGTTGACTGAGTGTTAAGCACTGTAACCGTGGACAAACAGGCTTGATTCACCGTCGAGTTAGCCCAAACTGCAAAAATATTCATCGGGAAAAAACTTGCAAAATATCCGAAAACATTTGTGACATTTGTGTGTTACTCGACGCCGTGAAGTGAGTTACTGTCCCAACAACTTTTCTAAAGTCTGCATGCTCCTTGACTTTTGTGAATTTCCTCCTGCAATTAACTTTCTGACAAAGTAGTAAATTGTCTCTCTCGCTCAACACGACGACCAGACCAATCTTTAACTAAACGAAACTATATTGATGCAATTTAGAAGTCACGACACATTTGAGTAGATCCAGGCGCATCGCCAGCGGATTTTCGTTTTTGTTTCCCCCCCCCCCCCCCGATTTATTTCTTGTCCCCCCACGGTATTTTTTTGGGAGGAAAAAGTTGCTGTTTTGGGCCAGAAAAAACGTTAAAATTTGTGATTTCGGCCAGAAAAAGCCTTCGGATTTCGGCGAAGACCTTTTTTTTCTGGAGATTTTCACTGAAACTTCGCCTCAATCCAATTCAGGAACAATAAAAATTTTGGGTCAAGTTCAACGCTGGTTTTCAGCTTTGCCCCCCTGATTTTAATTTTGCCCCCCCCCCCCCCCGCGATCTCGCGAAGCTGGCGACGCCCCTGAGTAAATCTTTTCCAAAAAGCAATGGATATACTACATACGCTAATTCATATCTGGACCTTCAGAACAAAATAATCTGAGACCGTCCGTTATAGAGCCAATTTTACCCTTTTTCGGACTTATCAAGACAAGCTTGGATGAGGATGTTTGCGGTAAAACTTAGGCTTCGTTTACATACAAGTTTGACAATTAGGTTGGTTTTGTTTCGGTTGTCCAACCTGTCGCGTTTACATATGACAAAAAAATTCCTTTACCCTAAGCGGTTTTGACGACCAGGAACGAAACTTTGCGCATGTGGAAACGATGAAAAGTTGCGAAAACCAGTTTTCAAACCTGCCTTTTGCAAGGTTTTGAAACCTGTAAAGCATTAAAAGAAGTGCGGTAGCAACGTCGCAGGCAAAACAAAAGCACTAACTGCGCTGCTGCTGATTTGCAGATGTTACCGCGTCAAACACTTTAATCCCAAAAACACACAATAAAAATCAAGTGATCGAGGTATTCCTGTCAAGAGCGTTTACACAAGAAATTTGGCAATTCGAAACGCGAAACTCAGGCACGAAAACCGCTATAAAATAAAAAGAACGAAACCCGGTTTTACGATGAGAAAACTCATTTACTATGGCTGAAGTTTCATTCCTGATTGCAAAAACCGCTATGTGTAAACGCAGCCTTTAAAGACTTGTATGCGGTTGCACTCCCCGCGCTTATACAAATTTCGCTTTTTTAGCCATCTAATAGTAATAATTTGTACGCGGTTAAAAGTTTTGTCTTATTGGTATGTCTCTTGCCCTTTATTATTATTATTCGTTTACTGCACTTCGGGGCACCTTGTGCTCTCCACTTTTTTTGGCGTGACTAATGACTGACAAAGCATTAAAAGCAAGGGCATGCGAGAGGTGGTTTCAGGGGGGTAGGGGAGATGTGGGACCATTGGACCCCGGGACCTTTGGACAATAAAGCTTATCTCAAAAACTAAAAACAACAGAAGATTCCGATTAGAATTAAAATATTTCTTTTTTTGAACATGGCAACATTAAGTAGATAAAAAGTGGCAAAGTGAAGCATAGGCGTAGCCAGGATTCTTGATTGGGGTGGGCCCAAACCACAAATCGCATGCAATGACGTCATCAGAAATTTTCAAAAAAGGAACTTTTTGTGGGCTAAAGATATCGTAGAATAGAAGATCTGAAGTCGTAGTCTGTAAGCACTGAACTAGGATTTTGGTAAAGGGAGAGGGCGAAAACTAATTGTTAGAAAGTGTATACGTCTAACTTAGGAGACGTGTTGAGTAAGCTAGTGTACTCTAACGTATCACAGACGGGGGTCTGGGGGCTGAGCCCCCAGCCGCCGGTGGTTATGAGGGTCTGGGGGCAAAGCCCCTAGCGGCTGGGCGATTTTTGTAAGCTTTTGGAAAAAAAATCTATTTTAAGCCCATTGGATCACATTTCGCGCGTGTTCACAGCCATTTGAAAGAACTAGATTTTTGACATTTGAAAGCCAATCGAAAAAAATGATTTGTTCAATCCCCTTTTTACGCGCAATTAAAGTCCAAAACACGTTTAAAATCTTGCATTATGGCGTAAAATTTTAATTGTAAATGATTTGGTCCGTGTAAGGGGAAATAAGGCACATTGCCTTTTGCGATAGTTTAGCAGTAAATAATAATCCACTCGAAGATTTTCTTCTGAGATTTTTGTTTTGTTATGAAGTTAACCAGTTATAGGAGTACATGTACAACCAGGGGACCCAGGCCCCCTCAATTGCAATTCAATAATTTGTTCAATGAGCATTTTCCCTTGCTATTTTTTAAAAAAAGTATTTTGTGCACAAAGCCTGGCGAGGTGGAGGTGAATCGTTATTGAAAAATGGTACAATAGATGGTTACAATTAATACACAAGTTTACAGGCCGGGTTTTACCGGGGCCGGATTTCACCCTGATTATACTTTTAAATTGGTTGGAAAAAATTGAATTAAGGCGGTGCGCCTGGCCCCCTGATTGTCAATATTATTTATTGTCAATTACTATTGTACGCGTGTACTGTTGTACGCAAAGATGCTGAAAGAAACTGAAAATGAGGAAACAATTTAGGCTTTTTTGTCAAATTTTTGTCATTGGTGGCATTTCGATTGAGGGGGCCTATGCCCCTTGGACCACTCCCCCATCGGTTACGCCAATGATTTTGAGATAAAATCGCATCCTTAAGTTCTTTAACAAAAAAACCATTTAAAGCAAAACTAAAATAACTTTTTTCCAAAACGTGGAGGACTATAGTCAAGTCACTTGAGAGTTTTTTGAAACCTTCAAGAATTGCATGACATTATTACGACAAGGACACGTGGTTGTCATTATTATTACTTTGGTACGCGTTAACCCTAAGTTCAAGAAACTGCAATTCTAGACAAGGACAACATACTGGCTCTGCTCTCATTATATTTATCATTGGTTGTATTTCAATTGGGCGATTTGCATTACCACCTGTGTTATAGCATTAATTTCATAATAAAGTTGAACGAGGGCCTGGGGTTGCAACTTTTAGAACAAAACTCTTAGATTTCTCACAGGTTTTGCATATAAATTGTTAAAAATTTAAATTATGGAGCCTCTGGTTCCGGGACCCTTGGTCGTCAATTAGGGGCCCCTTGGTTGTTAATTAGGGGTTCTGGGGGATCTGGTTGTCAGTTAGGAGCCTCAGGGCCCCCTGGTTGTCAATTAGAGACCCCGGGCACCTTGGTCGTTGGTTATGGGCCCCGGGACCCCTTGTTTGTTAGTTTGGAGCTCTGGGAGCCCCTTGGTTGTCAGTTAGGGGCCCTGGAGGCTTCCTGGTTGTTAATTAGGGGCTCTGGAGCCCCTGGTCTTCAGTTAGGGGCCCCAGGCCCCCTGGTTGTCATTTACGGGCCCTGGAGCCCCCTGGTTGGGGCCCCCTGGTTGTTAATTAAGGGCCCTGGGGCCCCCTGGTCGTCGATTAAGGGCTCAGGGCCCCCTAGTTGTTAGTTAGGGGCCCTGGGGCTCCCTCGTTGTCATTAATATTATTGTTAATTACTGTTATGTGAGTAATTACTGAAAAATAAACTGCAACTAAACATCGCTAGGCTATGTTGCCATAATTTTTTATCATTGATGGTATTTTAATTGGGGGGGCCTGGGCCCCCTCCCCCCTGGCTAAGCCTATGAGGGGAAGCAGGTTAAGGCAGCAGTTTAGCAAGTTGCATTTGATGCACTAAAAGTATCTTATAAGAAATTATTTGGTGGCTTAATTGCTAGAAAGTGTGGCGACATCAGAGAACAATAAATAAGTTTTGCAGTAGTTGGTAGCAGCTTAGTTATGATGCAGTGCAAGTTTTTTAAAAAATGCGTTATCTTCAGCTTCACTAGAAACTGGCGAACTAAGGGACTAATAGACCGGTTGGAGCAGGGATCTTTCGACCGGTGGTCCAAAGGTCCTCAAGATTAAACCAGTGCTAAAAGGAGAACCAGCGCAAAGTTTTGGGGTTGGCTGTCATAGCGGATGAATGAATAGCGACATTTTCTTACAAAAACTCTAGCACATTTTTCAAATTTATGAATGCGACTCCTGAAAATCTTCTGTTCATTTTCTAGACAACCTCATCAGTCATATTTCCATTGAAGCAGTTGCACAAGCAAGAAAAAAAGGAGTCTGCATAATCATTTTTCCACCAAAACTCAGTAATAAAATGCAGTCTTTAGAAGTAGTGGTTTATTTCTCATTGAAGCGGGTTTATGCTTCATTTTGCGATATTAGGTTAACATCGCATTCAATGAGTAGAATTTCAAGTTATGAAATTACAGAATTTCTGGAAAGGCTTACGAGAGCGCATTTACTACAAAAAACATTACAGCTAGATCTAAAACAACAGGAATTTTATTGCTTTAACCCGCTCTTGTTTTTGGAAGATGAATTTCTGACCGGTATGTCCCTGCAATGGAAAACGCTGCTATTGAGCTAAACCGAGACGTATCATCTGTGAGTCTGGATTCATCACCTTCATCACTTCAATCCAGGTGCACCGCCAGCGGGGGGGTAGGGGGGCAATGCCCCCCTGATTTTCGGTTTTGCCCCCCAATTTTTTTCTTGCCCCCCCATGGTATTTTTTTGGGAGGAAGAAGTTGGTGTTTTGGGGCTGAAAAAACGTTAAAATTTGCGATTTCGGGCAGAAAAAGCCTTCGGATTTCGGCGAAGACTTTTTTTTTTTTTTTGAGATCACCTGCTTTTGGTCGGAAAATTTGTGATTTCGGTCAGAAAAAGCCTTCGCATACCTACGCAAAACCTTTGCCCCCCTGATTTTATTTTTGCCCCCCCCCCCGATCTCGCGAAGCTGGCGACGCCCCTGCTTCAATCCAAACCTGCTGTGATGATGAGATCAGTTTACTTGAAGATATCCGACCATATCTTAAGGCTAGTGCAGCCCTGCGACGAAAAACAAAGTAAAATCAGCAGTGATAACCATCACTCCAGAAAAGAATAGACTTTTTTACAACAGCAAAAGCAAAAAGCATAAAATTCAAAAGCAGACTGAGTCAAAAAGAAATTCAATATGCACCAGTGAAAGCAGCATTGAAACCTCTTCTCATTCTGATTTATCAGATGTTTTTGATTTTGGTAATTAGAACACAACTGGTTACGTAGAAGTCCTAGATGATGCACCAGCAGCTCAAGAAAAGAACGTGGGGTACTATGCGCTGGTGAAGATCTTTTCAGAAACAAACACATTTCGCCATTTTATTGCTCGTATTATTGATGAACAGGATGAAGAAGGTGATTATGAAGTCAAGTTTATGAAGGCTTCATAAAAAACAGAGAATGCTTTTTTTTTACCCTAAAGAGGATGACATAGCCAGCGCCAAGTTAACCGACGTAATGAAGGCATTTTCTGTTCCATCCCCAGTGGCGAGTACAAAACGCCTTGCTGGATTGTTAAAGTTCGATGTGGATCTCGGTCTCTATGAAATATAGTGCATTTTGATTTTTTCAATTTTGTTGGTGAAAACTCCGTTATTCGTCAAAGACGGCCAGGCCCTGTTCTTCGTTTTTATCGTAGTATTCTATGTATTCAGTTCAGTTCAATGTTTTATGGCTAATTATTAATCAGCCGTAATAAAAAGAAAGAGAGAGAGAAAAGCAAGTATGGACAATTGGACATACATAGGCTTTTTGTTTTTCCTTGTTCGTTGACAATTATTTTTTGAATGAAAAGATGCTGTTTGCATAAATTTTAAACAAATGGTCTAAAGGTCCTTCTAGGGTGGTCTAGTGGACCCACCCCTTGGGGACCAATAGACCAAAAAAGTGGCAATTTTCAGCAGTAATTTTTGTAAGGAAGACGTGAAGATTAGTTAACGGTTTCAACTACACAAACTTCCTTAAGCTTAAAGTTTATTTTCGACAACACTTTACAATCATTATACTTGAAGAGTAGGCACACAACGCAAAAAAGTTTAAAACGGTCCAAAGGTCCCACACCTCCCCTACGGTACATTGTACCTATAAACACCGGCTCAGGAGGCCCGGGATATGCGTACTGAATTAGTTACTCCACCACTCTATAAGTCGTAGTTCGATGTCCATGCAAGCAAAAGCTGGTCGGATTTTCGTTGAAGACTTTTTTTTGTTTGGTCTTCACCTAACTTCCGGCCCTGGCAAAGCCCGATATCAGTATTCGCTACCCCTGATGTGATTTCTCTCTGAGGCCCTGCTAAAAGTAACAGGTACCGAACCAAGTACCGGCGTCAAAAAGTAAACATCTAAATGCTTTATGTCTTGTGTGTAATGAACCGATGAATTTGTTAGTACTAAGACACAAGGTTTAATTTTTAATTACCAATATGCTGACTCAAATATATTTTAGTAAGATTGATAAACACTCAGCAGCGGCTAGCAGTCGACTGCAGTAAAAGATATTTTAATTTTTATGGCATGAGAGTATCCAACCTGTTGGTCGAGAGCTAACGCATTCGACACCGGAGCGGGAGGTCTAAAGATCAAGTCTAGGGCCGGTCCAATCAAACACAGTGTTGCAGCTACCACGTTATGAGAACTTTAGTTCCCCCTTCATGCCCAAGCTGTCCAATCTTCCTCAGCGCATGTTTCCTTGGCCCAATGTTAAAGAAGATGAACGTTTGCGTTGAATTTAGTGCTTCACATGTAATTGTATTTTTCGCCCTTCTCCAGGGCTTGCCTTTTACGCGTTCAAAGTATCACTTCCTTTCCGATTTTCCAATGCGACGGCTTTTCAGTTTCAATGTGACAGTTCAGTTTAACCTTTGTGCAAGTAACCACCTGAGTTAATTTGAGTGCATATATTTTTACTGCAGCAATGTTAGTTAAATTCTCTCCCTCTTGATTAAATAATGCTGTAGTTTCCTTGTTACAAACTGTGACCAGAGCAGATATTTTTGATTATTTTGTGTACCGGTACCGTATAATTATGGCTGAGACAGAATCAGTATTTGTTGTTTAAGTTGGTGTGTGTTGGCGTTTTTCTAAATTAAATGCTAATTTTTGCGTTTTGTTTAGCATTCTATTTAAATGAGACTGAGTAGCAGAATCGTAATATAATAGCCAATTGATGTTGTGATAACTCAAGCCTGAAAAACTCAACAGTATTTGGAGTTAACGGACCACCCTAAACTTTCTACGCTATCGTATAGGCATAGCTTTACGTCGTGGAGTTAAATACAGACCCAATAGTGTCCCGATCGGTTGATTGGCATCAGCCAATCCCATGTACATCCAAAGGTTTCATCAGATTCGTTACAGTGTTGCCAAAGACTCGCCACCGCTGTAACATTTCTTCAAAGGAAAGCTGTGTTGCCCGGGCGCAATGACGCGGAGATAGGCTCCGCAAAGTCGTTACACTCTTCGACGTAATACTGCGAGTATAATGAAAGATTTGATTTCATAAAATCAGAGTATTACAATGGAAAGAAAAAACATGCAAGTATTGGACAATATTTTACCAGATAGTGAAATCTGAAAAATATGGAAAGGCATTGGTTAAAAAAGAATTTTTCTCTGTGATAACGTTTAGTTGCTTTGTAGTTTTTTATTGTTCTAAATCTGTTTTACATATGGATATTTATATCTACGACCATGAACACAAACGCTTTTACAGAATCAAACCGAAATATGTTCAGACCAGTGCAAAAAGGTCTTGCCCTAGAACACAATTAAAAAGCGAATTTGAACAGAAACTTAAGTCACCAAAATGCGATAATCGGCTAGAAAATTTAACCAACGGTCGATGGACTAAAATGAAAGACTTTAATATTATAAGCTTGAGCAAGAGCTTAACCAATTTCACACCGATTTTCGAACAAATGTAGGGATTTTAAAAAAAGCTGTGTCGAGACGACGACAAATGCGGATACAAGGTTCTTATAAAAAAATAAGCTTGAAATCATAGGCGCAGCCGGGGAAGGGGGGCGGGCTCCTCCCAGCAATTGAAATGCTAGCAATGATAAAAATGTGACAAAAAGCCGATTCTTTCTTCAGTTTTTTTTTTTTTTTTGCATCCTGGCGAACATCAGCAATCGCGTACAACAGTAATTAAGAATAATATTGATCCAGGAGACCCAGGCCACCTCAATTCAATTTTTGCCTATCAATTTAAATGTATAAGCCGAGTGAAATTAAAGAGTTTTATCCTAAAAGTTGCTATCTCAGGCCCTCATCTAACCTTTTTATGAACGCAATGCAATAACCAGCGCCGAATTTGCCATATGGCACAGTGCCAGTGGCCCCGCGCTCAGATGGTAAGACTATTTTTGGCCCTCACCTGTACCTGGCAGGAAGATGTTGCGAAAATCCCTAAAGTGTCTGGGGCCCCGTGCAATGTAAATCCGGCCCGGGTAACAACATGGTTAGTAAGCGTACCGTAACCATCTATTGTATATTTTTCAATAACGATTCACTTCCATCTCACCAGTTTTTATGCGGAAAAATGGTTTTGAAAAAAAATTAGCCTGGGAAAATGGTTATTGAGCAAATTATTAAATTTCGATTGAGAGGGCTTGGGTCCCTGGCCGTACGTGTGATCCTATAGCTGGTTATTTGCATGGCAAAACAAAAATCTCTAAGGAAAATCTTCGAGTGGATTATTATTTACTGCTAAAATATAGCACTAGGCAATGTACCTTACTTCCCCCACCTGGGCCAAATCACTTCAAAAATTTAACAGCAAAATGCTAGATTTTAATCGTGTTTTAAACTTAAATTGCTAGTAGAAAGAGGATTAAACAATTCAATTGTTTCAATTGGCTTTCAAATGTTAAAAATCTAGTTCTTGCAAATGGCTCTTAACACGTGCGAAATGTGATCCAATGGCATTAAACTAGCTTTTTTTACCAAAAAATCGCCCAGCGGCTCGGAGCTTCGCCCTCAGACCCCCGTCTAAGATACGTTTAAATTGCACTATAGTTTACTCAACACGTCTTCCAATTTAGACATTTGCACTTTTTAACTTTTGGTTTAAGCCCTTTCCCCTGAGCAAAATTATGGTTACGTGCCAAATCAGGCCACGGCTTGTGATCTTCCACTGTACGACATCTTTGCCCCCGCAAAAATTTGTTTCGAAAATTTCTGATTACGTCATTGTAGATGATTTGTGGTTTAACCCCCCTCGCAATCAAAACTACCAGCTACACCTATGCTTGAAATGTCCTCAAACCGGGACTTTTTGAAATCGAGGTAGCCCCAAGTCATGCTGCACTAACTTACACAAAGGCAAATGCATTGCAATTACCGACACCACCAAGTGTGATTGCCTGTTAGCGTGAATAGCCTACAAGCAACTTCACCAACGCCCTGATGGCCGATTGGACAACTTACGACAAAATGAAACTTAAAACAGATTTTTATCTCAATTTACTTGATGTTCTAAGCAGGGATGTGGAAGCAGTCAAATTTTTAATGCTTCCGCTTCCAGCTCCTATTGAAGTTTTATGCTTCCGAGTTCGCTTCCGCTACCTCACCTTAGGAATTTTTTGCTTCCGCTTCCGTCTCCGGACAGAATTAATCGCTTCCGAGTTCGCTTCCGCTCCAGTCTCTTTTATCAAAGTGCTTCCGCTTCCACAAAAATTTAACCGCTTCCGCTTCCACATCCCTGCTCGGTATGAAACAGCTAATTGCATTAAGTTAGAAAAAAAAGCAGGCAAGTTTACTTTGTAAGCTATTTTATTTGACTTGTGTTGTCGACAGGGCATGGTATGGAATGGAAGACAATTTTTCCCTATTCCATGCTGGCAATTTTCTTCCATTCCAGTTTCATTCCATACTAAAAATCTTCCATTCCATACTAAAATTTTCTTCCATATTCCATTCCATACTTCCATACCAAAGAAAGTTTAGACTGGAAGCAATGCAACGTAAATTTTGCTGCTTTACATCTTTGCAACGTTGTAAGCAACCGCTCGTGAAAGTACGTCAACAATACTAAGATGTCACAACCGGTATCTGGTATGCGTATTGCACATGGTTCAATACATAAGCGTAGCCAGGATTTTTGATTGGTGGGAGGGCTAAACCGTAAATCACATGCAATGACGCCATCAGAAATTTTCGAAAAGAGAGACTTTTTATGGGACAAAAAATGAAAGATCAAAGCTGAGGGTTTGCTTTAGCATGTAACCAGGATTTTCTAAAGATAAAAGACTAAAACCGCAAGTTAAAAAGTTTTACTAACATATCAAAATTGGGAGACATGCTGAGTAAATTAGTGCCACTCAAGTGTGTCACAGACGGAGCCTGGGGGCGGAGCCACCAGCCGCCGGAGGCTATGGGAATCTGGGGGCAAAGCACCCAGCCGCTGGGCGATTTTTTGTAAGTTTTTGGAAAAAAATGGCTAATTTAATGCCATTTGGATCACATTTGGCACGTTTTCAGAGCCATTTGAAAAGATAAAAATTTTGAGATTTGAAAGTCAATTGAACAAATCCTTCCCTTTACTTTAGGTCAAGTCCAAAACACGTTTAAAATCGTTTATTTTGGAGTAAAATTTTGTGACTTGGCCTGGTCAGGGGAATCAAGGTACATTGCTTTCAGCAACATTTTTAGCATTAAATCATTCACTCGAAGATTTGCCTTTGAAGATTTTTTTTTGTAATGAAAATAACCAGTTTTAGGAATATGTACGACCAAGAGCCCAGGCACCCTCAATTCAACTTCAATAATTTGTTCAATAAGTATCCCACGCCAATTTTTTTCTACAGCATTTTGTTTCGTGAAAACTGACGAGATGGAGGTGGATTCTTATTTAAAGTTGGTTACTAGGTGGTGAAGGTGGAATATAAAGTTATTCAAGTTGGTTCATTAGATGCAATAAATGGTTACTAATCATATTATTGCAATATAAAAGTTAGCTGGGGGCCTAAAACATATTATTGCATGAAAAAGTTAGATGAGGGCCTGAGATTGCACCTTTTAGAACAAAAACCTTGAATTTCTTCCGGCTTAGACATTTAAATTGGTTGGTCAAAATTTAAATTGAAAGAGCCCTGGCTCCTGGTCGTCAATATTAAGTTATTGCTAACTGCTGTTGTATCCATGTACTGTTGCGCCCAAAAAATGCTAAAAAAACTGAATAAACAGGCTTTGTGTCATCATTTTTATCATTGATAGCATTTCAATTAGGGAGGAGGCAGAGGACCTGGGCGCCCTGGTTACGCATATGGTTAATGATTACCGTATAAGTGTGCTCTCATATCAACTATAATATTTGTCATAACCAAACTGCTCAAAAACATTTACCGTAATAGAAATAACAAGCTTTAACATAAAAAAGAAATATTGTAAGCTGAAAAACTAAAAATAAAAATAAACTGAAACGGGAATGAAATAGTAAATACGAGTTTTCGTGACGATGTCAGAAAACAAAATTTAGGACTTGGCAAATTGTCAATCTCAAACAAAAAAAAAAGTCAAACCTGTCTAAGTCGTCAATTATAACATCATTGCTACAAATTGTAATGTACTTACAATGATGCAATTCGTACACTGTTTGCATAATATAAACAACCAAAGTTCTGCGATTTGTCGACAAATAACACGCGTAGATATTAAAGTTAATACTTCTGTTACAATATATTTATCACCACCCTACATCGGTATGTATTTTTCTGTAAATACAATGCACAAAATCTAGTATGGAATTGGTATGGAAGTATGGAAGATTGTCTTCCATTCCATTCTGGATATTTTCCATTCCATTCCATTCTGGCATCTTCGATATTCCATACCGAAATTTCCGTTCCATTCAATTCCATTTTCCATTTCATTCCATACCATGCCCGGTTGTCGATTCTATATTATTAGTATTATTGTAACATTTTACCCCAACGGTTGCAACCAGGTTGAAAATCCGGAAGCGCCTGATTTTGAAAAAATTGCTTCCGCTTCCAGCTCCTTTTCAACACTTTCGCTTCCTAGTTCGCTTCCGCTTCCAACCTCTTACATCAAAGTGCTTCCGCTTCCACAAAAAATTAACCGCTTCGCTTCTTACACTTCCGCTTCCACATCCCTGGTTCTAAGATAAATATGTAGGCTACTGCATAGATAACAAGGTTCGCGTTCTTTGCAATTCAGGAAGTTGGACAAATCAACAAAAGTAATACACTGTATACAAGAAAAGAGCAGCAAAACTCTGCAGCAAACTTGTAGAACCGGTAGGCCTATAGTTTGAGATCGTAATTATTTTTTCTCGCTATACGGCTGGTATTGTTCTTAAATTTGAGCAAAAATAACCTCGTGTTCTTAGAAAAATGTTCTTACAAAAAAGCGAAGCTGAAAAATTGTTTTGGTCACCTGTAGTTCAGAAGTACTTCGTAATTGAATTCAATTCATCCAATTATTTCTCCAGCTGTCATTGGAAAAAATATGACGATCTCGAAAGTTGTGCGGTTTTGACCAATTTATGAAAAAACACCCCAAATATAGAGTCGAGGACCCAACGTTCGAGGCCAAAAACTCAAAAAAAAACCGAAACTCCTACGCAGGTACGGATTCCTCCAAGTACGAAAACTATATAATCAATGTAATCAAAAGTGTGCAGATCATCCGACACTTAGCGTCCGACGCTGTTCGGCGACAGGACAATAAATAGGTCTATACAATACAATAACCACGACTTAACAAGTTTTTGCTAAGCATCTTTTACTAAAAAGTGTTTGCCTGAAATTTTTTCGTATGCGGTGAAAACCACTCACATCATCTTGGGAAACATATGGAAACCAATTGCTTAAAAAGTGACGTATTGTCACATGGATCTAGACATTGTAAAAGCCAAAAATTCAAATTGGTTTCAAGGGGCCCCAAACAATTAATCGCAAGCAAAGACAAAGTCGTTTTTCTGCTTGGACTAAATTTTTGGCCGTTCTGTCAGAAACTTCCATTAAAAGGGTTATTACGCTGGAGGTATGAAGACGGATGCCCAATCGCTCGGGAAAATAACTTGCTTCAATCGATTCTGGTGTAGTTTTCATCGTTTAATTAAACGGTTCTGGCTGGGTGGTAACCCCCAGAGCTGGGCAAGTCCGCAAGTCCGCAAGTCCGCAAATCCGCAGACTAACGAAAAAAGTTGCGGACATGCGGGCTTTGGCAGTTTAAATTGCGGACTTGCGGTTGTAGACTATTTTTATTTTTAGTCCGCAATTTCGCAAGTTTTATACAAACATTGAAATTCCTTTCTATTTTCGTAAAATATTGATGTTTTTACCCAGTCAAACATGGGAAATCAATTAAATTTTTTCGAGTTCAAGTTCTGCAAAAAATCAAGTTTTTCGGGTTCAGGCTGACATAAATACTAAGTCTGCTTTTCGCCTTTATCGCTTTCTTTTTGTTGACATGCTGTTTGGTAACGTGAGAAACGAATCATGCCGCGTTCTTATCTTTTATGCAAATAGTTGGTTAATTTTTAGAGCTTTTTAGAACCCCTTTTTGTGCTTGCTTTAAGAATCTCCTAAGAACTGTCTTTGTGGTAATTTTAACTGTATTGTCTTCAAACCTTTAATCTCATAATCTTTAAGTCTGCAGCTATTGCTCAAATTACGTAGATAGTCTTCGACAGCATGAGTGATATGGTGTCTCAAATTTTTGTAGTTTAGTGTAGCAAGCTAGCTATGTAGTAAGTTGGTTATGTAAAATGTTAACGTGCTGATGTTTCTATTTCTATGGTGCGATCTCGAAGCAGTTTTTTAATAGTATAATCTAGCATAGTGTTAGTATAATCAATAGCGTAAATTTTGGTCAAGTAAATTTTACTTAATTGATATTGATTTGGCTAGCTGATAATTGACTTTTTGTTTTGCCGCGCTCCTTTAGATGAATCAAATTTTTGGGGTTCTGTGAGGAATAGCATTGTTATATTTATATCCAAAGTGTGGTATGACTGCAGAAATATAAAGGATACGGCCAGGGGTGCCGATCTCTGTTGAGCATTGGGGGGGATAATTTGCAATTTTACTCCAATTTTGCCCTATTTTCAACTTTGGGGGGATGAACCTCAACCACGATTTTGTTCAGGTGAGAAAGTTAAGTGAAGACCAAATAAAAAATTCTTTACCAAAAGTGGAACCTTTTTTTCCCCAAATTCAGGTAAAGACCAAAAAAAAAAGGTCTTCGCCAAAAGTGGAACACTTTTTTCCCCCGAATTCCAGTGGACACCTACGCTCAGATGCACACCAGAGTCAAATTATTGGGGGAGGATGGAGATGTAGACCATATACTCAAACTATTGGGGTGGATACAGTCAAATTATTGGGGGGATATATCCCCCCATTCCCCTCGGGTTTCGGCACCCCTGGATACCGCGCACGGCGAGACAGGCTATTAGAAAAGGGTCTAACCTGATTCAAATTGGAGTCAACACTGTTTTTTCGAGTTCGGCAAAACAACCGACTTTTTTTGAGGTTGAGTTGGAATTTGCAGCCCTGGTTCAAAGTATGGCTTTGTTGCTTTTTACCGTGAGTTCACAAAATTAGCCACTGGGGTATCATTTTTTGTACTGGTAGCAGTGCCGTCGCTACGGTGGGGCCAGGGGCACCGTCCCTCCCTAACGACTGCTTGTGCCCCCACATTTCCATTCACTCAGAATGCTTTTTTGTAGCATCACGTAACGACAAGACAACAGGCAATAATGGAAAAAGGAATAATAATTTTCAAACATGATTCTCATTTGAAGTTTTCTCGATTGTTTGCAAAATTGCTGGCCACCAACTGCTGTACATAAATGTGACCCAATATTCCATCTTATTAACACGCCTTTACGGATGTGTCGCGGAATAGAGATGTATGCCTATAGAAGCGTTACCGGTATTTCGTTAGTGCTTATGACCTGAAACAATACGTGAAAACATTTCTTTAAAAGACCAGCTGTTTTTTTTTAGAGCACACTCAAGATTTATTTTAGGTCGCAGTCAGTGGCGCAACCAGGGGGAAGGGGCTAAGGGGTCATCATCCTTCTTTAGCCAAGTCATTTAGAAAATATAATCAAAGAAAGAATAAGCGTTTAAACGTGTTTTACTATTGTAACACGCTTGAGTTGCTACGGTTTGTTCAGCACGGGACCTCAATTAGACAATTTTTGTGCAAAAAACATTTACTTTTGGTTCAAGCCCCCTCTTTCTTACCAAAACCCTGCTTGCGCTTCTCGTCGCACTCACTCCTGAAGACATGTTTTTCAAGCGATTATACAGGCCGTATGCGAAACGAGCTAATTAACGCTGTCGGGCTTATTTTATATGTATCTTTTTTCAAAGATGAATACAAAATTGTAGCTTTAAAATATCGGTTTTTACGTGGAAAAGTTCAGTCCATTTCATAGTGCCCCCCATTTTCGGCTAGGGCCCCCTCACTTCGTTTGGTCTGGCGACGGCACTGCTTCTAGCGTGTGGTTATCTCGTTCCAAGAGTATTTATTGAAACTAGGGACTAAAAAGTTAGTAATACGATTCGTGCATAGGTGGGCACAAGTCCGTTAATCGTTAATCCGTTGATAACGAAGCTAACTTTTTTTGAACTCGTTAATCCGTTAAAAAGTTTTTTCAATTTAACGGACTAAATTAACTTCCGTTAAGTTCTGTTAACGGACTAAAGTAACTTCCGTTAAGTTTTGTTAACTTCCGTTAAGGTCTTGATCGTTAGTATCTTGCACCATTCGCTCTTTTTTGTGACAAATAATAAGCTGCAGCCTCATAGGTCTATAAATTATCGCTGTTCGCAATTTCCAAAGATTTTCCGATCGCAGCTTCGTTAGTGCATTTGGACTTATTTTTGTCTTGAAATTAGATTAGACTGTAAAATGTAACTTTCAAAACACAAAAACACCACCATAGCAATAAATATTTCCTTACAATCAACTCAACAGCGTCAATACGTGTTATAGAAGCGAGTAAATAAAACGAAATGTAAATTACACGCAAAATGTTAACGAATTAACGGACTTCATTAACTTTCGTTAATTAAAGCTGAAAATAACGGATTAACGTTAACGGAGGTGTGAAGTTTGTTAACGAACTAGTGGTTAACGAAGCTAACATTTTGCATTAACTTGCCCACCTATGGATTAGTGATATGAATGTTGTTTTTTTTGCCTTCTACTGCCTTTGCCTTTTCCTGCCTCGAAAAAAATTGTTTTCTTAGAATATGTTTTTGCAAGCGGAAACGCGGATTGTGCTTTGCTATTTGATGGTTTCTCACTGCAATTCAATGGCTTTTAATCTCCGAATCCCTAGCTTCATTGTAGCATTTTTAAGGTTTCGTCGGTGGGTTGTGCACTATGCTTCCATGCAGTTTAGGCACGTACTGTATAAGCAGTAGCGCAACCAGGAGGGCTGGGGGTTACAAACCCTCAGCAAAGTCACTTAATAACTTTAAGCAAAATTACAAGCGTTAAAATCTGTTTTGAATTGGACCGGAAAGTAAGAGGGGCTGGGCAATTCTTAAGTTTGCCATCCGAAAAAGCAGCTCAATAACAAGTCATGCTATGGTACATTTACTACAATCAACGATTGTGAGTAATTCCTTCTATTGCGTGGAATGTATCCACCATACGCTTGCTATACTTCCCACAAGTCACAACTTTTGACTTATTTTTGCTAATCAACTTTGAGCAGATCACTTCGGGACGTGGCTGATTGCAAAACTCTTCTACTCGGTTCATAAAAACTTGCAGACTTGCGGTGCGGACTTCAAATATTACGAAGTTGCGGACTTGCGGTTGCTGATTCAAGAATTCTGAAATGTCGTTGCGGACTTGCGGTTGCGGACTAAGCTTTTAAACGTCCAATTGCGGATTTGTGGTTGCGGATTAAGAAAATTGAAATTCGGTAGTGGATTTGCGGACTGCGGACTTAAAAAAAAACTTGCGGTGCCCAGCACTGGTAACCCCAACAATCGCAGAATTTTGCTTAAAACTAAATTGCTTTAAAGTATGGTTTTGGTCCAAATTTCTGATTGGCAACGTCACTTTTTAGCACAGCAAAAAACAAAATTAAGTTGTAGCAATGGTACCGGTACACTGCAGCAATAAGACATGTATCATAGGCGTAGCCAGGGGGAGGCCCCAGACCCCACCCCCCAATTGAAATACCATTAATGATAAAAAAATCATGACTACACAGCCTAGCGATGTTTTGATGCATTTTTTTTTTTTTTCAGTAATTACGCACATAACAGTGTAGTTAACCATAATATGAATGACGACGAAGGAGCCCCGGTGCCCCTAACTGACAACCAGGGGTCCCCGGCCCCTAACCGACAACCAGGGAGCCAGGGGGCCCTAACTGACCAACAGGGGACCCGGCGCCTCTAACTAACAACCAGGAGGCCCCGGGGCTCCTAACCGACAACCGAAGGGTTCCAGGGCCCCTGACAACCAGGGGGCCCTGTGGTCCCAAAGTGACAACCTGGGGACTCTGGGGCCCATAACTAACAACCAGGAGCCCCCAAAGCCTCTAACTAACAAACAAGGGGCCACGCAGCTCCTAACCGACAACCAGGGAGTCCCGGGGCCCCTAACTAATAAACTGTGGGCCCCAGGGCCCCTAATTGACAACCAAGGGTCCCAGGCCAGGAGCCCCTTAACTCAATTTTTTTACAATTTATATCCAAAACCTGTAAGAAATCTAAGAGTTTTGTTCTAAAAGTTGCAACCCCAAGCCCACGTTTAACGTTATCATGAACTTAATGCTACAACATAGGCGGTAATGCAAATCCCCCAATTGAAATAGTACCAATGATAAATATGAGAGCAAAGCTGGTATGTTGTCCTTGTCCAGAATTGCAGTTTCTTTGATTTAGGATTTACGCTAACAAGAGTGAGTAATAATAATGACAATCACGTGTCCACGTCATAACAATGTCATGCAATTCTTGGAGGTTTCAAAAAACTGTCAAGTGATTTGACCAGAGTCCTCCACGTTTTGGAAAAAAGTTATTTTAATTTTGCTTTAAATGTTTTTTTTATGAAAGAACTTAGGGGCGCGATCTTATCTTAAAATCATTGGCATAGTAAAGGGGGTGGCCCAGGGCGCCCGGGCCCCCTCAATCTAAATGCTACCAGTGAGAAAATTTTGACAAAAAAGCCTTGTTTCCTCATTTTCAGTTTCTTTCAGCATCTTTGCGTGCAACAGTATAAACGCGTACAATAGTAATTGACAATAAATAATACTGACAACCCGGGGGCCCGCCGTACCCCCTTAATTCAATTTTCCCACCAATTTAAACGTATAACCTGGGTGAAATCAAGAGTTTTTGTCCTAAAAGTTGCTACCTCAGGACCTCATCTAAACTTTTTATGATTGTAATGCAATAACCAGCGCCGTATTTACTATATGGCACAGTGCCATGGACCCGCACTTAGACAGTAGGTCTTTTTTTGGTCTTCACTTATAAGTTATTGGGCAGGAAGACGTTGCAAAAATTCTCTATGTGCCAGGGGCCCCTCACAATGTAAACCAGGCCCGGAAATAATATGTTTAGTAAGCGTAACCATCTATTGTACCATTTTTCAATAACGATTCACCTTCACCTTTCCAGCTTTTACCCTCTAAATACTTTTTTAAAAAAAGCAAAGGAAAATGCTCATTGAATAAATTTTGAATTTCAATTAAGGGAGCCTGGGCCCCCTAGCCGCACATTAACTTCCATAACTGGTTAACTTCATGACAAAACAAAAATCTCTTATGGAAAATCTTCGAGTGGATTTTTATTTACTGCTAAAATATTGCAGCATGCAATGTGCCTTACTTCCCCCCTACTTGGACCAAATCACTTACAATTAAAGTTTTACACCATAACGCAAGATTTTAAACGTGTTTTGGACTTTAATTGCTAGTAAAAGGAGGATTAAACAAATCATTTTTTTCGATTGGCTTTCAAATGTTAAAAATCTAGTTCTTTCAAATGGCTGTAAACACGTGCGAAATGTGATTAAAATAGCTTTTTTTTCCAAGAACTTACAAAAATTGCCCAGCGGCTGGGGGCGAACCCCATAGCCACCGGCTGCTGGGGGCTCAGCCCCCAGACCCCCGTCTGTGATACGTTTGAGTATACTAGCTTACTCAACACGTCTCCTAAGTTAGACATTTGCACTTTCCAACTATTAGTTTTCACCCTCTCCCTTTACCAAAATCCTGGTTACGTGCCAACAGGCTACGGCTTTAGATCTTCCATTCCGCAATATCTTCGCCCCACAAAACGTTCCTTTTTTGAAAATTTTTGATAACGTCATTGCAAGTGATTTTGTGGTTTGGACCCCTCCCCCAATCAAAAATCCTGGCTACGCCTATGGCATGCATCATAGTATTGTTTAAAAGTCACATAATTTTGCTTTGTATACGACGTAATTATGACGTTCTTCTCTGTTTGCTTTTTCAAAGGTGACTTAGCCTACTGTATTGCCACAGTGTCGAACAATATAATAGAAAGCTTACTATGCTTGAAAATGCCCGGTTAGCCGTCCCCCGAATTTTGAAAAAACGAGTGAAGCCCCAATGAAGTTTTAAAAAATCTCTTGCAAAATTTACGATAAAAATAGGACATTTCTACACACACTTTCAGGTTTAAAAATAATTTTTACGTGGTACATTTTTGAATTGATGGGGAGGAAGCTGCATGCAAGTGAACCAAAAATCTTTAAAAAGTTGCTGTTTTTCCCGTATAATTGCGACACGTTTAAATTTTAGATGTTTAACTAGAATTGCCTAAAAGTAAAAAATAAAAGTAAAAGCGGTACACTTTTACCGCTTCCAGATTCCGCATTCCTATTCACAACCCGTAAGATTTGGTCAGATCACATTGTCGCGTTCTAGGATAAGACGCTTTGCGATGACTATCTCTACTAGGTGGCTCGAACAAGCAGCAAATTTACTTGGTAAAAAGCCAAATGTCAATTGTAAAGTCTGAATTACGGTCATCTCCAAAGCGTGTGAGGACGATTGGTTCAAAATATAAAGGCCACCGTTGGTTCCTTGTAAGTGGAGGATAAATATATTTATTTATTGACGGACTCAAAAAAGATCGGTCCAGCAGTAGAGGCATAAACACAACAACACTCTAATCATACCCAAACGCATACAAAGCTTTAAGCAAGATAGAATCCAATCGTTTGTTCTTGCGTTATCAGTGCATGGTCCAAGCTAGGTATTCTGGTGCAAGTTCGCAAAATGATTATTGTATGGACCGGACCTAAAGTTACTTGATCTTACTAGCGAAGATAACCACACGTTGCAGGCATAGGTAGGCTAGTTAATGCAAAACGTTAGCTTCGTTAACCACGAGTCCGGTAACAAACTTTACATCTCCGTTAACGTTAATCCATTATTTTCAGCTTGAATTAACGGAAGTTAATGAAGTCCGTTAATTTGTTAGTATTTTGAGAGTAATTTATATTTCTTTATATTCACTCGCTTTTAGAACACGTATTGACGTTGTTGAGCTGCTTGTAAAGAAATATTTTTTGCTCTGCTGGTCTTTTTGTGTTTAGAAAGTTACATTTTACAGTCGAATCTAATTTCAAGACAAAGAACGAAGCTGTGATAGGAAAATCTTGGAAAATAGCAAACAGTGATATATAATTAATAGACCTATGAGGGTGCAGCGTATTTGCCACAAAAAAGAGCTCTTTTCTTCGCTTTCTTCTATAGAAATCGTGCTAATACGCAACAAGTTTTACCGCATGATGAATAAATGGTGCAAGATGATAAATGAATGGTGCAAGATATTAACGATAAAAACTTTAACGGAAGGTAACAGAACTTAACGGAAGTTAATTTAGTCCGCTAACATGAAAAAACTTTTTAACGGATTAACGAGTTAATGAAAAAGTTAGCTTCGTTATTAATGGATTAACGATTAACGGACTTGTGCCCACCTATAGTTGCAGGAGTTAATACGTCGAAGCATGAAATTTGCTCTGTGCTTTCTGATCAAATCATGAAAAGCAGGCACATTATTTTGGACCAACGTGGAAGACATATCTGTACGCCGAGGAAGATTAAACAATATCCTGTAAGCATTGTTATAACCTACTTTTAAGCGATTAAATGTCGATTTTCGATACATACTCCAAACAGTACTTCCATAAAGACAAGACACAAACGTACGAAATAATCAGTTTTTTATAGCTTTAGAGCAACAAAAAATTTCCTACGTAACTAATTGGCCAGTGATGGAGTACTCGAGTATCATTTTTTGAGTACTCATACTTGGAACCACAGGTACTCGTTTGGTACTCGTACTCGAAGGTCAATGTACTCGGTACTCGGTCAAAAAAAGACCCGAGTACATGAGTACATTTGGCCTTCGCTAAAACTAGTAAACAAAATCAATTTTTGATAGCAAACTGCAGCCAATAAAACCCGCTGATTTATTGAATTGCTTTTGCTTGAATCTGTGCAGACCGCAGCTGAACAAACAGCTTTTTAAAAGGGCATTCAACCCGAATTTTGAAAAATTGTGAAAAAATCTTAAAAAATATGTTTACCAACACGACCCCATTGCGATTCTTGCAACTCATCCGGTAAAGAAAATCTAAGAGAAACAATTTTATGTTTTCCCCTTAGAATCCAAATTTCGGCCATATTGTTTCGAGTAGATTGTGCAATAAATCAGTTTGTAACTTCTATTTCCGAGTCTTACTAAGTACCGGGCTTCTTGGAACTAGGTGAGTGCTGAAGGTGTAGGTAAATAAATTAGTGGAACAGTTACTGTTTGAATTCAGAGAGGTTAGATGTAGAGGTGGAGTCGAGGACACAATTAAGGCTCGAGGCCAAGGCCAAGGACACAAAAAAATTTCAAGGCCAAGGACAGACCCTCTCGAGGCCAAGGCCAAGGACCAAGCACACAAGCGCAAGTGTTCTCCAAAAAAAAAAGAGGTCTCCAAAAATTTTTTTCAGGCGATCTCAAAAAAGTCTTCGAAAAAATTTTCAGGCAAAAAAGGTCCTCAAAAAATTTTTTTCACACGATCTCCACTTGACGAAAACAAAAAAAGGTCTTCGCAAAGTTTCCGCGAGGTTTCTGGCGTTTTCCTGCAAAATTTCAACGGTTCAAAAAATTGTGCTGTCCTCGAGCCGAGGACAGGGCAATTTTCGAGGACTTGAGGCTTCGAGGCCAAGGCCAAGGACTTCAAAATGTGTTCTCGAGGACGTCCTCAACGCCAAGGACGTCCTCGAGGACTCCACCTCTGGTTAGATGCTTTGCTGGTTTGCTTCGTCCGCCAAGTGCTCGCTAAGTAGTCGGAATAAGATAAGGCTTTAGGCGTAGTTGCCTATAGCCTCTATAGCCTATTGCAGATTGTGACTATTGCTTCGTATAGATAGCCATCCGAAAAAATTATTGCCTGTTGAAGGCTAACGTATCTTAGCTGACAAGATATTAGACTAAGATTTCAGTTTTTAGTGAGCCAGTAAGTTTTATGCGATTATTGCGCAATTGGTTTCGGCCTAAAGATCAGAAAAGGCCAGTTAGTTTTTCACGTAAATATGAAATTGCAAACTTCAGTGCAAAGCATTTTAGTTAGCCTTTTTCGTTTAAGTTTGTTACGGTTATCAGCAGGTACCTACGAAGCCACTTCCTTTACCGCTGCTAATGTATTCAGTCATTTGGAACGATTTTGACCTACGTCCTTTCAGTTTGGTAATGTTCAGAAAGCGTTTGTCCTTAGTCTAAGGGGAAAAATAATTGCGAATATCTTACGATTTTTTGGCCGAAGAGAATCAAAATTGGTGCGATTTTAGCTATTGTAAACCACCGGAATTAGCTGGATGATTCACCGCCTTTAAAATATAACAGTACTTTTGTGAGTAACTTGTCAGAAAATTGTCGCCTGCAATTGTGCGCCTTCTTAACATCCCACTCACAGAAAAAAACGTATTCGTTTATGTTTTTGCGACAAATTTTGTGCTGTTACGACTTAAAAACTTCTCTTGCTAAACTTGTAAAAGTACTCGTACTCGAATTTTTTTACGGTACTCGTACTCGAGTACATTTTTCAATATCAGTACTCGTACTCGAAGTTTTTTGCGGTACTCGTACTCGGAAGTTGAGTACTCGACTCCATCACTGTTACTGGCAGAGCTATAAATAAAACGTAATTGCCTGTTTATGTCATCATCATCTCTTAAGTCTGCAGTAGCGTAGCCAGGGGGGGGGGGGGCTATTGGCATGTCGACCAAAATGCAGAATGGGAAAAACACTACGTTTTTAGCACTTTTGAGACTGTCTTATGCACTGGAGTGGACTAAATAGAGATTTAAAACATCTTTTGAAACATATATTCAGGGGCGCTAATTTGTCAAAAATAAAACCAACAAATAAATAAAAACTTTGAAATTTGTCAAAAATAAGCAATCAAATTTAATCGCAAGCGTAAAAATGCTAAACATAGGTGTCATCAACAAATATACTATAAACTGAGGAATGGGGGGGTATTCAGTATTAGTTAATTACCAATCATTTCTCTCAAATCTCTTTTCATTAGACCCCCCCCCCCAATTATTTTTCTCTATAAAATGCATACGAAATAGATTACTCCGTGTGAGTTTTATTAACTATTCGATTTTATAATTTACCAGCATCTAAACAAGAGAACTAACATTTTACCATTGGCCACCTCCCAAATAGCCCACTTATGCCACTAGTTTAATCATGTTTGCACTGCCAATTTTTAAGCCACGTTTTAAAAGCATTATTTTTTAATCAAAATAGTCCTTAAATGAAGATATTTTTGCAAAAAAAATGCAAAATTTTCGAGCGCTGGGGGCTTCGCCCCCACTGCGAATTTCTGGCTACGCGCCTGTAAGTCTGTAACTGCAGTCAGGTTCATCGGTGAAACTGAAACTGCGACTATAAAGTTAGCACTGCAACATTATGCATTTATACATTCATCGGGTCAAGAAGTCTACTCGTTGTGGTGCTTCAGCCAAACGAAAGACTTGCAAAGAGAGCCAAAACAAGGATGCTCTGCATGGGTGTCGTCATAGGCATAGCCAGGGGGGGGCGGACTCCCAATTGAAATGCCACCAATGATAAAAACGTGACAAAAAAGACTACCGTATTGCTTCTTCGGTTTCAGTTTTTTTTTAAACATTTGTCGCGTACAACAGTAATTAACCATAATATTAACGATTAGGGGGCCCGGGCCCCTCAATACAATTTTTGCCAACCAATTTAAATGTCTAACCAGGGTGAAATAAAGGTTTTTTTCTGAAATAAAGTTACGACCGCAGGCCTTCATCTAATCTCTTTGTGAACATAATGCAATAACCAGGGCCGGATTTACCATAGGGCAAAGTGCCAGGGGCCCTGCATTCAGATTGGAAGACTTTTTTTGGTCTTGATCTATATTTGGCAAGAAGATGTTGCGAAAATCCCCAAAGTGCCAGGGGCTCCGTGCAATGTAAATCCGGCCCGGGCAATAACACGGTTAGTAGGCGTAACCATTTATTGTACCATTTTTTATTAACAATCAACCTCGCCAGTTTTTTACGCGACAAAATATGTTTGAAAAAAAAAGTAGCTTGGGGAAATGATTATTGAACAAACTATTGAATTAAGGGGGCCTGGGCCCCCTGGCTGTACATGTACTACTACGACTGGTTGTTTTCACAAAACAAAAATGTCTTTATAGCAGTAGGCAATGTACTTTCGAGCCCCTACCTGGGCCAAATCACTTACAAAATTACACGTTAAAAATCTAGTTATTTCAAATGGCTCTGAACACGGGCAAAATGTGATCCAAAGGTATCAAAATGGCTATTTTTTCCAAAAAATTGGTCAACGGCGGGGGGCTTTGCCCTCAGTCCCCGTCTGCATACGTTTGAGTTACACGTGTAACGTGCGCTACAATCAGTCAACTAACCACAAACAAGAAATATCTGGAAGCAATGGGTTTAAGTCAACAGACCATTTAGCTCACATGCTGCGCAGTTGAGCCGGTTAACCGCGCAATCCGGACGTGTCCTTTTGACACTGGATGACGTTGCAAAATTGGTGACCCCGATGTAGTGGTCAATCTCGCCTTTGTTGTGTTGTTTTTCACTATCGCCTGTGGATGAGTCATAACTGCTACTGCCCAACTTTATCGCACAGATATTTTATTTTTCTTGTATCACGTGACTTAGTTCTTGAAATTTACGCGGCTAGGGTTCAACCTGGTTCAAGCATTTATGGTATTTCTTGGCCGGGTATCCAGCGTAGTTGAGAATTCGTTCTAAGGTAGTTAGATGTTTGTTGTGTTAGAATAGACTGTGGCAACTTTACCCTCTGTATTAGTTGGCAGTTTGAGTGTACCGTATCGTTTATGTTTAGACCGCTGCAGCGTAACTCAGCTTAGCTTACGTTTCTCAATGATTTATGTTATTTTTTTGCTTTAAGGTTACGGCACTGTTGGAGAGTTAATTATTTTCAAATCTCATTAACTCATTTACTGTATACCCATTTGTATACTCTTCGCGTGCTCATTGCGCCTCGTGTGACCCGTTAATTTAATCCTTCCGGTATGTCTATTTGAATGTGTCTCTTACTTATGCGGAGTTGGCGAATACTTAACTCTCTATAGGAATGAAGTATTGTGGATTTGCTACTGGAATTAATATTGAATCGTCATCGTCTGATCCGCTCTAAATCCTGCGGTGAACTATCCAGAAATTTGACTCGTATTCTGATTAACGAAATATTAATTTGAACTGTTACGCCTTTAATATAATTGTTCTAAATTCTACCGGACTTGATATTTTTGAGCATTTGAACCGATTATAAAGCTCCTGCAGTGCCCTTTCAGTAGTCATTGGTGGACGGCGACCTGAACTGTGGGGTCTCGGTAGACAGAAAATAAGCTTTGGGCTATCAGACACTACATTATTTGAAAATAATTAAAGACTGTTTGTGAATTTATCGTTTGGGACAATTTGATTTATTCTAGCTAACGACAACGTACGGCATGCTGGATTTAAGTGAATTTGATCCACTCTCTCCAAACTCCACGGCCGGTCAGACGAGCACTGACGCCGGCGCTGAGAATGCGAGCCATGCCGATAAGACCAGAAGTAATTTGAGCTCAAGTTCACCTTCTCTTCAGCAGTCAAGCAGTAAGGCGCAACTGCTAAGAAAGAGAGCTGAGCAATTGGAAAAGGAGCTCTCATTAAAGAAACAACAAGTTGCATTTCAGCAAGAGCTCATAAAGTTGGATTGTGAGCAAGCAGAGCTGTCCCGAAAGCTGGCACAAGCACATAGGGAGGCCATAGAAGTGGAATTGGTAGAAAAGTTTGGCAGTGGAGTTTTGAGTGATAGCTCCACCTGCAGGTCGCACGACCAAGAAGTGTCCTGGGCGTCCATTTTATCTAAGCAGACAGATGGACCTGGCGGCCAGTCGAGCACTTCTGACACAAGTACAAGTGCTGTGGCGGATCAAGGTAAGAGTACCGGTAATAGTACAAGCGTGAATCCTGCCACGCAGGAAGTGTCGTGTGGTAACCCCTTGCCTGGCAACGTAGGAGGGCCCAACCCCAGATCCCAGTATCCAGGTGGGTCCTACGCAGGTCACCAGTTGACAGTTCCAGGTGGGTCCAGTTTGCCTCCAGCCCCTCCAGGGTTTCCCGCCGAGGGGACTACTAGCCCGAAGTCAGTGATCAGCAAATCTACGACAGGGGCTCAGCATGCTGCGCATAATAAGGTGCCGCAGCCACAAGTTGGAGACTGGTCTGAAGCATTCAAAGTCTTGGCCGAAGGAATGAAGCAAGCCCCTTTGCCGCCACGAGACGTACGAAAGTTCACAGGGGACCCATTGGATTATTATCGTTTTATCACTGATTTTAACGATAATATTGCGAGTCGTGTAAAAGATCCCATGACTAACTTAACTTACCTCATTAGTCATTGTACTGGCAAGGCGTACGATGCTGTTCAATCTACCATCATTTTGCGCCCACCTGAAAGAGCTCTTATAACTGCTAAAAGGATTTTAGAAGAACAGTTTGGCCAGGAATACAAAGTTGTAGCTGCGCATATGAAGCTGATTAAAGAAGGACCGAGGCTGCGAGAAGGTGACGCAGAATCAATGTACAAGTTGGCCACGCAAATGCGTAACTGCTACATCACACTTACGGAATGGAATTACGACGCAAATTTGAACAACCATGACACTATCGATAAAGTTTTCCTGCGTCTACCACACTCATTGCAAAGAGAGTTTCAAAGAAAAAGTGCTTCTATGTATGCAACAGGTAGAGAACCTGATTTTAAGGCTCTCCTGGACTTTGTGCAGCATAATGCCATGCTGCTGAACACTCGCTTTGGTCGGATGCTGCACACTGGAACACGTAAACCAGAGTCTGACAATCCTGCATTTAAGAAGAGAACTGTAACCACCACTCAAGTCCATCAATCATCCTCAAGCATGTCCGCCAAATGTTTTGCATGCGATCAAAGTCACCCTCTGTGGAAATGCCCAACGTTTCTGAAGCGAACTGTTAAAGAACGCTTGAGCTTAGTTAGTGAAGCACGCTTATGCTTTAATTGTCTTAAATCAAAGACGCATATTGCCAGAAACTGTCCAAGTTTAGGAAGATGCAAGACTGAAGGTTGTGGCCGCCTGCATCACAGCCTGCTACACTACTCCGACAGGAGTTGCTTGCCTGCCGCAGATGAGAGAGCCAATTCTGGGAGCTTTGGTGGTGGAAAAACCGTTTCGTCTACGCTACAATCTTCCCGTAAAGCAAGACTGAAAGTGGTACCTGTTGAAGTTTCTTTACCACTTTCAACTTCAAAGGTTTTACGCACCTATGCGTTTTTGGATGACGGCTCGAATGCCACTCTTTGCACCAATCGATTGATGAGAAAGTTAGGTGTCCAAGGAGAAAAGGAGCGTATGCAAATTTCGACTATCTTTGGCGAAAGAACTCAATCAATATTTAAGCTGGACTTGAAGGTTAAAGGAATTAATGAAGCCAGAGAATTCAAGTTGACAGAGGTGTACGCGTTACCCAGTTTACCCGACGTCTCTGCAGACATTGTCAAAGAAGATGAATTAAGGACTTGGCCTCATTTAGATGAAATTGAAATCACAGAATTGGACTCTCCCCAAATTGACTTACTTATTGGAGCTGATCATATTCAGTGCTTGTTAGTGAGTGAGACGAAGGTTGGTGAAGAAGGCCAACCACTTGGCATTCATACTGGTCTCGGCTGGGCATTGGCTGGCAGGCGTCCCTTCCGAATAACCGCAAGTTGGCAGAAAGACGATTAGACTGTTTGAAAAGAAAGCTCGAAAGAGACTCAGAATTGTTTAACAATTACAAGACCAAAGTGAATGAGTACATAGATCTAGGATATGCTGAACAAGTCACTGAGAGCTTACAAAGTCCCCACACTGGGGAAGTATGGTACATACCACACCATGCTACCACCCAAAACAAGTTTCGTATAGTTTTTGACTGTGCGGCCAGATACAATAACACTTCACTTAACGACAACCTTTTAAAAGGTCCTGATCATACCAACAATTTGGTTGGAGTATTGGCTAGGTTCAGACAAGAGCGCTATGCCTACACCTGTGACATAAAAGGCATGTTTCACCAAATTTTTGTTTCCCCTGTTGACACTGACTATTTGAGATTTTTGTGGTGGCCCAACAATGATTTAAGTTCAACACCCGTTGATTACAAAATGACTGTTCACCCCTTTGGTGCCACCTCATCACCTAGTGTAGCCGGTTACGTGTTACGTAAAGTAGCAACCGATAATGTGGTTAGCGCTGATGAGACGGTAGTTAAGACTGTGCAAAATAATTTTTATGTTGACGACTGCTTAAAATCCGTAAATAATCTCAATGCGGCAATAATTCAAATTCACCAGTTGCGAGCTTTGTTGGCCACTGGAGGGTTTTACCTCACTAAATTTACGTCAAACTGCCGTGAAATTTTATTTTCTATTCCAGAGTCCGATAGGTCAGTAAGTAATGATTTTAATATTATGTGTAACAAACTGCCTATTGGAACTCTGGGACTTATTTGGGATCCGGATGCTGACCAAATCAAGGTTAAAGTGGACGTAAAGGAGAAGCCATGCACCCGTCGTGGCCTGCTATCTGTGATAAGTCAAGTTTATGACCCGATTGGATTCGTTCAACCGTTCATCTTGCCCATGAAAAAACATCTACAGATACTCAACGCTGAAGGGTTAAGCTGGGACCAGCCGCTTCCACAGGAACTGCAGGTAGATTGGAACTGTTGGATAGCTGCTCTGCCTGCATTACAACACGTGACCATTCCCCGATGTTACAAGCCCGCCGATTTTGAACCGGTAAGGGCTGAACTGCATTGCTTTAGTGATGGCAGCCAGATTGGTTACGGGGCAGTGGCTTACCTGAGAATGGTGTCATCAACTGGAGATATCCACTGCTCCTTCCTGCTTGGTAAATCGAGGGTTGCCCCGATGAAGACAATGACAATTCCGAGATTAGAACTCGCAGCTGCCGTGGTTGCAGTAAAACTATCCCACTTTCTTAGACATGAACTTGAATATAATCTGGACAGAGTTACGTATTGGACTGACTCTACTACGGTTTTGCACTATATCGCCAATACCACAACAAGATATCAGACATTTGTAGCCAATCGCCTTAAAGTGATCCACGATCTTTCGGCGGTTGATGAGTGGCGATATGTGGACACTCGTTCCAACCCAGCTGATTTGGCTTCCCGAGGAGCCTACCCTGACAAGCATACTGAGCATCCATCTTGGTTCCGCGGTCCGGAATACTTGTGGCAGTCCGAATTATTTTGGCCTGCACACCCTCTACCAAACCCTCCCTTGGATGACCATGAAGTAAAGAAAGTTCATGCCATGTGCCATTCGCGCCCTACAAAGCCGACTGCTCAGCCATCTCCCCTTGAAGATTTGTGTATGCATTATTCCTCATGGCATGCACTGCAGAAGGCCGTAGCCTGGATCTTTAAGTGCAAAGAGTTCTTGAAGCACAAGTACATACTGAAGACAACGTTACCTCCACTGTCTGCTACCAGTGGACTGGCTGTTAAAGACATTGAAGCTGCCACGGAAGAGATTGTAAAACATGTACAAGCACAAGCCTTCCCTGCTGCAATTGAAGAGCTAAAGACTCAGGGTCACGTCACCGTGACCAGAAGCAAACTTCGTCGCACACCTTCCCTACAATCCTTACAACGACTGAATCCGTTTTTGAAGGATGGTGTTTTACGAGTCGGCGGACGCATTCAGCGCTCGGCGTTGCCGTATCACGTCAAACACCCCGTCATATTGCCTTCTAACCATCCTGTAACTGAATTACTTATCAAACACTATCATGAACAAGAGGGTCACAGTGGAACGATCCACACCCTTGCGAACATACGACAATTTTATTGGATTTTGCGCGGTCAATCGTCTGTGCGAGCTGTTCTTCGTCAATGCATGAAGTGCCGCTTGCAGCGCGCTAAACCAGCGGAGCAGATTATGGGCCCCCTTCCAGCGTGTCGTTTGACGCCAGGGCATGCTCCTTTTCATTATACTGGTGTTGACTACATGGGGCCCATTTACGTTAAGAGTGGGCGCTCCACACCAAAACGATACATTTGTGTTTTCACGTGTTTGTCTATCAGAGCAGTACACTTAGAGATTGCACACTCATTGGACACAAGTTCATTCTTGCAGGCCTTAAGCCGATTCATTGGTCGACGCTCCAAACCTTCAGAAATATGGAGCGATAATGGCACCAACTTTATTGGCGCAGATAGAGAACTTCGGGAGGCAGTGCAAGGTCTCGAATCAAGTAATGTCCACAGTGCTATGTTAAAGTACAATATCGATTGGCATTTTAATCCACCCGCAGCTAGCCACCAGGGCGGTGTGTGGGAACGTGTTATTCGCACTGTTCGAAAGGTGTTATATGCACTCACACAAGACCGAGTAATGAATGACGAGGCGTTGCATTCGTTTATTGTTGAAGTAGAGCAAATTTTAAATAGCCGTCCTATTACTCCTTTAAGCAGTGATCCCGCTGATGACTTGCCACTTACCCCGAAAATGCTTCTCACTGGCCGCTTGCACTCTGAGTTACCTCTTGGCCAGTTTATAAAAGCCGACGGCTACCGCAAGTCTTGGAAGTTAATTCAATTGTTGGCTGACCAATTTTGGTCGCAGTGGCTTAAGTTGTACATACCGTGTTTACAGAAACAACAAAAATGGTTTAAACCATGTCGCAATTTTGCTGTTGGTGATATTGTATTGATTGTAGATGATCGTTGTAGGCGTGGCAGCTGGCCGAAGGGTATTGTTAAGGAGGTGTTCTCAGATAAGGAAGGTCGGGTTCGCAGAGTGAGAGTAGAAACTTCGAGTTCTTCTCTGACTAGGGACATCAGGAAATTGAGCCTCTTGGAAGGTTCGTGTTGACGATGACACCCTCCTTACCTGTGTTGTGTTGTGTATTTGTTTGCGTTATTGTTTTGCTTTGTTTGCTTGACCACTTTGTATGTGTAAATAACGTTTTGGTCCCCGTCTCGTTATTTAGGGGAAGTATGTAGTGGTCAATCTCGCCTTTGTTGTGTTGTTTTTTACTATCGCCTGTGGATGAGTCATAACTGCTACTGCCCAACTTTATCGCACAGATATTTCATTTTTCTTGTATCACGTGACTTAGTTCTTGAAATTTACGCGGCTAGGGTTCAACCTGGTTCAAGCATTTATGGTATTTCTTGGCCGGGTATCCAGCGTAGTTGAGAATTCGTTCTAAGGTAGTTAGATGTTTGTTGTGTTAGAATAGACTGTGGCAACTTTACCCTCTGTATTAGTTGGCAGTTTGAGTGTACCGTATCGTTTATGTTTAGACCGCTGCAGCGTAACTCAGCTTAGCTTACGTTTCTCAATGATTTATGTTATTTTTTTGCTTTAAGGTTACGGCACTGTTGGAGAGTTAATTATTTTCAAATCTCATTAACTCATTTACTGTATACCCATTTGTATACTCTTCGCGTGCTCATTGCGCCTCGTGTGACCCGTTAATTTAATCCTTCCGGTATGTCTATTTGAATGTGTCTCTTACTTATGCGGAGTTGGCGAATACTTAACTCTCTATAGGAATGAAGTATTGTGGATTTGCTACTGGAATTAATATTGAATCGTCATCGTCTGATCCGCTCTAAATCCTGCGGTGAACTATCCAGAAATTTGACTCGTATTCTGATTAACGAAATATTAATTTGAACTGTTACGCCTTTAATATAATTGTTCTAAATTCTACCGGACTTGATATTTTTGAGCATTTGAACCGATTATAAAGCTCCTGCAGTGCCCTTTCAGTAGTCATTGGTGGACGGCGACCTGAACTGTGGGGTCTCGGTAGACAGAAAATAAGCTTTGGGCTATCAGACACTACACCCGACGTGATGACGTTGCGCACAACCTTCCTCTACAACCATTGAAGATGGCATCCCAGCCACAGTCATCTCAAGCCAATGAAAGAGAGTGGAAGCTTGTAGCGTCCGCTACAATCAGTCAACTAACCATAAACAAGAAATATCTGGAGCAATGGCATACTAAGTCAACAGACCATACAGCTCATACGCTGCGCAGTCGAGTCGGTTAACTGCAATCCGGACGCGTCCTTTTGACACCGGATGCCGCTGCATACGCGTCCCCCAATTCAAGACATCTTCACGTTTCAACTTTTGGTGTAAGTCCTGTACCTTTACGAAATCCTGTTAAAGTGCCAAACCAGGCCACGGCTTCTGATCTTCTATTCTACGATATCTTTGTACCACAGAAAGTTCCGCTTTCGAAACTTTCTGATGGCGTCATTGCATGCGATTTGCCTTCCCCCCCCCCCCCCCGCCAATCAAAACTCCTGGCTACGCTTATGGGTTTGGTTCAACAAACTTAAAGAGTGCTAGGTTCATACACAATTACACATGAGTGAATGAATACATGCATCAATATACCCAGTATTGAAACTGTAAAATTTTGCATGGGGGGACGCTTTTGCAGTCTATACCAAACGCATTCGGAATGCGAATGAAATGTAGTGAAAATTATGATTCAAGTTGTAGATCTTTCCCCTAAATTGAGTGAAGACCAAAAAAAGATCTTTACCGCAATTCAACACTATATTCGGCCGGAACTGGTGGTTTTTTTTCGTGATAGCAGGAACTTTTTCGTCTGATCATCCAGCGCTGAAATCTCGATGGGGAGACGCTAAATCTCGATGGTGGGACGCTAACTCTCGATGGGGGGACGCGTCCCCCCTACAATTTAACTACTGAATATACCTGCTTATTTCAGAAACTTTGCTGGGGCGAAAACTAGTTTATGCTGCATGTGTGAGTGTGTGACATACCAAAGAAGTAGCCATTCCCTGGGCGCACTAAACCATACGGTTTAAGATTTGTGCAATGGACAAAGAAACTTTGATGCTGAGTATCATGCATTCGGTATGCCTAAACATGTATAACAATTTTCAAATTTCGTGAAATATTTTAAACGAAAAGAGAATGTTTATAAGTTATTCTGTTAAACGCAGGTAGGGAAACTATTGTTCAACTTATTGTAAAGATGCTACGAAAAATGTTACTATGTTTAACTTTAGTGCAAGGGCAAATATACGCTTGACGCATTCCTTTTTAATTCGAGATTGTCGTTTTTTCTAACGCTGATGTATTATCTTTCTAATGCTGCTCGATGTTTAGCATTTTTACTGTGACACATCAACATTAGGTTGGTCCATATTTTATCAACTTTTGAAAGTTTTAAGTCTCACCCCTTCAAGTTGTGTCATTTCATGAAAAAATAACTTGTGTACAATTTTTTCGGAAAATTTTCACGTTTAGGGCTTGCCCAAGCCCCTCAAAAATCGGAAATTTTGGTATTTTTTGGCATATTGACTTTTATGTATTTTTTGATCAAAAACAGTGATAATTGATGTTGAGAACAATGTGTCAAATCATATTTGTCAAAATTTGATACTCCTGCGTGTTGTAAATGCAAAATTGTGGTCACTTTTGATTTCTACCACAATGTGGCGCTATAGTTTAAATCATGAAAATTGGTAATATCGCGCAGTTTTTCAACCCAAAACAATGATATTGATTTCTGGAACCACAGTTTCAGCAATGGATGTTCCAAAACTTCTATATAATGTCATTTTTATATGGTGGCAGAATTTAAGCTGGCAGTTATACTTTTTTCATATATTTCAGAACTTTGCACTTGAAAATTTATAGTAACATTTTTTGGTTTAAAAACTTCAAATCCAGTACTTTTTTAATCGAATGATATTGAGTTATAACTTGAATAAACTAAAGTAAATTAAAACATCCTTACACACCTCGTTGACTAACAACGTAATTGAAAGATTAAAATTTAAAACAAAAAATAATGAAAAGTTCAAACATTTCTTGAAGAAAAGGTTTTCCATTTAATGCAAAATTCTGTAAAAATTTGGGCTACACTTGCTTTATAGAAATGTCGCAGCTCTTAATATCTTGTGAAGAAACAGCCGAGCATAATAATTTTGAAAAATAGGCAATGTTGGGTGTTTTTACTGTAATCATTAAACAGACACAATGAGCTACCAACAAAACTGGCAACAAATTCAAGAAAAATTGACAAAAGAAAAAATTAGATGTATAGAAATATGACCAATATTAACTCTTTTTGTTGAAGCCATTTGTGATTCAACCCTGATTAAACTAAAAACTTTATGGTGCATTCTCAATTGCAATAATTTGCAGTCATTTATGACAAAGTTCGACAAAACTAAACTTTGGCTGTAAAAACAATTAATCGATAGCCACAGTTTTGCAAGTTGGACAGCAGCACTTAAAAGTTGATGTTGAATGTCTTTGCTTTTAGCTTTTATTTGAAACTTGAATACTACAGTCCATGCAAATATTTTTAAATTTGCTGAAACAATTATTGTGAAACACGTTTGCCTACCGTAGTGTAGAAGTCAATAGTACTACAATCGTAGTGTTTATTGCATGTTGCACAGCAGTAGCAAAACCAAACACTACAAAATAGTAAATCATACATGTTCCTTGAAGCTCTACAATGCTGCATTGTTGCTCCAGCTATCATGAATTTTTTCCTGGAACTTTAAAAACTGCAATACGATTTTGCTTTGGAAAAAGCCGCAGAGCCGATATCGACAACAAAAAAAAGTCAGCCTTTCTGTGAAGACAGTGTTGAGCTCACACTTAAACTTTTGACGATGCAGTAGGTTCTTTGCTGTCAACAGATCCGCAATTAACTAAATTCAAGTCATTTACCATGAAAGCTTAAAACTGAATATCGGGGTCAATGCCTGGCTCGAAGCTGACTCAAGCCAAACTGAGCAAAGCTCATAGGATATTCACAGCTTTTTTGTTTGGCATTCAGCACTAGAAGCTAGATAGGTAATTTGAAGAGTAAATACTAAGCCATAAAATGACGACCAAACAAAAAGTCTCAACTCTGGTTGAAGGCTACTGGATTCGACAATAATATTGTCTTCTAGTCAAATACTATTTAAAAAATAAATAGTAATGGTTCGTTTTACCGAAAATGAAAGTGAATTAAATGCAAAACTTTAAAATCTCTATGAGCAACAATACAAAAGTATACAGCTATTCTACACGTAAAAATAGCATTATATACAGGTAGAAGTTTAGAAACACCCATTGCTGAAACTGTGGTTCCAGAAATCAATATCATTGTTTTGGGTTGAAAAACTGCGCGATATTACCAATTTTCATGATTTAAACTATAGCGCCACATTGTGGTAGAAATCAAAAGTGACCACAATTTTGCATTTACAACACGCAGGAGTATCAAATTTTGACAAATATGATTTGACACATTGTTCTCAACATCAATTATCACTGTTTTTGATCAAAAAATACATAAAAGTCAATACGCCAAAAAATACCAAAATTTCCGATTTTTGAGGGGCTTGGGCAAGCCCTAAACGTGAAAATTTTCCGAAAAAATTGTACACAAGTTATTTTTTCATGAAATGACACAACTTGAAGGGGTGAGACTTAAAACTTTCAAAAGTTGATAAAATATGGACCACCCTAATCAACATGTTACTGTACAATCTAAGTTTTGTAGTCACAATGAACGAACAACAGTAAGTTAGATTTTTGCTTCGGTACAACTCGATTCGGTGTGTCATAACGTTTGACGTTTTGCTGCTACTCCTTCTTTGTGTTCTTCTTATTCGTAATCGTATGCTTCATATTTTCTACCTACTACACAAAAAGTAGCGCAAAATACAGCACACAATTCACCCAAATGCACTGCAATTTGTTTCTTTAGGTGTGCATTTTGACTGCAATGCGTCTAGTGTTATCAATACATATCTAGAACCCGTTTTATCACAAAAAAAAATTATCGTGGCCTTGATTTCTGTGGCTGCAACCCCTCAGAATGGGTCTGCTGAAGCCTCCTAGTTATTTCTCAAAAAATGGAGACAAGATGGCTAGAAAATTTGCGACCGAGATAAAACAGTATTTGAAACGATATAACATCCCTATTTTTGAATTTCGCCGATAAATTAAAGGCGTTTACAGCTGTGATGGAACTCACTATGACACAGGTGTAAACATAATGAAAGCGCAAATTTTGCTAAATCATTTGGCAACACTGAAATAAACACCTTTGAATTATGAGTAAATGATGGCTAACACAAACGCAGAAATCAATATTTTTGGTTGATTTAACTTACTGCATCGGCATCGGCCGCAATAAATTAACAATTTACTCAACAAAACGGTCTTAAACTTAAAACTATAGTTTGTTAAAAGCAGAGTACTATAGTCAGTCAATTCAAGTCCTTATAGCCAACTAACAGATATCAATACAATACATAGTCTATTGGAGCAGTATGATAATTAAAACCTACGATTTACATAATTAGCTAATAATGTTTATGTATAAGGGACACGGGTGCTGCAAATAGTAACTACCTAACCCATATCCAGAACACTTTACAATGTGTTTATTTCAATGTGGTATAAAACATTTAGTTGTCAAAAGTTATGCTTTTGTATACCGCTTTATTGTCTTGCTAAAATATCTTAATTAGAAACACAACTGCTCCTTTTTCGAAAACAATTTCAAAACTTTTTTTATCTTTTACCATCTGTAAGAAGCAATATCAGCATTTTTAATCGAAAAAACAGAGGTGCACTTTGAGTTAATAACACAAAGAACCTACACTTGTACAATTTTCAACAAGCATGATGAAATAGGTGACTAGACATAACAATTTGAACTGCCATACACCAAAGCTTAATCTAACTCTTTTCATCTAATGAAATTCTAATAGTTTGGACATACTATGGTAACTCTGACAAACATTTTACAGGAGCTACTCAAATAAATATTTCTCATATCACCACTGCTATGCTGAGCTTTCTCACATTCAAGCTTACCCTTTAGTGTCTTATTAATAATTGAGCAAATATGGCCTTGTACAGTGCTACATGCAAATTAACTCTTAACAGAATATCAGCAACCAAGATATTTCAGAAAACATCAATACTAAACCAATACAGTTTTTAAAATATAATTTAGATAATGGGGCCTTTTCCAAAACTTAAAACATTCAAAAACAGGCAAGGCATTTTGCATTAATTAAAATAATTATAATCGATGGTTGGTATGGTGCGATAACAGTTAAACAACACTCAAGCGCTTGCTAGTTGGTTTTAAAACAGCACTTGGGAGTGACGACAATCATGCAGAAATATAATTTCAATAAACACGTAATATATCACATTTAAAACTTGCTAAAATGTATTAACATTAAACTAACTAGGCTACACAGTAAATAGTATAAAGCAAAAAAATTGTCAATTTATACTGGTCAAATCGGTTGCAGCTTGTAACTACAAACAAGATTTTTAAGCATATCTCTGCACTGTTCATTTTCATTAGAATGTAGAACATTAAACACATCTCGCAATTGATTTTTTTCACTTGAACTTAGAAAGTCTAAGGCAAGTGAAAATCGATTTGTTAATGAAATAATGTTTAAAACATTGATAATAATAACTAAATTATCAGATATTTTGTCCATTGAACCGTACAACACACCAATAATTTCACCTAACATGCAATCACCTTCCAAACATTTTTTTAACACTTCAAGGTTGATGGAGACAAGATAGTCAAATTTTGATTGATGGTTAGAGCAACTTCTTTTCCAGACCTTAGAAAATTCATGAGAATTAGCTGGCTGTCCAAATGACTTGGGTGAATCAGTCTCTGCTTTAGTTTCCAGTATCATAGAGCTGGTATTTGCATTTGCTAAATGATTCCATTTTTGGTATGTTATGCCACCTATTTTGTCAGTTTTATCTAAAGGTTTCAAATGAGAGGCATCAACAATATCTCTAAATTCATCATAACTCTTCACTTTTTGGTGAATAGCTCGAAACTTTGCATCATTTTCTCTTTGATATTTTTCATTTTTTGCCAAAGCATAAGATACTTCTTTTGCTAAATTTTTAAAATCAACATCATCATCGAACTCAGCCATAATTAATCTGGAACAACCTAAAATCAATTACTGTATTAATTCGAGTATAAGTCGCATTGTTCTATACCGATACATCACCCAAAAAATCAAGTGCAACTTGTACATGAATACATGATGTGCATCGTATGCCATACAAAAATTTTCTGAGGTATTTTCCCGCTATCGCTTAAACACTATTGCGTTAGCTATCGGCATCCCCTTCTACATGAATCACGTTGTGCTTTCTACGTTGTTGCCTTTTGCACAATTGATCACATTAGTTATTACCAGGACCATTTTCATTTTGACCTAAAAAAATTTAATTTTGACTTTATTTTAGCAAAATTTTGACTTAATTTTGACATAAACAAACCATTTTGGCCTTATTGAGCTCCAAATTTTGATTAAAAAAAAGAAGTTTTTTTTATTTGCAATTCACGTAACTTTGAAGCAGGTAACCTTCTTCACTTTTCATTAACAGCATTTAACAGAATTATCAACCAGTCAGTCTTGTGATTAAAGTAATTAATCGCTGCAAGAAAAAAAAACAAGGAATCTGCACACATTTCCATGTCAATTACACTTTTTCTAATTACCAGTAAATTTTGGATTGAAATTTGCTGTTCTTAAATTTTCACATATTTTCGGCCTCATTTGTTCTTAAATTTTTATTGAAAAATACATTGACACAATTTCAATCCGGCTTGGTAAAAGTTGCGTTGTGAAAAAGTTTTTTCAATTGCTAAAGCTGTGAAAGCAAAACAGTATAAAGTCCTGAGATTTCAAAAATCTGGTTAATTTGTTGTGATATACGATACTGTATAATAAAAATTGACTTTTTAAATTTTGAATTTGGACATATATAGTGTTCTTAGTTATTTTATTCATGCCGAGGCTGGCATTCTTAATTTGTTTTGATTTTTAAAAAATGAGTTTCGCATTTTTTATAAAATCATTTTTATAAAGAAGTTAACCCAGGCAATTATATTGCGGCATATTGTAACTATTTGCAGAAGTTTGAGAAGCAAAATTTCACTAAAACACATATAAAATTGCTCATAACATTTCATTGGTTCTCATATATCCAGAAAAATTAAGAAAAACTTTTGTTTGCTTTTCAAAAACAATTTTTGATCACATACAATTTTGACAAATTTTTACTTTATTTTGACCTAAAAAATCTACCTAAACTGGCTCCAGAGCATCTTATTAAAGCCCTGAAAAAACTTTGACTTTTGCAAGCTCTAGTTATTACTGGTACCTATCCACGCGAGTCATGTTACATTGCATCATATGCGCCACATCATGTTGCCATTACATGTGTGCATGAATGCGCATCTATGCTCTACACTGTAGCTGTGCGCTTGTTCTAGAGAAGACTGGACAGGCTATTTGAGAACAGTGATGACTTTTAATTATTTTAAATTTTTTGTTATTTGATTGCAAATAATGATTTTTAAAAAATTTTGTACTATTTTTCTTGTCAAATATGAGGGTGTGATTTGTACTCGAATATACAGCCTATCAAACTTTACAAAAAAAACACAGAATTAACATGTTAAATAGGGTGTGAAATATTTTTAAAAACAGTCAATTTCCAGGGGGTCCTCTGGTAGAGTTTCATGAACCATTGTGAAAATAAACACACGCATCACCAACTTTTTAATCGTTCATATTAAAAACTTCCTTTTGGGTTCCACATCCACTAATTGGAACGACCGACGCTTGCGTCGCGCGTTGCTTTGTTTTTACTCGACCATTTTCCAACTAACGAGTGCAAAATTTTAGACTTTTGCTTATAACTTGAGAATGGTTAGGTCTAGCTACATGAAATTTTGAAAGCAGTTTGAGACTAATGAGTTATAGGTTTGTACCACATTTCAAGGTAATAGATCACGTGACTTTGGTTTTAGAACCCGAAAACCACCCCGCAAGTTTGGCATAAAAAGCAGTCTCAGTCAAAATAAAGTATGGCAAAAAATATTTCATTTGGTTGGATGCCTTAAGATACCCTTTCATCCCAACCAACCCACTTTTGGCCACGATGAGGTTCATTTGTTTTCCTTTTTTTCTTCCTGATTTTTGTACACTCTTCTCTTAAACCACAAAACATCAAAATCTAATTTTTGTGTAAAGTTGTTGAGCTGCAAACGCAATTTTTTCTCCCGAAATTTTTTGGGGCAAATCCCCCGGGAACCCCCCCAAAACGGGGCTCCAAAAATCAATATTTTGAACGGCTCAAGCTAGAGTGCTACTTTTTTTTGATATCAGTAGATATTCAACAGACAAATATTTTGACATAGTTTGGGGGTGCCACCCCCAAACAATCAATTTTTTCTACGGCTCAACTTAGAGTGCCAGTGTTTTATGATATCAGCAGATATTCAATGGACAAATATTTTGTCATAGTTTGGGGGTGCCACCCCCCCCCCCCCCCCCATCAAAAAATGTAGCAGCATTGTGACCTCAAGCTTATTTTAGTTGTTCCTAAACGCTGCATCAAGGTTTGGGTTTAATCAGCAAATTTTTAAAAATTTAACATTTTGATATAAGATAAATTTGCATGTTTTAAAAAGTGACCCTAACTTTCTTTCAAAAATATTAAATTCTAAGCAGATGCCAGTTAAAAATGTTAATGTCATAAATATTCTAGTAGCTGTGCTAATGAGCTAAAAATGGAGTTAAACTCAGAAGCCCATAAACTTTCTTAAAATTGTTTTCAAAATGTTACGCGTAGCGTGAAAATAGTTCTTGACAGGAGATTCAAAATTGTCAGTATTCACACATGCTCGATATAACCTCAAGTTGAAGCAACTTTAGGCACCTAACTAAAACTGAATTAGGAAACTCGACAACCTAACATCTATTTGAAAAATTAGCCCAAAACATGCATATTGCAATGCCGTAAATAGTGTTGTATATCTACATCACTTAAGACTTGTTTGAGGCCATGTTTTGGAACAAATGTTATTTGAAAAAGATTTAACTGCCTAATTGATAATCACCCAATGGGGTGAAATCGATTATAGGTAATACAGCAATATATTTTAGTAGCGTAGTATTTTAACAGTGACTGATTTCATATGTGCCCAATAAGCTAATGGCTGTAATATTTTTCATTTTTAAGAACAACATCCTTACCTAATGCAACTAAAGGCCTAAAAAGCATGCTTAGTTTTTAGAAAGGAATAAATTACATTTGTATTGTCTTACTCTTGACACTGATTCAAAGAAAAATTGTAAATATTGCAAAAAAAAAGTTAAGTTTTATTCTTGTATAAGTCATTTGGATTGATTTTTTTACTAAGGAATGATAATAGGGTAATACTATTAATAGAATTAAGCATTTGACACTTGCATGTGCTATTAGGTAATAAGTAATAGATAAAGCTGTATATTAGATGGTTTGATTATAGGTTAGATTGCTGATTGGCAATTAAAAAACTAAATACCATTATCATGGTCCATGCAATTTAGAATCACGCACATTATGAAAATTGATTGCCCTGGTATTTTGTTATATTTTAAAAATTGCTGTGAAAATTAAATGCATGTAATGGTCTTTCTAAAGAGAAACTTTAATTATTATAGAAAGTGAGCATAATCTATGTGAATAGCATCAAAAATTTTCTTTCAAGCATAAAAAATTAAGAAATAAAAGCCGTTTTTTGCTTGTTTTCACAATGATTCATGTAAAGTGCCCGAAGGACCCTTCAAACTTTGTCAGATTTCAAAAATTTTTTGGAAGTCCTTTTTTTTCCTAAAATGAACAGTTTGAAAACAGGTGAAAAGTAATATGAAAAATTTCAAAAAATAGTGAGGTTTTATACGCACCCAAATGTTAAACCACTTGAACTTTAGTCACCACCCAGAACCATGAAGGACAAAAATTCCTAAGATTGAAGTTAGCTTGAGGGTGGGGTTTTGACTTTTGGTTGGGGATTGAAATAAGACTTACAGTCAAGCTACGAATAAACTTTTCATGCAAAGGGTGAGCACCAATAAAATAAAAATGAGTTGAGTACAGCATAATAACTGTAACATTTACAGTTACTTCTTCTAGGGAGTGGTTAATGTCATGTACGATGTTACTCCCATAAAGAGAATAAGAGATCAAAGAGTTGGCATTCATCATAAATTCATCAACGCTTTTTTATATTTTTGATCAATGTTACTTGTTAGGGCTAAGATTAAGGTTAAAAGCTTGACTTAGGGTTGGGGTTAAGGCTAAGATATCAATTTTCTTATTCTTACGTAGTATAACAACAACCTCTGGCTTAATTCTAACCATTATACAGGGTGAGCCAAAAGTAGGTGGAGGGCATACGGAATAGATTTATGCCTCAGTTATATTAATCCAATTGTTTATTTTAACTTTGTTACAACTATGTTTTTTGTGGTATATAATTACAATTTTATTACTAAATTTGTTTTAATTTTACCTGTTTTCTGTTACTATGTTACACTTAATTTTTTTTTACAGTCCACCTACTTTTGGCTCATCCTAATATACAGTTTAAAACTGAATATATCGGTAACTCTAAATTTCAACCCTCTACCGCAATGCTGACACCATTGGAAAGTTTGTATGTCTGGCACTGATAGTGGCACAACTGAAAAGTTTACAGCAGTACAAAAACTTGAACTGATTTGGTGCAGAAAAGTCAAATACAGTTCAACTTAGGTACAGCACAAAAGCTTCTCAACAACATAAATTACTTAGTTATCAGTATTCGTCAGTCATTATTGCTTGCATTAGAGTTTTAGACACAAAGGTCCATAGCAAAAGTAAACATAATGAACGCAACATTAAATTATAGCAATGACAGTAGGCCTACTATGCATCGTAACAGAGGGTAGCCTAACTTCCTTGACATCAGATATTATCATGCTATTAGCAAATCCTGAGAAGTAAAGAACTTTGTTTGAGGTCAAGCCGCAGCCAGAAAAAACAAGAGGAAATGAAATGGTAGTGTTTCGTGCATTTTGCTGTTTGATTGGCATGGTGTAAAAATAATTGAGACCGTGCAGCTTGGTTGCCCAAGAATCCGACTCTTTGTATTTGAGCTTCCTTCAAGCTGAAATGCTGATGACCCCCTGTGATGCTGATTGCTGTAAGCTAGCATACTGGTAGCCGTTAAGCTGTTGTGTAAGACTAGTTTTCCTGATCCATAACTGTTTTTTTTTTTGTGTTACAATAGGCTACTCTGGCCTTGGAAGTACCAATACCATAGTGTCACTGTCAGATCCAGGGCTGTGGAGCCATTGCAGAAAAGGTTTGGCTCTAAGTGTTGTTAGGCCTTAACTCATTGTCCATAGGCATAAATCTAACTTTTCACTGAAACTTTCGTCAAAAATAAATGCAACTTTTAGAACAACTTTTGTTAAAAATAAACGCAACTTCTACAGAATTTTAGTGCAACAAAAACTTGCCCTATTGATAAGTAAAAGAGAAAAAATATAAAAAAACAATGTTGTCGTCACTGTGCAGTCTCCTTGCAGTTCAAACTATCAATATCATGCAAGACAAAAATAGCTTATGCTGAAACCGGAATGTGTTTAAAACCACTACCGGTATTCAAGAAATGAATGAATGCCTTCATTTGCTTGCTTTATCTTGTCTTTAACTGTACTTTTGTTGAATGAATTGGCTATTACCGATATTTCCTTTGTGCAGTGCAAATTTGTGCTTGCTTGGTGAGGTGGCAGCAGACATGATAACTGCATAGTTTTTTTTCGCAGCCTCCTTGCCAAGTGATTGCTTTTGCTGTCACTTGGTGAATAAATTGAAATTGATTGATTGAAAAAGCTGAAGGACTAAGTAACTTGAAGGTAGGCTATGTTTACACTTTAGACACTGCTCAAATGTCAATATTTTGTCATATAGGCTATTTTTAGTACCCAACATATTTTTTACAGGTTTGGGCACTATCGTTGTTACTGTATGGGTCAAATAAAAACTATTTTTTACAGATTTGAGCACTATTGTTTTGGGAAAACTTGGGTATCCAACAATTACAAAATTTTGTTTATAGTATGCAACTGTACTTGAACTGAAATATAATAATCATAATGAGACAAACTAACGATAGTAATTTTCATGATTAGTATTGTCATTTTATCAGAAATTCTAGGAAAGCCATACAGTAGTCTAATAAAACGAAGGTGTGGCTTGACAAGATGATCTCTGATCTTTCGCTGTATTGATTGATAGCCTACCAAGGATGTTAAAACTAAAGGCAAAATTGGCAAATTAACATTGTAAAAAAAAATTCTTTTGCTCATGCTTGTTGCACGAAAGGTGGACACTTAAGATAGCACTTGCGCAGCAACCATTTTAGCAATTTTGAGTGCAATCACAGTTCAAATACAATTGGGAACGATTGTTCTTCAATCAACTGTGATTAAAGTTTTAAACATCGACAAGGTACATATACTGTAAGCATAGCCAGGATTTTTGATTGAGGGAGGGGAGCCAAACCACAAATTACACGCAGTAACGTCATCAAAGTTTTTTGAAAAGAGGGGCTTTTTATGGGACAAAGATGCCGTAGAATGGAGGATTAAAAGCCGGGGCCTAGGTTGGCATGTAACCTGGATGCCATAACCTTAGAGAAGCACAGCTTAACGCTTCAATCAGCAATTTCACAACATAATCTGAAATAACAAAGAATACGAATCAAGCAAGAAGTAAACTAGTTATGTAAACCTAAATCATAAGACACTGCAAAAGTAGCAGGGCTACAGAATCGGGTCCACAAAAAATGACCGCAACAAACTGACCGCGAGCAAACTGACCACGGACAATGCCGATTGGCTAAAAAGGGCAATCCTAAATATATCCATCCCGCCCAAACCCTCACTTGTGTTGAAATCAGTGACGAAACCACTGTAACAAAATCGTCGCTTTGCGGTCAGTTTGGTCGTGGTCAGTTTGTCGCGATCAGTTGACTTGGCTCATACAGAATCAACTGCGCACTAGCACTGCAACTTCAAATTGTTGCACAGTAATCGCGTGATCGCGACAGTACGTAAGCATTGCAAAACATAAGTCATGCATAGTAGCCTACAGTAATAATTGTAACAGCTGTCTAGCGCTATCAACTCAAAGAGCAATTGTCACACTGGATTTTGCCAAAAAGGATGGACTTGAACCAAAAGTTAACAGGTTTGCAAAATTGTCTAAATTAGTAGCCATGGTGAGCAAACTAGTTTAACCCAAAGGTATCACAGATGGGGGTCTGGAGGCCAGCTGCTGGGCAAGGTTTTGTATTTTTTTTTTCAGGAAAAAAAATAGCTATGTTAATGTCATTTGGATCACACTTTGCACGTTTTTAGAACCATTTGAAATAACCAAATTTTTAACATTTTAAAGCCAATTAAAAAATTAAATTGTTCAATCTTCCCTTTGCAAACAAATCAAGTCCAAAACAAGTTTAAAATTAAAATCTTGAAGTTGGGGGTTAAATTTTGTGACTTGGCCCAGGTGGAAGAAGCAAGATACGTTGCCTCCTGCTATATTTTTTGCAGTAAATAATCACTCAAATATTAGCCTTGAAGATTTTTGTTTTGCCTTAAAAATCAGTTTTAGGGATGCCAAGCTCCTTCAATTCAAATTTAATAATTTGCAGGATAAGCAATTTTCCTAGCTAATTTTCTTATTTAGCCAAAAACATTTTGTCACGTAAAAACTGGCAAGGTGGAGGTACATTAATTGTTACTTGAAATTGTTGCAAAAGATGGTTACTAAGTAGTCATGTCATTGCATTAAGTTCACAAAATAATCAGACCAGGGCCCCGAGATCGCAACTTTTAGGACAAAAACCCTAAATTTCTCCCGGGTATGCATTTAAATTGGTTGGCAATAATTTGATGGGAGTGGGCCCAGGCCACCTGGTTGTCGATATTAATACTAGTCTGTTGTACATGTATACTGTTGTATGCGAAAATGCTAAAAGAAACTGAAACTGAAGAAACATTAGACTTTGCTGCTATTATTTTTATCATTGGTGGCATTTCAATTTGGGGGGCGGGCCTCTTGCTCCCCTTTGGCTGCACCTATGATGAGGTAGGTTCAAAAAGCCTCATCATGCAAAATTCCATTCGTTTACTGCTTGAAAAACTTCGATTGGATTTGCTCAGGGATATCTAGACAACATCATGATGTGAAAGCTTTTTTCGCGCTTTACATTCAGGCATTAGAAGGGCTATTAGCGCATCTGCGGTTTCGCCACTTTTGTGTGATAATTTGGGTTTTACTAATAAAACAATAGCAGTCATTTGTGAAAACACTAAACAATCTTAACATTAAATGACTTTAGATGCAAAACTATTCAAAAAAAACTTTAGGTAAATATATCAAAACTATAACAGAAAATGATACTTCGCATACAAGTCATAAAAACTTTTATTAGTTAGACAGTACATTTACATTAAAACAAAATGGTTAAGTTCATTCTTTTACAACAAACTTAATATTAATCGCAGACCTTCAGAAAAAAAAGAGTCACTATAATACTGAAAAAAACAAGTGAGAGAAATGCACAAAATACTGTATGTACAGCATGACAAAGTAGTACATTTTACATCAGGATTAAATAAAAACATTAAATATTCAATAGCCGCAAAATTTTACTCAGCACTGTAGCTATTAGCAAAATTTGACACTAGCAGACTAGGATATGCTAATAACGATTTCAAAGAATATCTAATGTCACGCCACAAAAAATAAGCTTGTCATAAGAGTACTTTCAAAAATAGAAGTCAAAAGTTTTAGACATCTGAATGCTTACAACTTGGCTTGTTCCAAAGCTTTCTTGTAGTTCGCTGCATTTTTGCAGGTGCTCTGATTTTCTGCAGCTTAAACTTTTTAGTTCGTTCTTTGCAAAACCATTGCAAGCGGTTTAAAAATCACTGCAAGCTTTTCATGGTTTTGGAAACAACGCTTCTTAAGCAGTGTTCCCACTAAGCCGATTTTTTTCGGCGAATCGGCGATTTGTTGAAGCAAGGGCAAATAAATTTTGGCAATATAGTAAACATAGCTTTAGATAATTCGACAAATTTGTGGAAATATGACATTTCAAATACTTTAATACTGGATTTGTATGAAATTTAGGGCACATAAACGTCTTTTTAAAGCCTTGGACACAATTGTTTAAAAATAATTTGGGCACTCGCCGATTAGCCATAAAGTTAGAGGGAACACAGTTCTTATGGACAGCAGCTGATGAAGAAGAAAGACGCAACAGTGCTTGAGTAAAAACACATTGCTGTTTATCAGATGCCAAAAATTTGATTCAAATCTCGCTATCTGATAAAACAGCATCGTAAGCTTGCATAGCCAAAGTTGTAACAGCGTAGCTCAGCTCAGTTATGGCAGACCAACGTCGATTAGTATCGTCAAAAAGAGACATATAGTCTTTGGGAATATATTCTTTATTTTGTTCTTGTCTTTTGCTATCAGCCAGCAGGCCACCAAAAGAACTTTGCAACCTGTGCATTTTCTTTGCCGACAATTACTGCAGCCAATATAACCATTGTCAAACTGTCAAAGTAACTTACATAGGCATCCTCGAGCAATATTTCGTTGAGATTATCAACTTCATTTTGCCAAAAAAAGTTGAAAAGCCAATCAACTTAAACAGCATCTTAAGGGGTGCATAAACAGTCAGGAACACTCTTTTTTTTTGGCAACAGTTTCCAAATCTGGAAACCGTTTCCTAGAGATGGCGCAGATAACAAAAAATGCATCCGCATGCTGCGCTGCGTTCGCAAACTTTGTCCGCATGCTGCACCGCACCGCATTCAAACACAACTAAGTTCACACTGCACCGCGCCGCACCACAAATTAAATATCCTTTAAATTTCCACTGACATCACAAAAAAATTAGCTCTCTAGCTTATGACACATAAAAAAATTGATTTTAGGGGTATTATTTTGGAGAGTTTTCAAAAGAGTTGCTCTCTCAAACCATGTCAAAATATTTGTTTTTTAAACATCTGCCGGTATAAAAAAAGTAATGCCCTAGCTTGAGCCATTCAAAAAACTAATTTCTGGGGAGGCCATTTGGGGGCCCCAGGGGAAGTGGTACCTCCATACTATGTCAAACTTTTTGTTGCTTAAATATCTACCAATAAAAACAAAAAACTATCACCCTAGCTTGAGCAATTAAAAAAATTAGTTTTTTAGGCCCCCATTTTGGGGGGGGTTTGGGGAGAAGCCTCAAAAAAATTTAGGAGACAAAATTGCATTAGTAGCCCAACAAATTTACACAAAAATTAGATATGGATGTTGTGTGGATTAGGAGAAGAGTGCACAAAATTTAAAAAGAAAAAAATGAAAAAAGAAAAAAAACTCAATGTGGCAAAAGCAGGGTGTCGAACCGAACCTGAACCCGAACTGTAAACCCGAATCAACCGTTTCATTTTGGTGAACCCGAACCGAACCTGAACCAGCAAAATTTTTCTTCAGTAAACCTGAACCAAACCTGAACCCTCAAAATTGTGCTCAAGTGAACCCAAACCGAACCTGAACCCCTAACAAAAGTAAGAATATATTTTTCCATATCCGGATGCCGCTGGCGCTGGTACACGCACAATAAGAGCAGTGGCGATCATCAACAGGATCAGCAATTTCTCCTTTTTTTTTCTGAACGAAACGAGTAACGACAGTTAAATTTTAATTTAAGTCAATAAACTGAACCTGAACCAGTAATTAAATGAATGAAATTAAATGAAGTTTATTAGTTCAACTGGTGGGGCAGAAAACTTTTTATGCCAACGTTTCAATAGGCTATGCTCAAAGCATGTATAATACTACCTATCTTCGTCAGGGCTAGAATGCAAAGTTGAAAAACAACTTAAACAAGCAACGATAGATGCGAAAAATTACGTCACAAGTGAATCATACGTTAACGCAAAAATTATAACAAATTGGAAGCGAAGAACTGACAGATTAGCGGAGCGTGAAAAACAATAATATTACGTCATGTGGTTTGAAGTTGAGTTGCCGAATAAATGCTAGGGAACTTGTCATTTTGCTTACCATTCATAGTGTTGGGAATTTGGTTAATGAAATACGACTCGATAAAACGACGTTTTGTGAAGTCAAGTTCGAAATCTAGAATTTTAGCTTTGGTCCAATCCATGGAATGTTCGTTGTCAAAAACATGCTTAGTTAGTGCTGACTTATCGAATCGTAGATGCCGAATGTCTGCTAAGTGTTCTTTTTTGCGGATGGAAAAACTGCATTTTGTTTCGCCAATGTACGAGAAGTCGCAGTCATGGCATGGAATTTGATATAGGCCTACTGCTCCTTGTCGCATATTAGGGTCCACTGAGTCTTTGTGATGAGCGAGTTTCTTGCCAATGGTGTTCCACGGTTTTAATACGGTTTTAACATTATGGTTAGACAAACAACGCCGTATTTTTTCTGTTAATCCGGGGTAGTATTGTATAATGGCAAAGCCTTTGAATTGTTGTTCTGTGCAGTTTGAAGGTTTCTTGATGAGGGTCGCGTTTGGGTAAGAGTTCAATTTTAAAGTATCTTTTACGTGCTTGATTTCATCTTGACGGTTTTTCGTGGTAGAGCAAAGAGCATTGGCCCGGTCAATTAGTGATCGTACAACAGATTGTTTGTGTTCCAGTAATACTTTACTTGAGTGAACCTGAACCAAACCTGAACCTCGAAAATGGTGCTCAAGTGAACCCGAACCAAACCTGAACCGCTAAAATATTTTCAGCAGGAGCTAAACCTGAACCCGAACCGTTATTTGAAACGGTTCGACACCCTGGCAAAAGTGTAGGTAGAGATGAAAGAGTATCTTACGACATATAACCATGTGAAATATTTTTTGCCGTACTTCAGCCGTTTTTGAATAAGACCGCTTTTTACACCAAACTTTTGAAGTAGCCTAGTTTTCAAGTACAAAACCTGAAGTTACGAGACTCATTGCATTGAAATTTGGCACACACAAATAACTTATGAATATCAAACTGTTGTCAAAATTTTATGTAGCTAGACCAAACCATTATCTGTTATTGAGTTATAAATAACGTCTGAAACTTCGCAATCGTTAACTTTGAAAATGGCCGAGTAAAAACTAAAAAACATGCAACGTGAGATCAGTAGTTTCAATTATAGGCTTTCAGGTTTAATCTGCCTTGTGTGTGCTTTCTATCAGTTTTTCTGCACCATGTTTTGGCAATCAAAAACAATCTACCAGTCTACCTGATGATTCCATGCAACTAGTGAAGCCTACTAATCCTGAACCAGTAGCTCAAATAATGAAATATAAGGTACCGGTATCACGTGCTCTGCATGCTGTCACAAGCTATTACACTTGTATGAAACTACTCTATGTATTATACCTATGGGGTTTACATGTGTTTTGGATTGTGGAATAAACTTTGCTACTACGTAGGCTATTTTGTTATTGGAAATTTGTGTAGCCTAGTCTTCGTACTTTAGGCCTACTACATACAGACATAGGTCTACCAGATCTGAGATAGGTTCCAGACATAGGACCGAAAGCCTAATTCTTGATGCCATGACCTGTTGACGAATAGGCTACACTGAACTAACTCTGCCAATCTGAAATGCAAGCGTATGTGGAGTAGAAACTGTTGTCTAGCCTTGGGCTAGTACCAATACTATAAGCTTACTGCGTACAGTAGTGATGGTGCGGTGTACAAAATTTTTGTCTGCAAACTGCACCGCACTGCTTAATTCTGTCCGCACACCGCACTGCACCGCAAAAAATTTTAAACTTGTTACACCGCACCGCAAATACTACCGCGTCAAAATATAATGGTTAAAGATATTGCGTAACACCAATACTGTAGCTTACTGCATGCAAAATTATAAACCAAACAGGTTGGCACCCATGGTTCACCTGATGCTAGTCAAACAATAGCTTTAAAAAATGACTTGGTCTAAATTGTTGCTTAAATAAACAAGCCCATTGATCCAAACATCAAGCTTGGTCAATACAAAAGTATCCCAATCATGAATCTAACCATGCAAATTATGTTAGGAAAATATCACCACTTCCACTATAACTGCCAAAGTTTGCTGGCTGCATTAATGCATTCATGCAAACAACAGCAATATAGCATGACAAGCACACTCACATTATTACTAGGCTTGCCAGAAGTAAGTCATGATCAAGCTTAATAAGCTACAGTGAATACAAATCTGTCCTTTAATTATAATTTTATACAACACAAGGAGGCTATAAATACATTTTAAGTTTCACATCAATTTAGCTCTAAAATTCCATAACGTGTCTTGCAAAATAAACAACTTTAGCTCAAAGTTTCTTAAGCTTAAAGTGAAGAATTGTTATGCAAAAGCAGTTTTAATCATAACTGGTACATCTTAGTTTTGGTTACTGGTATCATGTATGACATTGAAATACTAATAATAATAAATGAAAAAGGTGGTTTAAGCACTTAGTGCTTTTGCACCTTTAGTCAATGACTATTGACATGTTGAATTTGAAACATAGGGCCTATCTTGAAAAATAGGAAACAACAGGCCTATCATTACTGATATCACCTTCTGGTATCAGACTAGGCCTACAGTATTTGGTGTGACTCAACTTCCAAGTACAGAGTAGGGTACCTGCTAACTGTTTGACTGATATCACCTTATCTGTTGTGTCAGGTGTTAGGCCTATGCAGTAGGCTATGCAATAGCCTAGGGTAACTATTACCACTGGTATAGAATTACCGAATACCACTCAATACAAGTGGTATCCATCCAGCCTAGCATACCAGTACCTTTAGATAGCCTATGCACGGTAGGCCAACGATTTGAACGATCAACCAAGCCTACTGGTAAACCAGAGTACCTAAAAGATCTAGGCTGGTTATATTGGAGAGTGAATTAAACAACAGAGGTACCGGTAACCGACTAAAAAGTGGGTGATTTCTAACCTAATCCTAATGCAAAGAAGTGGTACCATCTTCGTTCACGCTGCGCGGCACTGCACGGCAAAATTGTTGTAATTTTCCACGCTGCGCGGCGCGGCGCGGTAGGTCTAACCGCGTACGCGGCCGCGTACGCTGCGCGGCTACCATCACTAGCGTACAGGGAGGCCATATTGGAAAGTTGATGCTTTGCGCCGGATTTATCCGGCGCGGAAATTTTGAAAAATCTTACATTTTTTGGCGCAGAAGTCACTAAAATTTGAGTGGCGTGGCGTCAAAATGATACATTTTTTACAAAATATTTGTCAAAAATTTTGAAGTTTTTTGACTGATTTATTGAATTGATGAGACAATCGCTTGAATTTCATTGAGTTTGCGCCATAACCTTTTGGGTTGTAGCCACATCATTATGTAAGTCGATTTTTAAAAGAATGAATAGGAAAATGAAAAAATGTGATATACGTTCACTTTTTCATTGTTTTATCATAACCTTTCGGAAGTTTGCACCAAAAATTTTTGTCTTGATGCCATGTGCGAAAAACATTAAGTATAACAAAATTAATTGCAAAATAATTAAACTTAAACAAAAATCTTTGCACAGATATTTTCCACATTTGATATTTTGCCCCAAGGCATTTGACATTGACGCCACGTAATTTAATCAAATGTGTGGCTTTAAGTTATATTTAAGAACCATCAATCAGTAAAAAAATAAAAGAATACCGGTATTTAAAAATAATATTTTAGGACAGGTTTGGCATTGTGCGCCAAGAATATCCATATTCTTGCCATGTTAAAACCAATAACTATCAACCAGTACATAATAGAAAAAGAAAGCAAAGTAAAAATCGATAATTTTGTATGAATAGTATTTAACATTTGAAATTTTACACATAAATTTTCTACCCACGCAATTTAGTTAATTGTTCTACCTTATGAACATAAAGCAGTATAAGCAACGACAAAAGGTATTGTAATAAAAACAATAATTGTGGACAGTTTTGATATTTTACGCCAAAAATTTTTACTTTAATGCCAAGTTTTTTAAATAAATCAAATTGTTGTTTCATGTTGTAAACATGCAACAAAATGTGACAAAAAAAGAAAATATAAAATGAAAACGATAGTTTTGAGCATATATAGTTTACATTTGGTATTTTACGCCAAGAATTTTTTCCTTGACGCGACGCCAATTTATCACATTAAAGTGTTATTTTCAAGTTGAAACAGAAAAAAAAAAAACTAACTGTGAAAGAAAGCAAAATAAAAATAAGGATAATTAGATTTGATTTTTTGCACCAAAGTTTTTTTTATCTCGACGCCACGCCGTTCAATTTAATCATACTCTGTTGTTTTATGTTATGACCATAAAGCAGTACAAAAAAATAGATAATGATAGCAATAATTTTGAACAGTATTGATATTTTGCTTCTAAACTTTCAACTTTGACGCCAAGGATATAAATAAATCAAGGTTGTACAGTTGTTTCATGTTGTATCACCATAAAGCAGTTGATCTACGTGAAAAAAATGCAGCAAAAGATACCAAATAAAAATTGAAAACGATAAGTTTGTTTAGATTTATTTTACATTTGGTGTTTTGTGTCAAAATTTTTCACGTAAACATTATGTCTTTTGATGGAATCAAAATGTGGTTTTCCGTATTGTAATAAAAAAGCAGCAAAAAATAGAAATAGAATATCAATCGAAAAGCATTAATTTTAACACAATTTGATATTTACGCCAAGAATTTCCACCTTAACGCCACGCCGATTAATTAAATTTAGGTGTTGTTTTATGTTAAGACTTGTAACAATGAAGCAGTACGTTATAGCAAAAGAAAGCAAAATAAAATTGAAACCGATAATTTTGTACATTTTTAATGTAGTTTTGGTATTTGTGCCAAGACTTTCTATCAAAATAATCAAATCAAAAAATTTGCGACAATAATCAAAACGCCACGCCATTGGATCGTTGTAAGTCAAAGTTTTGTAGTACAAACATTACGCAGTCTGACATTGAATGCAAAATAATTTAACCTAGAGGTAAATTTTGTACTAATAAATTCTGCATTTGATGTTTTGCGCCAGCACTTAGTTGTTATACTTTGACGCTAACTGATAAATCAAGGGTATTATTTAAAGCTAAAATAACCATGAAGCAGTACGTGACAAAAACAAAAATAGCAAAAAACAAAAGAAAAATTGAAAACAATAATTTCGAAAAAATTTGGTTTAGGTTTGGTATTTTGCGCCACGAATTTCTATCTTGACACCACAAACAGTGGCGGATTTAGGGGGGGATGCACCCCTCCCCCACCAGCCTAAATATAACGTGCATATGAATAATACTTAACTTATTTTAAAAAAAAAGCAATCAGTGAATAGTCGTTAGCCCGTGCGACTCTGATATAATTTCAAAAACCAAGGGGAGGGGGGGTGCAAGAAAATAGTATTTGTGCAGCAAAGTTTTTATAAAACAGAAATTAGTCTTTTACAGGTCCGATTGATTTGAAGGCGTCAAATCAGCAAAACTCACAACTTGAACTTTTCAGCGATAAAGGCATAGGAGCACAACCAGCGGCGGAGTTAAAGGGGCGGATGGGGGTATACATCCCCCACCAGCGCAAACATAACGTGCATATGAATATTAAACTTATTTGAAAAAAAGCAATCAGTGAATTTTCGATAGGCCGTGTGACTGTGATATAATTTCTAAAGCCATGTGAGGGGAGGGACAGAAAAATGTCATTTTTACAGCGAAGTTTTTACAGAACAGAAATTAGTTTTTACGGGTCCGATTGATTTGAAAGCGCCGAATTAGCAAAATTTACAACTTGCACTTTTCAACAATAAAGCCTACACAATGCAAATTGTTTCTTAACTGACATATTAAGCTTATAAAAAGTGAGCATTAAGCGAGGTCAAGAACAAGCAGTAGTGTAGCCAGGAGGGCGGGGAGGGGGGGCTATAGCCCCTCCATTGGCCGGTCAACCAAAATGCAAAATAAAAAATATCACGTTTTTAGCACTTCTGAGACTGTTTTTCGTACTGAAATAGACCAAAAGGTGATTTAAAGCATTTTTTTTAAACATATGCTTAAGGGGGGCAATTTGTCAAAAATAAAACTCACAAATCCAAAAAAACTTTAAAAAATGACCAAAAATAAGCAATAAAATTTGATCGCTAGTGTAAAAAACTTGAACACGGGTTTCATCAACAAATATATTATAGGCCTAAACTCAGAAATGGGGTGGAGAGGCTATTCAGTATTGGTTAATTACCAATCACTTGTCTCAATTCTCTTTCCATTAGCACCTCTCCAATTATTTTTCTGTATAAAATATAGATGAAACAAATTACTCCGTGTGAGTTTTATTGATCTATAAGATTTTATGCTTATGATTTATCAGCATCCAAATAAGAGAACTAAAATTTTACCATTAACCGCCTCTCGCATAGGCCATTTATGCTACCAGTTGAATCATGTTTGCACTGCCAATTTCTATGCCGCATTTTAAAAGCATTATTTTATCAAACTAGGTCTAAAATTAAATTATTTTTGCAAAAAAATGCAAAATTTTTGAGCGCCCAGACCCCTGAAACAGCCGTTCCATTGCGAATTTCTGGCTACGCGCCTGGTTACAACACATCCGAATTTTTGAGGTTTTGTGCTTAGAATTTTTATTATTCCCCCACACCAAAACTTTCTGGATCCGCCACTGACCACAAAACTCGTATTAATCAAGTTAAAGTGTTATTTTCAGGTTGAAACTAAAAAATTATAAAGCAGTTTGTTAAGGAAAAAGAAAGCGAAATAAGAGTAAAAACAATAATTTTGTACCAATTTAAATTGGAATTGATTTTTGCGCCAAAGTTTTCCATGTTGACGCCACGCCATTCAATTTAATAACAAGTATGTTGCTTTATGCAATGACCAAAAAAACAGTACAAAAGTAAAGGTAATGAAAACAATCATTTTGAACTGAATTATTATTATTATCGATTTATTTCAGATACTCACTACAAGCAGGAGCCCGGTCCATAGGAGAAAAAATGATGGCCTTCATTAGAGAAACAAAACAAAACAAAAAAAGAAGCACAAACACGTGTCAAAGCACGACAGCAGCACTTCGACTGGAATCAGCATAAGCAATCAAAAAATAGCAATATTTCGCAAAGTATTGGAATTGGTAGAACCATCCAGAAGACATTAAAGATGCAATTAGATTGTTAGTAGATTTAAAGGTGAATTTACACAGTATCCGTTCTTCGTCCGTTTTCGTCCGTTTTTGTACGTTTTTGCTTCTCCTTGACAAAGTATGCGCTTTTTCATCCGCATGTTTATGTGTCCATGTCCGCACTTACCAGACAGTCACATACTGGACAAAAGTTTTCCGAAAAAATTTTTTTGTGAAGCGGTAGAGCTCTATTTCGAAATATCACTCTTATCGTTCATACACAAAATTTTTGAACAAAATTTTTATCTATATATAACAGTCTACTTAGTGCGGATATGGAGTTATAAAAATGCGGATGAAAAAGCGCATACTTTGTCAAGGAGAAGTAAAAACGTAAAAAAACGGACGAAAACGTATGAAAAACGGATACTGTGTAAATTCACCTTAAGACAACGTGAAATGAACAAAAACATGGCTTTACGTAGTAGCAAATTTAATGTACTCGAAATGTATTGTTTTGCGCCCAGCGTTTTTGTTTTGACTCCACGTCATTTAATCACATTAAACTTTTATTTCATGTTTCAACGCAATTGTAACGTAATTACAAGTATTATAATAAAAAAAGCAAAATATAACAAATAAATTAATTAATTTCGTGCAAATTTAGTCCAGATTTGATATTTTGCCCCAATATTTTCTTCCTTGACGTCACGTAATCAAATCAAGTATTTTAATCGTTTTGCGTGCTTATGGCCTAAAGGCTACCAGCTCGGAAGCCTAGGGAAGAGCCATCAGAACGGCGACCACTTAAAAGAAGCAATGCGAAAAATTGTCTTCCCACAGGGAAGTTGAAGCTGACTTGCAAACGTCAAAAAACATCTTAATTGACTTATTATTACAATCATACAACAAGCAAGTTGCTGGGTTTAAATAGCCAAAATTAAGCATGCGAGGAGGCGTCTTCTCTAGCTCAAGTGGTAGAGCAGTGGACCGGTAATCCAAAGGCTGCAGGTTCGATTCCTGTGGGAAGACAATTTTTCGCATTGCTTCTTTTAAGTGGTCGCCGTTCTGGTGGCTCTTCCCTAGGCTTCCGAGCTGGTAGCCTTTAGGCCAGAAGCACGCAAAACGATTAAAATATTAAAACTCTGGCCTGCAAACGTCAAAAAACATCTTAATTGACTTATTATTACAAATCAAGTATGTTGTTTCATGCTATAAATTACCATAAAGCTGCAGAAATTAAAATCATAGCAAAACAAAAGTTTGAAAATACTAATTTTGTACAAATTTAATGTAAATATAATATTTTGCGCCTAGAACATTTGTCTTAACGCCAAGCCATAAGAATAGTGGTACACTGAAGCGAATGGCCATTGGCCAGCTTCTTGTGCGAGATTTCTTTGCGGGAAGGTGTGTACAAAATACAAGGCCGCCGAAATGAGTCCTGTCGACTCGTTTCACGTTTTGCGTAATATAGCCACTCATTTCTTGTGTATACAGGCAAAAAATGTCATTTTTTTTATTCTGTAGATGTAACATATCTTATGTGTAGTACATTACAATGATTCCAACTTTGCGATTTTCGAGTGGAATAGTAAATTAACAGCAAAGTGTGTGATACGCCGCACTGGCTCTCAACCTTTTTTCAAAGCGACCCAAATTTATTGAAAAAAATCAATTTGCAAAATTTTGCGACCCATGTACATTCTTACGCATAGTTAAATTAAAAGCTATGTAGAAAAAATTTTTATGATGACAGAACTGTGTTGAAAATAGTATAGACAACTTGTCACTGAACAACCGCAAGTCAGCTTCAACTTCCCACCGATTTCGATCCTATATACAAATAGCACTAAATCCAGCCTCACAAAGCAAAGGTGTTGCAAATGGAATCAGTTTTTTTTTATAACTAACTTTGAAACTGTTGGATACGTTTTGTACATGGAAGACCAAAAGTGGAAATTTGCAGAATCGCTTCGCCGCCTCGTCGCTCTTAGCACACGCGTAGGAGCGAAATCGCTTCTGTATTTGGTGTCTGTTGCCTCACTTCTATATTTGGTGAAATAGGATTAGGAGCGAAACCGTTTACTACCTACTTCGTAGCGATTTACAACTTTGCGGTCTCCAGAATTAAGCTCAAAACTTGGAAGTTTTTTGTTTACAAAAATCCAACAAGGGTTACTACTATGAAACGGCGTTGCGTTTATTTTATTATTTCTTTCTACAAGTGTCACTCTTTGTAGATGTTTACAAAAAAAAAAAAAACAAGCGACCCAAAAGAATTTTTAGACGACCCAACTTTGGGTCGCGACCCATAGTTTGAGAACCACTGTGATACGGCAAAAATTGGGGGACTTGCATATTATGACATCGTTCTATAAGTTTCTTCCATTTCCTTTCTACATTTTCAACAATGGAAAATCAGCCAAGTAAATTATAGCATTTATTTAACATTTCCACAAAAACTGCTTCAGGACATAAGAAACCACTCCACATGGCTCACTTTGAAAACATCGCTAATAACATCAACTGACCGAAAAGTGAATCTTGCCATCTGAATTTTTAAAGAAAAGTATGATATGATTTTCCGCTAACTTCAACATGCGCAGTTGGATTCCAATTTTTTCATTTCACTTGTCTTGATGATTGATAGTTTCAGCAATCTAAGATTTGCCATTGTTTTATTACATTCTAAATTATCTGAAACAATCTCCGTTAAGAAGTCTCGTCACACTCGTCAAGAAGTGTAACAGCAGAATTAGATTTGATTTTTAGCTCAGTAATAAATAACTTACTGCAAAAGCATTATTAGCGAAAAAAACAAATAAAAAATAAATAAACATTGAGCAAAGTAGTCGGAAATAGAAAATCTTTATAATAGCTTCAAAGGCTCAGTTATACTTCCGTGTACTTGTGAGTATTGCGCTTAGTTTATTATGGCAAGCATTATTCATTAAAAAGTTTGATTTTATATTGTTGCCTTTAAAATTGTTTACTCAAAAATTAACTTAAATTTCAACCCTGACTTAAAGCTGTTTTTATTTTATATGTTGTAGCTTGTAGGGCAGTGATTCCCAGCCAGGGGTCCTTAGAAAGCTTGCCGGGGGTCCGCGAGTGCATTGAATTCGACAAAATTAATCAACATCTTTTTTGCTGATTGTGAGGTTTATCCAAACTTAAGAGATTGAAATCACACGTTGAACCAACCTTTATGATGTCACAGTTTTTCCCAGTTCTATGCCAAGCATTAGTTACTAAAAGCAGTAGATCAGCATTAGGCAGTAAAGTGTTTTGGTGCATAAAAGACAACAGCAGGCTTCTCATTAAAATGCGCCTGGGCACCTGTATTAGTTAAAACTTACCGTACTTTTCTGATTGTTCGTAAATGTAAAACGTTATGATTGAGCAGTTTGTAATTTAATTACACTTACAATATTGCATGTAAAGTTCGCAAGCGTTTGTAAGAGTAAGCGTCGTTTACCAAATTATTTGTTTAAGATAGGTCATAAAAATGTAGGGGTCCGTAAGCTTGATAATTATTTGAAAGGGGTCCATTACTTAAAAAGGGGTGGGAACCACTGTTGTAGGGCATAGCGTTAACAGTAACTATACAATAGCAACACCTACATACTGCACTGAGTACTCAAATAAAAATCCTCGAATATATTATCGATTTTTGTCCGTTTTAAGTAAAGACTTCTGGTGCTGGTATCATTCCAAAAGTTTTTTTGCGATTTTGTTTTCAGAATTTTGTTTGCAACAATCAAAGCTCGGATTTGACTTGAAAAAGAAGACATTTTTGCATCTTTTAAATTTTTTACAGTAACCTTATTGTCCTAAGGTAAGTTTTTGTAATACTTGTTAAGTTATCTTTGGTGTTATCAAGCACTTACAAAACATTAACATCAAACAAAGATTCACTAAATTTATTCGATATTGTAATTAAATCTGTTGGCGTTTACTGCACGGCATAGCTATATCCTATAGTGGTCTGCTCTAGCAGTATTCAGGCTACTCTGCTTTGCTTGTAATGTAAATTGATTAAAATACATTCAAAAGAGTTTTTTGGTAATTAATTCTTATTTTTTTTAACTATTTATCAGTAGTAATTGTCAGCTTATCTTTGTCGGTGGATGAGTTTTAATATCCATAAATTTGTACGTTTCTGAGTAACTTGACAATCACGCGAACTTTAGTCAAATTATTCATCACATTTAATATCATGATGTTTCCGTGCTGCCTTGGACAGAATAGAAGTGACTTGTATTGTCTTCGAATGAAGCTGACAAATAAGAAGAGTGGATAGGTTTGAAGTGGTAAAACTATTGACTATAATCATTTGATCCTACTACTAGTATTAGGTTATAACAACTGTACTGCAAGTTTGCAACGACTTCGATTGGCTTTAGTTTACTTTCTCGCAATTTTGTTATTATTTTTAAAGTTTTTAATTTGATGATGCGGTTTAATAAATAGTGATTATTTAATAAACAGTGACTACTTATTCACAAACTAGCAAAAAAAGTACCGCAAATGTAGATATCAACTTAGCGCCCCATATAGGACCTGTTGAATTATTTTTGATTGGTTGTTGAAAAAACCTAAATGCTGATTATGTCACCACATTTTTATATTTTCTAAAACTATATGTATTCTATAGTTGTATTCAAAAACTATTGCGGCACATTTGAGTTGGTATGAAAAGAATTTCTTAAAATTGCTGTTTTAAATGTTGCTAGATGGATATTTCTAGACGAAATCACAGTCGAATAGAGGTAGATACTAAGTTAGATAGTGGTAAATGTCAGGCTTGTCCATGGGAATGGGATTCCCAAGGGAATCCCATGGGAAATGTCTCATGGGATGGGATGGGATGGGACAGCACGAATTGCATTTCCCATGGGACAGTAGCTAAGCATTTTCATTCAAAAGTATTTTAGACAGATTGTCAGAAATTCTTCTTGTAAAACTTTAAAATTAATACGACATGTTACGCTTGAATTGCTTTCATATTTCACTTCACAATCATACAACACTCAAGTCCGAAGACCATGTGGCATTTTTAAAAATTTCATGTTTTTGCAGGGGTGTCATACCTTAAAGTTAACAAAGTCAATAAATTTTGCCGTTTTGTATTTTTTTTGTACATGTAGTCCTATCTAGTACACATTAGACTTAAATTTTCATAAATTTAATAACTTTTATTGAATTGTATTTTGATGGGAATCCCATGAGATGGGATGGGATGGGATAGGCATGAATTGCTATGGGATGGGATGGGATGGGACAGAAAAAAATGTCCCATGGACAAGCCTGGTAAATGTTTAGTAGAATGATATTGTAAGTTAATGAGCGAATATTGAGAAAAATGCGAGTAAAACCACTAATTTTTTTTTAGTGTGAAAATACTCATTTTTCACCGTTTATTTCATGTAGATATTTCTTACGCAATTTCAGTGTTTTTTTTTTCCGTCGATATTATGTGGAATTGCTAAGTCAATGAAAAATAAAAAGTATAATGAAAAGAACAACCAAAAATAATACAAAATATTTTCATATTTACATTGCTTGCAAGCTCCACCCGGGAAAAATCTTCTACGTAAGAGTGAGCGACTCAACTTGGAATTAAAGTTGAAGTATGACATTATAGCACCATAATATTTTTTCTCGTCCAAGTATATTTTGGTTTAATTTTTTGCGTATAATGGGTATATTAGTTGAATAAATAGTAATTTCTTTGCGCAGTCGATATGCCAACTTGTGATCAGAATCAAGGGCGTACGCAGGGGGGGGGTTTGGGGGTTCAACCCCCACCCCCCATTGGTCTGTCGACTAAAATGCACAGTAAAGAAAATATAACGTTTTTAGCACATCTGAGTCTGTTTTTTTGCAATGACACGGACTCCAATATGATTTAAAGCAACTTTTGACGCATTTAGAGTTTCTTAGGGGGGGGGGGGTAATTTGTCACAGATATGGCTTATAAATCAATATAATAACTTCAAAAAATTGCCAAAATTAGCACATTTAACCGCTAAAAATGCTTAACATTGACTTCATCAAAAACATAGAGATCGGGTTTCAGTATTAGTTGATTATTAATCCACTCAAATCTCGTTCCATTCGCCCCCTCCACCCCCCTTTCTCCAACTGTTTCACTCTACTACAGAATATAAATGCTTGTGAGTTTTTCAAATTATGATTTTATGATTTACCGGCTTGTAAATTAAAGGACTGAAATGTTACCATTAGCCATCGCCCACATAGCTCACTTATGCGCAAAGGCGTACACAAGGGGGTGGGGGTTTAAACCATCCTCCTTATTGATCCTACGTATATTGTTCAAAATATCGCCTTATTGCGCAAAACAAACAAGCTCCTTCTTTACTCTCATATTAATACGAATATTTAATTATAGTAAATAATTTTTTGTTATTTAATGCAACATTGTAAACGAGTAAGTGTAATACGTAAACTCTGGAATGTCGTGTTACGAGTCAGAGTAACTTCAAGTGGCATAGGTGGGGGGGGGGGTTATAAACCCCCCTTTGGCCTGTCTACCAAAATGCGGAATAAGGAAAATACCACGTTTTTAGCACTTCTGAGACTGGTTTTTGCACTGAAATGGACTAAAAAGTGATTTAAAACATCTTTTAAAACTTAAATTTAGGGGGGGGGCTAATTTGTCAAAAATAAAACCCACAAAGCAATAAAAACTTTGAAAAATGCCCAAAAACAAGCAATCAGATTTGATCGCTAGTGTAAAAAGGCTAATCATAGGTTTCATCAACAAACATATTATAAACTTAGGAATAGGGGGGGGAGGCTACTTAGTATTAGTTAATTACCAATCACTTGTCTCAAAATTTTTTCCGTTAGCCCCCCCCCCCCCCCATTTATTTTTCTCAATAAAATATAGACGAAATAGATTACTCTGTGTGAGTTTTCTTGAACTGGGATTTTATGGTTTACCAGCATGTAAACAAGAGAGCTACAATTTTACCATTAGCCACCTTCCACATAGCCCATTTATGCAAACAGTTTAATCAGGTTTGCACTACCGATTTCTATACCACGTTTTATAAGCATTATTTTTTATCAATATAGCCCTAAAATTAAGTTGTTTTGAAAAAAAATTCAAAATTTTCAAGCGCTGGGGGCTCCGCCCCCAGACCCCAGTGCCTCTGGCGGTTGGGGTCTTTGCCCCCACACCCCCAATAGCCTCTGGCAGCTGTGGGCTCTGCCCCCAGACCCCCAAAGCAGCCCCCGCAATTGCGAATTTCTGGCTATGTGCTGCCCACGCTTTGCACTGTGTATAATCGTATGGGGTTTCGTAGCTTTTGTTTTGAACAATTTTTTCTTCACCATTCAGTTGCAAACCTTATGATATTTACTACAGATGTATGCTTAATGCTTAATTGTTTTTTGTTTGAAAAGTTTTATTTGCATTACGCACTGTGTGACTTTGACTCCATCTTGTTACATTACGCTAAGTTATTTATTCGCCAAAGTATAGATCGCGAACAAATTTTTGATGTCACTTTTGAACCCCCCCCCCCCCCCCCATTGAAAAATCCTGCGTACGCCACTGATCAAAATTGGTGTTCACTTTCAACGCTGAGGTCAAATCAAATGCCTTATTGTCAATGTCAATAACTACTGTAGGGTGATGCAGCAACGTTTCTTCTTCAGAAACCATTACTGTATTTTTGTATATGCGCCATACGACAAAATGTTTGAGCGTGATAGAACTTTTGATTAATATTGCACAGCGGATGCAACTTAATTATAGCACTTATGATTGTTCATTGTCTTTAGTAAATATTATAAGTTAATTTCTTAATTGAGGTAGAAAAAAAAGATTACGCTTTGACTTCTTCTATAGCTATCATTTTTTGTTAAAGACAGGCATAGGCGTATTTAAAGTTGTAATCCTCTTTTTTTTCTGATTTTTTTAACCAACAATTTCAGAAATATTCTACTTCAAAAGCTGAAAAAGAAATTCAGGGCTATCCTTGAACAAGGGGATAACTCGATGTTGCAAAGTGTTCCATCCCTGTTTCACTTATTAACGTACTCACTTCATATCGGAAACTTCTGTTTATTTATTCAATCGTTTCGTTTTTTCAATCTTCGGAAAACAAGTTCAGTAATTTAAATCACTTGGAAATTGGCAACGTCACTGAGAAGGTTAAGGTGCTTGTATTTTTGTTTCACAAGTACGTGGCAACAAGATACGAGTTTAATTTGCATCTTGATCCGTATTTTACTTTTTTATTGCGAAATGTCTTTGTAGTGGCTTCGAACAAGCTAAGCTGTAGCAAATACATAATAATAATAAAAAAAAAAGGCCATAGAGAGCAAATTTGAGTATATCTGTACCTTATGACGTTTATAATTTGGAAGATTCCATTTCATCAGCAAATTCTATTTGTTTTTTATTAATTTGGACTCAAATCTAACTCAAACTCATATTCTTGATTTAAAACTTACCTCAAATGTAACCTTAACTCAAACCTTAATCTTGACCATAAAAAAAATGCGCGGATGAACATTCCTCATTTTTGTTTTACTCTCTTTGACTTAAAATTTGCCTATGGGTCACTCCCTTATAAGTTATTTTGCATCATCATGGTCCAGCAAGTCGATGTCATGAACTGCAGTTTTTCCGGGGTTTCGTCTATAACCATCTCCATCTTGGTCTTCCTCTTCTTCTCTTTTCAGTAATCTTTGTTGCATAATCTCTTCTTCCATGGAGCTGTTTGTTCTTAAAGTGTGTCCGCAATACTTTAGTTGGCTTCTTTCAATGATATTGACAAGTGACATGTGAAACTGTATCTGCTCAGTTGCCCAATCATTTGTTTTTTTGACAATACATGGAGTTTTTTTCATTATAAACTTATTTGCAAGTTTAATCCTTAAATTGTGACCCATGGCTAGCATTATCCGAAATTCTTTCTCGCTATCTGCATAGTCACAAATTATAATTAACCCCCAAGAAATTGAAGTTTCGCACAATTTTAGACATAGGCTAAGGCAGTATGTAAAAGATTGTTTATAACTGAATACTTATGATTGAGATCCTAGCGATAATTTGACATTGTGTTTATTTTCATCATTTGCGATTAATATATCTTTTGCATTAAGACTGTGTTTTTTTGCAATAATCCATTACTACATAATTGGAACCAAGCACTCAGCTAGCGATTTGATACCAAAATATTCCAAAAAGCAAGATTTTTTAAGGATCGGCTTAAAAGCCATTCTGAGGACCAAAAGCGAACAAGGGGCAATACTTGAAAATACAGTACATTTTTCACAAAATCATTATTTTTTAAACTTTAGTCTCTGTCATTGCTATTTTGAACACTATGTTACATAGCAATAATTGATCTAAAGCTATTTGTTACACTTTCTCATTGGCTTTAATGCAAGGCCAAATTTAGGGGGGTTTAACCCCCCAAAATATTTTTGTAAGTTTTATTTAAAACCGCCTAGCCTAGCAATTATCAAAAAAATACTATGCAGTCATGCTGGGCTATGCTATCAAATGCAAATAAAATATATTCAGGCACGACGTGACGATTACCGATATACAAGTGCTAGACTGTATAATCCTTATGCTGTACCGATAACGGACAGTGGCATAACCGGGAGGATAAAAGGGGTCTACTCCCCCTACTCAGGTCATTTAGAAAATTTAACCCAAACGTGCATGCTTTTAAATATGTTTTGAACTTGATCAAGAAGTAATTTTAACTATTACTTCATTTAAAAGGCTCTACATACATGCAAAATCTCATGCAAATGATGTTGAAAGGAATATTTTTTTGCAGAAAAATCACTAAAATTGAATTACACCTGGGGGCTTCCCTCTCTAATCTCCGAGATTCCGGCGGCTGGGGTTTGCGTCCCCAGACTTCCGTATGAGGAATCATGAAAAAACGCAGATAAATGTTAGCCTTGGGTTCAAATTCTCTCCTCTTAGCAAAATTCTGAATATGCCCCAGATAATGGATATTTTTATCAAAATCCCTCCTTGAAATATTTATATAGATATGGCCCTGCTTGGACGCATTATTTTCTTGTGCGTTTTTATCATCTTTTCATAAGGTAATTAGGTTATACCTGGTTATACTATTGTTTTAATTATGCGCAGTTTGCGCAGATACGTAGTGCATAATAGCTGCGTTAAAAGCATTATATGCCAAAATCTGTCAAGGAGATAAACTTTAGTCTTGGCCAACTTAGCAAATTCCTGGTTATGCACTTTTGTTGCTAAAAATATCATTAATTCAACTATTGTTAAATTTAAATAATCTGGCTAAAATTCGGTGAGAAGAGTATGGCGTGCTAGCTTGTTAATTTTTGGCGTGGCGCAAATATGAGCAGAAATTTAATTGGCGCAAAAATCCGGCGCACGAAAATCCAACTTTCCAACTTGGCAGGGAGGGTGTGTCGCCAGGCTTTGTGTTGTGCCTCTACTCTGATGATTGTTTTCCACAAATCTGTTTCTTCTACATTTGTCTGCCTTTGTTTCATCTTCTCACCGACAGGGGTGTCGAAACCCCGAAGGGGGGATGGGGATATATATCCCCCAAATAATTTGACTGTGTCCCCCCCAATAATTTGATTAATGTCTGTATCTGCATCCCCCCAATAATTTGACTTTGGTTTGCATTTGAGCGCTGGTCTCCACTACAATTTGGAGAACAAATTTTTCCTTCTTTTGGTGAAGACCTTACTTTTTGGTCTTCACTGAATTTGCTCAACTGAAAAAAATTGTGGTCGAGGTTCATCCCCCTTAAGTTGAAAATAGCGCAAAATTGGGGTAAAATTGCAAGTTATCCCCCCCAATGCTCAACAAAGATGGGCACCCCTGTTCACCCAACGTCCTAAACCTTTCCTGGTCTAGCCTACCAAAACCAAAATATTTTTGTTGGTGTCAAAAAAAACACGTTCAGCTGATCAAAACTAAGTTTCTTGTAGCCAAAATAGCCGATTCTAGGATGCTCCGAATTCTGAAAAAATAAACTTGAACCGAAGGCACCTTTTCCTGTTTTAGTAGCATGCATTGTCTTCAATTCATATAATAGCTACATCCAGACTAACCATTGTTGTTCATGAAGAGAAAATCACCAACAATAATTGTGAAAAAATGTAAAAAATTTTTGTACGCGGCGCTGCGCTGATGCTGTGACGTAATGCAGATTTTAGTTGCCACGCTGCGCGTGCGGTGCACCAACAACAGCGCGCCGCCGCGTACGCTGCCCTGTTGCCATCTCTACCGTTTCCATATCAGGAAAAACATGGTTTCCAGATTTGGAAACTGTTGCTGATTTGGTTCCTATAAAATTATTAATTCTTGAAAGGGGGAAAAACGAAGCAAAAGGGGGAATTTTAAACGTTACCATCGTATTCCTCGTCAAAAAATAATAGGTTTCACCGTTGGAAAAAAAATTTTACCGTTGCGTTTGGCCGCTAAATGAGGGTAAAGAGCTGTTTCGTTAAATTCGGTATTTTGATGCGATTTTCTCAAGTAAAGATGAAAGATTCTGAACTGTGTTTAGTTTTCAGGTTTGGAAAATAAGTTAGGCATTGGTTTTCTATGTTTTTAGCACTTGTAGTTCAAAATACACCAAATTTTTTTTTGGCTTACCGATACTTTAAAAAATATAAATTTCGTCGTATTATTGCCACCAGTTCAACACTTTTTGTCTTTCAATTTGGCTGACTTTTCAAATAAGTTTATGAGCTAGAGCAGTATTTAATTGGTGAAAATTAAGAGTTGCAAAGGGTAAAAGTTGATTTATGAGAGAGATTGTCGCAGTCACACCTGCTCCAACCTATGACGTCACAAATCAAATCAACTGAATAGCAGCAAACAAGAAATAATTGAAAGTAATACAAAGCAACGAGAGTAATCATTGTATGTTTGAAAGTTTAATGATTTTAAATTGCTGCTAATTTTGCTTCCAAATTTTTAGTTGTAGTTTTATATCATTGCATGTTTAAATATGTGTTATTCTTTTCGCCTGATGCGACCCTTGAGCAAGATCGCAACGGGTCGCGGTAGCTCGTTCGCACTGTGTATTACAATAATAAATTGTGTAGATGAATAACTTATGCTTCTAAATGCTAGCCGTGAGGATGGCTTAAGTTACTGCTCGAAACACGAAAACTTATAGTTTTAGGTTGACAATCATTAAATAAAAAAATTTTAATGATTCTAAATTGCTGCTGATTTTTAGTTAAGTGTTTATTCACTAAGCAATGTGTCGCATATGCATTTAGCTCGTGCTCTCCCTGTGATTTTTATATGAACATGTCATAAGTTCATTGACGTCATCATAAAATTTGCATAGACAAAGCAGATGTGTTTATCGATGCAATTTTTATTTCCAAATTTGGTAATTGCAGTTTTATAACATTGCATGTTTGAAAGTTTAATGATTCTAAATTGCTGCTAATTTTTGTTTCCAAATTTTTAGTTGCAGTTTTATATCATTGCATGTTTAAAAGTGTGTTATTCTTTTCACCTGATGAGACCCTTGAGCAAGGTCAAAACGGGTCGCAATAGCTCATTCGCACTGTATATTGCAATAATAAATTGTGTGATGAATAACTTGTGCTTCTAAATGCTGCCGTGAGGATGGCCTAAGTCACTGGTCGAAACACTAAAACTTATAGTTTTAGGTTGACAATCATTGAATAAAAAAATTTTAATGGAAGCAATAGCTTAGTAAGCACACCGATCTAACAGCTCATAAGCTGCGCAGTCTAGCAGGTTAACCGCAATCGGAACGCGTTCCTTTGACGCTCCATAAGATGTAAAATTTTGTTTAAAAAAACGAGCAGATAGACTGAATAATGTCTGTCAGGTTCGTAACCAGGTAAACAAATGTCGTCATACAGTTGATTGATCATTGTTTAACTCGAAATTAAGTGCTGTTTTTCAAAATGCTAAACAACACAACATTATTCAGTTATTTTATTTTTTGGAGATAACATGTTTACTCTGAACGAAGTGTTCTTCCGATCCCTATTGGAAATCGAGGAGCAGGATGGAATACCCTCCTTACGAGGGCTGTTCAAAAAGTATTTGACTTTTTTGTATAAAGCACCCAACACAATAAATTTTGAGAATTTTATTCAATCTCCGTCAAAATATTCCCCTTGGTGGTGCACACACTTTTCCCAGCGCTTCTGCCACTTCTGAAAACACCTTTTGGTTTCCATCTACGCAATGCCCTGTAGCTCCTCCGTCGATTTTTTTCATAATGTCTTCTCTGGACTGATATCGCCTCCCCTTCAGAGATAGTTTTAGTTCGGGGAACAGCCAGAAATCACACGGAGCCAAGTTGGGAGAGTAAGGTGCCTGTCTAACATACACTCGTAGGTGATATGGTTAGCTACTCTCGAGTAATTGAACTACAGAGCAGCATAGATAAAGGAGAGATGAGTGCAGAGGAAGATGAAGGACCAAGTGGAGAGATTAGCGTGGGAGACTGCGAAGAAGACGACATATTTGAGGAGAGCATAGAGGCTGTGGATTAATCGTCAGATTCAGAAGATGAATTAGTACGAAGCCAAAGCTAAAGACGAGCTATGTTCGGATATTATTCCCAGAATTCTCAATAATTAGTGCTATAAGTAATCTCTTTGTGGAATTAAACACCTTCATCACATTCATAAAAAACAAGCTGTTGATTTTGGTAATTATAGAACCGCATATCATCTATTTCAAACTATTTAGCTTATTTCAAAACCTGACCAAATGATGCGGAAACACGTTTGTAAGATTTTTAAATTACTACGCTTACTTGTCTTTGAAATTATTATATCCTATCAAAATTTTTTTTAAGAATGCTAATGGACTTTTACGGGAACAAGAAGAGGAAGTCTAATTCTCGAGGGCCAGTAAAAATGGGATTTATTACCGACAAACAAAAGGGAAAAGTCACATTCTGCAAACGTTCAAAACTTTTACTAAAATCACTAAGTTTTTTATATTGTGCGCATGCCAGTTTTTTAGTGGTATGTTGTAGTACTGATATTGAGTATGCTTTTTACCAATTGAAAATTGATCGAGAGAAATAGTTACCAGTAACAAGTTTATTGTAATTATGGACAATAGTGCGAAACCATCGAGTTGATCCATTCATCACGCATGAACTCTAGCGGAAAACGTCATGATTCAATCTAGGATTTTCAGTACTTTTATTGGTAAACTCAATCATACGACCGTTTCGCCACACATGAATACTCCTAGATATAACAAAAACAAAAAAACGAAAAGGAAATACATTAAAAAGCAAAAAGAAAGACTTCACCACCCCCCCTTCCTACAAAAGAAAACTGTAATGAAATGTTAATTTATTTCTTAAATAAAAATAACTCAACATTCTTTGGCATTGCTTTAATATTGGTTCAAAAATTTGTAACAAATACTTCATTTATTTCATTTATGAAAATGTCCTGCCCAGGTTCAAATTACGTAAATGTGTGCAACGTCTATGTTTCCTTTTTTTAGGCTAAAGAACTATACAACATGACAACAAGTCATTTTGGTCATAGTACACAAAGATTCTGGCAAAGTAAAGTCATATCAATCGCATCCAATAAAAAAATGTCAACTCGGCACTTAAGCAAGGGAGTCATTTGTCAAAAAAGCAAGACAAATCCACATTAGAACAACCTCGGATCAAACCCCCACAAAGCGACGAAAATCTCAAATTAAATCTTACATGCAAGTACCCAAGAAGCCCCATAGAGAAGACTCCAGCTCCTCCTCCACACCTTGTACTCCAATTAGCAAAAAAGCTCCCGTTATGTTTTTACATTAACCATTGAAAAAACAAGGCCCATCGTTTACATCTCGTTTGCTCCAGTATCATTCCCCAACGACCAGAAAAAGTTCACACCTTCGACGCACACCTCAGGTTTTGTCCAAAAATATAATCAAAAAACATGATGCCTTTTACCCAGTGAATGAAACAAAAAATATACCATTGTTGCAATATCGCTTACAAGGAGTCACAAACAAAAATCTAGGACTAAGAACTGACTTGTCAAAGAAGGGGCTCTCGAGGATAAGAGCAAGAAAAATCCGGCCAAGGACCAAAAGGCTTCTTCAAAGACTCCATCTCTGGTTGTCGATAAGCGACGCTAATCGCTGGGCATAATAATCAAAGCAAAATTTAACTTCCAATCATTTCGGTTTCCAGATATGGAAACCAAAAATGCGTGACGTCATTTTCCGCGCAACTGGTTTCCAAATCTGTAAACCGTTTCCAGATTCGGAAAATGTTTCCGAAAAAAAAGAGTGGTCCTGACTGATAACTCTCGCTCATTGCTAGCAAACAAAACTTCGGAAGCTTCCACAAGCATCTTTTGCTTAAGCAAGCTAAGTACTCTTTCTTTTAGGCTAGTATCAGTTGCCGAACAAAAATAAAAACATTTCCACCACTGCAGTGATGCCGATTTATGTTGAGCATTGGGGGTGGATAATTTGCAATTTTACCCCAATTTTGCCATTTTAAACATTGGGGGGGTTGAAGCTCGATAACTATTCTCACGTGAATAAAATATGAGAAACTTTCAACACGCTTTTGAGCAAATCAGGTGAAGACCAAAAAAAATCTTCACCGAAACTTGAAGAGTGTTTGCCCCCGAAATTAAGTAAAGACTAAAAAAAAAAAGACCGAAGATCATCCAGCGCTCAAATGCTGACCATAGTCAAATTATTGGGGGAATATTTCCCCCATTCATCTCGGGTTATGGCACCACTGCACCACTGGCTAGGCGAACATAAAAAAATATCCATTTTCGGTGATGCTCCTCATCCTTTTGGAATCCGGAATTGAAACGTTGCTGGTTATTTTGATTTAACTGCACCGATCGATAACCAGACTTGCATAATGGGGAAAGCATGTATTCACCATTGAAATAATAACAAATACTAAACACTACTTTAAATATTAAACTATGCCAGAATTGATATTACATTACGGTTACACTGCAACAGCATATATGTTGAAATCATAATTAGAATGCTTATTTGTTCAAATTTAAAGACAGCAATGCAGGTAGAACATGAATAAGCTGAAAAAAACTGACATTGATAAGCTCATCAAATCTAAAATTAGTTTTTAGAATTTTACCACTGAATTTATAACTTTTGTGGTCCTACTCTTGATATCAAGTTTTTTCTAATGCTGGGAATTCCAAATAATGGTAGGTATCTAGGCAACTTCGGACTTTATTGTTGAGCCTAAACTGTTTTTGTAAATGTATTGTAGACCTTGCAGTACTCTATACAACTGCAAGCTACGGTAATGGATTCAGACTACTTTCTGGGCCACCGAGAGGGGGGGCTGGGGGGACAATGACCCCAGGGCCCATGGACTTTAGGGGGCCCATGGGCTTAAGGGGGCCCGTCACCTAAATCTGAAAATCGACCGGAAAAATCGTTAGAATTTTGATGAAGACCTTTTTCTTTTTTTTTGAAAAAAATTCAACTGGAAAAACTGTTAGTGTTACAATTTCGGTGAAAACTTTTTTTTCTTTTTTGGAGATCACATCATTTTTCGGACCAAACTGCAGCATTTTCTGTGTCTGTTTAGGACTTCACAAAACAGGAAATCCGTCGTGTTTGAGCTGGCCCCGGGCCCACGTTTTGCTCTGGGCACCCCTGACTACTGCATGCACTTACAGCTACATTCACTCAACAGCTTTTATACCGTATAGAGTACATACTTTTTCCACGCCACTAATAACTCGGCTATCGTAATTATAGCCTATTCTTCTGAACTACTGTAGCACTGTACCAGAGGAGAACTCTGACAACACCATATACCAGTATAGAAAATCTACCATCAACAAAACTAACAGCATTCGTACAACTGCTTTGGTACACGTGCGCTTGCCAAGCTTGACTTCAGAAAGACGCTGCAGCTTTGTAGGGTTACTCGGGTAGTTGTTAACTTAATCACTCACCTCCGAGCGATAGCCTAGCCCTTCTACTGTCGTAAGAAAAAGGCAATCGCTGAAAGCCTTCGCATATCGATGTTGTCTAGAACTGTGCTTTTCAACCGGGTGTATTGTACACCCTAGGGTGTGTCGCAGCCAGCGAAAACTTTCCCACGAAAAATTCGTAAATTTATGTAATTCGTTAAACTTTCTCACACTGTTTGACATAGTTTCGGCTTCAATGGTGGAAACTATAAACAGTTGTGAATAAAATTCTGTTTTCGCTTTATTTCCGCTGTACAGTTTAACTGTTCTTTCAGCAAATTCATACATTCATATTGATGTTGTTTGGTCGTGATGAACACGTATAACTCAGAATAAAAAATTAACCGGGAAATTATTAGTTTGCAACAACGACTAAGCGACAGGTGTACCAAACTTTTTAAATGGTGTACCGCTACATATAATAGGGTGTACTGGTGTGAACAACATACCATAAAACAGAACAGTGAATTTATTTTCATACCAGGTGTCCCTGTATCATTATAAATTGACAGAACTATGATTCTGACCTGATTGTACTGGAGGGTTACTGTTAAGAGGGTCTCTATCCTGTTAAGAGGGCCTATATACACAATAGTGACCACAGAGACAATTTAAGCTGATTGTAGGTGCTGTGGTGCATTGACACCAGAGTTATAAGTCGGGCCGAGCTTGTCGCGTCGAGTTTGGGTCTAAAGTTGACAAAATTTCCGGCATAATTCAGGCCTGAGACGTGCTTTTTATCTTAGGTGCCCAAAAATAAAATCAAAATAACTTGTCAACATTGCTAAATTTTTCAGACCTAATTTTCCGGTTTTTTCTAGCATGATATGGGCTTCAAATTAGTTTTCAGGTTTGGGCCTTAACTAGTCGCAGGCGCGTAGCCAGGAATTTGCAATGGGGGAGGGGCGAAGCTCCCAGCCGCTGGGGGTTTGGGGGCAGAGTCCCCAGCGCTCGAAAATATTGCATTTTTTTGCAAAAATAACTTCATTTTAGGACTATTTTCATAAAAAAGTAATGCTTTTAAAACGTGGCTTAGAAATTGGCTGTGCAAACATGATTAAACTGGTTGCATAAATGTGCTATTTGGGAGGTGGCTAATTGTAAAATTTTAGTTCTCTTATTTAGATGCTGGTAAATTATAAAATCGAATAGTTCAATAACGCTGACACGAAGTAGGCCTAATCTATTTTGCATACAGTTTATGGGGGAAAAGCAATTGGGGGGGGGCTAATGAAAAGAAATTTGATAGAAATTGGTAATTAACAATACTAAATAGCCCCCCCTCTATTCCATAGTTTATACTTTATAGTATATTTGTTGATGACACCTATGTTTAGCATTTTTACACTTGCGATCAAATTTGATTGCGTATTTTTGACCATTTTTCAAAGTTTTTATTTAATTGTTAGTATTATTTTCAACAAATTAGCCCCCCTAAATATATGTTTCAAAAGATGTTTTATTAAATCACTACTGGTATTTAGTCCACTCTAGTACATTTAACGATCTCAAAAGTGCTAAAAACGTACTGTTTTTTTTTATTTTGGTCGACATGTCAATCAGTCAATGGGGGGGGCTATAGCCCACCCCCCCTGGCTACACTACTGACTAGTTGGCCCGTTTACAAATCTGATTGACACTGCTCACGCCACTACGGCATACCTTTACGAGCAAGGATTTTCCACTCTTGTTGAAATTAAATCAAAAAGAAACGCAATCAAAGATGTTGATGCGAGGAGCACTTGAAACTAGACCTCGCTTTTCTCAACTAGCTGATGAAATTCAACAGCAAGGTTCGCATTAAGTGGCTGTTGAAATGACTTATTGGTATAAATATTTTCCTTTCTGGTGTTTTATTTTTTTCCATTAACATTGATGCAATTTCAGTGTATTGTGTTGTGAAGACTGGGGTGTAGGCCACAAGTTTTTAAGTAAACGTTGAAAGTGTGTACCATTTCGAAAAAGGTTGACAAGCACTGGACTAGAAATCCCTGGATTTGCAGCAGAAGTCTTCTTTCGCTGAAACGTTAGAAATATTTTTTACCGATTTTTCAAAAAAAATTTTCCCTTTGCTGAGTAGCCTATCTAAAAAAATAATTGTAAAATCGAATTTTAAACAGAAAAATCATGTTTGTAATGTAATTGTCTTTCGAGAAATACGCTACTCCTAAAAAATCTTAAATTTGCTTTGACTCTTTGAGCATTAAATTAAACTCGTTACTCACAACAGTCTGACTTTTTAACGTAATTCAAAAACAAGAAACAACAAAAACTATTAATTGCAACTTTTTTTCTTGTTCTGGAAAACTTGAAATGAAAGATATTGTGAACAGGAATGGCAGCCAAGGAGAGCAGTACGGTACGGTACGCTCAGAATTTGCGTACTACGTACCTCGCACCTTGAACCGTACCGTACCAGCGTACGCCGCACCGTACTTCTGTTCAATCTTTGAAGCGTACCGTTCCAACGTACCGTACCCGCACCATTACAAAAAAAGGCGAATCGTACCAGTTTACCGTACTTCTTAGTAAAAATTGAGGCGTACCATACCGTACTGCCATCCTTGCTTTTAACCAGGGGTGCCGAGAGCCGAACGTAGGCCCGGCGCCAGTTCAAATGTGACGGAATTCCGATTTTGTGCACTCCAAAACAGAGGGAGACTTTTGTACAAATTAAGATGTGATCTCAAAAAAAAAGGTCTTTGCCGCAATTCTAACGATTTTTTCGGTCAAAATTAAGTGATTTCCGAAAAATAAAAAAAAAGGTCTTCAGGCATCACATGCTGATTTCTAAGTGTCATTCTGATGGGCCCTCTGCTGGGCCCGCTGAAGCCAGCGGCCTTTCTGAAGCCCATGGGCAGTGGGCACCTTAATGGGCCCCCCAAAGTCCATGGGCCCCGGGGTCATTGTACCCCCTGGCCCCCTCTTGGTGGCCCTGCTTTTAACTACTCGCAACTTTAACTGACTTTAAAATCACTAACCTATAAATCAGCAACCTCAATTCAGACATTCAGCGTCGGTTTCAGCAGTTTTTTGCGTCTGTATTCAAAAACCCGGCGCAATGTGTGAAAAGTGTGCGGTTTTTAATTCCAAAAGCGTACTAATAGAGAACTCCAGTACCAACGTACCGTACCCGTACCATTACAAAAAAAACGTACCGTACCAGCATACCGTACTTCTTAGCAAAAACTGAGGCGTAGCCTACTGTACCGTACCGTACCGCCATCCTTGATGACAGCACTGGTAGCTCTTTTAATTAATGCTTAGATGATTCACTTTTCTTCAACAAAACCATGATGATTTTTTAGCGCGCTCCATTTGTCAGAGAGGATCGTGATGCTAATTGCTCTAAATGCACAAAATATGTATCGAAGCCTGTAAAGGATTTCCTTTACGAGCCTTTAGAAAAAAAGAATGACTCCAAAGTCGTTCACTAACCACAACATGAAGACTTTGTTAGTGGAACTTTTAACACCCCGATTGCTTTAAGTGCGAGTGCTGAGAGTCTTTTTTCATAAGGTACAAACAAGTTCTTCGCCCAAAAGGGCTAAGCAATGCGCATTTTCAAATGCTTGTACTTTATAAAAGAGATCAATAATTTTTTTGTTTACTAATTTGGTAGCGTGCATTAATTGTTTGTTTTGAATATTATTTTCGTACCGTAGCCTAGCGCAGTTTGAGCAGTGAGTCAATTAGTATTATACTTTTCAAAATGTTTCACTTGCGCGTGCGTTTGCGGTTGCGCTTGCAGCGCAATTATTTTGGGGGGCTTGCGGAAACGCTTGCGGCACAAGATTTTCATAGTAGCAGCGTGTGCGCTTGCTGCACAACTTCTATGACTTGCGCTGCCCATCTCTGTAAATAGGATTAGAGCTAGTGTTATTTAGGGTTAAAGTAGGTAATAAGTTTAGGTTAAGATTAATCTTGTTTCTAAATTAACCTACCAGTACCGTACACCTTGAATCTTTAGGAACTGACTATCGGAAAGTTTGCATTCACCACATAGACTCACAATATCTTTCGCAGGGGCGTATTTAGGGGGGGGCATTGGGCCATTGCCTCCCCTTTTGGGTCGCCAGGATAGTATATTTAGCATAGAACTGCATGCAAAATTGCGGCATGGCTCCCCCTTTGCAAGTTGGACGGAAGCTTTGATTACACATAGGGTATGTTTGGTACGTTTGTTTCAGGCCTGCACCCATTTTTTAATTTTATTTGTTTGCTCTTCACCTTAGTTTAGGCGAAAAATCGGACTAATTTTGAATAAGATGATGTTCTTTCCGACCTTTATATTTCTAAAATTTTGTAAGGTCCTGGCCCCCTCCTTTTCACAATCTTGCGTACGCTAGTGATCTTTAGGGCCTCAGAGAGAAAATTTTCCAGGGGGTACGAAGGTCGATAGCGGGGCCCCTAATCAGAGGTGGACAAAGTAGTCGAAAAATCTACTTAAGTAGAAGTATTGTTACTTACTCAAAAATGCCTTTCAAGTAAAAGTAGAAGTATGGCGAAGCATTTCCACTTAAGTAAAAGTAGGAAAGTAGTCAAAATTAATTCTACTGAAGTAATGAAAGTAGAAAGTAATTTCGAATTTCACGTGTTTGTTTATTCTTCGAAGGTTTGCTGTTGTGACGCTTACGATCAGTGTTCAAGCAAAGCCATACTTACGGTAGCATATCAAAAAATCAAAGCTTTATTATTCTCTTGAAATTACACCGAAGCGTGTTACGAATACGATTTAGTAGGGATTCTGGGCTCATCTCCACGCCTGAACAACACAGCTAGAGAAGAAATGTCGCAGCGATGGCGAGTCCACTGTTCGTTAACCGGCTAGGGAATTGACCCCAGACGGGCCGCAGCAAACGCAATGCCGTTAACCGCTAATCTTTTTCGTATGAACCAGGAGTAATGTGCATGTCTAGTTTGTCTACTGTACCATGCTAATCAGGGTTCGGTATGTTTTTTTTTTTAGTGAGACTGAGTCAATACCTGGTATTTGATGCAACGCAAAAACACACTACCCTAGATGACCTGTAAATGAATCGACGTAACTATTCAATAAGTTTCGTAGTACTGTACAGTAAAACAAACTCGATACGTAGCCTACTTATTGATTGTACACGTTGTGAGGTGGAATAATGGCTAGGTGTTTACTTCTACTTTACATAAAAGTCATTACAACTCAAGAAGCGTTACTTCGAGAGGATTTTACTTGAAGTAAAAGTAGAAGTATCAGAAATGAAAAATACTTAAGTAAGTCGCTCGTTACCGAAAATACTACTTAAGTAGTCTACTTAAGTAGAACTACTTCGTTACTGACCACCTCTGCCCCTAATCTTATTGGGCCCCCTAAGCCTTATCGGGGGCCCATGCCGTTAAACATAGGTGGGCACAAGTCCGTTAATCGTTAATCCGTTAATAACGAAGCTAACTTTTTCATCAACTCGTTAATCCGTTAAAAAGTTTTTTCATTTTAACGGACTAAATTAACTTCCGTTAAAATGCCCGTTAACTTAACGACAATGGTTCATTAACTTACGTTAAGTTGCGTTAACATAAGGTTTTCATCGTTAATTTCTTGTACTACCCATTCATCGTACCGGTACAAACCAATTTGCGCTGTTAACACTTGTTGCGTAATTAGCACGAGTTTTATAGAAGAAAAAGCGAAGGAGCTGCGAGATAAACAAGCGAGCGCGGGATCATATGAGCAAGCGCAATAAGAAATGCTGCAAATATAATTTTAATCATGCGAATATAAAGTGGGTTAGATCTTAGATGAGTTGAACTGCGATACTGCGATAGACCCATGATGCACCCATGAATAATCTGTTAGTGGTGGTAAGATGGAAGTGACTAGCATGGCAGCGTTAGCAAGGAAAATGGACATGGATAGTTAGTTAGCCTAACCTATAGCAGAAATAATCTCAATTATAATCGTAGTCTACAATCAGGGCATGGTATGGAATGGAATGGAATGAAACGGAAATTTCGGTACGGAATATGGAAGATGCCAGAATGGAATGAAATGGAAGATTTCAAGAATGGAATGGAAGACAATCGTCCATACTTCCATATCAATTCCATACTAGATTTCGTGCATTGTATTTACAAAAAAATACACACCGATGTCGGGTAGTGATAAAATATTGTCACAGAAGTATTCAACTTCAATATCTACGCATATTATTAGTCGACAAATTGCGGTACTTTGGTTGTGCACATTGCGCAAACAGTGTACGTATTGCATCATTGTAAGTACATTGCAATTTAATTGCAGCATTGATGTTACAGTTGATGACCTTAATAGACTTGACTTGTTGTTTTTTTTTGTTTTTTTTTTGTTTTTTTTGAGGCTGACAATTTGCCCAGTCGTAAATTTTGTTTTCTTACGTCACGAAAACTCGTATTTGCTATTTCATCCCCGTTTCAGCTTAACTTTATTTATATTTTTAGTTTTTAACCTTAGAGTAATTCTTTTTGGTGTTAAAGTTTGTTATTTATATTACGGTAAATGTTCTAGTTGATGTGAGGGCAAACTTGTACGGTAATCATTAAACCATAGGCAAAGTCAGAAGGACCGGGCCCTCTGCCTCCCCCCAATTGAAAAGCTACCAATGATAAAAATGATGACACAAGCCTATTTATTCAGTTTCTTTTAGTATTTTGGAGTGCAACAGTATATGCGTACAACGGCAATTAGCAATAACTTAATATTAATATTGACGACCAGGGGGCCCATGCCCTCTTAATTTAAATTTTTACCAACCAATTTAAATGTACAAGCCGGGAGAAATTCAGCGTTTTTGTTCTAAAAGGTGCAACCTCAGGCACTCATCTAACTTGTTTATGCAATAATATGTTTTAGGCCCGCAGCTAACTTTTATATTACAAAACATGATTAGCGACCATTTATGGCATCTATAATGCACCTACTTTAAATTACCACCCTTAAGTAACAATTCATCTCCATTTCGACAGTTTTCACGCGACAAAATGCTTTTGAAAAAACCCAGCTAGGGGAAATGCTTATTGAACAAATTATTAATTTGAATCGAGAGTGCGTGGGCCCCTGGTCGTACATATATTCCTAAAACTGGTTATTTTTATGACAAAACAAAAATCTTCATAGGCAAATCTCCGAGCGCATTATTTAATGCTAAAAATGTGGCACAGAGCAATGTACCTTGATTTCCCTGACTTGGGCCAAGTCACAAAATTTAACCCCAAAATGCAAGATTTTAAACGTGTTTTGGACTTGACCTGAAGTAAAGAGAGGGATTTTTTCAATTGGCTTTCAAATATCAAAAATTTTGTTCTTTGAAATGGCTTTGAAAACGTGCAAAATGTGATCCGAATCGTATCAAAATAGCCATTTTTTTCCAAAAAATAACAAAAAATCGCCCAGCGGCTGGGAACTCTGTGACATCTTTGAGTTGTACTAATTTGCTCGCCACGTTTCCCAATTTTGATAGGATAGAAAAATTTTTAACTTGCGGTTCTAGTCCTTCCTCTGTAGCAAATCCAGGTTACGAACCAAATCAGACACCCAGCTTTTGATCTTTATTCTTAGTCCCATAAAAAGTCCCTCTTTTCAAGGACTTCTGATGACGTCATTGCATGATTTGCGGTTTAGCCCTCCTCCCAATCCAAAATCCTGGCTACGTCTATGCATTAAACCATGTGCAATATGCATACCAGATACCGGTCGTTGCATCTTAGTATTGTTGGCGCACTTTCACGGGCGGTAGCTTACAACATTGCAAAGGTGCAAAGCAACAAAATATACGTTGAATTGCTTACAGTCTAAAATTTCTTTGGTATGGAAGTATGGAATGGAATATGGAACAAAATTTTAGTATGGAATGGAAGATTTTTGGTATGGAATAGAAGAAAATTGCCAGCATGGAATATGGAAAAATCGTCTTCCATTCCATTCCATACCATGTCCTGTCTACAATCACTAATTTGTAATCGATTACGCAATTTTCAAATTATCGTACTCATAAATCAATTACAAAAGATCGTAATCTACGAATTGCAAATAATCGAGCCATGGCTGGCTACTACTATAGGCTAGGCTTCCAGTACCAAGCAAAAGCGTGAATGATGATATGAGTGTATAAACTTTATCATGGGAGGGGTACCGTGGACCAACTACAGAACAGAATGCAAGTGCAAGACATGCATGATTGCAATTTTAATAACAGCTTGATAATATTGATAACGCAAAACAGAATTGCAGGGTAGATTGCAGCAAAAATGCAGGATAGATTCCGACTTCGTAAGTGCTGTTACAAAAATTATTTTTAAATTTTGGCGAAGTGATGTAATCGTAATAGCGATGATTAAAGGTGAAATAATCGCAATGGAAAATCGATTGCATGGGTGCGTATTTGTAATCGTGATCAGCGGAATCGATATAATCAAACCAAAGACCATTAAAAGAACAGAATGTAGGTATCGGTACTAAAACATAGCTGTAAAAACAGTGTTTATTTTGAGCTAAGTGTTATTGTCATCCAAAAACTTGGAAGTGTTTGCATCCACGAATCGTGGATGGTTTCAAAACGTCAAATCTACGTAGGCCTACACTGTACAGTGGTTGGTGACAGTGGCGGATTTAGGGGGGGATGGGGGGATGCATCCCCCCACCAGCCTAAAAGTAACGATTTCGGCCGAAAAATCAGCCTCTATTTGGAATAATTCGGCTCCATTTGGGGATGCATCCCCCCCCACCAGTCTGAACCTAACGATTTCGGCCAAAAAATCACTCTCAATTTCGGTGAAGACCTTTTTTTTTTTTTTTTTTTGGAGACCACCTGATTTTGGGCGAAAAAAACCTTTGAATTTGAGATTTCGGCCGAAAAATCACTCTCAATCTCGGTGAAGACATCCGAATTTTTGAGGTTTTGTGCTTAAAATCCCCCCCCACCAAAATTTTCTAGATCCGCCACTGGTTGGTGATAGGACTAAAACGAGAATGAATGACGAATATTCATTCGCAAAGTTTTTAGTTACTTTTTTAAGAGTCAAGATTAAGCTTTGGGTTAGGTTGGATCTCGACACTGTCTAGAAATTGTTTTGCAAGTCATAGCTTAAATAGTTAATTTTAGATGCTGTTGTAGCGTGAAAGCACAGAGACTTAGAATAATAGTGTCGTGGCACTGAGTAAGCAACCGTCTCTATCTAACAGTTTCCATAATGTTTAATCGTTTACGTACCATCTGGCCTAAAGGCTACCAGCACGGAAGCCCAGGGAAGAGCCACCAGAAGGGCGACTACTTAAAAACAAGCAATGCGAAAAAATGGCTCTTCTTGGGCTTCTGCGCTGGTAGCCTTTAGGCAGGGCCACCGAGAGGGGGGAAGCGAGGTGAGACAATGACCCCGGTGCCCATGAAGTTTAGGAGGCCCATCAGGGGGCCCATGGGCTTCAAGGGGCCCTTGGACTTCTGGGGACGTATGGAAATAACACTGACAGTTTGTGGAATATCGAGGACCTTTTTTTTGAGATCACATCAAAATTTGAAGAAAATTGTGGCATTTTCCTCTTCTTTTTTGAAGTTCACACAGCTTGAGATGCCCAATATTTGAGCTGACCCCTAGCCTACGTTTGGCTCTCGGCGCCCCTACAAACAATTTAACGATATATCTATTGCTTTTTGTGGCAAATAAAAAGCTGCAACCTCATAAGTCTACTAATTATCGCTGTTCGTAACCTCAAAAGATTTTCCGGTCGCTGCTTTGTTACTGCATATGAGCTTATTATTATCTTGAACATACTGTAGATTAGATTGTAAAATGTAACATTCAAAACACACAAGACCACCATAGCAATAAATTTTTCCTTACAATCAGCTCAACAGGTGATTACGCGTGTTCTAAAAGTCAATGAATAAAATGAAATGTAAATTATTCTCAAAATATTAACGGATTAACGGACTTCATTAACTTCCGTTAATTTCAGCTAAAAATAACGAATTAACTTTAACGGAGGTATGAAGTTTGCTAACGGACTAGTGGTTAACGAAGCTAACGTTTTGCATTAACTTGCCCATCTATGCCGTTAAATCATTTTTTTGTCGAATGGGAGTAAATCTTCATTTAAAAGTGCGGGAATAACGATATTCGCATACAGTTAAAACCTATGAAAAACACAACTAGACATAAAATTGGTTTAAATCCAGCTGGGGGGTTTGGGGAGCGCTGTGAGCTCCCCCAGCGGGATCCGGGGGCAAAGCCCCGGAAACTTTAGCACTTTTTATGTTTCTCGAGGGTAAAATACAGTATTTGATCAACGTCCCAGCACCAAACTTGCTTAAATTGACAAGCAGAAAACGTGATATGCATAAAAGAAAGTACGTGAAGTGGGGGATGATGACATTGACACAATATTATACAATATAATGATTTAAAGGCGGTGAATCATCCAGCCAATTCCGGTGGTTTACAATAGCTAAAATTGAACAATAATTTTTGATATTTTTTGTTTGGATTTTGGGACTGCGGTTGCAAAGATATTCAACAAATACAAAAAGATGTCCCCCCGAAAAAAGTTTTTGGAAACTCTGAGTTTTGATCTTCCCGCCAAAACCACAGTAGGCCTAATAGTTTAGAGAACTGTGGTAGGCCTAATAGTTTAGAGATAGTTTATTTCTAAATAGTTTAGGCCTAATTAGGCCTAACTATCTCTAAACTATTAGGCCTAATAGTTTAGAGATAGTTAGGCCTAATAGTTTTATGAGATTACAGTAGGCCTAATAGTTTAGAGAACTGTGATTTAGGCGGGAAGATCAAAACTCAGAGTTTCCAAAAACTTTTTTCGGGGGGACATCTTTTTGTATTTGTTGAATATCTTTGCAAACTCAGACCCAAAATCCAAACAAAAAATATCAAAAATTATAGTTCAATTTTAGCTATTGTAAACCACCGGAATTGGCTGGATGATTCACCGCCTTTAATACTGCAAATCCAAATATTTTACTGATAAAAGTTTTAAGAATTCATCTGCAATCATAGATTTCACAAACCCAAATACCCATAGGTGGGCACAAGTCCGTTAATCCGTTAATAACGAAGCTAACTTTTTCATTAACTCGTTAATCCGTTAAAAAGTTTTTTCATGTTAACGGACTAAATTAACTTCCGTTAAGCGCTGTTAACGGACTAAAGTAACTTCCGTTAAGTTCTGTTAACTTCCGTTAAGGTTTTTATCGTTAATATCTTGCAGCTTCGTTGTACATTTGAACTTGTTTTTATCTTGAAATTAGATTAGACGGTAAAATGTAACTTTCAAAACACAAAAAAAACACCATAGCAATAAATTTTTCCTTACAATCAACTCAACAGCGTCAATACGTGTTCTAGAAGTGAGTGAATAAAAAGAAATGTAAATTACACTCATAGTGTTAACGGATTAACGGACTTTATTAACTTCCGTTAATTAAAGCTGAAAATAACGGATTAACGTTAACGGAGGTGTGAAGTTTGTTAACGGACTAGTGGTTAACGAAGCTAAGGTTTTGCATTAACTTGCCCATCTATGCAAATACCTATTAAACTCATACAGATAGAGTGAGTTACATTGTGATAGTACAGGGTGACCCAAAAAAAACAGAACCCATAAAAATTTTATTAATTCCTACAAAGATCCAGTAAACTTAAAACACTTTGCAGGTTTTAAACTTCAGTCTGTGTATAGTCATTCCCCAAAGTTTCAGTCATTGATGTCCCTTTGCATAAAAGTCATGTTCTTTCCAAAATATGTTCCAAATGGCCTCCACAGCGTTGGAGGCAAACTTGCATACGTCGGGCAAAATTGTCAATTACTCTAACGCATTCTTCTTTGGGTATTTCAATAATTTTGCCTGTGATTGCTGCCTTTAATTCACCAATCGTTTGAGGATGCGTTAGAGTAATTGACAATTTTGCCCGACGTATGCAAGTTTGCCTCCAAAGAAGAATGCGTTAGAGTAATTGACAATTTTGCCCGACGTATGCAAGTTTGCCTCCAACGCTGTGGAGGCCATTTGGAACATATTTTGGAAAGAACATGACTTTTATGCAAAGGGACATCAATGACTGAAACTTTGGGGAATGACTATACACAGACTGAAGTTTAAAACCTGCAAAGTGTTTTAAGTTTACTGGATCTTTGTAGGAATTAATAAAATTTTTATGGGTTCTGTTTTTTTTGGGTCACCCTGTAGTATAGTATGTCAACTTTGACTCCGCTCTCTGAGGTTGAAATGCTTTTGGATCTCTGGAAATGCGGGCCCTCGTACATTGTTACACCGTAGAAATTAATTAAGGCTTTCAAGTCAGAGAAATGCAACAAAACTTTAATTTCGGTGCAAGTGTATGGCTTTTGATACATTTTCCTTTTTTTTTAATCAAATCGGCCACTATTGGATGCCCTAAAGGCTGTGTAGCAAAAATAGCGACCAATTATCAGTAGTGAATAGGCTGACTGATATTTTTGCTATAGGCAAGTTTGATTATACGGTGTTATGGTGCGACACCAAAACTTAACGCGGAAACCTGAACTTTTCCGGGCCCCTTGTGCCCGAGCTCCCCTAGGCCCGGGCCTGGGTACGATGTACCCCCTGAACCCCCTCTCGCAGGCCCTGCTGATCTTTCGCTATTTTGACTTGGAAAACGCAAGCATCGCTGTAGCGCGGGGTAAAACCACTTTTATACAGCGTAAATTATAGCATAGACAGTGGAAATCTCCAAAATATCGGCAATACCCGGAGAGTGAAGACATTTTTTGTAAAGGAAAAGTTGCAGAGCCTGGATAGAGAGAAAATTTTGCAGCAAATTTTACCGTTTTAATTGGCCTGCGCAATCCACCTTCATCGGCGTGGCGCAAGAAATGAAAAAGTGGTTGTAGCTAAAGATCAGTGTAGTTGAACTTTTCAATCTGACCTTGATGTTCGCCCTATGATATCAGATGTGACTGGGGAATAATCAGTAGCAGAGGTGGAGTCCTCGAGGAAGTCCTTGGCCTCGAGGACTCATTTTGAAGTCCTTGGCCTTGGCCTCGAAGGTCAAGTCCTTGGCCTTGGCCTCGAAGCCTCAAGTCCTCGAAAATTGCCCTGTCCTCGACTCGAGGACAGCACTATATTTTGAACAGTTGAAATTTCGTTGGAAAACGCCAGAAACCTCGCAGAAAATTTGCGAACACCTTTTTTGTTTTCCTCACTTGGAGCATAGGCGTAGCCAAAGGGAGGGGGGCAGGGGGTCCGCCCCCTCCCCAATTGAAATTTCACCAATGACAAAATGTGACAAGAAAGCCTAAAGTTTCTTCAGTTTCAGTTTCTTTTTAGCATTTTTCGCTTGCAACAGTATAACTAACAACAATATTGAAGACCAGGAGCTCCGGGTCCCCCTCAATTCAATTTTTGCCAGCCAATTTAAACGTATAACCCGAAGAAAACAGAGAGTTTTTGTCCTAAAAGTTGCTATCTCAGGCCCACATCTAGCCTTTTTGTGAACGTAATGCCTTAATAGGGCCGGATTTACCATAATATAACGCAGTACCAGCAGTAGCGTAGCCATGGGGGAGGCGGGGGCTATAGCCCCCCCATTGGCCTGTCAACCAAAATGCAGAATAAGGAAAATACATCGTTTTTAGCTCTTTTGAGACTGTTTTTTGCGCTGGAATTGACTAAAAAGTGAATTAATGCATCATTTGAAACAGGGATGTGGAAGCAGTCAAATTTTTAATGCTTCCGCTTCCAGCTCCTCTTGAAGTTTTATGCCTCCGAGTTCGCTTCCGCTTCCTCACTTTTGGAATTTTTTGCTTCCGCTTCCGGCTCCGGATAGAATTAGTCGCTTCCGAGTTCGCTTCCTGCTTCGGCTTCCACATCCATGCTCAGTATGAAATAGCTAATTGGGACTTTGTGTGAGCGCATAGTTCCTTTGTTTTTGTTCGCGAATTTGGCAGATGAGGATGATTTGCTCATAACTAGCAACGGTAGAACCTAGAAAGTTGAAGTTTGGACTCAATATGAAAATTAATGAATGCGTTATGTGTGCCAGTTTTGGGAATCCTAGATCACGTGATCATGAATTGACACACAAAAGAACATAAAAAAATGCGATATTTGGCTTGAAAGTTTATTAATTCGCTTATAACTCAAAAACCATTGGCGTGCAAAGCTGAAATTTGTAAACAATCTGGTGCTTTTAAATAGTTTATGCAAACCGAGTTTGAATTTTGAAAGCGCCCGGTCACGTGATCAAAATGTTGCCGGCCAAACATGGGCAGAGAGTGGACGATTTTGAACCGATATATTTGAGTAAATACCAATTTTGATGGAAAATGATTTGTGTTTTTTGAGCACACTATCAACCGCCTTTCTTTTTGGCATGTTCGTTTACCCCAACCTGAATACTACGGTATTTTTCTTCTTTTTTATCTTTTTTCTCACTTTTTCTTTTCTTTTTCTTCTCGAACTATCTACTTTTAAACCGCTAAACGCACTATATTTAGTGTTTGAGCGATTAGAAATATCAGGGAGGACTAGTGCGGGAATGAAATCGGGGGTTCCAGGTTGGGAGCATCCTCCTCGATCGGGCCCTCCGAAATTTTGAACTTTTAAACCGTTAAAGCTAGATATGTCCAAATTTCGGGATAGGTTGACGTTAAAAATAAATTAAACCTAACAAAAATTGGGGGTGCTACAGTGGGGGTTTTACCCCAAACAAGCCCTCCAAAATTTAAACTTTTTAACCTTTTAAGCTAGGCCAACGAAATTTTTAAGGTAAGTAAACATAAAGGAAAGCTAAATTTGACCAAATTTGGGGGTACCAAAATGGTGGTCCCCCAAACGAGGCCGCCAAAATTCAAAACTTTTTAACCATACATGTTAGAGAAATGAAATTTTCAAAATACATAAATATAAGTTAAAGATAAAATATAGCAAATTTTGGTGAAACCAAATGAGGGTGTTGCTCTCAAAAGGGGGCACCAAAATTCAAACTTTTTAACCACTCACGCTAGACTCATGAAATTTTCAGGATAGGCAAGTACGAATAAAAGTTCAAGTTTGACAAAATTTGGGGGTACCAAAATAAAGAGATCCTTCTCAAACAAGAACATTAAAATTCAACTTTAACCACTCACACGAAACTGATGGAATTTTCAGAATAGGTAAATATGAAGAAAAGATAAAATTTGACAAAATTTGTGGGTACCACAATGGGGGTTCCCCTCAAACGAGGATGCCAAAATTCAAACTTTGTAATTGTTTAAGCTAGACACATCAAATTTTCAGGATAAGCAAATATCAAGAAAAGATAAATGTTCCAGCATTATAATTGGCCTACAGCAACCAGTTTTGCATAGTTTTTGATTAAAGACGTTTGTAACAAACGTTTGTAACGCTAAAACAAACGCTTAGACAAACGTTTGTAACAAGGTTTAGAGTACCTTCCGCTCTTAATTCGCGTAATTTGCATAGGATCTAATCACGTGATACACTCACCACACCTTGTTGCATTTTTTGGTTAGTCATTCTTAGTTTCTCGGTATACCTGCTAGCAGGCCATTTTAATCTTGACAAGTTTTCCTTTTATTGAGTTAAAGAGATCGGATTCTATACAAAAGTTAATTTACTGTTTTGTTAGTGTTTAGTTACTGTTCTTCTGCCGTTTTGCCTAAGTCACGCTACGTTCTTATTGTGATTGAGTTATTTTATTTGAGATCCGATCGAATTTACATTTTCAAGAACAAATATACTTTTTGGATGGAAAATTGAGTTTTTTAGCACAGCAAGACAGTGATAATCCTTAGGCTCCCTCTGGATCGGAACTCTGATACTAATAATTGTAAACTCAAGACTTGAATCTGCAACAATAAAATTTGACAAAATTTGAGGCACCAAACTCGGGGGTTACTCAGTTGGGTCCTTCAAAATTCAAACTTTTTAACCATTCAAACTAGACACATGAAACTTTCAGAATAGGTAAACATAAAAGAAAAATAAAATCACAATAGGTAAATAAAATATGACTAGATGCCACAATTGGAGAGTCCTCTTCCAACGGCTTCTTCAAAATTTTTCTCCACTCAAGCTAGACAAATAAAATTTTCAAGATAAAAATTCAATATGAAAAAATATTGAGGATCTCATACTCTAGGGGTCCTCCCATTATGTTGACACCACCCCCCCCCCCCCCCCCCATTAGCAACAAAATCTAAACGGATTAAATCTATTGGATAGGTTAGTATAAATCAAATATAGATAACAAATTTGGTGGGCCACATTGAGGAGACCTTGCCAAATGGGCCCCTTAAAATTTTAAAATCTTAAATACGAAGTACTCCAGCTTTACATATCAAATTTTAAGAGTACGGGTAGGCTAATATTGGAAAAAGATAAAATATGCCAAACTTGGTGATGCCATGCTGAACAATAATTAGCCCGAAAGATCGTGTTAATTAAAGGGCGTATAGAAAACTGGATAGTTTACCAAATTATTCTTATCGACCTGTGACAAGTTGTGAGTGAAGCATTAACTCGGGAAAATAAATTTTGAATCTTTTTTTTTTTGCAATATGTCAAATTATATCATTCGAGAATACAGTCTATGGCAGTGACGTGCGGTGAGGCTTCTGGCTGGTGAGGCACAATTTTTTTTCACACACATGTCAATGCTGCAACTAGAACGTAGTTTTAAGGGGGGCAAAATTTGTTTCTGGAGGGGCCAAAATTTTTGGGTTGGTCTAGTTTTCACCAAGTTCTCTGTTGATATCCAAAAAAAAAAGGTCATCGCGCCAATATGGTCTACTTTTCTCCGAGGATTCGGTTAGTTTCCAAAAAAAAGCCACCATCTTGAAACTGCTGCAAGGGTAACGAAAGTTTGGGTGGGTATGCTGGGCAGTTTTGGGGGGGGGGGGAGTTTTGTTTAGGGGGCGCCACCCCCTTTTGCCTCCCCCCCTAGTAGTGGCCCTGACACAAGTTTGCAAAAAATTATTTTAGACAATGAATGACAAGCAAATAACTGTTTTGATAGTCATTAAACGAAGACCAAATTTTTCGATAATCAATTACTCGTTTAATCTCTGCTGTTCACTTAAAGCCAAATCAATTCTTCAAGTTTCGAAAATCTATAAAGGTGGCCAATTATTTGACTTTGGCTGTGGACATAATTGAAGTTTTGGTTCTTGCTAAGTCACAAAAAGCAGGTTTCAGTCCCAACATTATTATTTGCTAAAAATATGAAAGCAGAAATGACGATTTTTAGTGCGCAACCACTCTTTTCTTGAGTACGGTAGTACTTTTTCTGAAATGAGGGATTCTTTCGTATTGATGTCTCGAGCAAATCTTTTAAACTGGTTTTGCTCGAGCTAAACTGTAATAAATTGTTTTTATTTCGCTAGAAAAGTAACTCGTTCATTTTCGCAATTAACGAAAGACTACAAAAAACTGCTTTGACTTTTTCTTATTCTATGACGTCATAGGTGAGGTGTGCCTCAAAATCAGATTTTAAAGCATTATGCGTTGTCCGCGATTTGTCTGAGAGAAAAAGGCATACTTTTAGTTCGTTTATTAAAATTAATTTCAAGCGATGCTCGATGGCGCTCATAGAGAGATAGCAATTAATCGAATAGTTTCGGCGTTTTAATGCGAAGAGCATAACATAAAAGCAACGAATACACAAAAAAACTAAATGTGATAAAAATTAGTAAAGTTTTTGAGAAATATTCTGATTTGCGTGAAAACATTTTATTTTAATTATATACTTTTATTTTTGCTTTTCTTTGTACAATCCTTCAGGTGAGGCACGGCCTCACCTGCCTCCCCTGACCGCACGTCCCTGGTCTATGGGGCAAAAACATAAACGATTTAATAAAAACTTAAATAAATGCCTGTTTTAAATTTGCATAGTTTTAGCACTTTATTTTTGTTTATGCTGTTGAGGAGGGAGCTTTAATTTCGAAACGAAGAGTATACCAATACTATAATATGTTGGATTGCGATGCGAAAGAGCCTTTTCAGAATCATACATGGCTGTAAGTTTGGTTGATCTAACGAAATTTGCTTGTGAGTCGCTGGAATTTTAAAGACCGCTTTATGCTGTTTCAAATGGAGTGAAAAACTGTTAAGAACTTGTTAAACGTGTTGAGATTTGACGCTATATTGTAAACTGTTATGCGATGGCGTTTCTCGATTATTTTTGATAACTTCGAGAGATTTAAATTTTGAACTCGAAAAACCACAAAGCGATTTTAAGTTAGTGAAACAAAATTTGAAAGGGGCGCATTTAAATTATTGATCTGACTATAAACGAATACATTTTATACAAATCCATTCAAAGCAATCAGATCACCATTCTAAAGCTTTATAAAGTTCAATAAAGATTGGATAATGCCGCGAAGTCCCTAGACATCGCTTGCGATACCACATTCTAGTTGCATTTAGTGTAAAAAAAGAAACGGGCAAGTTTACTTTACTTTGTAAGCTATTTTATTTGACTTGTGTTGTCGATTCTATATTATTATGATTATTGTTGCGTTTTACCCTAACGGTTGTAGCTAGTTTGAAAATCCGGAAGCGTCTGATTTTCAAAAAATTGCTTCTGCTTCCGGCTCCTTTTCAACACTTTCGCTTCCGAGTTCGCTTCCGCTTCCAACCTCTTTCATCAAAGTGCTTCCGCTTCCACAAAAATTTAACCGCTTCCAGCTTCCGCTTCCACATCCCTGATTTGAAACATATATTCAGGGGGGGGGCTAATTGTCAAAAATTAAAGTCACAAATCAATGAAAACTTTGAAAAAATGCCCGAAAATAAACAATCAAATTTGATCGCTAATTTAAAAACGCCAAACATAGGTTTTATCAACAAATATAGCATAAACTCAGGAATATGGGGAGGGGGGCTATTCAGCGTTAGTTAATTACCAGTCACTTCTCTCAAATATCTTTCCATTAACCCTTCCCCCGATTATTTTTCTTTATAAAATATAGACGAAATAGATTACTCCGTGTGAGTTTTATTGATTAATAGGATATTATGATTTACCAGCAAGTAAACAAGAGAACTGCAATGTTATCATTAGCCACTTCCCATATAGCCCATTAATGCAACCAGTTGAATCATGTTGGGCTGCCAATTTCTATGCCACGTTCTAAAAGCATTATTTTTATTAAAATAGCTCTAAAATTAAGTTCATTTTGCAAAAAATGCAAAATTTTCGAGTGCTGGGGGCTCCGCCCCCAGACCCCCAAAACAGCCCCCACATTGCGAATATCTGGCTACGCGCCTGAGTACCAGCTAGGGGCCCAGAGCTAAAATCGTAAGACTTTTTTTGGTCTTCACCTATATTTGGAAGAAAGATGTTGCGAAAATCTCCAAAGCGCCAGGGGCCTAGCGCGAAGTAAATCCGGCCCGACAATAACATGGCTAGTTGACGTAACTATCAATTTTACCATTTTTCAATAACAATTCAGTAATTCACCTCCAACCTCGCTGGTTTTTACGCACAAAATACTTTTAAAAAAAATTAGCCATGGAAAATGCTGATTGAACGAATCATTGAACTTCAATTGAGGGGGCCTTGGCCCCCTGGCCGAACATGTACTCCTATAACTGGTTATAGTCATGACAAAACAAAAATCTCTGAGGAAAATCCTCGAGTGGATTATTATTTACTGCTAAAATGTTGCAAGAGACAATGCACCTTTCAATTAAGACAACGCACCCTAGCTGGGCCAGATCACTTACAATAAAATTTAACTCCAAGCTGCAAGATGTTAAACGTGTTTTAAACTTAAATTGCAAGTAAAAGGAGTATTAAACAATTTGATTTTTTCAATTGGCTTTTAAATGTCAAAAATCTAGTGCTTTTAAATGGCTCTGAACACTTGCGAAATGTGATTCAATGGCATTAAAATTGCTTTTTTTCCAAAAAATTACAAAAAATCGCCCAACGGAGACCCCTCGTCTGTGATACTTTTGAGTTACACTAGCTTTCTCAACACGTTTCCAAAGTTAAATATTGGCGTTTTTGAACTATTAGTTTAAACTCTCTCCCTTTGCAAAATCCTGGTTACGTGCCAACAGGCAGCGATTTCAGATCTTCCATCCTACGATATCTTTGTCCCACAAAAACTTCCTCTTGGGAAAAATTTTTATGACGTCATTTCATGTGATTTGTGGTTTAGGCTTACCCCAATCAAAAATTCTGGGTACGCCAATGAATTGGAGATCGCCTGAAAAAAATTTTTAAAGACTTTTTTTTTTTGGAGAACACTTGCGCCCGTGTCCTTGGCCATGGCCTCGAGCATTCCTGTCCTTGGCCTCGAGAGTGTCTGTCCTCGGAAAGGCTGTCCTTGGCCTTGGCCTCGGATTTTTTTGTATCCTTGCCCTTGGCCTTGGCCTCGAGCCTTGTGTCCTCGACTCCACCTCTGATCAGTAGCGTTGCCAGGAGGTGTGGTCTAAAGTCCCGGCTTTGTTGAGATCGTACTCTTAATATAAAAGAAGGCGTTTGAGATCACCATTTTGTAAAAACTGCATGATGCTTGACAATAATTGGAGAGTACAATTTAGGGTGTGTTTTATAGCATCTTTTTCTGACAAAAACAAAAAAAAACATGAAATCAACAAAAATACCAGACAACCTTTTCAACTTGCAGAATATACAACTTAATTTTGATTGTTTACCGCTAAAGTTTGAGATACCATATGATAGTTTGTAATAGTTTAAGATACCTAGAAAAGTTTTGTTCGTATTGTAAATACCTCTTATTTTATTTTTGCTCCGTAAATATACCAAACTGAGTTTGTTTTTTTTCTTTTCGTTTTCTTAGAGGTGTAGCCGACATGCATAATATTGATGACTCTGGCCATTTTGGTATCACCTTGACTTGAGCATGATACTACGTTATTCATTTTGCTGTTTCTGCTGTTTATTCCAAAACATTGTTTTTCTATTGAATTGGCTACAATATGGTACTTCTGACTTGATTGTTGCTCATTTGATTAAAATTGCATGTTGGTGCAAGTAAAACAAGTAAATAGACCAACGCACACGGCACAATATTGCAAAACAAAATTTTGTCATTTCAATCCCGTTCGGCGACCATCTCGATCAACAAAACCACCTCGTTAACAGCACCGCTGCGGTACGGTCTCAATCGGGACCACTTACTCTATGTGCGGTGCCACGTCGATAAGGAAACTACCCTGCTAACCTCATCGTTTATTGTGATCCCGTCACCCAGTGAGTGTTAGGAAACCGGGATTCTATGAATGACTTGTTTTTTTGTCAGTATTAAAAATACGCGATTTGCGCATTAGCGATTGCTTTTAAGATAATTATGTCAGGTAGACAGCTCAGTTAGCTGAAGATAGCTCAGGTATCGATGAATGTTCCATGCTCAACTTGCCCACTAGCGTTCAATTCTAAGTTTGAAAACTTTCATTAGCATTTTCCAGTAGTGCTTGTAAGTGCAAAACAACTTAGTGAAAGCAAAGAGCGTTTATTATGTTCAACTCTGTATTGTTTTTTACTATTCTGTATACAATCATTAACAAAAAACCTAAGATTTCGGCTTTTACTGCAGGCGCAGGATTTTTAAAAAAGAAAAAAAAGCGACTTAAGATTTGACTTTCTTTTTATTGAAATTTTTGTTGAATCTACGGCTATAAACGTAAACATTTTGCAAAAGCAAATGTTCCGAATTCGTGAAAAGGTTTTCCGTCAACAAAATGCTAATTCGGATTTCCGCTCCGCTGCTACGGCACTATAGTCCAACAAAAACGTTTTAATTTTCCGCTTTTGCAAGATGCTTGCAAGATTAAGATTGCTGACGTAAACGTTGTTTAGTACAACTTCATAGCTATTACTGTAGTAAACTAAGTGCTTCTTTGCTGCTTGGCTATGAGTAGAGATTTCATAACTTGCGTTGTATTGTATTGGAGTATAAATTAAAAAAATTACAGTGGCTTTGAATCTGAAAACTAGAGTTTGCAGCGTCAAATAATTTTATTTCAGATAACTGAATATAATAAACTACTTTGAGTCTAAGCGGATCAGAAGCACAAGTCTTATGATAATATTTAACCAAATAAACGAAAATGAAGGGAACCAGATTGCATAAGACTCAAACCAAAGGTCAAATGTGCTGTATCCTATATTTTGTAGCTTTACTTTAAGGCGTTAATGAGACACTTCTTTTTGGTCATTTTTGTATTGCGTCATAAACATCTTAAAGTTTTGGTCGATCAGCATTAGGCGTAAAATATACAGTAAGTGTAAGAGCGCATCCAGAATGGTTTATAACCAACTACTGTATACACAGTTTACACGCGGGTAAGTCGACACGTCAAACGTTACGAAATTTTCTTCAAAATGCAAACTAAGAATACCTTGCTCATGTTCGCGATTTTACGTCCAGTGTAGACAGGGTCTTAGTCAACAGTGAGATATGAAAACGGGATTATGATTGTGCCGTTAGATAATCAAAAACCGGAACAAACGAAAAAAGAGAGAGATACTAGCTATGCGTAGCCATAAACTCTTTATTAGTAGACTGGAAACTGACAGGTTTGTCTTTTTGTTTCTTCACGGTTCATTCGCGCTGCGAATATGTCCACAGCGAGACTTTTTTCCTCACGATTCATTCGCGCTGCGAATATGTTTAAATGGTCCAATTAAATCAGTCGTATACGCTTGACCGCAATAAACCTTCGCAAAAGAGTAAACTTTTCTTCTTCAATGTCTTCTCTTTTTCTACGCGCGTCTGTTTTAGTCTACTGATAAAGAGTCTACGGCGTAGCAGTTCACGAAAATACTGATTAGTACTAATACCGCAAGTTACAATTGAAATAGATCTCCACGTCATAAAAATGACTCAAAAGAGTTTGTTGGGTATTCAAAGCGGTCAAGGCTATAATACATGGAAACGAAAGTGGGATTTTTTGATCACTACCGCTGGGTATTCGATTGGAATTGGAAACATGTGGAGATTTTCGTATCTTTGTTACAAACACGGTGGAGGTAAGGATAATAAATTAATCTTCAGATATTTTATTGTTTAATTATGATCATTTTACTGCAAATGTGCCTAGCGTGAGTTTAATATACTTGATATCACATTTACTGAGATACTGAAACGCGCGCAATGATATAGTTTCCGAAAATGCTTCGTAATTGTAATCAATTAATTAATAAAATGAGCAACTTAATGCTTCACCCCGAAGTTTAGCGCTAACTTTGCTATCGTGAACACTGAATACTATAACTAGAATACAAGCACCAACAAGCTGATGGTTAGTTTTTCCATGTCTAAAATCTGAAAAATGATGTGGATATTAACTAAAAATGTTCCGCTAAATCTTTCTCAGTTAATAACAACTATGGGGCAAGTTTTTATTTACCCAAAAGTTCAAAAAAATTGAATTAAAAATTAAAAAAGATTAACTTTATTGACCTAACAAAATTTGGACCGAGTAAAAGCTATTTCTATAAACTTTTTCAAGATTTATACTAAAACAAACATTTAATAAACGAAAGCACACAAATTCTCAACAAAATATTGCAAATAGTCTATGTGCTATTGCGATAAACACCACGTGGATGAAGTAAAGTGTAAAATCATGATAGTAATGTTGTACTTTGATTTTGAGAAGCTGACTTGCTAAACTACGCGTTTGAACTAATTTTGCTTGAATTATCAAAATATCAGCCCTTCAAAATGTTTTGCAATCGCTTTCACTTCAGGTTACTTCTTTTTGCATCAAGTAGCATTTAACCAGCTTCCACGATCCCCATGTTGTAAAAACAGGATCTGAAAGGTAACTTCTAGCAGCTAATTTGGCTTTGCTGGTTTAGTTTTTATTTTTACTAATTTAACCTTTGAAAATTAGCTGATTTACATCTTCGAAATGAGATCTGACTGTCATAGCACAATTGCGCAACATAATACAACGCATGTCACGTGAAACAGCTAAGATATAGAAATTTCAGTAGTACATCTGCAGCCACCAAATATTTTGCAGCATCAGACAATAATCGATAGATAGAGTTTCTGCTAGTTTCAAGAGTACAATCAGGCTCTAGCCCCCCCATTGGCCTGTCAACCAAAATGCGCAATAACGAAAATACCACGTTTTCGCACTTCTGAAACGGTTTTTTGAAGTGATATGGACTTTAAAGTGGTTAAAAAGCCAGTTTTTAAAACATTTATTTAGGGGGGAGAGCTAATATTTGTCTGAAATAAACCTCACAAATCAATAAAACTTTGAAAATGGCTAAAGTAAGTAATCACATTTGATCGCTGGTGCTAAATGCTTAACGTAGGTTTCATCTTTGTTTTTTTGTTTTGTTTTTTCGTAACCAATATGCAAGATATTGACTAAATTATTGTTCTCCATGAAGACATATTGGCTATATTATACTATAATCACAGCTGCGCGGTAGAAGCTACATAACATCGCATTGATTTACTGCAGGTGCATTCATTATTTCATATCTCATCCTCGCGGTTGTCTTTATATTTCCAGTCTTCTTAATTGAAGCAGCCTTCGGCCAATGGCGACGACAAGGAATGATAAATTCATGGCAAATTACCCCCATTTTTAAAGGTAAATATAACAAAAAATACACTGAAAGTATGATTTTATATTCACAATTTTCTGAGCTAGAAAGTCCAGCTATAGGTAGGTAGAACCTAAAAACTTCGTTGTAGGTAGGCTACAGAGACTCTGGGTAGACTTCGAAAAACGTCTCGATTGGTGAAACTCCCGGAAAAAAAATATGTGACCACTGAGATTTGGTCCAATTTTTGGCTGAATTTGAGGTGAAGACCAAAAAAAATATATATATATTTTCACTTAAATTTGTTCCAACTTTTGGTCGAATGTTGGGTGAAGGCCAAATAAAAAGAAAGGAAAAAATAAAAAAGGTCTTTACCTAGATTTGGGATTAAGGGTTAGCGTACGTGGTTTAGGAGGCGGGAGCCTACCTGAGACTATACCCTGCCAAAATAACTGGGTAGGTCAAGTCTACACTCGACCGCAACATTGCTAAGACCCGATCTATATAACAGCGTAAAATCGTGACCGTTCAAGCGTATCCTTTTGTTTAATCTATTTTGAACTAAAATTAATTCGGTACGCCAGAGCGTGCCGCCTTTCCATACTAATATTCGCTTCAACTTTACATTTGCACGGCGTACTCCAAAAGCTTAAGTTTGGTACAAAAATTAGATTAAAACCATTACATGAACAACTCCAAGTCCTAAGTTTCGATGGAATTTACAAATTAGAAGTTGTCAAATTTATGGCCAAAGTCAATTTGAATAAATTGCCTGTATTTTGTGGCAATCAAATACAGATTTTTAGAACTTCGTTCCTTATTCATAGATACTCGACCCGAAGTGGTTCTGCCAAAAACTTTTGTGTGCAAAGAACATCATTGGTAAAAACTAATCAATCGCTTAAAATTTCTGGTGTTAAAATTTAAAATGATTTACCAACACATATAACAGATACAGTTTTAACTTCTGGTGACAAAACATCATCAAAGATACTAAAGCTTTACTTTTCAAAATCCCGTAACTGTTTACAAGCGAAACCATTTTACTTGTGTGAATATTAAAATGTAGACCTACCTGTGTGTGTGTGTTTTTCCTTTTTCCCCTTTTGTTTTACGAATTTTTTTTCAACTTTTTTTTCTAATTACCAAAATCAAAACAAAAGTTTTCGTTAGTGTCGAAATCCTACAGCCAAATTTTGTGCTATTTCTAAGAGGAGGAGCAGACTCGGCGACCGTGCCACCTGATTAAGCGACGTTTTTTTTGGTCTTTCGCTCCTACTCATCGTGCAAAATCGCGTCTTTAACAGTTTGCTGAGTTTGCGATTTATGGATTTGTTTTTGCTCGGCAATAAAAGATTACTACTACTAAAGAGTTGTACTTCCAATAAAAAAGTTTTTTTTAAGTTGTGCGAACCATATGGCGCATTATAATACCGCGCACTCAATGGCGTTTAGAGTACGCCATAGTCTGAACCAAAGAGATTCCGAAGTTCGTTTCATCAAATCTTTGACCAAAGATTTTTTTGAAGTAGAGTTGCAAAAGGAAGACATTTAATTGATGCCGAAAAAACTTCGACGTTTGTGCGAGTGTGTGATTCCGTTTTATGTTCTTGTTAATTTCTCAAAGGCACATTTTTACGTTTCATTTTATAAAAAACTGCCTCGTGCAAACGTTGCTTAAAAAAACCATCATTAAACTTAGCACTTTTTAGGAGTGTACCATAACTTCTTTTCTTCATTTCAAAGGGATTGGTTTGGCGCAGCTGTACATTCAATTTGGAGAGAAAACGTATTACTGCACGTTGTTGGTATGGATTTTGAAATATTTTGTAACAAGTTTTTCATCCCGTTTACCCTGGAATGACTGCTCCAGATGGCCGGACGAAAACTGCAAATCCTTCCACGACAACAACACTTTAAATTTCAACACTAGTTCGTTTGAAAACGCTTCCTCAGCCGCTGAATTATATTGGAAGTACGTTGTGTTTCTTTGCATTACTGTTACTGTTGATTATTGTATGAACGTAAATAGTACTGCAGGGGTCGACAACCTACGGCCCGACAAGGCATTTTTCCAGGCTCGCGACCTTTTATTGTCATCCAGCCCGCGACCTTTTTTCTTTTTTCAACGATAGATATGCAGCAATAAACCGCCGAAATGATTCTGAACCCCTGGTGAAAACCTTGTTTTGTGGTCTTCGCCACCGATTCGGCCGAAAAAAGGCCTGAATTTCTGGCGAAGACCTTTCTTTTTTGGTCCGCTGAAATGGTGGCGGCCAGCTGGAACCTTACTAGGACTAACTGTGGCCCACTATTTCAAAAGGTTGCCGACCCCTGTAGTAGAGGAATGGTTAAATTTTAAAGTTGCTCTACAGATCGATTTTACAAAATGATTAAATCTACGTTAAAATTTTCTTTTCATTTAAGAATTTTATTTAAAAGAAACTAGCAAGTTGGTCGAGCGGTGACGTGTTCGTCTCAGGATCCAGAGGTCAGAAGTTCAAATCTCAGACGGCCGAATCCGACACTGGGTCACCAACGGATCGCCACTGCTGCGATATTTCTTCAAAAGGAGCTATATTGTCCGCAGGCGCAATGATTCGGAGATAGGCTACGCGAACTCGTTACGCGTTAAAGTGCAATACAGCGAGTATAATGAAGATTTGATTTTACAATATAGAAAAATTGTTTTCCTTGACTCTCATTACCAGGAACTGACTGTCTGACCATATAGACTCCTTATTAGTAGACTAGAAACTGGCAGTTTTGTCTTTTTTCTTGGCGGTTCATTTGTTCTAAAGAATATTATTCGTCCAATCAACGTGACTTTTTTCTTCACGGTCCATTTGTTCTACGAATATGTCCAATCTAACAAATACGTTCAATCTTCGAAACAAGAGCAAAATTTTTTCTTTAATGTTCCTCTCTTTTTCTCCGCGTTTCTGTTTCTAGTCTACTAAAGAGTCTATGATCTGACAGCTTCAACAAACCGAAGAGTATTCTTTGTACAGAAAAGACCTCCTTGACACTTCTTCAGGACTTGGCGATGTCGGATCGATTCTTACGGATAATTTGCTGTATTTGGTGATTGTCTGGTTGCTCGTGTATTTTGCTATCTTTAAAGGAGTCAACTGGGCTGCAAAGGTAAGGTTAAAGAGAATGAACATAGCTGTAAGTTATCAGCAGTGCCGTTGAAGACGTTATTCAATAAAATAATGTGTACAGTGTAGGCCTAAGTTGTACCTAGCAGTGGGGTTTAATTTTTGCATAAGTTTTTTGTCGGGCGCCTGTAGAGTTTTTAAGCTATTTCTTTTCGACCGCTATTTCGCAACACTGGTATTTGTTTTAGGCTAAGCCACTAATTTTTTTTTGCTTTATGTGTTGTTTTTCGTGGAGTGGTAAAGAGAAGATAAAGATACTACAGCCCATCATCATCATATTTTGCTTTTAGTTTTCAAATCAGCATTCAACTATTATTCAACCATGGACTATATGATTCAGCGCGATTATATCAAGAATGCCCAACTAAATACTTTGCTTACATCTTGTACAGCACAAAGCACGATGAGATCTCGTTTGCGGACTAGTGGGGCGACTTTAAGCATATTAAAAAAGAGTGTTTAACAAACTTTATTTTTCTAGGTTGCCTACGTCACTACCACACTTCCTGCTATGCTAATATTGGTAATGGTTGTTCGTTCTTTTCTGCTAGAGGGCGCTCTTGATGGAATCAAAGAATATTTGTTGCCCGAATTTTCCAAACTAGCAAGCTTAGAAGCAAGTAAAAACTAAATCTACCTATTTTTAGTTGTTTTGTGGATCTTTTGACTAAACTTAAAGCAACAACTAAATCGTGTTGAAGAAATTACTGTATTTTTAAGTTTTTATTTTGTTAAATTTTTGCTGTTCACAGCTTTCATTGAACAACCAAATCAAATATTTTATTTTATTCGCTGTATTTCGCCGAAGGGTGTTGACGGTTTGGCGTTGATGGTTTGACGTGGTGACGGTTTGAGTTGACAGAGCCCATCTTCTCTTCATTGCTTGGCGGCAACACAGCTCCTTTTGAAGAAATGTCGCAGCGGTGGCGATCCGTTGGCAACACTGTCTCCGATTTGACCATCCCGAGACATGAACCTCAGACCTCCCGCTTCAGAGATGAATGCGTTACCGCTCAACCTACTAGACGGTTTTATTGAATGATTAATTGATTAGCTATTGAAAAGACATACGAGAAAAAACTACACAAAAACGAACCTAAGTTACTGCAACACAAAAATATTAATATTTGCAGGAAATGTTTTGTAATCAAATTATCTGAATAATTTAAAATCGCTATTGATTAAAACCATAACAACGTCCTGTTTAAGGAGGAACAATCAATCATCTTCTTCAAATCGAATTTTGTTTAATTTAAGTAAATTTTGTCAAAGCTTTTTTTTACCCGTTTTCACCGAAACAAACACTGCGTTCCTTTTTATTGCGTCTATTTGAATTGTGGTTAACCATCGATTTTAAAGAATAATTTCTCTTAATTTTGCTGTAAAACAAGATCCTATGAAAGAGCAGTAGTTCTTAACCTGTGGGTAATTACCTGCAAAGGGCTAATTTGGCGTTCTAAAAGAGGTCAATGAAAATTTTCAAAAAAATAAATAATCATAACTGTTATGGCAAGCGTTTTCGTGTGGGGCTGTTAACTCCAAAAGTTTCGTCTTGCCTCACTGCTCTCTGTGATGTCGTTGTTTAAAACTAAGTCAAGACTAGGGCGACTATAGGGTCTCTGCTAAATTCTTTTGCTTCGTAAACGATTGATAGTCTAGTCTAGCTTGTAATAGGCGTGCGTTGAGCATTTTGCTTCTTCACTGCAGTAGTAAGGCTAATTTAGCCCCAAAAAATTATTAAGATGCCTTTAAAGAAATGAAGACCGGTACAAAGAAGCGTCAAAATAATCAGTTGACTATTTTAGGCAAAAACCTGAGCATTTGATAAATCGGCGCCTTGAATATGGGAAAATGTGGGTAAAACAAAACAGTATTGGAGGCATCACGTCGCATTGCTAAGGCAAAAAAAGCTTCACACGGCATTTGTAATAAAATATGATCCTATTTTTTGTGTATTTTCTTTAGTTTGCAAGCATTTATAGTTGATGTTTTTCTGAAAAAGGGGGTAATTGTATACTCTACATTACAATGTTTTAGGGGTAGCAACACAGAAAAGATTAAACACCACTATGATAGGGACTCATCTTTATCAAAGTTTCTACGTCTAAACACTTTACGACTACATGCTTAGATTTGGACCGCAGCTGCAACGCAACTCATTTATTCCACGGGGGTCTGCGCAGGAGTCTTTATATCTTTGAGAAGCCACAATAGTTACTACGATAATGTTGCGAGGTAAACACAGCAAAGGCAAAACATAATTAAATTATTTAAATATTTCTGTTTTGCTTCCACATTTTCCATTAACTACTGTATTTACATCAGTGCAGTATGGTACGTGCAATTTTTTCAGGGTTTTACAAAGACTAATACCGCCCCCCCCCAAAAAAAAATAATAAACGTTTTCGGGCCATTGTTGTTGTCGAGATTACTCGCTATCTATATTATGGATGTTTATCATCATTTGAAAGCGAGTGAATGATGGCATTTGCATGATTTAAATTCAGTTAGAGGGTCTGGGGGAGCGCTATACTGTAAGCTCCCCAAGCGGGGTCTGGGAAGGTTCAGCCCTTTCGATGTTTGTCAAGAGTAAATATAGCATTCGATTAACATCACAGCGCAAAAACTATTTGGCAGAAAGTTGGGCATGGTATGCCTAAGCAGTGGATTCGATTCTTGGTGCATGCAATTTTGGGGGGAAGGGGCTGGGTTGAGTCAGTTGTGGTTACTCTTATCTTTCGAGATTGGAAGGCGGATGGAATTATCCTATTCTACCGTCTTTGGAGAAACCCAACTCAAAAATGGATCCGAGTGCCTTGCTCTGGGTCCCTGACCCCTTCACTATAAAACCAATCGCTTCGGGCCCAATTAAATCCACAACTGCAACGCTGTCAGTTAGGAAAAGTTAGAAATGACAAAAAAATCCTACCATTGAAGGATCTGACTATTGCCAGCTTGTCACTCCACAGGTCTGGTGGGCGGAGGCAGAAAGGTTTTGGGTCTAGTAGACTATACCGATATTTATGGATTCTTTGGCCAGTTTAATAATCTCTACCATGTTAAGAAGTTTTAGAAAACACATAGCGCAAGACCTAGTGGAATTTTTCGAGCCCCCTGAGCCCGGTCCTTCTAGGCCCTTGACCGAGTAAGTTTGTACCCCCTGAATCCCCCTCTCGTAGGCCCCGGGCACTTGCGGGGCGAGGGGCTATCGTGAGTACCGTGATTAAAGTCTTTCAGATGAAGAAGCTTTATTTATATCTGAAAAACGAAAAAGGTAGCAGAAATCTAGCGCTTCAACAACATGCAATAAAACACGTTAAGCAGGCCCTGCGACCAAATGCCCCCGATTTGCTTGTTTGGTTCAAATTCGCCTAGTCCCATGGCTGGTTGGAGAGCCTGCTTGACGTGTTTTATTGCATGTTGTTGAGGAGCTAGATTTCCGCTACCCTTTTCACGTGTTGGATTGATTACCTTTGGAAGTAGTTTTGTGCTCGATCCCCTGAATTGGGCAGATCACCGTAAATTTGAGGGTTTGGTACCCAGCATCAATTTTTGATTTTTCATTTATATCTGCCTATTGATACGTTAAGTTGATCCATATTTATCCTTCACTCAAGACGAATCCATGTAATGGGGAGCTTTTGTTGGGACAAACCTACTGTTTATGTTCTTCACCCACTTAGTTTTTCGACATTCCGATTTGTCCTCTTGATTCTTTACTTGACCTCACAGAGAAAAAATTGTTGCTTGTGTGAAGCTACCAAGATGCAGATAACTGCTGTATGAAAACCCTTATTCAAGTACACACAACACGTCCAGGATATGGTAGTGAAGCCGAGATCATGATCTTCGAAAAATCGACGCTTTAGTCTTTCCAGTATCGCGCTGTCGAACAAAAAACGTGACTCGCTAGTTTGTGGTGTCCGCTTATACATAAACTGAAGCACATTCATGCAATATGAAGTAAAAAAATACATGAATCACTCCATCAGGTGATTGATTTTTGTTTTTTGACTTTTTTTTTCAAGAAATTTATCCCCTTACCTAATGGCAGGTTTGAAAGCTCTGTCGATCTTAAGAAATCACGCAATACGAGTTTTTCTATGTATTTGCAGGGATGTGTTGATCATTATATTTTGCAATTTTTGTACAAGTTTTATTTGCGGGCTTGCTACTTTCTCTACACTTGGATTTATGGCAAATTACATGGTAAATTGATGATATTACTTTGTGGTAAGGTTGTGCCCAACTTGTGCGCGTATGCTTAAAGCAATGCAAACAACTAAAGCATTGGTAACATTGAATATTTTTAATGTGGAAAATTTCTTTTCTGCATTGAATGTGTTACGCGTAACTGTGTCAAGTCCCGTAACTGTCCCGCGTAACTGTTACGCGTAACTGTGTCTATTAGTGGCACAACCAGAAAGAATGAGAAGTATTTCATTTGTAATGACAGTTTTTTTTGCTAAGTAGCCTTGGCCAGCAGACAGTAAAGAGACCTTGTGGTATTTGAGTCAAGCTGCCACCTGTTCTACCTCACACGGTGGAAGCTTCACACTGTCCTTTTTTATTGCTGAATGTCAAGCAGGAAAGCTGTAAAAACCGATTTTTGGAGCTTTTGGTTTGCCCCAACTGGGAATCAAACTCTAGTTACCGTTTTAGTTGAGGATGCTGTATCCACTCGACCATCAATCGGTAAAGAGATTAAAAAGACTAATCTAAACATTTAAACTTTTAAACAAATTTTGGACTTGAGGCTAGTTAGTAAGGGTAGAGGCATAAGTGGACAAGTTAATGCAAAACGTTAGCTTCGTTAACCTCTTGTCTGTTACCAAACTTCACACCTCCGTTAACGTTAATCCGTTATTTTCAGCTTTAATTAACGGAAGTTGATAAAGTCCGTTAATTCGTTAATATTTTGCGTGTAATTTACATTTCTTTTTTTTTCGCACGTTTCTAGAACACGTATTGACGCTGTTGAGCTCATTGCAAGAAAAAATTTATTGCTATGGTGGTGTTTTTGTGTTTTAGAAGTTACATTTCACAGTCCAATTTAATTTCAAGATAAAAATAGGTTCAAATGCACTAACGAAGCTGCGATTGGAAAATCTATGGAAATTGCAAACAGCGATAATAATTAATGGACCTATGAGGCTGCAGCTTATTATTTGCCATAAAAAAGAGCTCCATTCTTCGCTTTTTCTGCAAAACTCGTGCTAATACGCAACAAGGGTTACCAGTGCAAATTGCTTTATACCGGTACGATGAATGACTGGTGCAAGATATTAACGATAAAAACTTTAACGGAAGTTGATAGAACTTAACGGAAGTTAATTTAGTCCGTTAACATGAAAAAACTTTTTAACGCATTAACGAGTTAATGAAAAAGTTGGCTTCGTTATTAACGGATTAACGATTAACGGACTTGTGCCCACCTGTGGGTAGAGGGGTCTGAAGCATAGGCGTTGCCAAGATTTTTGATTGGGGGGCCCCAAACCACAAATGCAATGACGTCACCAAAACTTTTCGAAAGAGGAACTTTTTGTGGAACAAAGATATCGTAGAATGGAAGATCAGAAGCCGCAGGCTGTGTTTGGCACTTAATCGGGATTTTGCTAAAGGGAGAGGGCTTGAACCAAAAGTTGAAAGTGAAAATGTTTGCATTGGGAGACGCGTTGAGTAAACTAGTGTCACTCAAGCGTATTACAGACGGGGATCTGAGGACGAAACCACCAGCCGCTCGAAAATTTTTTTAAATTCTTTGAAAAAAAAGCTATTTTAATGCCATTGGAGCGCATTTCGCATTTGTTGAGAGGCATTTTAAACAACTATATTTTTAGCATTTGAAAGCCAATTGAAAAAATTAAATTATTCAATCCTCCTTTTACTAACAAGTTAAGTCCAAAACACGTTAAAAATCTTGCATTTCTGGGTTAAATTTTGTTAAGTGATTTGGCCCAAGTAGAGAAAAATAAGGTACATTGCCTCCTGCAATATTTTAACAGTAAATAATAATTCACCCGAAGATTTTCCTTATAGATTTTTGTTTTGTCATGGAAATAACTAGTTGTAGAGCACACGTAGGGCCAGGGGCCCCAGGCCCCCTTAATTGAAATTCAATAATTTGTTTAATAAGCATTATTTTCCCAAGCTATTTTTCTTTTCAAAAGTATATTATTGCTTAAAAACTGGCGAGGTGGAGGAATTGTTATGAAAAAATGGTACAATAATAGGTAATGCCTACTAACAATGTTATTGCCCGAGCCGGATTTACGTTGCGCGGGGACATTGGCACTTTAGAGATTTTCTCAACATCTTCCTTCCAAATATAGGTGAGGACCAAAAAAAATCTTATCATATCGAGAACGGGACCCCTGGCACTCTGCCACATGATAAATCCGCCCTAATTATTGCATTACGTTTGCAAAAAAGTTAGATGAGAGCCTGAGGTACCTAGCAACTTTTTGAACAAAAACCCTTAATTTCACTCAGGTTATACATTTAAATTCGTTGACAAATATTGAATTGCGGGGGCCCGGGCTCCCTGGTCTTCAATATTATTGTCAATTACTATTGTTCGCGAGCATTGTTGTATGTAAAAAATGCTAAAAAAAACTGAAACTGAAGAAACAATTTAGGCTTTATTAAGAACAATGTTCTGAGAAAGGCTTGTCACATTTTTATCATTGGTAATATTTAGATAGAGGGGGCTGCCCCCTGGCTACACCTATGGTCTGAAGCACAGCTGAAGAGGCTGAGAAATTTATTTTAAATGCCTTTGTCTCATTAATTTAGTTCTTTTCAATTACCTTTAAAAACACTTAAAATGTCATCCAAATGGCGATATTGAGGCTGTTTTTCCTAAAAATTACAAAAATTTCACAGTGAAATCTCTAGCCCCCGTCTGTGCTACGCTTGAGATGCTCAAGTGTTCTCAATACCCTAGGACTGTTGGATGTATTTTTTAAATAGAAAAATCACAGCCTTTGGTTCAAGCCCCCTTTTTGTATAATCTGGTTGCACTCCTGATCAACCTTTCTAACTTTAAAATTTATATTGCAGAAAAATAGGTTACAAATCATTTCGAGATTATAAGGGGAAGAAGCTTTAGCTTATAGCTTCTATTTTTATGGAGTAAAAATTTAAAAACAATAAGCTTATTGCTTGGTTGCCTGAAAATCTGAAAATTCCGGCTTTGATATTGCTGGTCGCCTTGCATTTTCTTGAAAATTGAATTTAGATGTTGTGTTAATTTTGATAACAATTGCATGTATGTTTAATGTTTATTACGTCATATTTTCTTTCTACCCTGTGCTCTTTCATTGAAGTTGGTTCTGTTAAACGAAAGCTATTGGAAAACCTGATAGCGAACAGTAATACCTTATTTTATTTAATTAAGAACACAACTGTTGATCAAGTGGTGAATTCTGGATTCGGGTTGGTCTTCATCACTTATCCCCAGACTCTTTCGTTGCTTCCAATTCCTCAGCTATGGTGTGCCCTTTTCTTTATTTTGCTTTTCTTATTGGGTTTTGATACCCTGGTAAGTATACAAAAATTACAAATTTTGTGTTTTTATAGAGAATGTTTTTCCAATGATAGCACGCAAACTTCCACACAGAACAAACAGTAAAACCAAAGTTTATTTTGCTACTTTGACAAGGACAATGATAACAAAACAAAAAATCAACAAAAACCATAATTATTGTATACGGTAGCTAGGAAATAAAAATCAGGTTTTGAAACTGCAAAAGATTTTGAAACAATCTAATAAGACAAATAAAATTGAACAGTTCTGCCAAACAACAAAAAGAACAGTTGCTTTCCGAACTCATTTTTTCAGAGCTCATGGAGTAAAAAAATATCCACTCTGAATTGCATTACTTATTATTGTTACCAGAGGTGGAGTCCTCGAGGACACATTTTGAAGTCCTTGGCCTTGGCCTCGAAGGTCAAGTCCTTGGCCTTGGCCTCGAGGTCTCAAGTCCTCAAAAAGTAGCCTGTCTTCGGCTCGAGGACAGCAGTATTTTTTGAATTGTTAAAATTTTGTGGAGCGCCTGAAAAATTTTTTGGAAAACGCTTTTCTGTGGAGATCGCCCGAAAAATTTTTGTAAAGACTTTTTTTTTTCTTGAAGAGCACTTTCGCTTGTGTCCTTGGTCCTTGGCCTTGGCCTCCAGCATTCCTGTCCTTGGCTTCGAGAATGTCTGTCCTCGGAAAGGCTGTTCTTGGCCTTGGCCTCGGATTTTATTTGTGTCCTTGGCCTTGGCCTCGAGCCTTGTGTCCTCGACTCCACCTCTGATTGTTACAGTACGTATTGTTACAGTACGAATAAAATTAGAATCCCAGCTGCAATATTTTGTCATTCAAAAAAAGGAAGAATTAAAAAGGATTAATTATTTTTGAAAACTTGATCTATGGAAGCAACTTCCGCATAAAATAAATCCCCAGCCTCAGAAATTTTTGTTAGACCCCTTTGAGGTTACTTTTCTTCGTTGGGCGTTTTCCGTTATCACAACCTTTAGTACTAACCTTATCTGATTAAATAGTTTCTGATAAAACGTCGTTGTGTATATCTTTGTGAGAAAGAAATGTTTTCCAGAAAACTGAACTTTATCAATTTTTTCAACAAATTTCTTGCATAGTTTGCAGGGGCAGAAGTAATGGTGGCCAGTGTTATCGACTTGTTACCTTCAAAATGCCGAGCTGTGAGATTTTTGAGGGAAACCGTGTCGTTTATTTTATGCTTCTTCATGTTTACCATTTCCATGTTGTCGATCACTCAGGTAATAAAGTAAAATGAACTTAACAATATAGCTAAACCTTCATTTATCCAAAAAATTTGGGGTTTAATACGCACTCTATAGCCGTGATCGTTACAGATAAGGCCCTTTGCGACAATCTTGCTACATTGGCAGCTTCGATTAATTTTTGTCTTGGAAGCAACCTATTTTTTAGTTTTTATCAAACTGAAAATATAAAAAAATTTATAGGTGGGCAAGTTAATGCAAAACGTTAGCTTCGTTAACCACTAGTCCGTTAACAAACTTCTCACCTCCGTTAACGTTAATCCGTTATTTTCAGCTTTAATTAACGGAAGTTGATAAAGTCCGTTAATTCGTTAATATTTTGCGTGTAATTTACATTTCGTTTTATTCACTCGCTTCTAGAACACATATTGACGCTGTTGAGCTGATTGTAAGGAAATATTTATTGCTATGGTGGTGTTTTTGTGTTTTGGAAGTTACATTTTACAGTCTAATCTAATTTCAAGATAAAAAGATAAGTTCAAATGCACTAACGAAGCTGCGATCGGAAAATCTTTGGAAATTGTGAACAGCGATAATTAATGGACCTATGAGACTGCAGCTTATTATTTGCCACAAAAAAGAGCTTATTATTTGCCACAAAAAAGAGCTTATTATTTGCCACAAAAAAGAGCTCCTTTCTTCGCTCTCTTCTGTAAAACTCGTGCTAATATGCAACAAGTGTTACCAGTGCAAACTGGTTTGTACCGGTGCGATGAATGAATGGTGCAAGATATTAACGATAGAAACCTTAACGGAAGTTAACCGAAGTTAATGGAAGTTAATTTAGTCCGTTAACAGAACTTAACGGAAGTTAATTTAGTCCGTTAACATGAAAAAACTTTTTAACGGATTAACGAGTGAATGAAAAAGTTAGCTTCGTTATTAACGGATTAATGATTAACGGGCTTGTGCCCATCTATGAAAAAATTGCGACACCGAATACGTCTGAAGTATTGAGCACCCGTCGTTTTCTTGTGACAGGTGGGAAGAAATCACAGTTGCTAGATCTTGGTTTTCCACCCAATTTTTTTCGCGTTTCTTTTGGTTTTTATTTTAAAAAAGACAAGTTTTTTAAAACTTGTTTTTTTAGAATCATTTGAAGCTTTTAAAAGCAGAAACCGAACGCGAAAAACTTGCCCCCAAACTAAGAAAAAAAAAATATGGAAGAACGGCTTGAATTAAACCGAAAGCTTTTTTGGTTTCACCTTTTTTAGGTAAAAAATTAAGTTCAGGCCAGTGCCGTCGCTACGGGGGGGCCATGCCCCAGTTTGGTTTACTCAAAATACTGTCAGTTTTTTAAACATCACGCAACGGCAAGACAACAGTCAATGATGGAAAAAGAAATAATTGCGTTCAAACATAATTCTCCTTAGACATTTTCTCGATTCTTTGCGAATTTCTGGCAACCAACTGCTGCACATAAATCTGACGCAATATTCCGTCTTATTAACACGCCTTTACGGTTGTGTTCCGGAAGAGGCATGTAAGCTTGCAGAATCGCAACCGGTACTTTGTTAGTGATTATGACGTGACAATACGTGAAAACATTTCCTTTCAAAGACCTGCTGTTTTGATTTTTGGAGCTCATGATTTTGAGGGCGCAGTCAGTGGCGCAACTAGGGTAAAGGGGATTACGCCCCTTTAGCCAAGTCACTTAGAAAATTTAACCTCAAAATACTAGCGTTTAAACGTATTTTAGACTTGACCTGAAGTAAGGGGGGGACACGACTAAAACGCAGAAAAGTAGGAAAAGACGAAAATCTTCCCTAAAGGCGGAAAAGGTGGTTAGGGTTTGGGTTAACCCTAATCCTAACCCAAATCTAACTCTTAACTGCCTTTGAGCACGATTTCCGTCTTTTTCTAAGGCGGCAAAGTAGGAAAAGGCGGAAATAATGCTAAAAGGCAGGTTAGGGTTAGGTTAGGGTTCACCCTAACTCTAACTCAAACCCCAACCGTCTTTTCCGCCTTTCAGTCATGTCCGTAAGGGGGAGGCTGAAAGTGCTAAGCAATTTAGTTCTTTCAAGTGACTTCTGAATTTTAGCAATTTAGTTATTAATATGGCATCAAAAAGGGCGAAATGTGATTAAAATAGCGTTAAAATTGCTATTTTTTTGCTGCAAAATCGCAAAAATTGCCCAGCGGCAGGGGGCTCCGCTCCCAGGCCTCCTCTTCACCACTCTAAATATTTAGTGACTAGGCCCGTCTGTGACACGCATGAGTTTCATTAGTTTGCTCATCACGGGAGCTAAATCAGGCAGTTTTTGTACAAAGCAAATTTACTTTGGTTCACCCTTTCAGCGAAATCCTGGTTGCACGTGTGGTAGCATTCACTGCTATAGATAGATTTTTCGAACGCTTATTGGGCGCAAACGAAACAAGCTAAGAAACGCTGCTGGCCTTGTTTCAAAATTGTGCGTAATTGTAGCCGTGCAAGAACTGAAGATTTAGTTTTTATATGCAAATTTTAGTGCCACCCGCACCTTTAGCTAGTACCCCCTCACTTCGTTTGCTCTGGCGACAGCACCGGCCAGAGCAAACGAAGTGAGGAAGCTCTAGCCGAAAGTGAGGGCAGCATCGCAGCCAGGGGGTGCTGTTGCCCCCCCCCCCCCCATTGGTCTGAATAGTATGCAAAATACTCTGTTTTTAGCACTTTTGAGGCTGATTTTTGCACTAAAAACAAAAATAGCCACCGCCCCCCTATGGTATTTGGGATGAGACTTGGTCAAAACCTGATATGATGTGGACCAGAAAAACTGGGTCTCAGCGTAGATGAAGACCTTTTTTTTTGGAGATCACGAAACTTAGGACAGAAAAACCGTCTCAATTTCGGTGAAGACCTTTTTTTTGGAGATCACCTAAATTTGACCAGAAAAATAGTCTCAATTTCGGTGAAGACCAATGAAAACCCGGGTCAAGATCGTTTGATGTTGTTTCCAGCCTCCAAAACAGCCATGGGCGTGGCAGGAGAGGGCCATGCCCCCTCTGGATTTTCAAAGAATTAGAAATTGCCCAGGTCATTCAGCCCCACTTTACTTACAGGTCAAGTCAAAACACGTTTAAATGCTTGCATTTTTGAGTTAAATTTTCTAAGTGGTTTGGCTGAGGGGGAGGGTGAAACCCTCTAAGCCCCTCTAGTTGCGCCACTATAATTGTACAAGCATAGCGGTCTGATGTGCATACCGACCCATGGTTTGAGAAACACTGGCTTCAGGCTTAGAATGCTTTGAATTGCATACGATGCAAACGTTCGTGTTTTTGAAATTGATCTGACTTGGCTAATTTCTGGGTGACCTAATGGGTTCAGAGGTGTAAACTTTGGATGTTAAAGATGGTGTCTGAAACTTGAACCATTAAACTTTCGGTATATAAAACTTCAATATACTGTTAAAGGATGTAGGTCACTTTAGTCAAGTAAGTAGGATTGAATGTTGTCATTGAATTTGTTAATGGTATTGTCAATTTTCATCATTGTCGGTTTCCTTCTCGTTACATAATGTTCAAACAAAGTATTTTTAATAAGGTAAAACAGGGGCATAAGCAGCCGTTACGGGGGACAGGACCTCTGCCCCCTCCCGCTGTGGTGACGGCACTGCTTCAGGCGTGACGAAGAACTTTTTATGGGTTGATCTTTATCTATTGCCCCTCGGAGTAAACACTAATTTTAGAGCTCTGAATTGGGGTTTTGATTGTTCTGATCTAACAACACCGGAAGATGTGATAAAATTTCAAAGCAACAATAGGTATAATGTAACTTACGAAACAGCTTATCCGTTGACCACAGCTTTTAGTCATAGGTAGTTGCAACAACTCAATATTATGGTTTATTCGAAGTATTTTGACGCAAGCGGTATGGAGTGCTTTTTGCGGCTAATGCCATTAGAAGTTTGAGAAGATTGACGGGCAGATGAGTCTACACTTACATACACCGCAAATCGATGACATTGTTTGAGTGACGTCATTGGTATCTAACGAAGTCGCAATTTTTTTGATGAATTTGGAACTAAACTAAAATTTATTTTGTAACCTGTTACTGATAAACAGCTCAAAGTAATGCAAACTAAAAATACATAAAGTACATTCAGCATAAAATAATTCAAGTTAAAAATTATAACCAAAACAGGCACAGAGACTGCGAAGGGACTGATTTTGTCTTTGTGTCTGCAGCCACCTATTGCTATGCTTTACTTAAGATTTTAATAACTAAAATTACCGTACTGTAATTAAAATTTCTAATTTTTAGTACCGGTAATATACAATTTTTGAGAACGCACAAAAATAGCAGCAGAGAAGGGGAAGGGTTTGCGGCCCGAAATTTGAGTTTCTCGAGAAAGTCTCTGTGAAGGAAATCTAAACTACTTCGCGCAAAAATTTTCTGGCCGTAATTTTACCCCAAAAAATTGAAATTAGCCTACATCTTGATTCTCCAAGTTGTCTTGGTCAGAAGACAGCTAAGGGATTTTTCGGTCTTTGGGTTAAGCTGACACCTATCTATCTACTAAACACGGTGGAGGCTTCACACTGTCCTTTTTATTGCAGGAAAGCTGTGAATACCAATTCTTTTGGTTTGACCCTAACAGGAATCAAAGCAGAGAGTACCATTTCGGCAGCAGACGCTCTATCCACGCGACCACTGATCGCTGCAAGTTGTTGTGCTTTTACTTCTAATTTATGTGCATTTTCATCAGATTTTAACAATTCTATTTGAAAACTACGTAAAAACTATGGGCATTATGATTTGCTGTACAACCTTATTACCTATTTATCATTAATTTGATTTTGTTAGGGAGGCATTTATGTCGTAATATTGCTGAATCATTACTTGTATTTCTGGAACGTTCTGCTCTTAATCTTTTGCTATTATGTGGCGTTTGGATGGGCATATGGTGCAGACAAATTCTGGAGGGAAATCGAAAAAATGATCGGTCCAAGTCGATTTAGGATTCCAGTTACGCTTAGTTGGAAGTTTATTGGACCTCTCATTAGTTTGGTATGTAATACAAATTAAATTACTTTATAATTATAGTCAATAGTTATGTACAATAGTAATAGGCCTATGCCAAATTTTCTAAATCAGACTAAGAAGGAGCATTAGTATTTATTTGAAAGCCCAAACCAACCTCAATAATCTAGTTTCGTGGCAGTCCTTTAGAGCAAGGCAGGCTTTGGATCGCTCTATTTCAGTAGCGTCGACAGAAAGGAGGGGGACATTGTTCAATGCCCCCCTCCCTTTTGGTATGTAAAACCCAATATTGTGTTTTGCAATTAAAAATCAGCAATGCCCCCCTTCTCTTTGAAGGAGGCCAGCAAACAACGCCTGCGGTCTCTACGGACAGAGCTTAGATACGGCGCAAACTGCATCGCTGATCTTTTTTGGACTTCACCTAAATTCGGTGAAAATTGTGCGTTTTTTGGTCTTCGCATTAATTTGGAAAGAAATCCCCCCATCACAGAATCTTGCTTACGCCACTGCTCTACCTGTAGAAGTTTTGCGATAATACAAAGCCAATAATAATAAGCAAAATTATGTTAAATTGTTCCCCGCCGCGGCGTCCTTTTTGAATTCTCATTATGTGAAAAAGACAAATTCTTGCAACCGTTGTGATTAAAATGATTTTCAGGGTCTTGCGGTTCAGGCGATTGTGAAGCATGAGCCGATTACCTACGGATCTTACGTCTACCCCACGTGGGCGAATGTGATTGGTCATCTTGTTTGCGCGGGAAACTTTGCTTGCATCGTGATCTACGCAATATATCTTTACGTAAAATCAAACAAACCACTAATTGAGGTAAATGCAACTTGTAATGATCTAATAACGGAGAAAGAAAACTTAGATAAAATAAGAATTATTAGATTAAAAAAAAAACAAGCCAAAAAAAATTCAAGACAGTCGAATAAAACATATACTAGGAAGTTGGTTAAGGCGTTCGTCTTTGGAGCAGGAGGTCTGAGGTTCAAAGCTCAGGCCGGTCAAATCGAACACATAGTTGCCAACGGCTCGGCACCATTTCTTCGAAAGGAGCCATGTTGCCCAGGCGAAATGACACGGAGATGGGTCCCGCCAACTCGTTACGCGCTTCGGTGTATTACAGCGAGTACAATGAAAGCTTTGATTTGAATAAGGTGCCGTATATTATTTCAGAGCAGAGCTTAGTTTTCAGCTTAAATGCTCACATAGAGTACCGTAGCTGAAGTTTCTTCTAGGCGCTTCTATACAGATTGAGGTGTTACAAGGAAAAACTTCGGTTTGTGTGCGCGTCTTGTGTTTCGCGGCTAAAGCTTTTTTTATGATTTGCCTTGTCCACGATGCTGAGTGTTATGATACACAAATGAATCGCATGAAGCAGAACTGACATTTTGACGTAACTCGGTGAATAATGGTACGGTCATTCGTTACAAACAGCTGTAAATTTTAAATTCGAATAACGTTTGTATTTCTCCATCGTTCTCCCCTTTAACATTCCGGTAGATAGCACATTTCTAAAATAGAATTCATAACTTTGGTTTATCAGAGAAATTACGAGTTAAACATAATATATACTTATTAGCTGATCTGAATGGTTTATATACTTATTAGCTGATCTGAATGGTTTAAACCTGGCTCAAATCTTGCGTTCAGCAAGTTCGAAAACTTAACGTCTCAACGTTAATATTTAGCTAATTCGTCCGTTAGAGACCAAAGAAGAAACAGCGTTAAAAGATATGAAATGCTCAGAAGAAGATTTGATATGAAGATGAGTGACCTCAAAGATTGAAAATCATCACTATTCGAATACCAAACCATCACTCCGTGAAACTTATTTATGTATTACATTTTGGTACACAGACATTGAAAACGTTACCATTTGAAACGAACATAATCGTTACTCGGTTGTTTTTCTAGCATCCTAATGCAGCTTAAGTGCTGCCAGAGTCAAGCTTAACTAATCAACAGGTTTTCGTGATTTGGCTAAGGAGACAAAACGAATGCTAGAGAGAACAATTTCTAAGAGACTGAAATTGGAAAGGAAGTTTAAACCTTTCAATAACGTGCGGAAGGGGCAAAGGATCACGGAAAAATGATTTGTTTTTGAATTATAAAAAAACAAACACAGTGAAGGGCAAACATGACCTATCGAAATCTATTAGTTCTAAATCTTGATCATAATGCCCTAATGAGTTAAGGTCTAATGTGGGTATCAACAATTTTTTCAAAGCAAGGCATGGGTCGTGGTCTTAAATCTTCAATTTTTGGGAACGTTCAGCATGTTGTCAACTGTGAAGTACAGTTAACATTAAAATTTTGAAAAACATTTGCACTGTAAAGCTACCGGTACAATATTTACAATCAACAACAAAATTATTAAAAAAAAAACAAAATTAATGCATCAAAAATCTGACACAATTTATCCACTTATGCAAAAGTAATCGGTGATTTTCCTGAGTGCGTCAGCTTTTAAAACTATTAACCCAACTACAAAAATTGCTTTAAAGTTAAACAAATTATCCAGCATATGAATATCACATTATGCATTTAATATATTCCAAACCAAACACTACAACTTAAATCAAACTTCGATTTCTGAGTATTAAAAAATTCTAATTGCTTGTTAGACATATTTCAGCAACAACACGTGATTTCGTTTCCTGGGATCACAATTAAATGCGAATAATTCCCAACTGTGAATAGCAGCTATTTTCAAAAACATAATTTTTAGTATTTAGAAGAACAGAAATCAGATAAATTACTACTGCTCTATTGTTAAAACCTCAGCTTCGGCGTCTGAGGGTCCAGTGGCATCGCCTGTTGCATTTTTGTCTTGAAAATGATGCAGCTCTTTGAAGGCTGAGTACAAACTAAATAGAACATGAAGGGACTGGATTCGACTCCTGTGGACTGGAATGTCCAGGATGCTGCAAATCATATCGATGTAAGTCTGCAGGGAACAATCAAGATCTGCTGTGGGGAGGGAAGTTTCGGAAAGAAGGGATTCCACCTCAGGGGGCCATTCCTGCATCAGAAGATCAATATCAGGCATACTTTTGGAATAGTGCACGTTCTGAGGCGGTTTGCTTCGATGCAGCTCTTCCATATTGTCAATCCAGGAGTTAATAGCTTTTGAATTCTTGCTGGCATCAGGTACACTTCGAACTTGCATCGCACGGACCCCTGAGGTTTTTGATATGCTGCGTAGTTGCAAGTCTAGTACCGTTGGATCCGACTGTTTAGCGCAAGGCTCATCCAACACAGTCAAGCCTAAACTAACTACCTTCTTGTCAGGCCTTGGTACTTTCAGAAAGGCATCGATATCACCTACTGCTGGGATGTAGTCAGGGTTAAACGGCTTTAGTTTGTGCTCAAGCTCGATACTTTGTGGTGTGTATCTGGTAATATATTGAAAAAGTTCCTTGACTTCTTGAGTCACAGTCAGATGTTCGTAGTCGGCAGGATCGTAAGCTCCTTCGATTACCTCTGGGTTATCATCTTCCTCCGAAGATGTAGATTCACTTTCTTCTGAGTCCCCATCACTGAAATTCTTTTGGCCTGGTTGAGAACCAGGTTGACCGTCCCCCCCATCCACAGTTATTTGACCACCAGCTACATGCTGGAGATCATAATCATTCATGCTGAGGTCATCTGAGTTCGTTTGGTCGGAGGACATGGCAGTGTGCCTTGGATCACCTCGAGGAAATGAGTGTCCGGGAGGATTACTGAGACCAAGAGGCGATTTTCTCGGTGTAGGAGTATATAAACTTGCTACCTATAACAAAGAAGTAGTATTAATAAATTAAGTTGACAATGATGAGCTGCTGTGCGTGGGGCCATAGGAATCATGGTTAGCAGCATTTTTATGATCATTAAGGTGAATTTACACAGTATCCGTTTTTCGTACGTTTTCGTCCGTTTTTTTACGTTTTTGCTTCTCCTTGACAAAGTATGCGCTTTTTCATCCGCATTTTTATGTGTCCATATCCGCACTAACCAGACAGTCACATACTGGACAAAAGTTTTCTGAAAAATTTTTTTTGTAAAGGAGTACAGTTCTATTTCGAAATATCGCTCTTATCGTTCATACACAAAATTTTTGAACAAAATTTTTATCTATATATAACAGTCTATTAGGTTGTCGCATAAGTTCGTTCGTATTTATGGAACATGTTACTTCAATACATGGAATTGCACTCAAAAATTAACATAATATATCTTTGCAAATTTGTATCTGATAAAAAGATAACATTCACGTAAAAAAAATGTATCCAAATAATCATTGTTTATTGAGCAAATGTTCCATAATAAATCAATCAATGAGATAGTCTCCACTTTGTTCAACAATTTTGCTCCATCGTTCCGGTAATTTTCGAATTCCAAAATGCCTTCGCGAAACTTCTGAAACCATTTTTGTGCAGTTCGCTCTGTTATCGCTTCTTCTCCATACACTTTGCAAATATTCCTGGCTGCCTCAGATGCATTTTCCTGTCCATTGAAATGAAAAAGAAGTAAATGTCGGAAATGAAGTTTTTTTTCAACTTGACACTCCATCTGAAAGGGAATGGAATAATGCTATCGAATAGACAAAATCGGTTGACAACAAATTTGAAAATGCATAAATGATTAGTATAATGTGAATATTTACGTAAGAAGTGTCACAAAAAATGATAAGCACACATAAACATCTCAATAACAAAAAGCGAACGAACTTATGCGACAACCCAATACTTAGTGCGTATATGGACTTACAAAAATGCGGATGAAAAAGCGCATACTTTTTCAAGAAGTAAAAACGTAAAAAAACGGACGAAAACGTACGAAAAACGGATACTGTGTAAATTCACCTATACACAATCTTTGTTGAAATCCCACCCCAGGTGGTCACACTGTTAGCCCTTAGAGATAAGGAAGTTTACGGTAATTCTCTCTATTTGACGGCATCAATCAAGCATCAAATTTAAGTGGAAAAAAGTCCAAAATCGATCGGAAAACTTGAAACAAAATCCCTAATCACAAACTCTTTTTAAGTAAATACAGACTTGTCCAAAATAAAAGCGCCATTGTTGCTTCCCAAGAGTAAAGTAAAAATATACAGCGCACCCATCATTAAATCAAGCTCTTCTCCCAAATTTTTAAAATCGGAAAAAAGTTAGTAATTTTAGACTTGAAATCACATTTCTAAAAAGTGCGAAAGGTTTTGCACTTAAATTTCAAAAAGTAATTTATAAATATTTGAGAGTTGCAAGAAATCCAGGCATTGTTAGATTATGGTGTTGTCCCATTTGTATAGTTTTTTTTGCCATGTTGTTGTAGGCAAAAATCATCAGTGGAACACCACCATAATATTTTAATCGGCAAAAAAAGTCCATTTAATACAAAGGAGGTGGGGTAAACACTAGGGGTATTCCTAAAAAAAAAATTAAAAGCAAAAGTGCCAGTGGATGAACTTTTTATTATATAGCAAGAATGCAACAATGATTTTTTTTAATTTTGAAAAAAGTTTCCCCACAAACGTGATTTTCGGCCCCCACCTACCCCCAATTTTGTGCTTTTTTGTTTGCAGTGCTTTACTGGCTCAAACAACATGCTTAATACCCTTTCTGAAGGATGACCCTTACTCTTACACAGACTTTAAAAAAAATTTGGTCGAAATCGACCAATGGGGTCAAGAGATATAAGCAATTAATTACTCTAGTTGCACAATACTCCCTCTAGTGGCAGAAATTCAAAATGCTCTATTGCTGGTTGATTTGTGTAAAATTAGTGTCTAATCCTACATTTTCGGTAACGACAAATTGAATGCAATGGTTAGTTTTACAGAATTTTGGCACTAGGGGGCAGCAAACATGATTTGATTGATATTGGTGATTACCAGAGGTGGATTCCTCGAAGACGTCCTTGGCCTCGAGGCCTCAAGTCCTCGAAAATCAGCCTGTCCTTGGCTCAAGGACAGCACTATTTTTTGAATTGTTAAAATTATAAAGAGCGCCTGAAAAATTTTTTGGAAAACGTTTTTTTGTGGAGGTCTCCTGAAAAATTTTTGTGAAGACCTTTTTTTTTTGGAGATCGCCTGAAAAATTTTTGTCGTCTTTTTGGAGATCGCCTGAAAGATTTTTGTGATCTTTTTTTTTTTTTGGAAAGCACTTGCGCTTGTGTCCTTGGTCATTGGCCTTGAGCATTCCTGTCCTTGGCGTCGAGAGTGTCTGTCCTCGGAGAGGCTCTCCTTGGCCTCGGATTTTTTTTGTGTCCTTGGCCTTGAGCCTTGTGTCCTCGACTCTACCTCTGGTGATTACAGTATATACTATAAAGATGTCAAAATTTTTTGCTACTGAAACTAAACATTTGAGGACTTTCATGACAACTTAGAGTGCTTGTTGCTTAAAAATTTAATGTAATAATCTTTTTTGATCAATCTTCAGGTTGCAAGTTTGCCGAAGAATAACTTAAAATTGGCAGTTGAGTTACTATTAGCTTTATGTCCATTTATGCCTAACAGGGCATTTTGTTGTAAGTTTTAAAGATCCCTCTTGCTCCATACCCTTTCTGATGACTCCTTTCCATATTGCAGACTGTGTGGGAGACTGCTGCTCCATCACTGATTTCTGAAAGAATGCTGGATGCTTTTTTTCGCAAGAAACCCCTAGGATGGGTTACTAACTCGACTGCTTTTTTAGTCATTTGTCATCTATATCTATTAGGTGGCTCGTTTTCTATGTTTGTTATATTTGCAGAACTTGACCAATCACTGCTGTCATATTCTGGAGCTTTCACTATCATTGTTGTTGAAGGTTCACAGCTTTCATTAAAAGGTTTCTTCAGAAGTTTTCTTTTTGAAGGGTGAATGGTGATCAAGGGAGACTTTTTATTTGTGATATATCCAATTAAATTTAACTTGGTTTTAATATAGCTTTAATAATACCATTAAATTTAACTTGGTTTTGATATAGCTTCTGGTCCTTCTCGCACAGCCACTCTCCATCTAATTTGTAATATCAAATATCTTAGACATCTCTGCTTCAAATTTGCTGGTAGGTCTGTGCTGATATTTCTCATATTGTTTGATTAGACAAGTTAAACGATACTCATTGCACCTTTTTCTGTTAAGAGGGGAAAGTTCAGTTTTGCCCTAAGACCAGTAAGCTCTTTGCATACAATGGAAAGTCTATCTTTCTTTGACTTGGTGCTCTCCAGCAAAAAGTAGTAACGGCCGAGTATATGTTTTTTTGAGGGCATACGCACAAAATTAGTTAAGCAGTCAACTATTGGCAGATGTCTCCTTGTGGGTTCTTGCAAGGAGAAACTTTTGGCAGGTAGATTATCAGTTTATGCATAAACACTTTTTTGAATAATTCTAGCTGATTTATGATACGCCATAACTCTACACAAATAAGAAAATTATTTGAACTTTTAAAGGTGACTCACGAGTTTGGTAAGATAAAGAAAAAAATCAGTTTATAGTTTTTAAATATAGCAATTATTCTTTTAAGTTTTTCTGTGATTGAAGGCTAAATCTGCAGTACACAGTAAGATATATCAGGTCAAGCCATTAATAGCTGATTTGGGATCGCAGGTATGTGATTAAATGGTTAACAAGTATAACGTGTTGCATGGGAAGCACTGATCTGAATTTTTTTTCGCAAAATAACAATCAAAACTCACCCACTATGTGCCTGTGAACTAGGCAGGGCTCAATGTTTGCTGGTCAGCAATCTAACCAAAACTTCACAACTAGGAAACAGCTCACCCAAGAGCGATTACGAAAGCAAAGGCAAAAGGTTTTTTTCTAGACTTGCGCTGAAATGCACAGCTAGATATAATAACGGCCCAGAACCTGCAATCCTTTGACTGCCAACCGTATGCTATTACTTGCATGAAACTGAAACCTGAAGATTGAGCTAAAAAGATTATTACATTTTAGTTTTAAGTTGTCATAAAACTACTAAAACGTTAATTTGCAAAAAACTTATGCACCTTTAAAGCATAAAATCACTAATATTGATGAAATCACGTTTGCTGCCCCCTAGTGCCAAAATTCTGTAAAACTAACCATTGCATTCAATTCGTCGTTACCGAAAATGTAGGATTAGACACTAATTTTACACAAATCAACCAGCAATAGAGCATTTTGAATTTCTGCCACTAGAGGGAGTATTGTGCAACTAGAGTAATTAATTGCTTATATCTCTTGACCCCATTGGTCGATTTCGACCAAATTTTTTTTAAAGTCTGTGTAAGAGTAAGGGTCATCCTTCAGAAAGGGTATTAAGCATGTTGTTTGAGCCAGTAAAGCACTGCAAACAAAAAAGCACAAAATTGGGGGTAGGTGGGGGCCGAAAATCATTTGTGTGGAAACTTTTTTCAAAATTAAAAAAAATCATTGTTGCATTCTTGCTATATAATAAAAAGTTCATCCACTGGCACTTTTGCTTTTTCTAAATTCTAAAAGAAAATTTTAAGGAATACCCTTAGTAAACACTCTCCTGTTGTTGTTTTTTTCTTTTTTCTTAATTTTGAAAAAGTCTTTTTTTGAATTACGGAGTCAAATTTATTTACAAATAACCCCTATAAACTTGAATTTACTGGGATGAAAGGATGTTCCCCAATTTAGAGCTTTGTCGGAGCCACTTCATCAACTATTGGGCTATTTCTTTTTTACTCATATTGAATAGATTAAAAGAACGCCTTGAAAAACGTCATAATACGTTTTTTTGTTATTTGTACTTTGACTTGGGCATTTTGGGATTTCAAATCAAAAAACAAGCTAAATTTAAACTGCCTATTATGTCAATGAAAAAATTACATTTTGTGTCAAAAAGCAGCAATGACGAACACTGATTACTTCATCAACTCAATTGCAATTTTTACTCAAAAATTAGAACACCAGCTCATATACCAAATCAGGTAGGAGAAACTTTTCTCTTTTATTATGTGTAAAATGAGTTACGTAGATAGCATAGCATAATAAACTCAAGCTATTATATAAGAGCGTTGACTTGCTGACAAGTTTTGGCCTACAGAAACATTTCAAGGTTAGTCAAAATTCCACATATAGGTAAGCAAAAATATACGGTTTAATTTGGGGTTAATATCAGTTAAAGAGCAAGGATTTGAATGAGGCTTAGGTTTAAGTCAGAACTAATTTAATACATAGAAATTGCTGGAGAAATGGAGTCTTCCAAATCTGAAATAGCAATTTACATTCGTTCAAATGAGCCTGGCATTCTGAAACAGTCTAACCACACCAACTCAGAGCATCTTTTTTTTGGATTCTGTTTGCAAGTCTTTCATCATGCTGGGCCACCACATTGCTTGGCGTTACATCAGACTGCTTGGCCCCAGAAGGAAATAAGTGTAAATAAAAGACACAATACCGCATTGCCAGTTTGGGAATTAAACCAGGAGCAACAACGCATAGCCAGTTTGGGAATCAAATCAGGAGTCAGCAACCTTTCGATCACTAACCCTAAGCTTTACCACTGAGCTATCACTGCCACACCCCACTAATGATAGAAAATTCAACACTAATAAAACGTTTAATCGTTTTGCGGGCTTCTGGCCTAAAGGCTACCAGCGCAGAAGCCAAGGGAAGAGCCACCAGAACGATGACTACTTAAAACAAGCAAAGCGAAAAAGTTACCCTCCCACAGGATTCAAACCTGCAGCCTTTGGATTGCCAGATAAAAAAAAAAACTAATGATGCTTATTATGAAACTATCGCCCACAAATCATCTTCAACAACTTGAAATCAAAATACCTCTTCAGAATCGTTAATTTCTAAGCTTTCGTCGTAATGTTGATTCACAACTAATTTTGTTTCTTCCCCAGGTTTTGCCATTAGCAAATACAAGAAACAAAAGTCATTTATCTAAAACTGATACATCATTAATAACTTGTTCCAGAAGCTACAGTATTTCTGAAATATATACAGCTACATAAAGATTGTTTTACAGGTACTTATTTTTTGTTGAAAGCAACTCAGCGATGATTTTTTATTAGAGTTCGAAACATAGGCTATCTGTAAGCACTCGCAAAACTTGTAGGCTAAGTTTTTTTTGTTTTTTTTTTTGATAAATGATCTGAGTTTTATTGAATGAACCCTAAAAAAATGGTCAAAAAATAAATGAACCACTTCATGAGTGACACCACATGCGTGTCATGATAGCCCATCCACAAAATTTAGTAGCCTAGTACAGCTGCTGTTTCAAGGAATATCACCTCTCATTCGCTAGGTTAGCTAGGTAGGCTTATCATCTACTCTCAAATGATTGCTGTGCCACATTTCAACAACTTGCAATGATAGACAAATTATTGCTAATACTGACTCGCAACTAATAATATACTGTAATAATCACTTTACTTACATTATTTACAAGAATTACGCTGAACGTTTTCGGCAAAACACTATGCCCTTGTCAAAGCATCTAAACAAATATAACAAACTATTAGTTTTCACATAGAATAAAATCAAAATTGATTTATGCTTTCGCTAACTTTTGCGGTCGCTTTAAGTTCGAATGAAACCAACTAAACACTAATTACATCAAAGATGCAATCAGACGAAATAAGCAGTGCAGTTAAACGTCGGAAAAGCGGACGAAAAGGTTTTTTTAAAGTTGTCACCATAAATGTTTTAGCAGCTGTTGTGGGTAATTTTCAAATTACTGTCGAAGCAAATGACGAGTGAACGATCAAAAACTACCGAATCAAATGACGAGTGAACGATCAAAACTACCGAATCAATCAAAATATTTTTAAGAATGAAGAGCCATTTCCATACAGCTGACTGTTGAGTTAGGGTTTGTATTTTTTAATTAATAATGCTTCATGTATTTTGGTGTCGTAGTCCAGGGTACACTTTTGTAAAATTGAAAACGATTTAAAAATATCTTCAGATTTGACACAATTATTGCAGTCTAAAATATGCTCTTTAACAGCACTTTTCCGAGTTGTGCTGTTTAATGCCCAGTGTTCCTTTACTCTAGTTACCAAATGCCTGGCTGAGTTACCAATGTAAATCAGATCCGCCTCACGCGTCTATCATTTTTCATGACCGAGTGAGGCGGATCTGATTTACATTGGTAACTCAGCCAGGCACTTGGTAACTAGAGTAAAGGAACACTGGGCATTAAACAGCACAACTCGGAAAAGTGCTGTTAAAGAGCATATTTTAGACTGCAATAATTGTGTCAAATCTGAAGATATTTTTAAATCGTTTTCAATTTTACAAAAGTGTACCTTGGACTACGACACCAAAATACATGAAGCATTATTAATTAAAAAATACAAACCCTAACTCAACAGTCAGCTATATGGAAATGGCTCTTCGTTCTTAAAAATATTTTGATTGATTCGGTAGTTTTGATCGTTCACTCGTCATTTGATTCGGTAGTTTTTGATCGTTCACTCGTCATTTGCTTCGACAGTAATTTGAAAATTACCCACAACAGCTGCTAAAACATTTATGGTGACAACTTTAAAAAAACCTTTTCGTCCGCTTTTCCGACGTTTAACTGCACTGCTTATTTCGTCTGATCGCATCTTTGATGTAATTAGTGTTTAGTTGGTTTCATTCGAACTTAAAGCGACCGCAAAAGTTAGCGAAAGCATAAATCAATTTTGATTTTATTCTATGTGAAAACTAATAGTTTGTTATATTTGTTTAGATGCTTTGACAAGGGCATACTGTTTTGCCGAAAACGTTCAGCGTAATTCTTGTAAATAATGTAAATAAAGTGATTATTATATTATTAGTTGCGTGTCAGAATTGGCAATAATTTGTCAATGGTTAGCAAAGACAGATGGAGTTTGTCTATGGTTAGTGAAGACAGATGGAGTTGAAGGTCAGTTGTAACGTGCCATCAAGTCATTCTACTGCCGACCAGAGGTTTGTGTTTAAGTAAAAGGCAAGCAATCAAAGCCATTCCACGCGGCGTTGGACTGCGGCAAGGGTGCGTTTTGTCACCTCTCCTTTTCATTGTTTACATAAATTGGATCGACAAATGCAGCCAAGATGATGAGTGTGCCATGATTGGAAGTTGCAAAATTAGTCGCTGATGATTTGGTTCTGCATTCTTCTACAGAATCTGGCCTCCAGCGTGCATAAAATATTGCAAAGGCATGTGACAATACCGGAATGAAAATAAAAACAGCCAAAATTGAGGCACTTCATCTTTCAAGAAACCCTGATCAGTGCGTGCTACAAGTGAATGGAGTGAAACTTGAGCAGGTAGAAAAGTTCAAGTATCTTGGGGTTGCATTCACGAGTGACAGAAGGCAAGACGAAGAACTAGATACCCAAATTAGCAAGGCTTGTGCTGTAACATTGAAAATGCTGAATGGAGAAGGAATTCTCTGGTTAACACAAGTGTGCCAAGTTGCGTGGAAGTATGGAAAAACTTCCAGATATTGGCAAACAGGTGTGATTATTGTTGAACTATGCTTTCTTCAGTTGACGATACAAGAATTGTCGAAAAAGGCAAAGCTTTTAATTTTCAAAATAGCTTTTGTTCTCATTCTCACCTATGGTTATGAACCTTAGGCAATCACCCAAAGAGTGCATTCTCAAGTGCAAGAGTCCGAAATAAGGTTTTTACAAAAAATTGAACGAGTTACACTGTTTTAACAAGATGCATAGCTCTGAGATTTGAAAATCTCCAAACAACAAGTCGTTACTTCTCCGAATTGAAAGACCTCTGCCTAGACGGTTTGGGTAAGTAAGCAAAATGCTTCAGGAAAGACTTCACAAACAAACTTTGCTTTCTGAAGCAAATGGGAAAAGACCAGTTGAACGACCGAGAAGTAGATGGACCAATTACGTTGAAGATCTTGGATGGAATCGCTAGGGACTTCACACAAGCAATATGATGGATGTGATGGAAGACCATCAAGAATGGCAACTTAATGTCGAACTGCTGCCCTTGCAACCCTCACAGAGAAGCAGGCAATGAAGAGAGAAGAAGAAGAAACTTATTCATGCAAAGTTTCATAACACGAAGCAGTTTTACCATTATCACATCAAATGCACAAAAAGTAGAACCCAATCAGCTCACCACCAACACAGCAAATGGAAACAGGCATAGCAAAGCATAAATATGACAAATTCTTGTCCAGTGCCATTACAGATGAGATTCGCAAAGACGATGTGGGGTACATCAGTGATTAAGTTTTTCGTCACCTTATTCAATAAATCAATAATCAAAATTTTAATCAAAAATTTTACATATTATCCGCCACAGTTTTTGGACCGCATCACTGTTAAGGCACAGTTTCAATAAATTAAATTGATTCTACAGTATTGTATCCCTGTTTTGCTTTTTAGTTTAATACATAACAGATACCGCTAACCACACATTTACGAGGTAAACTGGTGCTCATTAAGAACAACTTAAAACAAAGCTATAAACTCTACCACAAAGAAAATTGTATTTACTGTAATCTGTGTGTCTTAACTTGAGTATCGGCATGCTTCATAGACAAAGTTTTGCCAATAACTTTACTGTCAGCTGTGGATAACAGTGAAACTGAAAAAAGCTTAAAAAGGATCAACTCTTTAACCAATTAGTACCAGTAGGCCTCAGTCTCCAGCAAATGCTCTACTCCAGATTTATTTGATATCACTAAACCACAAAAATTGTAAAACAACAGCAATGATTAGTTAAATTATTAAATCTGAAATAGACTAGTAGTAGGGATGTTCATTTCAGAATATCTGCATATTCTACAATAATTTCGAATCTTTTTTTTGAATTCCAGAATCTTTCTAGAACATTGCATCCTATTGCAAAATATTGTTTCCAGACAATTTCAATCGATTTGACAATGCATTGTTATAATGATGTCTATATCAATAGTGGCACAAATGCATTGTTATGGTCACTTGTCGATCACCATTTTATGCTTTTTCTCTATGATAAAGAAGATATACTTGCTTATTGCTGCCACGAGGAAGAATCCATAAATTTTCAATCTCTTTTTCCCCATAAAAACGAACGAGAAGAGAAACATAAGAGTTTCAAGACAAATAAGCAATTCAGTATTGTCATGCACAGCTCACTTGTGTGCGTACTCCATACAGTCGTACATGCCTTCTATTACTCGAACTTGCACGCTGTTTGCTGTGTGCACTTGTTACTGAGTGAGCAATGCGCGATCAACTACGTTCATACAAAAACAATGCGGAAGCAGCGCATCTTAACAAATCTTTACTATTCCGATTCCATAATTTGGAAGTGGTTCAATTTTGGAACTGGTTCCAATGGATTCGATATTCCAGAATGAACATCCCTAACTAGTAGTAGTACTACCTGCTACAGGGTAGCTGAAAAGTACCAGACATTAAAAGTTTGTAACAAATTCCAAATTTTGACTTTATGATAGGCTACTGTACCGGTACTGCTTGAAATCAAGTTTTTTGAAGAAATGACAATTACAGATTACTTGAGGTAGCAAGAGCTGTCTCAAACCTTTTTTCACAATTTTCCTTATTTTCAAAAATACGATTTAAATAATCCATTTGGCTCTTTACCATTGGCTGCATAGGCAACCTGAACCCTGCATTTAAAAATTTCAAGACATCACACTCCATAAAAGCTGAAAGGCTGACTTTGCAAAATTTTTTGCAGACTTTAGGTTATTGCCTACTACAGTATAGCAGCCCCAAAACAACACCAGCCTGGTCTACGAGTCCTATTTTTGATAACTATTTTTCATTACGCTAAGTCAGATCTGGCAACCTGATAAGCTAGGCCTATCAAGACCACAGCCTATCGATATTATTACTATATCATTTATTTCTTTATTTATTAAGTACTATGGCGCCTAGCTCACATCCAAACACACTAACAAATGAAGAGAAAAGTAGTATAAAGAGTACCTATTTGCAACTGTACCACTCAAAAAAACACACACACAAAAACATACATATCAGGTATAACTACTAGTAAAAGATGCAATTCAGTTGAAATACTGAAAGTAACATACAGAAGTTACAGACATCGATTAATAAGTCAAATGGCAAATATCATGCAAATCAAATTTCTTAGGACGTGTTTTAAAAGCAGCTAATGTAGAAGATGAAACAATAGACTCAGGTAGCAAATTCCAAACTGAAGTGATCCGATAACTGAAAAAATAACTATACGTGTCATATTTAGGTCTGTGTTAGCATCTAAGAATAAAACTATGTCTACGCAGCTTGTAACTAGTTTGAGCACATTGAAAGAAATCATCAAATTTAACATCTATTAAATGATAACAAATCTTGTATGTAAGAATCAGATCAAATTCCAATCTATGATACTCCAAAGGTTTTAAATTAAGCTTAGACAACCTATCAACATAAGAAGAAAAAGGAATATTGCAACGTACAGTATACAAATTTTTCTGGTGAAATTTTTTTGCAGAGATTCGATAGAACATATATCTCTTGTAACAGTTTAAGATGAGCAGACCATGCCGAGGTATTATACTCTTAACTTAGGACGAACATGCGTAATATCAGGTTTCAGCGAAGTACAAATGTTTTTACTGGAACAAGACTTTAAAATATGATAAGAACAAGTCTGCAAGTAAAAGCAGAAGTTACAATTTGTGAAACATGACAAGACCACTTCAAATTATTACATATCAAGTAGGGATGGGCATTTCAGAATAGCTGGCTATTCCAGAAAGCAGTGTCTGCTGCACCGGCCCGGTTTCCAACATCTAATCGCTGCTGCACTGGCGGCGCCGGTTGTTTCATTTTGCTATTTAATTTACTACCTCTCAAGCTGGCATCGCTGCCCGAACCCTAGTTAACTTTAATCATTAAGTTTTACAGAAAAAAAGAATTATGATGCAAAATAGCTCTCTAGCGCTATATTTGCCAAGCGTGTCCAGCGCGAATCAATACCCCAACCCTCGGCTCCACAGCCAAGCGCTCTAACCACTACGCTATCAGGGCTTCGCATTTGATGAGTCAAAGTGCCATATTTAAATTGAATCAATGAGAAAAAAGCAATATAATAGGCTGCCGCTACTCCAGCGATTTGATGTCAGAAACCGGACCAGTGCAAAAGACACTATATACCATTCCAGAATTATTCCGAATAGCTAAAACCAAATCCAGAATACTGAATCCTATTCTAGTTTAAATTAACTTAATTTGCTGAAAAAGTGAACAACCAGTCAACCACCACCGATATCCAGAAAAAATTTATTCAACCATTTGCTAAATTAAAGCAAAACTTTATTGCAGTGCATAACATTGAGTGCTTCTAAATGTTCACCATTTAGTTGCGTTCTTAATTTGCTCACAGTCAAGCCTGCACTGGAGAAACATCTTTCGAAAGAAGCTGCTGTTGCAGGAATGCAAAGGTATTTTAAAACAAGTTGCTTCAAATGGAAAAGTTGAGAATTTGTGGACCACCATTTCATGTGTCCAGCATAAAAGGTTAAAACATTAGATTTTTGGAGGGCACAGTTCGTGGGAAACTTTTCTTCATATTTGTTAAATCCAAAAACTTCATGTGTCTAGCGCGTGAGTGGTTAAAAATTTTCAATTTTGGCAGCCTCATTTGAAAGACCCCCCCATTTTGGTACCCCCAAATTTTGCCAAATTTTATCTTTTAGTTATATTTACTTAGCTTAAAAATTTCATGTGTCTAGATTAAAAGACTAAAAAGTTTGAATTTCATAGAGCCTGTTTGAAGGAAACCCCCATTGTGGCACCCCTAATTTTTGATAGGTTCAGTTTATTTTTAATATCTACCCATTCCAAAAATTAAGTCCCTAATGGTTTAAAAGTTCAATATTTTGGAGGACTCGATTGCGGGGGATCCTCTCAACGTGGAGCCCCCGTGTTCTATTGCGCAAATGTCCTTCCTGATACCTTCAATCGTTTAAACTTTGAATCCAGCGCATTTAGCAGTTTAAAAGTAGATATACTAGCTACAGAAGAAAAAAGATGCGAAACAAGAAAAATTGTATTCAAGTTGGGGTAAACATAACCAAAAAAAAGGTGGTTGATAGTGTGCTCAATAATCACAAACCATTTTTTATCAATATCAGTAGCCTAATTACTGAGTTATATCGATTTAAAATCGTCCACTTTCTGCCCATTTTCGACCTATAAGATTTTGGTTGCATGAGCAGGCGCCCTCAAAACCAATTTGCAGGTCAAGTGGTTTTTGAGTTAAAGCCAAATTAATGGTAAATTTTTAAGCCAAAAATTGCCATTTTTTACTTTTTTTGTGCCTCAATTCACAATCACGTGACCTAGGATCCCCAAAATTGGCACACATGACGCTTTCATTAATTTTTATGTCAAGTCCAAATTTCAACTTTCTAGGTTTTACCATTTGTTGGTTACAAGCAAATCAATCCTCATATGCCAAAATTCGTGATCAAAAACAAACGTACTTCACACTCATGCGAAGACCCAATTACAGAGCAAATGGCTCAACTAGGTACACTTTTATGTGAAAATTAACTGCAAACAATCTTTTTTTTACCAACGTAAAAACTGCGTTGATTCAAAACCAGTTCCAATTATCTCATTTATTTTTCAATTTGGATTCCAGATAGTTTGGGATTCGGATCTTTCTGGATTCGGTATTCTGAAATGCCCATGTCCAACATCAAGACACCCAAATCTTTCACAGTAGCTGAACACAAATTTTGATTATCTCCAACAAAATATTCAATGGTAATACAGTGCTATCTCTACGTTTAATGACTAAGTGCTGGCATTTAGTTGGGGCAAGAGATAATTGATGAGTAGCCTACCGGAAAAAGACTCAACTGAATTAAGATTTTTTTTGAAATTCAACACAGTTATCACTAATGCTAAACAGTTTGGCATCATCAGCATGTAGGTAAATGACAGTTGAAGAAATAGAAAAATTACAACACTTGGGTAGGCTATATAAGTCATTGATGTAAATATTGAATAAAAGAGGTCCTAAAACACACTCCTGCGGCATACCTTACCTAAATTTGACTATTATTTTACAATATAACTACTCTTTTGATAGGTGGTTCTGATTTAGATCTAACTACAGTACCAGTAGCCTAGTTCATCTAATCTAACTGGATGAAATGAACTGTCTAGCCTTACTAGGCGAAATTAGCCTACTGTAGGTCTAATATAAATGTCAAATCATTGGTCAAATTAATCCACAATGTTACTGCTTCACTTTTAAATCTAGCTGTTAAAATGAAATGTGCAAAGAGTTTATTAATCAAAGAAGGATTAAAGAGAGACTGCTCGAAATCGGTTTTATTGAAAAAATGAGAGCTAACTAAGGAAACAAAGAGGTGCCCCAAATATTTCTCCCTAATTCCCTTTATTCGCGAAAATACTATTTACTCCGTTTGACTCCGTACCATTTTGCGAAGTCAAAACAGGCATGAGCTGGCAAATTTTTTTCGCTGAGGAATGCGATGTTTGATGAGAAAGGTAAAATGATTCTGTGTTAGACCAGTTAGACCAATGACATAAAACTAGATGATACGCAACTCTTTTTCCCACTCTTTTTCCTCTTTGTTTCTTTATCATGCGGATTTTTGCTCTGTCTTTGCCCGCACTGATCTGCTGACAGTGACTGTACTGCACAGCCTTAGCCTTGTGTAACAACCAACAGGTAGCAATAATAATAAAAATCGTTGTCTCTAAAAGTAGTAGCTTTCGTAATTTGCTTAAGCACTTATGTCAACTGCTAAATTACCACCCAAAATCCAAATTTTGAGTAAGTTTTGCTAGAAATGACATAAATCATGTCATAAAAGCTCGTAGTTTTTTGCTGCATACAGTTAATGGTTGGTTGCTTGGTTAGTGGTTAGTTTGCGCGCTTTCATTTTTTTAATATAAAATTTTTTAATATAATATTTAATGTAATATTTCATTTTTTTAATTTTAATAAATTAAAACATGTTAATATTTTTTAATATTTTGCCGTATTTAAGCTGTTTTTGAATAAGACCGCTTTTTAAGACAAATTTTGGGGCGCTTTTGGCGCCTAAAATTGAAGTCACATTACTATGTCACGTCGTTATCTTTTTTTTTTTATTTGAATTGGTTTTATTGCTTTTTAAAATATTGACTTCATAATATTTTTGCTTGAAATTTTAGCTGCTAAGTTTATTTTGGGAGGTCGCCGCTCAAAATAATTTTGCCTTTTTCAACGAAAAATTGAAAAACAGTCGATTTTAAAAAGTTTTAGCGAAAAATTTCAAATTTGGATGTGATTAAAATATGGTGTCACCTCAAAACTGTGAAACCCTGAGCCGACCCCCTCTCTTTCTCAGTAACGCCACTGGCTCTTATGTCATTGGTTTGCTTGAATTTTATTTTCTCGCTTTTGTCGCCAATAGCAATAAAATTAAACTTTTTGCTATTGTTTCAGATTTGTCCGGTGTTGTGTGATTTAATTTTATTTATGACTCTTTTATTGACTAGAAACAGCGCAGTCCCGTTAAGTGTGGAGTGTATTGTGGAAGTTCTAAGCGATGCTGAGCTCCACATCCATTCTGCTCTAGATGAGGCTGGACCGTTTCTTACGTTTAGGTGAATCACTTGAATGTCCATTGTTGAATTAAAGTATTGGGCAGGAACAGAGTATAAATGAATAAGGAACAGATAAGGAACAGAGTGTAAATGAAATTATTAAAGTATCGGGCAGGCTTAGTTTTGGTTGTTGCTTGATTCAATTCTCACACACAGGAAAACGTTTCTAATGCACATTGCAGTGAGAATGCAGTACGTCATACACCTCAGACACCACCTGGGGATCTTAGTCACAACGAGGCTTATGCTGAGCCGAATCCACTTTTGTCAAATCACACACAACACCGCAGTTTGGCTCGTACACTACCACTCAAAACACAGGAGCTTGCTGAGAATCACAATAACGTGTACCGTGAATCATAGGCGTAGCCAGGATTTTTGATTGGGGGGGCCCAAACCCTCAAAAATTCGGCTGTCTTCACCTAAATTGAGAGTGAATTTTGGGCCGAAATCGGAAATTCGAACGATTTTTCCGCCCAAATTCAGGTGATCTGCAAAAAAAAAAAAAAAGGTCTTCACCGAAATTAAGAGTGATTTTTCAGCCGAAATCGGAAATTCGAACGATTTTTCCGCCCAAAATCAGGTGATCTCCAAAAAAAAAAAGGTCTTCACCGAAATTGAGAGTGGTTTTTCGGCCGAAACCGTTAGCTTTACTGTTACTTTACTGTTTAATTACTGTTATGTGCGCAATTACTGAAAAAAAACTGCAACTAAACAACGTCAGGCTATGTTGTCATAACTTTTTGTCGTTAGTGGAGTTTTGATTGGGGGGGGCCCGGGCCCCGTGGGCCCCCTCCCTGGCTACGCCTATGCCGTGAATCACAACCCGCACATAACTTTGCACTGCACCGCAGGGGAATTTACGCACAGAACAATCAGTCTGATGCTATTAAGAAGTCTGATGCACCCCATCATGATCACCGGTATACACCTTCATCTAACAACACTCAGACACATTTCCACGACAAAAACCCTCACGTCGGTCCTCAGGAGTACCAACTTTTGCTTAAAGAGGCTCGTGAAATCCGGTTTACCGGCAAAAAGTTGCCTTTCATTTTTTACTACAGTCAAATCATTGAACTTTTGGATCGTTAGACCTTAAATGGATAGACCTTAGATTTGGATGGACCTTAGATGCTAACGTACTCACAAAATGTTTGAAAGCAGTAGAGCAATGGCTATGCTGTAACAAATTAAAGCTAAATAATAAAAAAAACTCAATGTATTCTGTTTGGTCGTACCTGCAAACAATCTAGTTCTATTGCAAATGCGTTCAATACTGTTGATATTCCTCTGACTTCGTCCATTTGTGTTAAAAATCTTCGTGTTCTGCTAGACAGCAATCTATCCATGGAAGGCCAGATCAAAAGTATTATTAAAAAATGTTTTTTCAATATTCGTAATATTGGCAAGATCAGAAAGTATCTCGATGAAGATAGTTGCAAAATGTTGGTTAATAACTTGATTATTTCTCATCTGGACTATTGTAATGCTCTTTATCACGGTTTACCTGATTGTTTATTGAACCAATTGCAAAGAGTGCAAAATACTGCTGCTAGATTGGTATTGTGTATCCGTAAATCTGCTCACATAACTCCTGTTTTAATGAAACTGCATTGGTTGCCTGTCCAACATCGAATCAAGTTCAAAATTCTGATGCAAGTGTTTAAAATTTTGAATGGTCAATCACCTTTATATCTAGTTGATTTAATATCTAGACATGTACCTACTCGAGCCTTACGTTCTCGAGATACAGATCTTTTGGCTGTACCTCGCTCCTCTTCAAAATTTGGTGATCGTAGATTTAGTGTAAGTGGCCCTCGGTTATGGAACGATTTACCTATCTATATAAAAAATGCTGAATCCTTAACTCAGTTCAAAACTTTGCTGAAAACTTATTTTTTTACCCAAGTGTTTGTTGAAGCTTAGATGTACTTAAATATTTTGCTTTGCTCAGTATTAGTATTTCGATATTCATTTTATGGTGTTCCATTATCCTCTTAGACTGTGTACTTAATGTGCTATATCTCCAAAAACTGACTCAACTACCTGTTTAATGTTAATAGCACCACTATACTTTAATATTGACTAGGCCAGTTGACCTGCAACGTAGTGATTTAGTTTTTCCTACGTTTTTTATTTTGTGCCTTAAGGTCTGCCTAAAGTCAATGTATTTTGATCAATACTCCCTTGCTTGTTTTCTTGTTGTGTTTCCTGTTATCTTTTTTGTTTCTTTTTCGGTTTCCAGGGTGAGGGTTAATAGCTATCCGATTTGCTTAGGGAGATAGTATGCAAAAAAAAAAATCACTTTGAATATATTGATAGTTTTACCGTGCTGTGTGTGTAAATTGCTTTTCGATTTTCTGTAAAGCGCCTTTGATCTGATTCACTTCAGGAAAGGGCGCTATACAAATTTCTGTTATTATTATTATTATTATTATTAACTTTTGGATCGTTGCCCTGATCGAAATCGTAAGATGGACCTCTTGCATGCCTCATGCCAAGAGGAGGCTCGAGAAGCTGTCGCAACCCTTGTACTTCCTGTACCGGGATGGGGTGTTGACAAGCAAATTCAGAGAGCATTAGAAGGGCTTCGACTGCGTTATGGTTGCAATGGTTTTCTGTCTGCACCGCTAGTAAAGCGAGTTCGCTCGGGTCCGAAACTTCACAGGATTGATCTTTCTGTGTTGGAAACCCTAATATCAGATCTGAACGATTGTGAATTGTATGAAAGAGCACATAAACAGATTGATTCACTAGACAGCTCTTTCATAATTGATATCGGTGAACATCTTCCGAACTTCTTCAAAAATCGGTATGCCGACTATCTACAAGATCGATACCACAGTTTGAACAAGCCTACATTTGACTCTTTCAAGTCCTTTTTGAATCGTGAGCTGGAACGAATCAACTCAACATTCGCTCAACGGTTCTTAAGGCTAGCACATGACCGTTCAGACAAGTCACATGCACCAGCTAAGCTCAGAGTGCATCAGGCAAGCATTAATGTGAAAACAGAACCCAACAATTACAGACCATCACCTGTGACACAACACTCTCAGTCTCATACACGACAGCTCCCTGTGTGTTTTATTTGCTCTACCCCTGGTAAAACGAACCAACATTTGCTTAATGAATGCAACACATATAGGAACATGACATTGCAACAATGCTATGATAATATCAAAACGGCAGGTCACTGCATTAATTGCTTGCAACAACATGACTTGAAAGATTGCATACACAATTGTAAATGCAGACATTGTGGCAAACACTACCAACACAAGCACACAACTTCTCTTCATGCTCTGTACACACCTGTACTTCCCCCAGGAAATTCAGGTAGCCATGGGGCCGCCACATCTTTCCATCTTCCGGCGTGGAGACCTCGTGGGGCCGCTAGCTTTTCAAATCATCAACCCGAAAAGAGTGGAGGAGCTGCTGGTCCGTCTTTCCTGGTGCAATCGGCCGATACTATGAGCCAAAATGATGCAAGGGATGTCCCAGTCAAGAAGCAGGTACTAGGCTTACATACCAGAAAGGCGGGTGTACTTACGCGCATTTCGGCTATAAGGGTCATAAATCCTCAGACAGGAAATAGCTTGAATGTGTATGCTCAACATGACTCGGGCTCCGAAGTAACAATTGTGTCTGACTCACTTGTGAATGAACTTGGTTTAAAAAGTGAAGGAAGCTCTCGGATAATTCTGCACACAGAGACTGAAAGAAAAGAATCCGACTTTCACTATGTTTCCTTTGATGTAGAAGCTCTACACAATGGCGACCATTTTAACATTCAACAAGCTTTGGTCATGAATAATTGGTCTGATGACAGTTACACATTACCACATGACTATGATCTTTCCGAGTATTCTCAGTTTGATAATGTAGAATTTGAGGTGTTACCAGATCGGAAGTGTGTCGATATACTTCTTGGGCTTGACAATTCCCATGTTATGACAGCCCTAAAAGAACGCACAGGACTCCATGGTGAACTCCATGCAATCAAAACTCCAATTGGGTGGGTGGCATCGGGAGGATCAGGCAAGACTTATTCTTATCATTCAATGCGAGTATCAGTCAACACGAACTGTGAATCGATCCGAAGAGATGATTCTTGAACTGCAGCAAGTAATTCGGGATATGACACTTGAAAATGACGAGATCCAGCTATAAAGAAGTGTCAGAGAGACTCAGCAAATTGTGGAAGGCTCCAACACTACGGTTGTAGATGGAAGATATCAAATGCCTGTCCCGTTTAAAGAGAACGTAAAAGACTTGCCCTACAACTTTCCCTTGGCAGCAAAACAGTTATCTTTTCTTCGACGCCGAATGCTGCTCCAACCGGAGTATTGTCAAGTGTTGACCGAGGCTATAACTGAGCTCAGGCAAAACGAGTTCATAAAACCTGCCGATAGAGAGTCCAGCAATCAAATAAACTATCTGCCATACTTTCTGACCTCTCAATCCAAACCCAGAGTTGTATATGATGGGTCTGCTACTTATGAAGGTCGCTCCATCAACAATTGCATTCACTCGGGACCAGACCTTCTCAATTCACTCGCAAATGTTTTGGCTAAGTTTAGAATGGGCAAATAAGCTTTAATGGCAGATATAACAAAATGCTTTTTCCAGATATCACTCCCTGAATACCAACAGGATCTTTTCCGAATTCTCTGGTACAAAGATGACGACATAAGCAAAGGGGAATTACAGCCGTATAAGTTTACGAGGCATGTGTGGGGAATCGTCAGCTCACCATACATAGCATGCGTAGCAATCCGCAAAACGGCTGAAGAGAACCCCACGAATGCGTCTTCTCAACCACCGACACGATGCGAAATTGTATGTACATGGACGATTTGCTTTTTAGTACTGATACCCTGGATAAAGCCCGACTAGTGGCATCAGAATCTGTCAGACTGCTTGCCAGTAGAGGCTTCAAACTGGTTAAATGGACAGCCTGCCGAAAGGCCGTACCTGTCATTGCTGAAATGGAGGAGGCAGTTTTGGCACCCTCAATCAGGACCTTGGACTTAAAAACTGAGGAGCCACTTCCTGATCTCAAAGCGATGGGGTGCACATGGAATGCAGAAGAAGACACTCTGAAGGTTCACTTCTCTGCTTCCAAGCCTCAACACTACACAAGACGTGGCTTGTTAAGTCAACTAGCCAGCATTTATGACCCTTTGGGTTATTGCGCTTCCTTATTTTTGAGAGGGCGTCTCATCTTACAGCAGTTGGCAATAGAGGGAAAATCATGGGATGAATCAATTAGGCTACACAAACTCATGTTAAAGCGTGGAATCGTTGGCAAACCACTCTAGAAGAGTGGAAAGATCTTATTATACCTAGATGGTATTTTGCGACCTCATCTTTTTCTGATGACGACGTTAACGCAGAATATGAACTTCATGCCTTTTCTGAAGCTTCCAATGAAGCTTATGGATGTGTCGTTTACTTGCGGAAGCAAACACAAACTGAAGTCGGCACCTCGTTTGTGTTTGGGAAGAGCCGTGTCGTTCTAAAACACCAACAGAGTTGGCCAATCGCCAATAAAGAATTGTTTGCTGCCGTCATATTTGTAGACCTGATGTCTCAAGCTCATAAAGCACTTCAACTGCCCCATTGCCAGAAGTTTTTCTGGTGCGATTCAAAAGTTGTGATGCAGTGGATCTCGAACCTAGATCTTCGCCTAGACAAATTTACAGCTCGACGAATTGATCGCATTCTACTATATTCCCAATCAGAGGAATGGCACTTTTGCCCAACGTTACAAAACCCAGCTGAAGTAGCTACACGCCCAATTGCCTGATCTGCTTCTGGTTGAATTCAGCTATGGTTGCAAGGACCATTGTCTCTAAACGAGCCTGGCCAGTGCATTGCGATGCCTCATATCGCTGTGCATCAGGTACACGTGTCTTCAGCCAGGTCAGTAAGGGGGACATTTTTGGATGTCATTAAAGCTGCACCCAGTTGGTACATACTCAAAAAGAGAACAGCTTATTTAATGGCTTTTGCACAATACGTCAAACAAAAGACGGACAAACAGCCAATTCAAAAGCCAACAATTGACGCAAAGTGACTGAGCACCGCCTTGCTTCAGTTGACTCAATATGTTCAAAACGAATGTTTTGGCAGTGTGTTTAAAAGCCTGTCAGAAAACTTTCCTGATTCTTTAGAAAAAATTATCAAGCAGCTGACTTCTCAGCATGCTTTATCTGAAGCTGAACAAAAAAATCTCGCTGACTTGCGATCTTTGCGATGCCTCAGGCCATACGTTTCATCGGACGGCATACTTCGCATTGAAGGAAGACTTGAAAAAGCCACACTTCATACTGACGAAAAAATTCCAATTGTTATGCCATCTAGACATCCCTTTACTCGCTTACTTGTGCTTCATTGCCATGAAAGATGTGCTCATGGGGGTACCTAATACGCGTTAATGCTCACAAGAAGACAGTTTTGGATCGTCAAAGGAATATCTGCCGTGAGGCACTACACGAGCAAATGCAATGCCTGCATCATCAGCAGAGCACATCCCATACGGCAACTTATGGTAGATCTCCCTGCTTGCAGAATGGCTATCAACAAAAAGCCATTTGCACACACCGGATGTGACTATTTTGGACCCATCTTTTACAAAGAAGCGAGAAGTGAAAGAAAAGCTTGGGGTCTACTTTTCACATGTCTAACGGTCCGAGAAATTTATGTAGAGATTGTGACGTCTCTGGACCTGAATAGCTTCATTTTGGCTTTTTCCCGCTTCATTGACCTCAGAGGCCCAGTTTCAAGCCTGTACTCGGACAATGGGACAACCTTCAAAGCTGCAGCAAATGTGTTGCCAGAACTTCTGCAATCTTCTGGACTTCAGTCTTTTTTCAGACATCAAGGTTTGACCTGGGACTTCATACCTCCTTACAGTCCTTCCAAAGGCGGAGCCTGGGAATCACTCATTAAGGTGTTTAAACGAACGCTCACAAACACAGTTAACAACTTAATACATCGCAAACCCACACTTGTGGAGCTTCAGACGTACACTTCGAGCGCTACACGTTTGGTAAACGATAGGCCTCTCACTGCACAAAGTGATGACCCACTTGACTACAACGCAATCTCACTGTCATCACTCCTCACACCATCGCTTGATCCAGTTTTGCCGATTGGTCAAGTACACGATAGGGATCACTTACGCCGAGACTACAGATACAATTGCTCGCTGGCTCAACAGTTTTGGGAGCGTTGGGTAAAGTTCTATCTTCCACAGTTACAACGTCGTAAGAAGTGGTTCAAACTCACACCTAACCTTCGAGTCGGCCAGATGGTATTGGTTAGAGGACCCGGAGAAGTTAACAAACGAGGTAATTATCGCCTTGGACGTGTTGCTCGCGTACATCCGCAGTGGCGTAGAGGTAGAGCGATTGTACGCAGAGCTGTTATCACGGTTCCTGTTTTTGATGAGACAACTGGAAAGCACCAAGTTACTGAAATAGAGAGAGATCTTTCTAAGATTGCTCCTCTCGAATTTTGTGAATAATGTTTTGTGTTTATGCTTACATTTTTGCGTAAGTCACCACACTTGAATTGCTGATTTATTTTTGTTTTTTGTTATGCTGTAAATAGTGCTCGTGCATTACTTGACACCGCTGTGCTTTTCACTCATACCCGCGCTCAAGCTGCACCCATTAGACTGTTGTGACATTATGACAATATTAATTCATATGATTACACATGCATTATCACCCTTGATTTGAAAAAAGCTTTTGACACAGTTAATCATTCTATTCTACTGCACAAATTGGAACATTATGGTATACGAGGAAATTGCCACCAAATTTTATCAATTTATTTAAGAAACAGGAAGCAATTTGTAGGCATCTCTGAAAGTACTTCGGGAATGGTAAGAATTGAATATGGGGTACCCCAGGGGTCGGTCCTTGGGCCATTATTATTCATTATATATATAAATGATTTGAAAAATGCTCTTACGTCAAAGCCTCGTCTGTTCGCTGATGATACTTGCTTGTTAATAAAAAATAACAATCTAAAACAGCTACAAGAACAAGGAAATAAGGAATTAAACATGCTTCAATCTTGGATGGCTGCCAATAAATTAACCACTCATACCCGCGCTCAAGCTGCGCCCATTAGACTGTTGTGACATTATGACAATATTAATTCATATGATTACACATGCATTATCACCCTTGATTTGAAAAAAGCTTTTGACACAGTTAATCATTCTATTCTACTGCACAAATTGGAACATTATGGTATACGAGGAAATTGCCACCAAATTTTATCAAGTTATTTAAGAAACAGGAAGCAATTTGTAGGCATCTCTGAAAGTACTTCGGGAATGGTAAGAATTGAATATGGGGTACCCCAGGGGTCGGTCCTTGGGCCATTATTATTCATTATATATATAAATGATTTGAAAAATGCTCTTACGTCAAAGCCTCGTCTGTTCGCTGATGATACTTGCTTGTTAATAAAAAATAACAATCTAAAACAGCTACAAGAACAAGGAAATAAGGAATTAAACATGCTTCAATCTTGGATGGCTGCCAATAAATTAACCATAAACCCCCATAAATCTCAAATTATTGTTATTAATCCCAAAATTCGAACGGTAATTCCAAAATTTTCGTTATCTTATGGCGACACATTAATTTATGCAGTTAAGACAACAAAATATCTTGGAATAGAAATTGACGACCAACTTAATTTTCTACCATATACCCAGAAATTACAAAAAAAGCTTTCCCGAAACGTTGGTGTCCTCACCAAATTAAAACATTGTTTACCTAAATCAGCTCTTATTGCTCTCTATTATGGGATAGTATTTCCGCATCTTTTATATGGCATTATTATTTGGGGCTCCACTTATCCGACCTATCTCAAAAAATTACAAACTATACAGAACAAAGCTATCAGGGCAATCAGTGATTCTGGCTGGAATGTTCACGTTACACCCTTGTATTATGAACATAAAATCCTCAAAGTCAATGACATATACAAAATTGAATCTGCCAAATTTATGCACAAATACGTCAACAAAAAACTTCCCGATTATTTTCAAAACTACTTCAATAAAGTTTCTGGAAATCATGGCTACTCCACTAGAGCTGCAACAAATGATGATCTCATTATTCCATTTTTCCGGACTAATCGGTGCCAAAAATCATTCAAGTATCAAGGATCAAAATTATGGAATTCTCTTCCCAAAAATATGACTAAATTAGGTTATATCAAATTTATCGAACAATATAAAACTTTTTTAATTTCTTTTTATAACTCAGATTAACTCTATCACATTTTTCAATGGTCCATTTTGTATATGCAACACTGCAATCTTAGCATAATCTTCCCCCTTAATGAGCTTTTGCTCATTTAACAAGAGGGAGTCGTTTGACTCGAAGACTTCACGTCCCTTCACGGCTCCCGTTCATCGCATCCTTTTATGTTTATTTGCAGTAACCATTAATATAATACTATGTTATTTTTGTGATGATAAATAAATAAACTGAAACTGAAAAAAAAAAAAAAAACTTATGAGCCGGAAGATACCCTCCTCCTCATAATGGGGGCCGCTTATGTTCCGGACGCACCCTTTCACTGTGTTTAAGTTGTTTAATTAATTGTTATTATTTCAATGCCTTACTGTGACGTAACAACTACACTTGACGCAGTATGTGTTTAGCAATAGCCTATAGGCAGTTGACGGGAGACTAGCGTCAAGTAGACCCAGGAACAAATAAGTTGTTCTTTGCTCGGAAATGCTTGAGTAGGAAGGCTCAAAAAGGCCCAATAATACTTGAATTGTTATTGAACATCAGTCGAGAATAACTCTGTTGCTCAAACGTAGTTATGCAATAATTTGCGTACATCTTGGTGGATTTTCAAGTTTAGCCTATATGAGTGTGGTGACGACAATTAGTGAAGGTTAACATCGTGTTTGGATTATCAATAGCGAAAGGATTTCCTTATAAATTTTCGAGTGAATCTAGACTATCGTTGTAGAAGTTTAGTAGGTCTGCTGCTTCGACGCCAAAGACCGGTCGAGAATTCAACATACGTTCGCCAGCATTCGCGACGGACCAAACAGCTTTGATCTTTTGGCGAAGTTGGCTATTGAAATATTTTTAGGGCAAAATCAAATCGTATATGTATAGCCTAGTTATTCATTTTACTAAGCATTTTTCTGTTTGTGCTCATGCCGTCAGCAATAACACACAATACGGTAAAACGGCACTTTTGCAATGCTTCCCACACTGCGCTTGCTAGTTCATAAGATGCGATGTTGTTGGTAGCTAACACTAGAGGGCGGGAAAAATTGGACATCATTGATCTACTATAGAACTGAAGGCAGTGCGTAGCAGCGGAATTAGTTGATGGAGAATTCCTTTCCGCACCAGTGTCGACAAAACCAACAATTCTGTCCTGACCCGCGTTGCAAACAATGTCTTCTTTAACTGTAAAATAAAAGGTTTTTAACCTACCGCGTTTAGGCAAAAATATCATTCAAAAAACACACCTCATGAAACAAGCGATAATTTTGCTTGTTCTTTAATATATAAACTCAACAAGTTACACACGTCTCAACTTTAACTGCTTCGTTTATCTAAACCTAATCGTTTATCTAGTGAGCGAACTTGCAACTCAAGTTTGCTTAGAATTCTTATGCATACTGTACGTTTAACAGATGCTTCTACGCTTAACTATAATTTGAAACTCGATAGCAGAATAACAATAAGCCTACTATCTAAACGATTCAACAATAGGTTGATTTTCATAATCCACAAATACTCACCTCCTGCCCAGACAAACACAAACTTTTGATCCTAGAATCACCATACATCCAACTCCTCAAACCTAGTCTCAACCTCGACTCCTCATCCTATCCACTCCGCCTTTTTAATGCGTGAAAAACATAGGCCTATTTTTAGTTTTCATTCCATCAATACCAGAATGTAATTTGCGTAAGTTTTTTACTGTTCGTTGAAAAAGGAACCGGAAGAGGGCCAAAGCGTTCGCAATAAACTTATTGCAATAACATTTGCTGTGATTTTTATGATTAGAATCTATTTGATCATTCAATTTTTTTTATCTTTTATTTTTTTAAAATTTATTAGGAAGTTATATCATATTTTAAGTACTGTAGCGTCAGCTCCAACGTAACTACAAGTAAAAGTGCAAATGGGGATATGGATTAATAAGTCAACCCGGAGAGTATAGCTCGATAGGTTGTTCAACCGAGCCGGTCGACCGCATTGGGACGCGTCCTTTTAACGTAAACGTAACAATGGCGAGCACGCCAGGACGTTGGAGTGGTGGACGCACTCCCTTACGCTGGTTGGAGACGATGGAGTGCCGTCGCCAGCGTAAAGGGAGGGGGATGACGTAGCGTCAGCTCCAACGTAGCCACAAGTGAAAGATTAAATGGATACTTGGATTAATAAGTCAACCCGGAGAGAAGCGCGAAAGGTTGTTCAACCGAGCCGGTCGACCGCATTGGGACGCGTCCTTTTGACACGTACGTTACAATGGCGAGCACACCAAGACGTTGGAGTGGTGGACGCACTCCCTTGCGTTGGTTGGAGACGTGGATGAGCCGTCGCCAGCGAAAAGGGAGGGGGATGATGTAGCGTCAGCTCCAACGTAACTACAAGTAAAAGTGCAAATGAAGATATGGATTAACAAGTCAACCCGGAGAGTAGCTCGATAGGTTGTTCGACCGAGCCGGTCGACCGCATTGGGACGCGTCCTTTTGACGTAAACGTTACAGTACTTTTTTGCATTCTTAGTTTATCGCCCGAATTTTCATTAAAAAAAAAGTCGTGTTTTTGCTTTTCATTTTGGCAATAAAATGCTTGATGAAACAAGCAAAAAAAGCGATTTTCTAAAGTGGCCACAAAGAAAAAGTTATTTGAATGTTACAAATACGCTCAACTAGGCATCATTTCGAGAAAACTTCAAATCATAACGTGCAACGCAATTATTGATGAAGATGTCTCAATGCATGTATATTGTATGGATCATAGCGTTTGTAGGTTTTTTTCCCTCTTGCGTTTAATATCTATCTCTCTTGCACTTTAGTGATAAGACTGGTCAAAATTTTGGCAAAAAACTAAAACGAAGCAAAGTAGGTATTAAAGATTTTTTATTATTTGTTTTCTTTTTTTACTCTGAGGTAGTTAAAGTGACGGGACGAGACGTTAAATTTATCGGCTTGCTTTTTTTTTTGATTTGGAAAAAAATTTTTTTTTTTGCAAACTTACTGAGAAGTGTTTGCAAAGCCCTAAGCAACGAGTCAAACGCGAAGTGCAATTTCTTGTTCAGCAGCTTGAAACAAAAAAAAGACAGCAAAAGATACCCCAGAAATATATTTCGGTATTCAATAAACCAACAGGACAACAACTTTTAACTTCTCCAATCTGCAACTGGATCCTTGTAGCACGGAATTGCTTGCATGTGGCTTGAAGCAGGAAAGGTTTACTATCATTCTTTGAGGAATTCTTATCACCACTAACATTCCCGAATGGACTGGAGTCAGCGAAGTTCGAAGGTTTCATATTTGCTTTCCTTCCTTTTCTGGACTACAACATCATTCACACTATCTCAATGCAGAACAACATCAAGATCAAGTTGACTTACATCGTGCGTTGACTAGTTCATCGCAAATCGCAACAACAGCTATCCTATTGTCTTTTCCCCCTCATGATTAGCACATTCAAAATAACTTGGATGATGTTAGCCCAATACCTATCAAAGTGCATCCCTCACCCCCAAAAACCACTTTTAAACATCAATCAGTGAACTTAGTGATTGAATTGTTTTTAGTGATTGAGTTGTTTGAATTACAATTTTTGTGTGTGTTTTAAATTTCCAATAAAATCATTTATATATTAAAAAAAAATATTTGAAACGCTACGTGCTTGGTGAGCTTAGCGATAAAGGGTTAAGTAGTCGCCGTTCTGGTGGCTCTTCCCCTAGGCTTCCGCGCTCGAAGCCTGTAGGCCAGATAGCACGTAAACGATTAAACCATATTAATTGTTGTTATTATCATGGTAGAACTGGCGAAGTTTATTTGTTTAAATAATGCAAAAATTTTAGTTCCGTATTCGTGCAATTTGTTAGCAAAATCTGTACAGTCCCGTATTCCTTTTTTGCGCCGGTTTTCTAGAGACAAAATTAGAAAACTTGAAGAACACCGAACTGTAATTTTTAAGCTAAAGAGGCAACCACTTCTTCCATTTATGTTGTGTTTTTTTTACAAGAATAACGACTGAATTTTGCCATTCAAATTTGAGAAAGCAATATTGTGTTGCAATTTTACAGCACGTGATTTACTTGATAGGCTACTGTGAAAGTGAAATATTTGAAACTAGTCCGTCTTATAGAGCGTCTGCTACTGAAGCGGTAGACTCGGGTTTGATTCCCGGTCGGGTCAAACCAAAGACTATAAAAGTTGGTATTTACAGGTTCCCTGGTTACGTTCAGCAATTAAAGGAACAGTGTGAAGCCTCCACCGTATGTGGTAGACAGGTGGGCAGGTGGCAGCTTGACTCAAAGACCGAAAAGTCCTTTCGCTGTCTCCTGACCAAGGCAACTTGGTGAATAAAGTGTAATTTGTCTTGTCAATTAAGTTTGTTGAAGACATGATAAGCACCAGTAGTATAAATTATAATGTTTCACCTTACCTGCATCCCATGTTAATGTGTTGTATAACCATGACTGTCTTAAGACTAAGTTAGTATAGAAGACCATTTATGTTTTTTTTTGTGTGTGTGTTTCGTTACATTTGTTTTATTTCGTTGTGTGCAGTGAATATCATCTCATCTTGTACCCTAGTTAATCTTAAAGTCTCATTGGTAAGGTGGAAGCTGACCTTGATGACCTTCTGGTCTTTTTGCTGTCTCCTTGCCAAGTGACAGTGTATTGTATTGCATAATCAGCACTGAAGTTTTGAGTGTACGCTAAGGGATGCGCTGGTAATTTCTGCCTAAAGAAAAAAATAAGTGGGCCTTACTAATCAGTATCCAGGATAATGTTATCATAACCACACATTTCCGTGGGGCGCTGCTAAGCCCACTTTTGTGCATGTATGAACTATATGGTGTACTATCCATATCCCTGCTGCTTACACTTGGGAAATTTGGGAACATGTGATGTTTCTTATGAAAGACGGAAGTATGGTTTTGCAGAGTGTCAGTTTTTTCTTTGCTTTACGCGTCACTTGGTAAATAAAGAAGTCTCTCTCTAATTACAATTACAATTCTGTTGTGCTTGAAAAAAAAAAAAAAATAGTGGAAAGGAAGGACAAACTTTTTCCCATGTTTTAGCTACGCAAGGACGTAGCCAGGAGGGGGGCATGCCAGTGCCGCAACTAGGGCGTTGTTCTAGGTAGGCAAAAATTCAGGAGGGTTCAAAAAATTGCTGCTTTTTTCTACAATACAAGCATGCTGGACAGTTTTGTTTTGGAAATTAGAAAGCTTTTAGCAACCTCTGAAGCTGTGTTCATTTCACCGGTTGGTGCTGATATGGGTTTGAATCCTACTCGAGCTAATTTTTTGCAATTTTGCGATATCGTTCAAGATTTTATACTTACCAAACAATTTGTAGCTTGTCAGCTAAATCAAGCAAGGATTGCGATTATGCAATATGCATACCGAAAGCCATTACAATCAAGCTTGGAAAAATCATAATTGTAATTGACAAAACTGTAATTAATTACGCGATTTCGCTGTAATTGAAATTGAGAATTTTCAAAAGTCGATAATTGTAATTGTAGTTGTAATCGAAAGATTTTCTGCCCATTTTCAATTACAATTACTCTCTTATCCACCAAGATAGATGATAACAAAATGTGTTTGAATAATACCAATTTTCCTCCGTTTGTAAATCGATATCGATATTTTCTACCGGTTGCAATCACATCTGACATCATAAACCGAACATCAAAATAGGTAGGGATAATTAGAGCTAGTTTTAGAGATAAGATTTATCATTTCCATAACCTAAACTCAGCGCCTACTCTAATCATAACTAGTAGTGATGTAGTTCTCGAGACCGGTCTCGGTTCTCGAGACTGTCTCGAGACACATTTTTGAAAGTCTCGTCTCGGTCTCGCCTCGGATTTGAACTTCAAGTCTCGATCTCGAGTCTTGGTCTCGAAAAGTCATGGTCTCGAAATATCAGAAGTTTCGAGACTCAAAATCTTGGTTAGGCGTAGGAATAAAATTTTGAATTTAATTATCTAATGCAAGCAACGCAAACAAAGATTCAATTGACTTTCTAGGTCTTAACACCTTTTTAATTGCTTTCAAACAATCTCCTTTATTTATTCATTTCGGTCAATTTTCGTTTATTTCCGTCAATGTTTTTAAACTGAGATCGTGAGAAACTAAGTTTTGCAATAAAAGCTCAATTTTTGATAATTGGCTACTCAGTGGGAGATACTTGAGTTTCGAAAAAACTCAGGTAGAGCCGTGGGAGAAAACTGCTCGACCTGTTATTCATTATTATCTTTGTTATTTACTTACGAAAGGTGTGATGTAAAACAGTCCGGAGGGGAAGAAGCCGCTTTAGCGGTATTATTTGATGTTGATCTTTGTTGAAGGTGCTAATTGCCGCTGTCTACATTTTTGCTTTCTGGCAGTAAACGCTCTGAACCTTTTTCTAGTTCAGGTTCCTTGCACGTGGACCGCGTTTGAGGTGGTAGCATGGCAATGCGATGAGGTTTGGTCAAGGAAGGTTAATCAGGACAGCTCAGACCTCAAAGTGATTGTTTTCAGTCTCATTCTGTTGAACAGATCTTTCGTAGTATGATGCAGTTAAGATTGCAGACTCAGAATGATGAACTTAAGTCTACTTTACCACTGCTTTTTTGTAAATATCAAACGTTAGAAGTAACAATTAGGTCCAGTGAAGATTAAGATAGCTTGAAGTATAAACCTGGGCCACCGAATGGGGAAGACGCGTGACCCCAAAAGATTTTCAGGGCGGTATCGGAGAAATAAAGTCTTGATAAAAAATAATACCGTAACTCAGATATTTGTTATACATTAAGGTGTTTGCCGTGTATTAGGACCACTAGGTTAGTGAATCATTCATCTTGATGTCTTGTTTATGAAAACACAATTGCGCATTCCACCATAGCCTTCTTGTCATTAAAATAACTATCTGAATGCAACTGCTTTAGCAAGCCCGCTTTTTTTAGATTTAAACGACCGGTCAGCGTTAGTAGTTAAAGACACCGCCATCGGAGCGTGAGGTCTGCGTTTTGATTCTTGGTCCGGTCAAAATCGGACGCGGTGTCGCTAACGTCTCGCCCTGCGGCGATGTTTCTTTGGTTCAGTGTTGTTCATTTGCTCAATGCCCGTGCACTAAGCTGCGAGTTTATGAAAGCTTTTATTTTAATTTGATTTAGCAACTCGCTTCGAAATCGATTTCCTCTAGATTGGTCCACGATCAATTTAGTAATGAAACTTAAGCAAATTTAAGATGCATTTTATAAGAAATATCTTTGTAATACATATTGTAAGAATATCTTTGTAATACGAGTGACAGTTGTGCTTAGTTTGAGTTAATTCGTTATAAAGTATTATTTCATTTTTTACGTTGAAACAATTTGTATTACGTCTCGTAATTCGGCCTTAATAAAATTTGGGTATAGTCATCATAAAGAGTACGACGATGAAAAAGCAGGAAATAAAAAACATTCCGCAAAATGCAAGTTTTGTCCAACATCGACAACAATCTCTGATCGTTCAGGCACAACCTCTTCGTTTGTTCGGCACATGAAGAAATGCCACAAGTCACGGTAAGCTATTGCATTATTTTTGAAAGAATGATTTAATACACTAACTTTGTTAGGTTGTAATAGTGGATAATAATTGTGTGTTTTTGTATGTTATTTATTGATATTTTAACGGTTGTGTGCCGAAGTGAACAAGTTTAATTATGAAACGCTCTCCAAATCGAAGCTAAATTAATGTACTGCACGTCTCAACCTGATGGCATTTTGCATTCCAAGTTCTTGAATTAATAACCCGGCAGCGGAGGGTGCTATTTAAAGTATCACCACTTCAGTTTCTTTTGCTGTTGTAAAAAATTCTAGAAGGTAACAAATACCCGTAACCCCCATCAGCGACGTGTAACTCAACAACAACTTACAATGTACAGCTATATATATTGCATCGACCCAGGTTGTAAGGTTTTTTATTTGCGAGTAAACTTTTATATCAATTTTTACAACTTTGCTCTCGTCCAGGAGCTGCAAACGGGTCAACAACTGTAGTTCAGCCCCAAACACAAAAATAAACAGCCGGAAACTAATGTGATTCGAAGCCCAATGAATAAGAAATCGCAAGTGAAATTTGATATAGATCGAAAGCACTAAGTAGCGGCTTCTAGCTGTGGGCTTGTGCATGCTAAGCGACTCGAAATCCATGACGGCTGCGAGTGGTCTTCCTCAGCTTACGTCCGTCTGTGTATAGAATGCAACAAGATAACAGTTAAATCGACGCATTTTATGTCATTATTGAAATTGAATTGTAAAAAGGCTATATATTTTTTGCAGAAAAGATTATCCGAGCGGCCGAAAATTTAATAGATGATATGGACGTTGAGGGAAGCACATCTGAGTTGGCGAATCGTGGACGCTCGGAGGAAGAAACGGCACAGCTAAGAAACATTCCACGTCTTTTCAGCAAATATTCGAAAATTCCAAATAAAGCAACTTCCAAAAAATCAAAAAGCGTTCGGTGGCAGTTGCTAAAGTATCTCGAAATCACCAACAATGGTGAACATTTTAACGAAAATATTTTCGAATTTTGGGAAATTATGGAAAACCAACTACCTGTCTTATACAAACTCGCGATGCAAGTTCTTTTTGTGCCAGCGTCATCGGCTCCTGTGGAGCGTATTTTTAGTACCGGAGGTTTGATCATGAAATCACATCGATCTCGGCTTTCTTCAGTTAATCTAGAAATGCTGGTTGCATTAAAATGTAATCACAATTTTATTGTTTGATTTTGGTATAGGCTTACTTTTTACGGTTGCATTAATTTTTTCCGTTGTGTTTCGTGATTATTTTTGCTTGCAATAATATGCCATTCAAGATTTTTTGGCTCTGTTACTAATCTGTAGTTACTGCAAGCTGGACCACTGCGATAGTTTGAACACAGGAACGCATTGTTCAGTTTCAGTTGGCATCGAACGGCAATTTCTCTACTTTAAGGTCGGGCGCTTGACAGTAGAGGTACGCCGTCACCTCTTCATGTGCTTGTGAATAGCACGTGGCCCAAGTTCGTATTTTGGTTTATGGTCGTTCTACTGTATTGCGATTGGCCGTTTGTTTAAAGAAAAACCATGAAAAGGGTTGTCAATAGTCAATACAAATAAGTTTTGCTTCTAAAATCTCGGGTCTCGAAGTCTCGTCTCGGTCTCGAAAAACTCACCGAGTCTCGATCTCGGTCTCGAAAATTTTTTCAAGTCTTGGTCTCGGGTCTTGGACTCGAATTTTTTTCAAGTCTCGGTCTTGGTCTCGGTCTCGACCATCAGGGTCTCGACTACATCACTAATAACTAGGGATGGCCATTTCAGAATATCGAATCCTAAGAACCGGTTCCAATTTGGAACCGGTTCCATTTTTAGGATTCGGTTTGATCATAAAACAAAACTGCTTATGCTAACTCTTTGCAAACTTTTTTAAGCTTGTGAAACGCAAATCTACGTGTGCGTGCGACTCCATCTTTTTCACTGCAGCAAAGCATCATTGGATACTTTTTATAGCTTCTGTTTCCATGTACACACTATTAACGACTGATAGATTGTATGCTACAGTAATTTGAGTGCAAGTAGCTGTTTGATTGGAAAGGCTTGAAGCATTGCAGGGTATTCAATAATGACTTGAATCATTTGGTTTAGGCTATGGACTATGGTGCTTTATTCGTTAACCTGGCTAGAAATACATTAAACTGTTAAATTGACACAAACTGTGGTTTTACTGAGTTGCGGGCTAATTTAATACCAAAATGATTCGAAGTATTATGATTGATTGATTGATAGATTGGTGCATCTTTATCCTCGTATCACGAGAAAGCGACGGTGCGCTATGCTTTGAACGAATCCGCACCCGCTTAGGAGTTGACCATTTTCCAAGCTTTCCGGTTGAAGTTTTGACTTCTTCCCACGTAAATTTGCTGCTTGTTCGAAGCCACCAAGCAGAGATAATTATCGTAAAGCGTCTTATCCAAGGACGCAACAACGTGACCAGGGTGCGGGTTGAACTCATGATCCTGCGATCACAGTCGTCGTAAAAACGACGCCTTTACCCTTCGGCCACGCTGCCGTATCACAGACGTGGGTCTGGGGGCGAAGCTTCCAGCCGCTCGGCAATTTTTTGTAATTTTTTGAAATAAAAAGATATTTTAATGCCACTGGATCACCTTACGCACTTGTTCAGAGCCATTTGAAACAACCAGATTTTTAATGTTTGAAAGCCAATTGAAAAAGTTAAATTGTTCAATCCTCCTTTTACTTGCAATTTAAGTCCAAACCACATTAAAAATCTTGCAATTTGTTTAGAATTTTAATTGTATGCTTGAGAGATTTATTTGGCCAGATAGGGTGAAGTAAGGAACATTGCCTCCTGCAATATTCAGAGATGGTCACAGCGGCGCTGTTCACCAGCGGCGCTACTAGCGCCGCTACTTTTTCGGTAGCGGTGGCGGCAGCGCCGCTGCTTTTACTCGTCACTAGCGAAAAGCGGCAGCGCTGCTGTTTTTTTAGTCAAAAAAGCGGCAGCGCTTCAGCGCTGTTTTTTAAACAAATTTTCTGCCGCTGCCGCTACTGCTAATAAACTCCTTCCAAGACTTTTTTCGATTTAAATTTTTACGCATTACCGTTTGGAGTCTTTACAATTTTTTTCACTCTGCTCTTGCTACGTTTTGTTGTTGTTATATCTTTAACATATTCATATTACAGGCGAGTTTTATCGTACGTGGTCCTATTTTTTCTGAACCAAAATTCTACAAATAATGTGGTCTGGTAGCGGCCAAATTAAACTCTGTGTGTAAATTAACATACAATTTATATAATCAATGCGTTCGTAAAGTTTATCAGTTGTTATCGTTTTGAGAGAATTGCAAGCATCTAAAACTCCACATAGAACAAGACCAATCATTTCTTTATGAAAGCAAGTAATAAGTACTAATGACAGTCGGTTTCTGAGACTCCCTTCTAACTCGTACAGAATGCACATCTGGAGTCGAGAACACAAGGCTAGAGGCCAAGGACACAAAAAAAAAATCCGAGACCAAGGACAGCCCTTCTGAGGACAGACCTTCTCGAGGCCAAGGACAGGAATGCTCGAGGCCAAGGACACAAGCGAAAGTGTTGCGCTCCCTCCAAAAAAAAGAAAGGTCTTCAAAAATTTTTTTTCAGGCGTTCTCCAGAAAAAAACGTCTTCCAAAAATTTTTTTCAAGCGATCTACAAAATTCAGCAATTCAAAAAAAGTGCTGTCCTCGAGCCGAGGACAGGGCAATTTTCGCGGACTTGAGGCCTCGAGGCCAAGGCCAAGAACTTCAAAATGTGTCCTCGAGGCCAACGACGTCCTCGAGGACTCCACCTCTGGCCTACACACTAGACAGTTGATTTTGATGAAGATGTTCTTTGTTATTGTCAATAGATACTGTTTGAAATCGGTTTTATTAAAGGAATGAGAACTACTTGTGGTAATAAAGAGGTTCCCCAAACCTTTTTTCACAATTCTGAATTCCTTTTATTCGCGAAAATATGTTTTAATCCGTTTGACTAGTACTATTGGCAACTCTGCTTTTCGCGATTTTATGACATCACAAAAGATGTGCTGTAGATCAGTACTGGAAGCCCAAGTTTACAGGTTACAGGGACAACTGCCAAATTTTCAGACTTGGTGATAGCTAGGCTACTCACTGCTACTAGTTGGAAATCGCGTTTCTTAGTTTGCAAGAATTTTTGCAAAATTATGCTTTTTGTAATGTCACAAAATCGCAAATGCATGGTTGACAACGGTACGGAGTCAAACAAATTAAATCGTATTTTCGCAAATAAAGAAAATCGTGGAAAAAGGTTTGGGGCACCTCTTTATTACCTCAAATAGTTCTCATTTCTTCAATAAAACCAATTTCGAGCAGTATCTCTTGAACGAAAATGGGATAGTTACAGTTCGATAAATTGCAGTAAAGTTGCAGCAGGCCCGACGCCAAGGGAAAATTCCGGAACCGTGCATCCCAAATCGCTGCTTGTGCCCCCCAAACGAGAATCGTGCCCCCCAAGCGAGGATTGTGCCCCAAAAAAAGTAACAGGCTCGGTGCCACTGGATTGCAGTTCGAGGCCTGAGGCTCCCAAGATACTGGTTATCACCCCAGAATTCGTGAGCAAGAACTGTTTCTTCGCAGATTTTTTTTGTAGTTTCACCCCTGAATTCGTAAAATTCGCGCATTTTTTGAGATGAGCGGCTTTTTTTTGTCTTCACCCCAGAATTCGTTAAAATCCGCGCATATTTCCAGATAAATACCTTTTTATTGGTCTTTATCCCAGATTTAGTGGAATTTCACGATGAACACCTTTGTTTTTTAGTCCACACTCTCGGATTCGAAGTATTAAAGTTTTTGTGGCCCCCAAAATTTGTATACGCCCCCCCAGTCATGCTATCCTGGCGCCGGGCTTGACTTGCAGATTGCGAAGACGGATTTTTGCGATATTCCCCAAAATGCTGGTATTTAGTAGGACAAATGATTTGTTGCTTATCTGGTCACAAATCACAGTATAGTTCGTGCACTGCAAAAAAGACAGTAAATACATCAATGCATAGCAAAATAAATTTTTCTACAACAGTGAACAGTAATACTAAGAATTAAATTTAGAGTGCGCTGAGAATTGAACTAATAAATCGCACCAGGTAATAAATAAGTTTGAAAGATAATTGAGTGATGGACTTATACTCGTCGAAAAAATACGTGTAACGTGAATCGCATTGTGAATCATTCACTTTCCATGTATCCACAGTATGTAGCAGCGAATAGCATGTTGCCCGCGCTATAGAATATGTCATTACTGCGTACGTATCTTCTCTGAGTGCATTAACACCAGTTCTTAACCGCTTGATCTTGCTTTTAATCAAAGTTGGACGAAATCACCGCAGGGATGTTAATCACCTACCATTTCGACAAAATTCCCAGAAATGTTTGCAACTCGGTCGATTGATTAATTTTCATATCGTATCTCTACACGAGAAATTATTTTAGTGGTTGAGGGCCTAGCGTGTAATAAAAACATTGACTACTTCAGAACTGTAAGAGCCGGACAGAAGTGTACAAAAGGTGGATACTGCATGCCATCGTGTTAAAACCTTACCTTAAATGATTTAAACTATCCTTATTGCCTTTTATTTGTGTAGAAAATGTGACAAGCAATTTAACCTCCTAGTGTTACTTCCAAGGGTAACTTCTTAAAGTAGTTTCTAAAGCGCTGGTTTAACCAACCAGCGTTTTGAAATGCATGTTTTTTTTGATAGGAGCATGCCAACAACCAATTGAATTGTGATTTGCTTACTTGTTTGCTAATGCCAATTGTAACCTGTACCAATATTTTAAAGGCTTGAATTGTAACTTTCGCAAATAACGTTGAAATTTCACAATTGGGTACCTTACTTGAATGCCATCGTTCCTTTTGCTAGATATTTTTCTAACGTTGCGGCAGCGGCCGCTGTTTCGTATGCAAGTAGCGGCAGCGGCGCTACTTTTTCATTTAAGTAGCGACAAGCGGCAGCGCCGCTGCTTTTTTTTGCCAAATAGCGGCAGCGGCGCTACTTTTCAAGTAGCGGGTGCCCAGCTTTGGTAATGTTTTAGTAGTAAGTAATAATACGCTTGAAGATTTTCGTTAGAGGTTTTTGTTTTATCATGAAATTAACCAGTTATAGGAGCACATTTACGGCGAGGGGGCCCAGGAACTCTCAGTTCAAATTTAATATTTTGTTCAATGAGCATTTTTTCTAGTTAATTTTTTTTCAAGTATTTTGTGCCTAAAAACTGGCGAGGTGGAGATGAATTGTTATTGAAAAATGGTACATTGGATGGTTACGCTTACTGACCATGTTATTCCCGGGCCAGTTTTTAGGCAACAACTTCTGGTACTTTTGGAATTTTTGCAACATCTTCCTGCCAAATATAGGCGAAGACCAAAAAAAGTCTTACCATCAGAGCGCGAGCCCTGGCTCTGTACCGTATGTAAATTCGGCCCTGGTTATTGCATTACGTTCATAAAAAGTTTAGATGAGGGCCTGGGGTAGCAACTTTTAGGACAAAACCTCTTATTAATTTCACCCAAGTTATACATTTGATATAATGGGGTTCGGGCATCCTGGTGGTCAATATTATTGGTAATTACTGCTGGGGGCGTGTAGTGTTGTACGGGAAGATGCTAAAAGAAACTGAAAAAAATGAAGAAATAAGACTTTTTTGTGATATTTTTATCATTGGAGGCATTTCGATTGGGGAGGGGATCTGGCCTCCTTGGGCCCCCTGCCTCTGGCTATACGCCTGTGGTTGTAACTTCAATGCTGTCTGTGATATTAAGATTTTGTGTGCTTTTTTGCTAGTTTGCCCTTGTGTGTATGTTAAAGCGACACTAAATGTTCTACTTTGCAATTTTATGATCATGCTAAATATGTGATATTATTGGTAAAAATTAAAATTGCGTTGAATAGTAGTTGTATAACTTGAAGTTGTAACGTACATAATTTCAACTTTTTTACAAATTTTATTTGTGTTGAAACTTGTTTTCTTTTGAGCAATTATTGCGGTATGATACCATGGTTTAGCTAAAACCTTAATGTTGCTGAAGCGATATGAGTGCAATAACATACTTGACAATTGCTTACAAACGAAATTATGTATTGCAAAAATTAAAGTTAAACAAAGATTGATGGAAGAACAAGGATAGAGAAATGGGGCTTTAATAGGTCTGGTATAAAAATACAAAAACAAATCTACTGTGTTGACGTAAGCAAAACTCGAGGATTCATGATTAAGTGAATCGATCGCAATGTTTTGAGAATTTTTTTATTGTATTAGTAATTGAAATTGTAATTGAATAACAATTACATGGACTTGAATAATTGTAATTGTAATTGAAAATTTTAGATTGTAATTGTAATTGTAATTAAAGCAAAAACAAGTAATTTTTCCAACCCTGATTACAATCAATGTAGGGCCATAGGCGTAGCCAGAATTTTTGATTGGGGAGGGGACCCAAACCACAAATCACATGCAATGACGTCCTCAGAAATTTTCAAAAAAGGAACTTTTTGTGGGGCAAAGATATCGCAGAATGGAAGATCTGAAGCTGAAGCGCTCTTGGCACTTAACCAGGATTTTGGTAAAGGGAGAGGGCGAAAACTAATAGTTAGTAAGTGCAAATGTCTAACTTAGGAGACGTGTTGAGATAACTATTGTACTCAAACGTATCACAGGCGGGGTTTGGGGGCGGAGCCCCCAGCCGCAGATGGCTAAGGGGGTTTGGGGGCAAAGCCCTCAGCCGCTGGGTGATTTTTGTAAGTTTTTGGGAAAAAAAGCTATTTTAATCCCTTTGGATCACATTTCGCACGTGTTCAAAGCAGTACTTAAATTGTAGGGGGGATGCGTCCCCCCATCGAGAGCAAGCGTCCCCCCATCGAGATTTAGCGTCCCCCCATCGAGATTTAGGTATACCCCAATCGAGATTTAAGCGCTGGATTATCAGACGAAAAAGAGCCTACCATGCATGATAAAAGCCAACAAATTCCGGCCGACTATTGTACGAAATTGCGGGGAAAATTGATTTCGAGGAAAAATCACTTCAAATTTGCTGCGAAGACCTTTTTTAATGTTTTGGTCTTCACGTAATTTCAAAAAAGAAACGCTTCAAATTCCAGCGAAGACCTTTTTTTTTAATCTGCACCTAATTTTGCGGTAAAAACAACGTAATCTTTACTAAAGTACTTTCGCTTTCCGAGTGCGTTTGGTCAAGGCTGCAAAAGCTTCCCCCTTGCAAAATTTTACAATTTAAGTACTGGTTCAAAGCCATTTGAAAGAACTAGATTTTTAACATTTGAAAGCCAATCGAAACAATTTAACTGTTCAATCCTCCTTTTCTTGCAATTAAAGTCTAAAATACGTTTAAAATCTTGAATTATGGCGTAAAATTTTAATTGTAAGTGATTTGGCCCATGTAGAGGTAAGTAAGGCATATTTCCTCCTCCAATACTTTAGCAGTAAATAGTAATCCAATCGAAGATTTTCCTTTAAGATTTTTGTTTTGTCATGAAATTAACCAGTTACAGAAGTACTGTACGGCCAGGGGGCCCAGGCCCCCTCAATTGAAATTCAATAATTTGTTTAATGAGCATTTTCCCTAGCTATTTTTTTTAAAGCATTTTGTGTCTAAAAACTGGCGAGGTGGAGTTGAACCGTTATTGAAAAAGGGTACAATAGATGGTTACGCTTACTAAACATGTTATTCCCGGGCCGGATTTACATTGAGCCGGTCCTCTGGCACTTAGGGGATTTTTGCAACATCTTCCTGCCAAATAAAAGTGAAGACCAAAAAAAGTCCTACTATCTGAGCGCTGGGTCCTGGCACTGTGCCATTTGGCAAATCTAGCGCTGGTCATTGCATTACGTTCATAAAAAGTTTAGATGAGGGCCTGAGGTAGCAACTTTTAAAACAAAAACCCTTGATTTCACCCTGGTTATACGTTTAAATTGCTTGGAAAAATTGAATTAAGGGGGTGGGCCGGGCCCCCTGGTCGTCAATATTATTTATTGTCAATTACTGTTGTACGCGTGTACTGTTGTACACAAAGATGCTAAAAGAAACAGAAAATGAAGAAACAAGGTTTATTTGTTAAATTTTTGTCATTGGTGGCATTTCAATTGAGGGGGCCTGGGCTCTCTGGGCCACCCCCCTGGCTACGCCTATGATTTTGAGATAAAATCGCGCCCTAAGTTCTTTCATAAAAAAAAACATTCAAAGCAAAATTAAAACAAATTTTTTTCCAAAACGTGGAGGACTCGAGTCAAGTCACTCGACAAATTTTTGAAACCTCCAGGAATCGCATGACATTATTATGACGTGGACAGGTGGTCGTCATTAATATTACTTCCTTTTGTACACGTAAATCCTAAATTAAAGAAACTGCAATTCCGGACAAGGACGCAGCATACTGGATATGCCCTCATTATATTAATCATTGGTAGTATTTCAAATGGGGGTTTGCATTACCGCCTGTGCTGTAGCATTAAGTTCATAATAACGTTAAACTAGGGCCTGGAATTGCAACTTTTAGGACAAAACTTTTAGATTTTTCAGAGATTTTGCATATAAATTGTTAAAACTTTGAATTATGGGGCTCCTGGCCCTGGACTTTTGGTCATCAGTTGGGAGCCCCCAGGCCCCCTGGTTGTCAGTTAGGGACTCTGGGGCCCCCTGGTTGTCGGTTAGGGGCTCCGGGGCCCCCTGTTTGTTAGTTAGGGGCCCCGGGACTCCTTGGTTGTCAGTTCGGGGCCCAGGGGCCCCCTGGTTGTCATTTAATGGCCCCGGGACCCCCTGATTGTCAGTGAGGGGCCCCTGTTCGTCAGTTAGCGGCTCCAGGGCCCCTGTTTGTCAGTTTGGGGCCCTGAGGCCCCCTGGTTGTCGGTTAGGGGCTCCGAGGCCCCCTGGTTATCAGTAAGGGGCTCGGGGCCCCCTTGTTGTTAGTTAGGGGCCCTTGGGCCCCTGGTCGTCCATTAGAGGCCTCAGGGCACTCTGTTCGTCATTTAGGGGCCCAGGGGCCCCCTGGTTGTAAATTAGAGGCTTCGGGTCTCCTGGTCGTTATTTAGGGGCCCTGTGCCCCTTGGTTGTTAGTTAGGGGCCCTGGGGTTCCCTTGTCGTCCGTGACTGCAACTAAACATAGCTAGACTATGTTGTCGTAGTTTTTTATCATTGGTGGTATTTTAATTGGGGGGGGGACCGGGCTCCCTGGGTATTTAGGGGAGGGCCATTGGGCTATGCCCCCCCCCTTTTGGGTAGCCAGGATCGCAAAATTGCATAGAAAAGTGAGCAAATTTGAGGCATGGCCCCCCCCTTCGCAAGTTGGGCATCAGGCTTTGGGCTCAAAAGTTGAGTGATTTTTGGGCGAAAAATGGGACCAAATTTGAATGAAGACCTTTTTTTTTGCTCTTCACCTGATTTTGGGCAAAAAATGGGACGAAATTTGAGTGAAGACCTTTTTTTTATTTGCTCTTCACCTGATTTTGGGTAAAAAATGGGACCAAATTTGAGTGAAGACCTTTTTTTTTGCTCTTCACCTGATTTTGGGCAAAACATGGGACGAAATTTGAGTGAAGACCTTATTTTTATTTGCTCTTCACCTGATTTTGGGCGAAAAATGGGACGAAATTTGAGTGTGACAATTTCAAATTCTGATCTATATGTTCCTCTCAAATTTTCTGAAGTTTCTGCCCCCCCTTTTCAAAATCCTGCGTACGCTACTGGCTACCGATTATAAAAGTTTTGGGAAACGCAATATTTCGCATCAGTTCAAATCATTAATCTACAGTCTTACAACACTTACCAATATTTTCTCCAATTGTTGCTTTAGGGTATGGGGGGAGAGGGGGGCGAAATTTTGGTTCGGGTAGCCGCCGCCCCTCCCGCCCTAGTTGGTCCCTGGGGCATGCCTCCCCAATTTGATTATAGTCGAAGTGGCATTTATGAAACTAAGTTTAAAATTATACTATATATTATTACTATAGAAATCTGAGAAAGAGCTAGATAAGTTTATAGCTACGGGTTAGTCTGACCATAGACTCTTTTTTAGTAGACTAGAAGCAGACGCGCGGAGAAAGAGAAAAGCACTGAAGAAAGAAAGTTTTCTTTTGTTGGGAAATCCGACTGATTTGATTGGACCGTTCGGACATATTCGGCGAATAAACCTTAAAGAAAAAATTCAAGCTGAAAACCTATTTGCAGCCCAAATGAACCGTGAACAAACATAGACAAAACTGTCAGTTTAATCGTTTTGCGAACTTCTGGCCTAAAGGCTACCAGCGCGGAAGCCTAGAGAAAAGCCACCGGAACCACGACTACTTAAAACAAGCAATGAGAAAAAGTTATCCTCCTACAGGATTCAAACCTGCAAAACAAATTTTTCTCATTGCTTGTTTTCTGTATAGACACCGTTCTGGTGGCTCTTCCCTAGGCTTACGCGCTGGTAGCCTTTAGGCCAGAAGCAAGCAAAACGATTAAACATTAAAACTTTGGCATGCAAACGTCAAAACATCACAACTAAATTACTATCAAAACTGTCAGTTTTTAGTCGACTAATAAACAGTCTATGGTCCGACGAATGAAGTTCACACTTTGACTGTCAGGTTTATTTAGTATGCAGTTTGAACGAACTAGAGTTTTTTTGATGATGTGAGCAGGGCATGGTATGGAATGGAATGGAAGACGATTTTTTCATATTCCATTCGGGCAATTTTCTTCCATTCCATACTAAAAATCTTCCGTTCCGTTTTCCATTTCATACTAAAATTTTCTTTCATATTCCACTTCATACTTCCATACCAAGGTAAGTTTAGACCACAAGCTATACACCTAATTTGTATTGTATGTTTGCAACGTTAAGCATGCGGCGCATGCCTTTGCAAGTATTGTCACTCTCGAAGGTAAGCAGTATCGTACCGTGCATCTCATCCCATATTTAAAGCAGTATCGCAATGAGTTACCATAAAGACTCACTCAGCATAAAAATATCAACCACTTAATCAACAGACAATAGGTTGACTAAATGACACCGGTATGCAGTGGGTTTAATCTTTACAAGTTTTGTAATCACACCAACAATATTTTACAAAAATACCGAAAAAAAAGTTTAAACGCAAAAAAAACAACAAAAAAACAATGAAGTAAGCTCACTGGAAATAAATACAAAAAAGTAAATACAAAACTTTGCTACGACGGAAGAAAAAGTTTTGTCACTTGGCAAATTTAGTGCGGTCACTACGAGGGGTCTTGCCATAGACGTAGCCAGGAGAGAGACCAGGGGGCCCAGCCCCCCCCCCAATTGCAATGCCAGCAATGATGATTTTCTGACCTTGGTTGGTTTGCACCTAGACTTCAGACCGTGAAAAGGTTTTTTTTTGGTTTTCAACCAATTCATGAGACAAATTCAGCTCTTCAGCTCGTGAAGACCTTTTTTTGCCATAGTTTGATGTCGGACCAGGGGCGCATTTAGGGGGGGCATGGTGCCATGGCCCCCCTTTTAGGTCGCCAGTATAGTAAAATTAGCATAAAATATTACGTAAAATTGCGGTTTGCCCCCTCCCCCCCCCCCTTGTGACTTGGGCAGAAAGTTTGAGCTCAAAAACTGACAACATCTGACTGAAGAACTTTTTTTTTGTTTTTTTTTGGTCCTCACCTACTTTTCGGCCAAAAACCAGACTAAATCTGAGTGAAGACTTTTTTTTTTATCTAATTTTGGGCAGAAAAACGAACTGATTCTGAGTGGAGAAATTTTTCGTTTGGTGTGCATTATTCACAGATTTTCTGCCCTCCCCCCCTTTCGAAAATCCTGCGTACGCCACTGTGTCGGACTCTACATTTCCAGTAGGGGTTTGGGTCCCCCAATCCTAAATTGGTCTCCAACTAAATTTCGGCTCCCCCCCCAATCAAAACTCCTAAATCGGATTGTGAAGACCTTTTTGGGGGGTCTTCTACTGCATGATTTGTGGTTTGGTCCCCCCCAATCAAAAATCCTGGCTACGCCCTTGGGCCTTGCCCCCAATTTTGGTTTAAACAAATACCTTTTATGGAACATTATGTGACAACAAGAAAACCGACAATGATTCAAAAAGTAATAATAACATTCAATCTTATGTACTTTACTAAAGTAACCTGGATTCTTTTTCCTGTTGCGATATGCCAAAGATCAGTCAGCTAGTTTACTCAGTACGCCGTCCAGTGATTACATTTTGGGAAGGCGAAATCGGCTTTGGGTTCAAGCCTCTCTCTACGCAAAATCTTGGTAGCGCGCCTATTTGGTTGTCATATAGCTCAGCCCAGTAGCGTAGCCAGGAAGGGGGGCGGGGGGCTATAGCCCCCCATTGGCTTGTCGACCAAATTGCAGAATGGGAAAAACACTACGTTTTTAGCACTTTTGAGACTGCTTTATGCACTGGAGTGGACGAAATAGTGATTTAAAACATCTTTTGAAACATATGTTTAGGGGGGGGCTAATTTGTCAAAAATAAAACTAACAAATAAATGAAAGCTTTGAAAAATGGTAAAAAATAAGCAATCAAATTTGATCGCAAGTGTAAAAATGCTAAACATAGGTGTCATCAACAAATATACTATAAACTAAGGAATAGGGGAGGGGCTATTCAGTATTAGTTAATTACCAATCATTTCTCTCAAATTTCTTTTCATTAGCCCCCCCACCCAATTATTTTTCTCTATAAACTGTATACGAATTAGATTACTCCTTGTGACTTTCATTGAAGTATTCAATTTTATAATTTACCAGCATCTAAACAAGAGAACTAACATTTTACCATTAGCCACCTCCCAAATAGCCCATTTATGCTACCAGTTTAATCATGTTTGCACTGCCAATTTCTAAGCCACGTTTTAAAAACATTATTTTTTAATCAAAATAGCCTTAAAATGAAGTTATTTTTGCAAAAAAATGCAAAATTTTCGAGCCCTAGGGTCTTTGCCTCCAAATAGCCCTCCCATTACGAATTTCTGGCTACGCGCCTGGCTCAGCCTAAATTTCAAGATACGTGGTATTCCTTGATTAATTGAAGCTGCCTTCTCATTCCTGTAGATGAGATTATGGGAAAATACAAATTCCACTCCACAGTTACTTAGTTGGGCTGAAGGACTGTTCCACCACAGTGGTTTTACACCACCCGAAGACGAGTGAGCTTCCCATTATCACATCGGCTGCTACTGCTGATGGATACTCATTGGTCGCTACTTACATTCCGTTGCTTCTGCAATATTCTTCCCCGAATGAAGCACGAAAGACGGTAGGTGGCTCGAGTTTGAATTCGCAATCCTCATATAATAGCGAGTTTTTCCAGGAGGCGATTGAAACAAATCGATGTCTTAGTTAGGCATGCCATATTTTTGAATTAGAAAATGGAGACAAAATTAGAAAACCGTAATTTTTCTGAATTTGAGGTAACGACCAGAGGTGGAGTACTCGAGGACGTCCTTGGCCTCGAGGACACATTTTGAAGTCCTTGGCCTTGGCCTCGAAGGTCAAGTCCTTGGCCTTGGCCTCGAGGCCTCAAGTCCTCGAAAATTGGCCTGTCCTCGGCTCGAGGACAGCAGTATTTTTTGAATTGTTAAAAATTTTGTGGAGCGCTTTAAAAATGTTTTGGAAAACGTTTTTTTGTTGAGATCGCTTGAAAAATTTTTGTAAAGACCTTTTTTTTTTGGAGAGCACTTGCGCTTGTATCCTTGGTCCTTGGCCTCGAGCATTCCTGTCCTTGGCCTCGAGAGTGTCTGTCCTCGGAAAGGCTGTCCTTGGCCTCGGATTTTTTTTGTGTCCTTGGCCTTGGCCTCGAGCCTTGTGTCCTCGACTCCACCTCTGGTAACGACCTAAAAAGATCGAAGCTGCGGGTTTGAGATGAAGTTAAAAAAACGAGGTTTTCGCCTCAGGAAAACCTACATTAAATCAAAATCAAAAATTTCCCGACAAAAATGGTTAACTAGGATAAGGTCTCAAAAACGGGACTGCCACGCCAAAAACGAGAAGTTAGGGAATTTTAATCCTACCTGAAAATGAAGCTAGCTCGTTCATTGGGACGAAACATTTTATTCAAAGCAGCGTTTTCCGATGTATTTTTATTTAAGTTGACGTTTCGCTCCCCAGTCCGGGGAACATATCATTAGAACACTCCCCAGTCCGAGGAATATCATTTAAAAAATGGAAGCCAATTACAGCAAACGTTGCACAGCAAGAGTTTTTTCATAAATCAAAGAGCAACTGAAGTAAACGTTTTAAACAGAATTGACAGCGCAAACCAGAGGTGGAGTCCTCGAGAACGCTCTTGGCCTCGAGGACACGTTTTGAAGTCCATGGCCTTGGCCTTTGCCTCGAAGGTCAAATCCTTGACCTTGGCCTAGGCCTCGAAGCATCAAGTCCTCGAAAATTGCCTTGTCCTCGGCTCGAGAAAAGCAATATTTTTTGAACCGTTAAAATTATGTATTACTATTATTATTAATGGGGAGCGCTGCAAGTGGATATGCTATACCGTAAGGTAAAGTCCACCTACACATTGCGTAGGTCTAATTTGGGCCTATTGCTACTGCAGCTGCTATGTTGCTGTAGTTTTGTTTGGTTACAGGTCGAACTCAGAAAGCCTTCCTGCTTCCTCGAAGTACGTGGCCAGTTTGCTAATGTTACATTTCGTTACCACATCATGAACAGTGGTTTTGGTGATTTCAAACTATTTAACACGAATATCTTGGTAAAGCTTGCAATTGCCAAACTATGGTTTGGTGTTTCGTCCTCTAGGCTGCATTTTGGACGCATTGAATACTCAGCACGACCTATGCTCTATTTAATTGAAGTCTCTTAAGGTTAAGAAGACGTGTTGTTAGTCGTGAGAACGTCCAACCTACAGACTCCTTTATCCTCCAGCAGTCTTTCCGATAATTCCATAGAGATTTCCATCTATCTGTGGACCATTCCTTAACCGTGCTTACACAACTGGCATACGGGACTGTAACAAAAGGTTCAGGACGATGCATTTTTGATTTAGATCCTTATTTGGCTGGATAGTCTGCCATTTCGTTACTATGCACCCCTGCATGACCAGGAATCCAGGCAATACTGACGTGCTTTTGTTTACCCAACTGATTTAGGTTTCGAATGCAGCTGAGCACAGTAATTGATGTTACAGTGTACTTTATGAGTGATTTGATAGCTGCCTGGCGATCCACCATCACAGCAATACTTTGATTGTGCATTTTTTCCAAAAGCAGGTTCTTTGCTACTTCTGAAAAAGCTAAGACTTCTGCCTGGAACACAGTACTGTAAATTCAGAGTGAAAAACTGCTTGTTTTAGGGAGTTGTTTGGGTATTCAGTATAAAAAGCCGTACCTACTCTACCGTCTAGTTTTGAGCCATCAATGTAAACCTTGATAGTGTTCTGATTTAGAGCGTTTTCAGATCTGATAGCGTTCTTTTTATCCATAATTTGACATTCGAAATTTCTCTCAAATACCTTAGTTTTCTTTATGTGGTTAGCCAGCATTTGCGGCAGAGTAGGCTTTTTTTCTAACAAGTCAATGCTCTACACGGCGCGCAAATTCATTCAAAGCAGTTTCCGTAGAAACATCTGCATCAATCCGTACTGCGATGCAGAAAGCTTTACCTGCACGTTATTATCTTCATTATTATGATACAGAATTAGTTTTTCCGACCATTTTAGTTGGAAAGAAGTTAAAGTGATCATACGGAAGGATTTAGCTTTAAAATAGCTTTCCTTTCCGGGTTGGGGGAGAAATATACCTGTGCCTTTTTTCAACGCCGATGGCACATAGCCGTGTCTCAGGCATGCTTGAAAAACGACAAGGTAATATCGCTTTAGTCAGGCGCGTAGCCAGAAATTCGCAATGGAGGGGGCTGTTTTGGGGGTCTGGAGGCGGAGCCCCCAGTGCTCGAAAATTTTGCATTTTTTTGCAAAAATAACTTAATTTTAGAGCTATTTTAGTAAAAAATAATGCTTCCAAAACTTGGCATAGAAATTGGCAGTGCAACATGATTCAACTGGTTGCATTAATGGCTATGTGGGAGGTGGCTAATGATAACACTGTCGTTCTCTTGTTTACGTGCTGGTAAATCAAATCTTAGTATTCAATAGAACTCACACGGAGTAGTCTATTTCGTCTATATTTTATAAAGAAAAATAATTGGGGGAGGGGCTAATGAAAAGATATTTGAGAGAAGTGATTGATAATTAACTAACACTGAATAGCCCTCCTTATTCTTGAGTTTATAATATATTTGTTGATAAAATCTATGTTCTGCATTTTTACACTAGCGATCAAATTTGGTTGTTTATTTTTGGGCATTTTTAAAAGTTTTTATTGATTTGTGACTTTAGTTTTTGACGAATTAGCCCCCCTCCTGAATATTTGTTCCAAAAGTTGCTTTAAATCACTTTTTAGTCCATTCCGGCTCAAAAAAACAGTCTCAGTAGAGCTAATAATATGGTATTTTTCTTATTTTGCGTTTTGGTTGACTGGCTAATGGGCGGGGGACTATAGCCCCGCCCCCGCCCCCCCTGGCTACGCTACTGGTTTTAGTTGATTCCAACCTTTCTGTAACACCACAAGATAGAGCCCGTCTGGCCCTGGAGCTTTGAATGGTTAAAATTTGTTCATAGCTGCTTCCATACGCTCGAATGAACATATGTTTGCCATCATTTCAGTGCCTTCAGGTCTCATGAATGGTTATCCACTAAATCGTACCTGGTTGCATGATTTTCTGTCTGTAGGCTACCCGGTGATAAGATATCGCGCAGATATTTTTAAGTTTCTGGTGGAGACTTTGTGCATTCTCCGTAGTGTTTAACTAGAATATGACATCGCAAGCGATATCCGGAGACTTCGCGAAAGTATTTAACTTTACTGAACGAAAAAACTTCACAATTGCGTTAAGCGTGTGCATGGTTGTTGATAGTTATATCTAAAATACATCGCTTTCGAATTTCATGATGTACCATTAACTTAGTCAAGTTAACGGCTTTCCAAATTTAAATGTCTAGAAAAGATATCTATAAATATCTATCAGATCTCGTTCCAACTTTTAAGGAGTTAGTTGAATTTTCGCGTAGCAGCGCAATTGTTGAAAATGCGGTTAAAAACAAAACCCTCGTTAAAACAAATATTTCGACAATAACCTTTTGCTCCGAATGAAACACAAAAATAAAAACTTTTGATTTGAAAATGCCAATATGATTTTTGAATTTTGCAACTTACATTATCTTGACCAGAAATTTGACACACTATCGTAAATATCAAATCTACATCCTAGTAACTAGTCCACTGCAATATTTTTTAAGAAGAATTTTATACCAGCACATATAATAACAGTTCGACAAATTTTTCTCAAAATCTAAGAAGTAAATTAAACAATGCCTGCCCTAGCAATTAGGACAGAAAACGATAAATTATAAAAAAAACAAAATTTAGAAACAAAAAATCAAATTCTTATAAATTTATAAGTGATATTATAGAGTCTTAACTTTACGATGACTTCACATTGAAAACTTATAATAATTTACTCAACTTTATGCTTTCCAAAACACTAGGTGTAATGTTTAAAGTCAAACAACTATTTACCGAAAATCATCTACTTCCTTTGCACAATGTGCTCTTTTTAGTTCATTTCAACAGCTTGGATCGAGGTTATTCGCTCTCAAAGTTTAAAGGTCTCAAAAACTTATTAAAATAATTAAGTAACGTCAATCAAAAAGCTATGAGGAGTTTTAACAGCTCTTCTCTTTATTGTGAAATAACATAAAGCGATCTTTAAAATTCCAGCGACTTTATTACATCAGCCAAACTTAACACTATCCACGGCAAAAATAAGCACACATTTTGCAACTATTCTTATTCTGAGAACGCTATTTAGCAGTGCGACCCAAAGGCCAACATATTAGATATTGTGCAGTATAATGTATTACATCCATTATTCAGCACAAAAGCTTTCTTAATAAGATTGTTCAAAAACTTTGAAGAGCAAGTAGAAGATTTTTTCAACGTCATCAGTGACAGTTTAGTAAAAATACTCGGCCATTTAGCTTAAATCTAAACAAAGCCATAAAGCTCAAGTACTTCAACGGGTTAAATGTTAAGTAATCCCATAGGTTTGACTATTCTACTTTTCTGTTATACCAATTCATTGTAAGAATTTAACGTGCAGTTTGAAGGTCGATTTAAGGGCTAATTGTTCAACACGGCATTGCCAAGTTTGGCATGTTTTATCTTTTTCTTATATTATCCTACCGGTGCTCTTTGATTATGTCTAGCTGGAGTATTTTGTAATAAAGATTTAAAAATTTTAAGGAGCCCATTTGGCATGGTCTCCACGATGCGGCCAATTTAATTTGCTATCTTTAATCTTTGATTCACATTAGCTTATCCGATAGATTTTGCTTTTGTAGTTTATTGGGGGAGGTGCCAACACTATTGGAGCACCCCTATAGTATGAGATCCTCACTTTTTTTAAAATTATATTTTTACCGATTTTGAAAATTTTATTCGTCTAGCTTGAGTGGTTAAAACTTTTGAAGGACCCGTTGGAGGATTCCCCAATTGTGGCACTTCAAATTAGTGATATTTTGTTAATCTATTTTGATTTTATCTTTCTTTTATATTTACCTATTCTGAAAGTTTCATATGTCTAGCTTGAATCGCAAAAAAGTTTGAATTCTTAAGGACCCGTTTTGGTGCCACAAACTTTTTGTCAAATTTTATTTTTCCTTCATATTTGCTTGAGTATCCTGAAATCGTGACGTGTCTAGCTTACACAAGTCAAAAGTGTGAATTTTGGCGTTCTCATTTGAGGGGGACCCCCATTGCGGTACTCCAAAATTTTGTCAAATTTGATCTATTTATATTTGCCTATTCTGAAGATTTCATCAGTCCAGGGTGAGTGGTTCAGTTTTGAATTTTGGCATCCTTGCTTGAGGGGGATCCCTTCATTTTGGTATTCCAAATTTTGTCACATTTTATCTTTTTCTTCCTTTATATTTACTTACCTTAAAAATTTCATGCATCTAGCTTAAAAGGGTAAAAATTTTGAATTTTGGAGGGTCTGTTTGGGGGGAAACCCCCATTGTGCCTGCCCCAATTTTTGTTAGGTTTAGCTTATTTCTAATATCTTTCCATTCCGAAAATTTGATTCATTTACCTTTAACAGTTTAAATGTTCAAAGTTTTGGAGGACCCGTTTGAGGGGGATCCCCCCAACCTGGTACCCTAATTTCATTCGGGCATTATTCCTCCCTGATATCTTCAATCGCTTAAACTTTGAATACAGTGCGTTTAGCAGTTTAAAAGTAGATAGCCAGAGAAGGATAAGAAAAAAGAAAAAAAAAGAAAAAAGAAAATAGTATTCAAGTTGGGGTAAACTAACATAACCAAAAGAAAGGCAGTTGATAGTGTGCTCAAAAATCACAAACCATTTTTTATCAATATCGGTAATTACCGAGATATAGCGGTTCAAAATCGCCCACTTTCTGCCCATTTTTGGCCTGTAAAATTTTGGTCACGTAACTGGGCGCCCCCAAACTCAGTTTGCATTAAGCATTTATAAGTACGCACATTGTGTCCAAATTTTAGCTTCGCACATCAAGCGGTTTTGGAATTATAAGCGATTTAATAACTTTTCAAGCCAAAAATTACCGTTTTTTATGTTTTTTTGAGTCTCAATTCACAATCACGTGATCTAAGATCCCAAAACAGGCACGGCACACATGACACTTTCATTAATTTTCATGTTGAGTCCAAATTTCAAGTTTCTAGGTTTTACCGTTTGTTAGTGAGGAGCAAATCAATCCTCATCTGCCAAAATTCGCGAAGAAAACCAATGGTACTACGCGCTCGCGCGAAGTCCCAATTGCGTTGCTAACACGCACCGTTTCATTCCTTCGAACAATCTTAACCAGCCGAGCCGTTGGTGTTTGATTTTTCATGCTCTCTGCAAAGCTATGCCATGAATCGCGCTTTGCTCTTCTGACAGATTTTTTGAAATAGACAAGACCGAGCTTTTGAGCCTCCCAATCTTCTTCTAGTTTTGTTTTAATGGCTTTTCTCCAAGCTCGGCGAGCCTCTTTTAGAAGGCTTGCTAGCTGAGAATTCCACCAAATGTTATCTTTCTTAAGAAGCGACTTTCGCATTGGGCAAGGAGCTTCATTTGATTTAGTTAATACTGAATGAACCTTGTTCTCCAGCACACCAATGTCTTCTTTTGAGGAAAGATACTGGTACTGGTGGTAAAAGTTGTTCATTTAATTTTCGTTCGAGTTCGTCTACATACTTATTCGGTTGTTCCAGCACTTGCGACGAACATTTGGAAACATTTTAGCCTAGTTTTGGATTCAGCTTTTAACCTAGAACCTAATATACATGCATAGGTGGGCAAGTTAATGCAAAACGTTAGCTTCGTTAACCACTAGTCCGTTAACAAACTATACACCTCCGTTAACGTTAATCCGTTATTTTCAGCTTTAATTAACAAAAGTTATTAAAGTTCGTTAATTCGTTAATATTTTAGGTGTAATTTACATTTCTTTTTATTCACTCACTTCTAGAACACGTGTTGACGCTGTCAGGGGTGCAAATCTTTATTGAGCATTGGGGAGGATAATTTGCAATTTTACCCCAATTTTGCCCTATTTTCAACATTGGGGGGGATGAACCTCGACCACCATTTTTTTCAGGTGAGCAAATTAAGTGAAGACCAAAAAAAAGGTCTTCACCAAAAATGGAACACTTTTTTTCCCCGAATTCAGGTGAAGACCAAAAAAACGTCTTAACCAAAAGTGGAAACAAGCGCGTAGCCAGAAATTCGCAATGGGGGGGAGCTAATTTTTGGGTCTGGGGGCGGAGCTTCCAGCCGCCAAAGGCCAATGGGGGCTGGGGGTCTGGGGTGGAGCTCCCAGCGCTCGAAAATTTTGCATTTTTTGCAAAAATAACTTAATTTTAGGGCTATTTTAATAAAAAATAATGTTTTTAAAACGTAGCATAGAAATTGGCAGCGTAACATGATTCAACTGGTTGTATTAATGGGCTAAGTGGGAGGTGGCTAATGATACCACTGTAGTTTTCTTGTTTATATTCTGGTAAATCACAAAATTCTGTTATTCAATAAAACTCACTCGGAGTAATGTATTTCGTTTATATTTAATAAAGAAAAATAATTGGGGGGGCTAACGGAAAGATATTTGAGAGAAGTGATGGGTAATTAACTAATACTGAATAGCCCCCCTTCCCCCTTATTTCTGAGTTTATAATATATTTGTTGATAAAACTTATGTTTGGCATTTTTACATTTGCGATCAAATTTGATTGCTTATTTTTGGGCATTTTTTGAAGTTTTTATTGATTTGTGACTTTTATTTTTGACAAATTACCCCCCTGAATATATGTTTCATAAGATGCTTTAATCACTTTTTAGTTCATTCTAGTACAAACAACAGCCTCAGAAAAGATAAAAACGTGGTATTTCCTTATTCTGCATTTTGGTTGACAGGCCAATGGGGGAAAGACTATAGCCTTCCTCCTGCCTACGCTACTGAATAGAACACTTTTTTTCCCCGAATTCAGGTGGAAACTTGCGCTCAGATGCACACCAGAGTCAAATTATTGGAGGGGATGCAAATGTAGACCACACTCAAATTATTGGGGGGGATACAATCAAATTATTGGGGGGGATATATCCCCCCCGGGTTTCGGCACCCCTGGGTTTCGGCACCCTTGGACGCTGTATAACTGATTGAAAGGAAATATTTATAGCTATGGTGGTCTTTTTGTGTTTTGGAAGTTACTTTTTACAGTCTAACCTAATTTCAAGATAAAAATAAGTTCAAATGCACTAACGAGGCTGCGATCGGAAAATCTTTGAAAATTGCCAACAGCGATAATTAGTAGACCTATGAGGCTGCAGCTTATTATTTGCCACAACAAAGAGCTCAATCCTTTTTTCTCTTTCTTCTATAAAACTCGTGCAAATACGCAACAAGTGTTACCACTGAAAACTGGTTTGTACCAGTACTATGAATGAATGGTGCCAGATATTAACCATAAAAACCTTAACGGAAGTTAACAGAACTTAACGGAAGTTAATTTAGTCCGTTAACATGAAAAATAATTTTAACGGATTAACAAGTTAAGGAAAAAGTTAGCTTCGTTATTAACGGATTAACGGACTTGTGCCCACCTATGTATACATGTGATCCTAATATATTAATACAATGTACATGTGATGCGAGAATGATGGCACGTTGCTAACATGCCAGCCAACTACTTGGTCCCTCGCACACCGGTTCACTAAGGTTAAGTCTAGAACCTCTTCACGCGTTTTAGTTCTGAATGTTGATTTGTTACCTACAACACAGAAATTCAGGTCTGCAGTAACACATTACGCTAGCAGATCCTCTCCTCGAGGGTTTATATCGGAAGATCCCCATATAATGTGATGTGCATTTGCATCTGTTACTACAATAGTAGGGATTTGTTCATTTTTAAAATCACGAAGGAAAACGCCAAAAACTCGCTGAAAATTTGCGAAGGCCTTTTTTGTTTTCCTCCTTAGGAGATCGCCTGAAAAAAATTTTTGAACACCTTTCTTTTTTAGAACACTTGCACCTGTGTCCTTGGTCCTCGGCCTCGAGCATTCCTGTCCTTAGCCTCGAGAGGGTCTGTCCTAGGAAGGGCTGTCTTCAGGCCCGCCGCCACGGGGAGGCATTCCCGGGCCGTCCCCCCCCCAAATGACTGCTTGTGCCACCCCAAACGAAAATTGTGCCCCCCAAGCGAGGACTGTGCCCCGAAGAAATTAACAGGCTCGGGGCTATTGCAGTGCAAATCGAGACCTAAGACTCCCAAATTGGTGTTAACCGCTCGTATTTTAGTAATTTTTGTGGACTCACACCGAATTTCATAAAACTTTTGGGACGAAGACCTTTTTTGTTGTGGTCTTCACTCAGGAATTCGTGAAAAATCGCAAGAAATTTGAGACGATAACCAGAATTTGAGAAAATTTTTGAACTGAAGACCTTTTTTTTTCTTTTCTTTTGGTCTTCACCTTGTTCGTTTGATCCACAGTGGAATAAATTTCTCTTGACCCCGTGCCCCTCTCGAATTCACATAAATAAACTTCTCGCGCCCCTCCAAATTTTATTTCTGCCCCCCCAGTCACGCTATCCTGGCGCCGGGCCTGGCTGTCCTTGGCTTTGGATTTTTTTTGTGTCCTTGGCCTTGGATTTTTTTTGTGTCCTTGGCCTTGGCCTCGAGGCTTGTGTCCTCGACTCCATCTCTAGCGCTAACATGCCCGTTATTTATGGTATGCTTATGGATTAACTTTCATGTTGTATTTTTGATAGTAAATTTTTTTTCATGGGCCACACGTAACTTAATACAAATTATATAATATTTTTGGCAGATTAACAAATTTTCTGTGATATTGCATGTTGCAGTAAAAAATGTTGTATATTTTGTGGTTGTTACGTCACAAGAGTTTATTCCTGGTTACCTGTATTTTTCTTTGAAAATGAAGCTAGGAGCTCGTTCATCGGGACGAAACATTTTATTCAAAGCAGCGTTCTTCGATGCAGGGGCGCCCACAGGGGGGGTTCTCCGATGGGTTTTCCGATGCTCCGATTCAGGGGCGTTCCCCGATGCGCCCACGGTTCTCCGATGCGGGGGCGCCCACTTGCCCCCCCTGGAAATTAAGATGTCAAGTATTTTTTATGTTTAAATTTGCAAAATAGGTCTAAATATATCTATCTAAACTCAGAAAACAACCTTTTAGAGACCTTTTTTACTTGGTGTAGAGGGCGGGGGCAGCAGTGACGTCGCTAGGGGACGGCCCGCCCCGTGTGTCATCATTTTGGGTGACACCAGTTTATGATACCAATCGAACAAAAAAAGAAATTAACAATATGTTTAATATCATTGAAAATAGTTGGCACACTGAAAAGGACTAAAAACGATTTAATTCGTCTTTTAAAACTTTAATTTAGAGGGCTGGGCGCTAATTTGTCAAACATGTAGCTCACAAATCAGTAAAAAATTTGATAATTGGCCAAAACTAAGCTATCAATTTTGCTCGCTTCTTGAAACATGCTGAATATAGGTTTCATGAAAAAATATATAAGCTCAGGAATAGGGAGGGGTGGATGTTCAGTATCAGTTAAACACCAATCACTTTGACTCACTTATCCTTCCATTAACCCCCCCCCCCCCAATCATTTTTCTCAATTAAATACAGACGAAATGTATTACTCGTTGTAAGTTTCATTGAACTATAAATTTTTTTGATTTATGGGACCAGCTTGTAAAGAAAGAGCACTGAAACTTTACGATTAGGTACCTTCTACATAGCCATTGCCCATTTATGTAACCAGTTTAATCTTGCTTTGCACTGCTAATTTCTATGCCACATTTCAAAAGCATTGACTCCAATCAAAATTGGCTTAAAATTAAATTAAATTATTTAAAAAAACTAAAATAAAATTTTTCGAGGGCTCATGGCTCCATTCCCAGAACCCCAATTGCCTCAGGTGGATGGGAGGCAGAGCTTCCAGATCCCTGAAACAGCTCCTGCTCCACTGCAGATTTCTGGTTACGCGCCTGATACTAAACTTGCGCTGCTCATACTTCCAAGTTTTAAAATCTTACAATGAGAAGTTATTGAGATAGCCAAATTACAATCGCGCCATCTACAGTAATGGCGTAGTACCGCTTTCTTTAAAATATAACCTTTTGCGGCCTTGTACACATTATGAAGGGTGACACCATAAATTTCGCCACGGGTGTTACCATCCTTAGCAACGCCACTGGAAGGTAGGAGGAACAGGATTGCTTATTTTACTTGAATTATCATACAGCATCTTCTTAAAAGCGAGCGTAAGCAATATTCTAGGATTAAGCATTAAACTGCTTAATTAAACAATCAATATCAAACGTGTCAGCATCTGGCATTGAGCCTATATCAGGATCTAAATACAATATACAGCGTTTAATATTTCAAGTTTACGCAGTGGTTATATAAGCCCTAAAATAATAATTACTCCGTCATTAAATTAATTTTGCTCGGAAACCGAAATCAAAACCAAACTTGTAATCAATAGCGTAGCCAGGGGGATTGTGCCCCTGCATTGGCCTAGTAGACCAGAGTGCACGATAAGGAAAATGCCACAATTTTTGCCCTTCTGAGGCAGTCTTTTGCAGTTATATGGCCTCTAAAGTGGTTCAAAGCCACTTTTAATGCATTAGTATTATTCTTTTTTTTGGAGGGGGTATTAACTTACTTGTCAAAATACAGCTTTCAACTTAATCGATTAAAACTTGAAAATATGGCTAAAAATGAGCTGTCAAAATTAATCGCTTAATGCAAAATGCTTAACGTAAGTTTCATAAAAAAAAAAGGATAGGGGCTATTCATCATTTAATTTATTCAATTACAACAAGTTTTGGATTCGACCTGTGAGTAACATGGGGGTTTGAAGGGACTGAGTTATTTTAATTCTATTAAATGGCTTTCAAATTGTAGGCTATCAATTTAGGTTTTTAAATGGCTCTAAAAAGATGCGAAATTTGATTCGAATTGCGTTAAAAATGGCTATTTTTTTTTTGAAATATTCGAAAAATTGCCTAGCAGTTAGGGTTTTGCACCTAGACCCCGATATTCGATATGCTTTAGTTACACCAGTTTTCTCGGCGCGCTGCCCAATTGCGGCATTTTTCAAGCAAAAACTTCAATTTTTTGGGTTAATCAAGCCCCCCTAACAAAATTCAGGTTGCGGTCAGTGGCACAACCAAAGGGGCTCAGAGAGCTTAGCCTCTCCTTCTTCTCTAAGTCACTTGGAAAACTTAACTCACTTTGCGAGCGTTTAAACCTGGTTTGCATTTGATCTGCAATTAAAGAGGGCTGAAAAGGCTTGGCAAATAAAAAATTTCAAGTAGATTTTTAATCTCAAATGAGATCCAATTTACGTTAAAATGTTTTTTTCAAGAAATTGCGAAAATTGCCCAGTGACTAGGGCAATAGCGTAGCCAAGGGGGGCTATAGCTCTCCCATTGGCCTATTTACCAAAGTGCAGAAGAAGAAAAATACCACAAATTTTAGCTCTTCGGAGAATGTTTTTTTTGCGTTTGAATGAACTAAAAATCGATTTAAAGCATTTTTTGAAGCATATATTTCGGGGGGGGGGGAGGAGGGGGGGTGAATTTGTCAAAAATTAAAGTCACAAATCAATGAAACCTTTTAAAAATGCCCAAAAATAAACAACCAAATTTGCTCGCTAGTGTAAAAACGCCAAACATAGGTTTTATCAACAAATATACTATAAACTCAGAAATGAAAGGAGGGGGGTCTATTTAGTGTTAATAAATTACCAATCACTTCTCTTAAATATCTTTCTTTTAGCCCCCCCCCAATTATTTTTCTTCATAAAATATAGACGGAATAGATTACTCCGTGTAAGTTTTATTGAATAATAGGATTTTATGATGTACCAGCATGTAAACAAGAGAACTGCAATGTTATCATTAGCCACCTCCCACATAGCCCATTAATGCAACCTGTTAAATCACGTTGCGCTGCCAATTTCTATGCCATGTTTTAAAAGCATTATCTTTGATTAAAATATCCCTAAAATTAAGTTATTTTTGCAAAAAGTGCAAAATTTTCGAGCGTCTTTTCAACATGCCGCCCAATTGCAACATTTTTTGAACAGGATCATTTAACTTTTGGTTCAAGCCTCTTAGCAAAATCCTGGTTGCAGCTGTAAAGTTTTACTTGATCCAGTAGATAATAGATACATCGCTTGCCCCCCCCCCCCTGAAAAAATTTCTGCGGGCGCCCCTGCTCCGATGTATTTTTATTTAAATTGACGTTTCGCTCCCCAGTCCGGGGAGCATCCTCAGAACAGTAACCCATTTCTTGTTTGCAAAAATACAAATGTTAAAATATACAATAATACAAAAATATAATTTTTATTTTTGCAAACAAGAACTGCGTTACTGTTCTGATGATGCTCACCGGACTGGGGAGAGAAACATCACCTTAAATAAAAATGCATCGAAGACGCAGCTTTGAATAGAATTTTAATCCTATTGCATAATTAACTGCTGGTAGGTCTGATATTACATTATGAAGATGTGGCATGTGTGTACTTTGTATAGTGTGTGCTTGCGCTCAAGCCGCATCTACATAGATATGAAAGTAACATTATTCTTACGTAAAGTCATTAGAGCGCAGCAAATACGTTAAGCTCGGTCAATCACAACGCTCTCAAGCCAGTTGAGCGATAAGCGAAATTCTTTTTGAAGTCCTCGTTCTGAAGGCAAACAAACAAAAGAAATCGTACGAGCTTATATTTTATGTTGGAAAGGATACAGCCGCATGAAACTAACAAGTGTTTAGCTGAGACCAGAACGAATTTGAGTTGACGCATTATGTTCAATAAACTAAAGCATGTGTTAGTGTTACAGTTAGACAGTTGTATTTTAGAGCTCTTCTCAGTTCTGTTCTACCGCTAAAGTTCTTCGAAGTTTGAACTTACCAGTAACAACTTTAGTCTTCAGGTGGCAGCTGCCATTATTACGGTACGTCAGCAAAAATACAGCGCAAACGAATATGAAGACAATAGATATAAAATGGTAAAACGAAAGGTAATTAACGCTTACGCAACAACCAACAGGAATCCCAGATTTTGTTTACCACCAAATTTTGTTTCGTTTTAGTCATTGTGTTGCTTTTCTCAGAGTTTAGATCACGTTTTTAATGTAATTATTTAAAATTTAAGCAGACCAAGTGACAATGTCTGGTCAGACGATAGAAAAATGACCATACAATGCATTGAGCCTAGAAATCAGGGGTCGGCAACCTTTTGAACTAGTGGGCCACATTCAGTCCTAACAAGGTACCAGCGGGCCGCCACCATTCCGGCGGATCAAAAGAGAAAGCTCTTCGCCAGAAATTCAGGCCTTTTTTTGGCCGAATTGATGGCGAAGACCAAAAAAAGGTTTTTGCCAGAAGATGAAAATCATTTCGAGGGTTTAATGCTGCATTTCTATCATTGAAAAAGGAAAAAAGATCGCGGGCCAAATGACAATAAAAGGTCGCTGGCCGGGTAAAATGCCTTAACGGGCCGTATCTGGCCGGCGGGTCGTTGGTTGCCGACCTCTGCAATAGATAATAAGCAAGGTGCTAATTACCTTAAAAGGGGTGAAGCATCCAGCCATTTCCAGTTGTTTACAATACTGTAGTTAAAATGAAAATATAATTCTGAAATTTTTTGCTCTCATTTTGGGGTTACGGTTGCAAAGATATTCAACAAATACAAAGAGATATTCCAAATAAAAGTTTTTGGAAACTTTGAGTTTGTTCTCATATCCTGAATTTCCAGAAAAAGACGGGGTTCACCAAAATTCAGTTGCGTTGCCAGGGGGAGGGGGGACCTAGAGCCCCCCATTGGCCTGAAAAGTTTGCAAAATTGCACGTTTTTAGTGCTTTTGAGGCCGATTTTTGCTCCAAAAATGAAAACAGCCCCCCCAAAGGGATTTGGGAGCAGAAGTTGTGAAGGCCTTGCCGTTATTTGGACCAGAATAGTGGAGTTTTTTGGTTCTGGAGCTCACCCAAAGTCGGTGAAGACCTTTTTTTTTTTTTTTTTTTTGAGATCACCTGATTTCGGCCGGAAAACCCTTTGAATTTCGGTGAAAACCTTTTTTTTGTTTTGTTTTTAGATCACCTAATTTTGACAAAAAAACTGCCTCAATTTAATTCACGATTGATGAAAATTTGGGTCAAGTTCGTTTACAGTTGCATCAAACTTCCAAAAAAGCCCCCCCCCCCCCCCCCTTTGCAAAATCCTGGGTACGCGACTGCCAAAATTGAATTGGTCTTGTGATCTTACTGGAAGGGTAAATATTACAGTATTCAGTCTTTCTTTTTCCCTCGAAGTTCGAGCTGAAAAAACAGATTTAGGGTTTCCAAAAAACTTTGAGGGGGATATCTTTTATTGTATTTGTTGAATATCTTTGCAACTACAGCCCCAAAATGAGAACGAAACATTTTTAGAATTAAATTTTGATTTTAGCTGTTGTAAACTACTGCAATTGTCTGGATGCTTCACCCCTTTAACGTGTTCCACATTTCTGGGTTTAAAGAAAGTCAGCAGTTAGAAATTAACATATTTTGCTATTGGTTCAATAACAAATTAGGTTCAGTTTTTTAATCATAGAGGTTTGGGCATAAAAATTGGTCTTGAAAACAATTTTATTTAAAAAATGGAACCGAAACGGAAAACGTTACACAGTATTCTCATTTTTTCAGTGACTTTCGACTTGCCACTGAAATGCTCATTGTTTTAATAAGAGAGTATTTCACCGGAAATTTCTATCTAGTTTTTTTATTAATTCTGACCCAAACCTGAGCCAAACTCAAAACCTTACTCTAAAAACTAACTCCAAATCTAACCTCAACCGGAATCTAACCTCAAATACAATAAACCCCAAATCTAACCTCAACCCGAACCCTAACTCAAACCTTGATCTTGACCTTTAAAAAAAGCAAATAAAAAGTGCGCTGATGAATATTCTCAAATCTCATTTTCGTTTTTCTTTTACTTGAAAATTTGCGGTGAAATATTCATTCCCTATGTTTTAATACTTGCCAGAACTTCTGCTGAATAAAACTGATAATGCCTTAAAAGCTGTAAATGGAAACGTTTAGAGAAATTTTGAAATGACAAATTAGTAGGAACTTTTTAAAGAATAATAGAAAGTTCTTAAAGAATAATAGGAAGTTCATACTAATGTAACGGTCAAGGGTGGTAGTATACGGTACGGTCAGAATTTGCGAACTATGTACCACGTACCTTGAACCGTACCGTACCAGCGTACCGATCTTCAGTTCAATTTTTGAAGCGTACGGTACGTACCAGTTACCGTACCGTACTTCAGTTCAATTTTTGAAGCGAACCGTACCTTGTTAATTTGCGCACCGTACCTTCAATCAATCCAGATAAACAACTACCCATTAATGACATATGCGACGCATGTTGACTTGTTTTTTGTTTATATCTGATTCGTATTATAAGTTAATAAGCATTGGCTTTAGAGGTACTTGAATTTAATAAAGTGCTGAACTTAAAAACTGCTGAGCTTTATATACCGATACTTTCAGAGGTGGAGTCCTCGAGGACGTCCTTGGCCTCGAGGAGACATTTTGAAGTCCTTGGCCTTGGCCTCGAAGGTCAAGTCCTTCGCCTTGGTCTCGAGGCCCCAAGTTCTCGAAACTTGCCCTGTCCTCGGCTTGAGAACAGCATTGTTGAAATTTAGTAGATTTTGAATTGTTGAAATTTTGTAGATTGCCTAAAAAAAAATTTTGGAAGACGTTTTTTACTGGAAAACGCCTGAAAAAAATTTTTGAAGACCTTTTTTTTTGAGAACACTTGCGCTTGTGTCCTTGGTCCTTGGCCTCGAGCATTCCTGTCCTTGGCCTCGAGAGGGTCAGTCCTCGGAATGGCTGTCCTTGGCCTCGAGAGGGTCAGTCCTCGGAATGGCTGTCCTTGGCCTCGAGCTTTGTGTCCTCCACTCCACCTCTGGATACTTCATTCAAGGCCGTCAAAATCTTATAGAACAAAAATTAGTACATCTTGAGGTGATTCTTAACCCTATGTTATTTTATTATAGCTCCTCACCTAAAAAAAGTTTTGCTTTGATGCACCCGGACTTTAAATCAAATTTAATAACACACATTTTCAGAAAGTTTGGGGTCACTTGCATAACCGTATGTGACGTCATTTTTGCCTTTGTTAGAGACACCTAACGAGTTTCAGACAGTTTTGAGCACAATATACGCTTATCAAAGCGCTTATTCTATTCATTGTACTCACTGCGTATTCAATATCGATGCTAACCTTTGGATGAAATAAAATAATTCATTTACTGATAAATGCATTGCATCATCATTACGTCATTCATGACGTCATTATTTAAAATTTTTGCTTTTTCTGCTCTTTCTCGAACTAAACTGCGCTTGCATGAAAAAATATTCATTGTCATCAGCTGTTGAATGACTCGTATAATGAAAATTAAACTGCAGTATTCAAAAATTTTGTGAAGTATACTATTTTTGTGAATTATATTTTGTCACAAAAGATTACAAATAATAATCAACGTAATATATTAAAGATGACGTCATCTTGCACGTGACGTCATCATCTGTGGTGACTTTATCAGAGATGTCTTTGAAATAACAAAAGTCCTAACTGAAAATAAAATATGTAGCAACATTTAAAAAAATGTGCATACTGTTGTAAAGATTTACTGGTTTTGATGACGTCATCATCGTTTTCGTGACGTCGCAACCTCAAAATATTTAATTTAAAAAATTCAACAAAAAATAGCTTCAACAAGCAAAAAATCTTACTTCTATCACTTACCAAACAGTTTTTAGATAGGGGGGCAAATTTGTCCCCTCCCGGAACAACTGGGTGTGAAAATAGCCCGGTAGATATAGGGTTAATTCTTCAAAAATTCTTTATGTTTAATGATAAAAAAATAGCAATTTTTTTGCGAAAATTCAATTTTCATAAAAACAAAGACATCAAATAGGCTACTACCTCAATGATATTTGTATTTTTATACAGCAAAGATATCTGCATTTGTTTAGTTGATCAAATTGATATTAATGTATCGGAAACCTGCTTATGTGTCGCCGCCATTCACGAGGCGTTGTTGCAATGCAATTTATTAGTACTTTTCTCCTCAGTAAAACAAAAAACCGGCGCTATTTGCGAAAAGACTAGGATTTTTAAACCACTGCGTATTAGCTTAAGTGTCGTAGTTCTTTTCGTTCAAATTTTTCTCTAATATAACATGCCACGATAGTCCTTGGTTCCTAGCATTTATAGGCAAAAGTTCTGACATCACAATTGGCCATAGTTGTGAGTTGTGACATCATAATACAGGGTGTGCCAAAAGTAGGTGGACAGTAAAAAAAAATTAGGTGTAACATAGTAATAGAAAACAGGTAAAATTAAAACAAATTTTAGTACTAAAATTGTAATTATATACCACAAATAACATAGTTGTAACAAAGTTAAAATGAACAATTGGATTATAGAAACTGAGGCATAAATCTATTCCATATACCGTCCACCTACTTTAGGCTCACCCTGTGCAATTGTAACGACAAATTATGAGGGCTATAATAATTACTTGAAAGTAGCCTAGATTATGTGCACGCCGGGCACGGTCGCACGAATCGTTATTGACGGCCGCAGGTTGCACAAAAAACGTTTAGTAGGTAAATTTAAACAGCGTACCGTACCAGTACCATTACAAAAAAGGCGTACCGTACCCGTACCATTACAGAAAAGGCGTGCGTACTTCTTAGCAAAAATTGAGACGTACCGTACCGTACTGCCACCCTTGGTAACAGGTAACGCTATGTTCGTTCGGGCCCAAACTTCCTCAGTAAATTAAAGGTTTGATTTTGAGAGAAATTTAGGCTTTTTACGCAGAATTGAACGCGTTCAGAATTTTTTTGCATTTTCTGAGGGAGAGGGGGTGTCTCCAGCTACATTATGGACCGGATGTCATGAAAGAACCGCATTTGCGCGCAAATTGCTTTTCACTTTAAATTGCCATAAATTGTGTCAATGTTTTGTTTGAGTCTATGACGTCATCTTAGAAAGGTCCTGTTTTGTGATGTCAATTTGCAGCTCAAACTTTGCTCATAAATATAATTTTATAGAGGACAATATGTTTAGTGTAAGTATTAAGTGGTGACGTCACGATCAACTAATTTCGAACCAAAATTTAAAAATTTTAAACAATAGATTCGGCAAAACTTATGGCGTAATTCAGACCCAACCGAACCAAAATTTCACATATTGGGGATTTATTATTGACTGCACAAAAAAATTCTTTATCACATTCAAGCTACAGCATTGAGAAAAGCAACTGGAAGGAAATTCACCCCTAGCAGCACATTAGTCGTATGATCAGCTTGATATGAAGCCATTTCCATTTTCTAGAAAAAGGTCAAACAAAAGGTTCAGTTCAAAGCCGATCAGGATGGTCACGTATTTGTTAGAATTGAATTTAAGTAATCAAAAAGTGTTTATCAAATTTGCCCTCCGGGCGCGAAGTTAAGTTGACATGAAATTATAATTAATAAAATTGAAATGTTGCTACAGATAAAACTCGTTCGACTGATAATCAGGATACGGCAAGGATTTTGCTCACGGAGGAACAGGATCAAATGTCCAAATTATTAAAAACAAAAAATGCATCCAACAATCCCTGTTTTGTTGAGTAGCCCGAAGCGTCTCAAAATAACGGTCAAAGTTCATGGGATTTAAGGCGCCTCTCGCCAGCAAGTTTTGTGATTTCATAATAGCGATTTTTAACGCCATTGGAAAGAAATTCATAGATTTTTAGTTTCTTTGCTACACGGAACGAAGTAATCTGAACTTTTTGTCCCCAGTTACAAGTCAAGGCCAAAACATCTTTTAAAAAAATTGCATTCGAAAAATAAGAACAAATTAAAAACATGAAAGCAAGCTTTGCTTAAAAAAATTACAAAAGCAATGAAAATGATTAAGGTTCGTTAAAAATAATCAGAGATTTTGCCTTGCATCTTAATGATAAAAATTTCGTTGATTTTTCATTGCTTGCTGCGAAACCGCTACTAATAAGCCTAGGGTTGGTTGAATTGAGTGGTTTAAGCGGCGGTATTGAAAAACTGAGAAATATATTTATTTGATTAATCTTGCTTTTCGCTTTGTAATTTTAGTATTTTACTGTGCAGCAGAAGCTGTCCAAAAAGCGTTATCTGAAGCAAGGGGAGCGCAGAATAACTTCAATAACTTCACAAACACGGTTACGTAACTTTAAATTAGTTTTCAAACAAAATTTCAAAAGAGTTCTAAAACAAACGAGGTGAACACTTCAAAAAAATTAAGATACGCTTTTTAAAACTTAAAATTGCAACCCACTTAGCCCTTGGTGCACAACTCCTGTCAACTGGCGGCAGCTGGAGTCGAAGACCGAAAGGGTCCTTCGCTGTCTCCTGGCAAAGGCAAGTTGGCGAAAAAACCATAAAAATATCCAATTACAATTATAAAGTATCAATTTAAATGAACTTTAATGCTTTTAAAGTTTGTATTCAACCTTCTTCTGATTACAGCTACCTTAGTCGCAAATTTGTTATCGGAAAGTTACGAAATCTCCCATGCAAGTAGCTTATCTTGATAAGGTTTTCTCCCGATAAGCCTTCATATTATGAATTGTAATCCGTAATTTTTTCTGCTGCTTTAAGGAAATTACGCAAGAGCGAAAATATGCGAAAACCTCAAGGCTTGCGCAAGAGTGATTAGAACAATGATGTGTGTCTTACAGACACTATATAATGCACAATATTACTTCAAATTGAACCGTAGCCTACTCAAAAAATAATTGGTTGTCCCCCGCGGCTCCATTAATTTAGTGCTATAAACAGTGCTGCCGTCGAGTTTAGGCTCGGCTTACCTTGTTATGATGACAGGGTAAGCTCGAGTAGGTTTTCGGCTTCTAAACGATGCTATTTCCGTCAGTTCTCTGTGATTAGCGGTGGCTCCTGCCCGAATTTTGGCCGCAAATTGCTCTATTTCTCCCCAAAGACGTTTTTGTTTCTTTTTTTGTCTTTATCTAAATTCGGGCCATTAACTACACCAGGGGTGGGGAACCTTCTTAGTACTGCGGGCCGCATGAATTGCACGATTGCATTAAATGCCGATGGCACATACTGTAGCTGTGTCTCAGGCATGCTTGAAAAATGACATAGTAATATCCTTTGAGTTAATTTATAACCTTTCTGTAACAGTACAAGATAGAGCCCGTCTGGCCCCGGAGCTTTAAATGGTTGAAATTGGTTAATAGTTGCTTCCATACGCTTGAATGAGCATATGTTTGCAATCATTTCAGTGCCTTCAGGTCTCACAAATGGATTGTCCATTAAGTCGTACCTGGTTGCATGATTTTTTGTAAGCTGGCTACCCGGTGATACAGGGGTGTCGCCAGCTTCGCGTGATCGAGGGGGGCAAAATTAAAATCGGGGGGGGGGGGGGGGGGGCAAAATTAAGATCGGGGGGGCAAAGGTTTTTGCCGATTTCCGAAGGCTATTTCTGGCCGAAATTTTAACGTTTTTTTCCGGCCAAAAGCTGGTGATCTTCAAAAAAAAAAATAATAATAAGGTCTTCGCCGAAATCCGAAGGCTTTTTCTGATGGAAATCACAAATTTCAACGTTTTTTCCGACCAAAACAAGCAACTTCTTCCTCCCAAAAAAATACCGTGGAGGGGCAAGAAATAAATCGGGGGGGGGGCATTGCCCCCCCTGCCCCCCCGCCGGCGACGCGCTTGCGGTGATAAGATATCCAGCCGATAGTTTAAAGTTTCTAGAGGAGACTTCGTGACTGTTTGTGTCGATAAACCAAAGTCAATCTAACCTAAAACCAATTAGAGTTGGGGTTCCCCAAGGATCTATGTTTTTTTTGATATACATTAACGACCTACATAATTCATTAGAAAGCGAACCAAGATTATTTGCAGATGATACCTGCTTATTAGTAGAAGGTTAAAATTCCGAACAACTTGAAATTAATCTTACGGCAGAACTACATCATCTCCATTCGTGGTGCAGTGTTAATAAGCTATCCATCAATCCAGCTAAAACCAATATCGAAATCATTCCACCTAAACGAATTAAAGCGCCAATCTCCCATTTAAACCTATCAAGTAACGGAACTCCAGTGAATATAGTTAGTTGCGCCAATACCTTGGAGTTATCATTGATAACGAACTTAACTTTCATGAACATATTAAAGTACTGGAGGGCAAAGTGGTGCGCCCTGTGGGAATACTAAATAAACTTAAACAAACTCTTCCTCAAACTGTTATGTTACAACTCTACTATGCATTAGTACATCCGTTACTATTGTATGGTATAGGGTAGCCACGCATAGGCGTCGAATTTTTGTTGATTCAGCCAATTCCGAGGGGGCGAAACTTTTTTGCGAAGTTTGTTTAAACGTAGGTAATAATTCTATTTCAATGCTGAATTTTGCCCCCAAGTTCAGGTGAAGACCAAAAATACAAAAAAAAAACAAAAGGGTCTTCGCCGCTTTCTGGTTCTATCTCCGTCTAAAATTTCGGATCACGTCTTTACCTTGAATGCCAAGTGGGCATCACTTGCCAAAAAACCGAGGGGGCCAGACATATTTTGCCCCCTTCAGTGTCAGACCCGAAAGAGCGCCGGCCCCCTTGAGATTGACACCAGTAGAGCCACGTATCCTACTTAATTACAGAAATTAAAAACCCAACAAAATCGAGCGATAAGAACCATTGTTGGAGCTCATTTTCGAGATTCAGTAAATCCATATTACTCCCATTTGAAAATACTGCAAATTGATGACTTGTTCAAATTTGAAGTCGCAAAATGTGTTTTTTGTTCCTACACAACAAAACTCCGAATTCATTTCGCAAATATTTCTGTGAAACTAATGACCGCTTAAGTCGAGCTACGAGGCATTCCAGTGATTGTAACAATTTAAACATACCTCGTTACCGTTCTAATAAATTACAGAGGTGCATTAAGTATCAAGGAGTAAGGATTTGAAATTACATTCCTACAAATATTAGGGAATTCTCGCACAAAAAAATCCAAATCGAGCTACAAAAACTCTAGTATTTTCGTACAAATATTAGCATCAAAAATTTTGTTTACACAATTTGCATATTCCTTCACTATATAATTCAGCAAATGTCTGCTTTGGTCACATAAAAAGTTCATGCTAATGACGGGTCGTCATTTTTATATATACCGATACTCGTATATATAATTTTTTTATGGAATCGTCAAAATGTCGCTACTAACTTGTGCAAAGTAATGAGAACCATACATGATACCGACATAAATTGCCTCTCTGACAAGCATAGGCGTAGCCAGGATTTTTGATTGGGGGGGCCCAAACCACAAATCACATGCAATGACGTCATCAAAAATTTTCGAAAAAGGAACTTTTTGTGCGGCAAAAATATCGTAGAATGGAAGATCTGAAGCGGTAGCCTGATGGCACTTAACCTGGATTTTAATTAAGGGAGAGGGCGAAAACTAATTGTTAAAAAGTGTAAATATCTAACTTAGGAGACGTGTTGAGTAAGCTAGTGTACTGAAACGTATCACAGACGGGGGTCTGGGGGCGGAGCCCCCAGCCTCCGGTGGCTATAGGGGTCTGGGCGCCAAGCCCCCAGCCGCTGGGCCATTTTTGCAAGTTTTTGGAAAAAATAGCTATTTAAATCCTATTGGATCACATTTCGCACGAGTTCAGAGCCATTTCAAAGAACTAGATTTTTAACATTTGAAAGCCAATCGAAAACATTTAGTTGTTCAATCCTCTTTTTTGCAATTAAATCCCAAAACACGTTTAGAATCTTGCATTATAGTAAAATTTTAATTGTAAGTGATTTGGTCTATAGGGGAAGTAAGGCACATTGCCTCCTGCAATACTTTAGCAGTAAATAATAATCCTCTCGAAGATTCCTTCAAGATTTTTGTTTAGTCATGAAGTTTACCAGTTATTGGAGACTGGAGTACATGTAGGCCAAAGGGCCCAGGCCCCTTCAATTGAAATTCAGTAGTTCGTTCAATGAGCATTTTCCCTAGCTATTTTTTTAAAAGTATTTTGCGCAAAAAAACTGGAGAGGTGCATGGAGGTGAATCGTTTTTGAAAAATGGTACAATAGATCGTTACGCTTACTAAACATGTTATTCCCGGGCCGGATTTACTTTGCGCAGGGGCCCTGGCATTTTGGGGATTTTCGCAACATCTTCCTGCCAAATATAAATAAAGACCAAAAAAAGTCCTACTATCTGAGGGCAGGGATCTATTCTAGCACTGAGCCGTATGGCAAATACGGCGCTGATTATTGTATTAAGTTCATAAAAAGTTTAGATGAGGGCCTGAGGAAGCAACTTTTAGGACAAAAACTCTTGATTTTACCCTGGTTATACGTTTAAATTGGTCGTAAAAAATTGAATTAAGGGGGTTCACCGGGCCCCCTGGTCGTCAATATTATTTATTGCTAATTACTGTTGTACGCATGTACTGATGTACGCAGAGATGCTAAAAGAAACTGAAAATAAAGAAACAAGGCTTTTTTGACAAATTTTTGTCATTGGTGGCATTTTGATTATGGGGGCCCGGGTCCCCTTGGCCACCCCCTGGCTACGCCAATTATTTTGAGATAAGATCGCTCCCCTAATAAGTTCTTTTATAAAAAAAAATTTAAATCAAAATTGAAATGACTTTTTCGAAAACGAGGAGGACTCGTGTCAAGTCACTTGACAGTTTTTTGAAACGTCCAAGAATTGCATGACATTATTACGACGTGGACATGTGGTCCTTATTATTATTGCTTACTTTGTACGCTTAAATCCTAAATTAAAAAAACTGCAATTCCGGACAGGGACAACATACTTGCTATGCTCTCTTTATATTTACCATTGGTAGTATTTCAATTGGGGGGTTTGCATTACCGCCTGTGTTATAGCACTAAGTTTATAATACCGTTAAGCGAGGGCCACCTGTCTACCACACACTATGGAGTCTTCACACTGTCCCTTTTTATTGCTAAACGCCAAGCAAGGAATCAAACCCAGACCTAGCGTTTCAGTAACAAACACTCGATCACTGACTGAGCGGTGCAAATTTTTTTTTTTCATCTAACAAAAACTTCGCCACCTAATAACTACCACAACACTCTTGATTGGCCATACGTTTAAATTATCAAAAAGACAATGCTACTTCTCGTGATGCATAATCTGCCCCAAATTTAACCAATACAACGCAGAAATAAAATAAATCTGTGATTTTCGTCATCTAATTTAACACCATATTATGGCCACCCACAGAGTACGCTGTCAAGCCGTTACGCTCGTAAGCGCCGTTTTGTGTAGTGTAGACACCTTCACGTACGTGAGTAAAAAATTTTGTACACACAGTGTAGACAGGCCCTAAATGTTTACAGAAATTTGGTAAAAGTTATCTCTTGAGATAACTTTGCCAAAGTTGAGGGTTGTTATTGTTGTTACGATTAATTCCCTCCCCTGAACTACACCTAAGCCCACATAAAGACTTTCCTTTGTGTTTTCACCAATTATCTGGGTGGATTTTGTTCCAGAGCCTACCCACCACTTTGTTTAGGATGGCAGTACTTGCAATAAATAACAAAGGTGGAGTCACATTCGTAGCCAGGATTTTTGATTGGGCAGGGGCCCAAATTACATTCAATGACCTCATCAAAAATTTTCGAAAAAGGAATTTTTTTTGGGCCCAAGATACCGTGAAATGGAAGATCGGAAGCCGTGGCATGGTTTTTTCCCGTAACCACGATTTTTCTGAATGGAGAGGGCTTACACCAGGGGCTTATTTTTCATGCATGCATGGCATGCATTGCATGCCTAGTCGTTTAGCTGAAAAATAATAATACTAATTTAAACAAGTACATGTAAAAATTTAAAACAACATCAAACTAAGTTGCTGCAGTTACTGGTATTCACTTTCAAGTTGAATAATTGATTGATTTTAGTTGTATGCTAATTGTAGCATATCGCTAAATTACGAAAAATAATGGCAACATGCATGCAATTTGAAAATTGCATTCAACGGCTCAAGAGATCGCTATGTTTCGATACAATTACGAACAAAATTAAATAAGTTTGAAAACTTTGATTGGAGCATTGTTTGCTGCAAAAATTTGTTTATACGTCTAGTATCTTGCTTTCGTAAGATATAGTCTCTATTTTGATGTTGGATTTGAAACAGAAAATTAGCTTAAGACCAGGGTGTCGAACCGAACCTGAACCCGAACCGTAAACCCGAATGAACCGTTTCATTTTGGTGAACCCGAGGCGAACCTAATCCAGCAAAATTTTACTTCAGTGAACCTGAACCCTCAAAATTGTGCTCCAGTGAACCTGAACCCTTGACAAAAGTAAGAATATATTTTTTCTTATCCGGATGCCGCTGGCGCTGGTACACGCACAATAAGAGCAGTGGTGATCATCAACAGGATCAGCTATTTCTCCTTTTTTTTTTTTTTTTGGACGAAACGAGTAACGGCAGTTAAATTTTAAGAATTTTAAGTCAATGAACCCGAACCGAACCTGAACCGGTAATATTTTACTTGAGTGAACCTGAACCAAACCTGAACCTCAAAAATGGTGCTCAAGTGAACCCGAACCAAACCTGAACCGCTAAAATATTTTGATCAGGAGCTTAACCTGAACCCGAATCGTTATTTGAAACGGTTCGACACCCTGCTTAAGACAGGCCACAAGCTACGGTATGCACCAAAGCATGCAATTTTAGTAATTGCATGCGTGTTGCCTTTCATTTTATGTAGTTTAGCAGTTTGCTAAAAACGAATAGCTAAGCGGCAAAACCAAGGCGGATAGCCGCTAGGTATTGGCATTAAGTAATATGTACCGTAAGTCAGAGTGTGTTTTTGATACAGTACTGTTCGCACTATTTCGGCTAAATGTTGAGCTATAAGAGTGAAAGCAAGATATGAAATCTATTTAAACAGGAGTTACCGGTTGTTGTTGTTGTAGCGCATATTTATCCTCCTGTCACCGGACAGCGTCAGACGCTAAGTTGTTGGACGATCCGCACACTTTTCATTACCAGGACTACTTTGTGATTGGAGGAATCCGCACCTGCTTAGGAGTTTCCGATGATCCAATGTTCCTGTGGATTTCTTCGAATTCTTGTCCACTGAAATTGCTGCTTGTTCGAAGCCACCAAGCAGAGATAATCATCGTAAAGCGTCTTATCCAAGGACGCAACAACGTGACTAGGGTGCGGGTTGAACCCAGACCATTCGATCAGGGTCGTCGTAAAAACGACGGCTTTACCCACTCGGCCACGCTGCCGGTAGTTGGTTCAGTTAGTACTTAGTAGGCCTTGGCTAGTTGTAGAGTTTGTACTAAGTTTGCAAAACAGTGTTTAAGACCAGCAATAAATTAACAGTTGGTTGTTTAGCTACTTTGTTTGTGCTTTACCAGTTACTGGTTGTTCAATAAACTAAACAAGGCCAGGCCTAACCATACATGCATTGAACTAGCCTTGAGCCCACCTCCCTACTTTATACCGGTATTGTACAGTACCGGTACTATTATCGCTGGCTGTTGGCGTTGCCAGGCTACGATATGTTACCAGTATAATGACGTGAGGGAGAGGCTATGAAACTAGGCTATGTATTTGCTATTCAGCAAGTTGGCTCGACTTAGCTCAGCATTTAATGTTTTTACTTCAATGTTATTAAGCCTACTTTACTGTTAGTGTTGTTAGCCTGGTATGGTACATATAAAACTGCTAGACCTGTCACTGTCTGTAGTAACACAAGAGAGACTTGTACTTGCACAGTAAATGTACACACTAATGTGTACTGGGGAGAGAAGGCCTAGTTACAATACTAGACATGTACCGGTATTAGTGTAAATTGCTTTTTTATTTTACTGTCTGATTATTAATGAGTCCAGAGGTGGAGTCGATGACACAAGGCTCGAGGCCAAGGCCAATGACACAAAAAAAATTCAAGGCAAAGGACAGACTCTCTCAAGGCCAAGGACAGGAATGCTCGAGGCCAAGGACACAAGTGCAAGTGTTCTCAAAAAAAAAAAGGAAAAGATCTTTGAACAAATTTTTCAGGTGATCTCAAAAAAAAAAAGAAAGAAAAGGTCTTCAAAGTTTTCAGGCAATCTCCAACGGAGGAAAACAAGAAAAGTTTTTGCAAACTTTCTGCTAGGTTTCTTGCGCTTTGCAACAAAATTTTAAGGGTTCAAAAAGTAGTGCTGTCCTGGAGTTCAGGACGGGGCAATTTTTGACGACATGAGGCTTTAAGGCCAAGGGCTTGACCTTCGAGGCCAAGGCCTTGGACTTTAAAATATGTCCTCGCAGACGTCCTCGAGGACTTCATCTCTGTTAATGACGTTATCAAAGCTGATGACGTTATCATAGCTGATGATGTCATTAAAGCTGATGACATCATAATTGCATGCCTTATCTGAAATATCACGCTACCGTACGCCACTGGGTTATACATTTGAATTTTTTGAGAAAAATTTGAATTGAGGGGGCCCCCTGGTTGTCCATATTATTTTTACTGTAATACGCGTGTACCGTTGTATGCAAAAATGCTTTAAAAAACTGAAACTAAGAAAACAATAGCCTTTACTGTCACATTTTTATCATTGGTGGCATTTTAATTGAGTGGGTGGGCTTCCTGGCCCTCCCTGGCTCTGCCTATATTTGGCGTGGCTTAAATCATGACTATTATTGCATAAAAAAGTTGATGGGGGTCTCAGATTGCAACTTTTAGAACTAAAACACCGAATTTCTCCCTGCTTGTACATTTAAATTGATTGGCAAAAATTTAAATTGAGGGGGCTGGGGCTCCTTGGTTGTCGCTATTATTATTATTGCCAATTGCTGTTGGACGCATGTACTGTTGCATGCAAAAAGTGTTAAAAAAAACTGAAACAGAAAAAACAATAGGCTTTGTGTCATCATTTTTATCATTGATTATATTTCAATTGGGAGGGGGGCTCAGGCCACCTATGGTTGGATTCCTTGAGGACAGCATTATTTTTTGATTCACTAAAAAGAAAAATAACCAATCAAAAGACAATATAAACTTGTCATTGTCTGTCAATTCATTCCTTTCCTTATTTGAACAATCATGCATTGTAATAGCCAACTAAGCCTAGTCATATTGAAACTTATTTTAAATTGTATTGTGTGAAAGCTCTAAGTGGAGAATGGTGGGGCAAAAAGCATAGGCCTAGTAGAAAATGTTTGTTTTTATTTCTGCTAATACTTTCGGTTTAGGCAGTACTAACTACAAAGCATTAAAGCTATCCAGAGCCATAGCAAGGAATCCAGTGGTCCGGCCAAACAATTTTGAGTTGCTAATGTTAAAACATGGTCGAGCCTTTTCTGCGTGTGAATTAAGAAGAAAGTATGTATGATAACGAAATTTATATAACTAAAATGTGACATTGCAAGCGATATCTGGGGACTTAGCGGCATTATCCAACTTTTAGTGAACTTCATTAAGCTTTAAAATAGCAATTCAATTGCTTTAAATTAATTTGTAAAAAATGTGGTCGTTGATATAGTCAGATCAATAATTTAAATCACTTTGAAATTATTTGAGTTCAAAATTTAAATTACTCGAAGTTATCAAAAATAATCAAGTAACTTCAATCAAATTAATTTAATTTGATTTAATTGCATAACAGTTTACAATATAATGTCAAATCTCAGCACTTTTTATGAGTTTTTAACAGTTTTTTACTCCATTTGAAACTAGAATGCAACATCGCAAGCGATATCTGGGGACTTCGCCAAAATATCTAATTTTGCTGAACTAAAGAACTTAACAATTGCGTTAAGCGTGTTTGTGGTTGTTGATAGTCCGATCTGAAATACTCTGCTTATGAATTTTATGATGTTCCATTAACTTGATCAGGTTTGTGATTAACTGCTTTCAAAATTTAATTGTGTAGGAAAGGTATGTCTAAAATGTGAATCAAAATTTTACAGCTCTGTTTGCTTATCGTTTCAACTTTTAAGGAGTTTGTTAAATTTTGCTTAGCAGCACAATTGTTAGAACTGTGGTTACAAACTAAACCCTCATTAAAACAAATATTTTGACAGTAACCTTTTGCTCTGATTATAACAATAATAACAACATCCCATTATGATTTTCAGAGCTTGTAACTTACATTATCTCGACAAGAAATTTGACACACTATCCTAAATATCAAATTTAACCCTCAACTAGCCCATTCCAATACTTTTTTTTTTAAAGAAGAATTTTGTATAAACACAAGTATAAACAGTTCTACTGATTTTTCTCAAAATTTAAGAACTAAATGAAAGCAATGCCAGCCTTAGCAATTAGCTTGGAAAAAGATACGTTCACAAACAAAATTTACCAAAAAAAATCAAATTCTTCTAAATTTATTAGTGATATTGCAGAGTCTAACTTTGCGATGACTTCACTTTCAAAACTTATAATTATCATATTATTGATTTACTCAACTCTATATGCTCTCCAGAACCCTAGGTGTAATGTTTAAAGTCAACCTTTTACCAAAAATTATCTAATTCTTTTACACATTACCCTTTTTTAGTTCATTTTAATGGCCTTATGGTTACTTGCTCTCAAAGTTTAAATAAAGGTCTCAAAAAGTTATCAATATCATCAAGTAACGTCAATCAAACAGCTCATATAACAATGCTAAAACTCAACACTTTTAAGGAGATCTTCACAGCACAGGTGGAGTCCTCGAGGACACATTTTGAAGTCCTTGGCCTTGGTCTCGAAGGTCAAGTCCTTGGCCTCGTAGCCTTCAAGTCCTCAAAAATCCCTGTCCTTGGTCGAGGACAGCACAATTTTTCGATGCGTTAAAAATGGGCCAAGGTCATGACCTTTTTTTACTTCGTCTTGAAGTATGGCTGAGACCTCTCGGAAAATTTGTGAAGACCTTTTTCCTTTTTTTTTTGAGAATGCCTGAAAATTTTGCGATTTTTCTGTGCAAAGACCATTTTTCTTATGCATTGTGTTCTTGGTCCTTGGCCTTGAGCAATGAGTATTCCTGTCCTTGGCCTCGAGAGGGTCTGCCCTCGGAAAGTCGGTCCTTGGCCGTGATATTGACCCTTGTGTCATTGACTCCACCTCTGCTTAACAGTTTTTCACTTAATTTTGACATAACATAAAGCGGTCTTTGAATTTTAACGACTTTTGAGCAAAAAATATTATTACATTAGGCAAACTTAGCACTACCGTAACCACGGCCAGATAAATGCACTTATTCCTATTCTGAGAACGCTATTTAACAGTGCAACCCAATGGCCAACATATGGTATCATTCTACAGTATACAGTACAGTACATCCATTATTCAGCACGAAAGCTTTCTCAATAAAATCATTGAAAAATTTTGAAGAGCAAGTAGGAGATTTTTTCAACATCACAAGTGACAGTTGAGTAAAAAAACTCGGCCATCCAGCTTTTAACTAAGCCATTGTACTCAAGTACTTAAACGTCTTAAATGTTGAAGTAATCCCATAGGTTTGACTATTCTACTTTTCTGTGACACTACTTCATTGTGAGGATTCATCTTAAAGTTTCGGGGTTCATTTTAGTACTAATTGTCCAACATGGCATTGCCAAGTTTGGTATGTTTTATCTATCTCGTACATTAGCCTATCGATACTCTTCAAATTTTGATACGTCAAGTTGGACTATTTGATAGTTAAATAGTTTAAAATTTTAAGGGGCCTTTAAGGTAATGTTCAAAAAATTTAATATAAAGAATTCAATTGCCGAGGAGATTTCTGTAATTCCGCTTGAAACTACTTCTTTAAGAAAACTAAGATCCAGAACTTGAACAAACTTTTAATACAATTGCAACACATCAGTCGCAAAATTTCAATATTTTAGTTGTAGGTTAGTTGGGTGTTAAATTCCCGTAACTACTTTCTATAATTAAAACACGATTAATTAGTAAATTGCTAAAAACTGTAGGATATGAGTAAATTAACACAAAAATATTGCCGACCCCTAACAAGCTATTTTCGCTGTCAACTAAAGCATCTTATCTGCTTGATCTTTGATTCATTATGTGTCTTTGTTCAGATAAAAGCCACAAATGATTGTCCTTTTACTATTGTGTTGACAGATGAAGGTATCAAAATGACGGCATATAGAAAAAGCTTCCAGCTTAAAACTATCGATTTAGCAAATTTTCAGACAAGAATAACAATTGGGAAACCATACTGCTTTCGTAAGTAATGCACTGAAAAATTGGAGTACGATTAGCTTACTGGGCCCATTTGGCATAGTCTACTCAATGTGGTCCACCAAATTTTGTTACCTTTGATCTTTGATTCATATTAACCTGTTCAATAGAATTAAATTGCTTAGGTTTTGTAGCTAATGGGGGCAGGTGTCAACATAATTGGAGAATCCCTATAGTATGGCATTTCCCAAAATTTTTATATTATCTTTTTACCTATGTTGAAAATTTCATTTTCCTTTGAGCTTAAGTGGTTAAAATTTTTCAAAGACATATTTGTGGGGGACAACCCAATTGTGGCAACTGAAATTAGTCATAACTTTTCTTTCTATTCTGAATCTTTCTTATGCCTAGCTTAAATGGTTGAAAAGTTTGAATTTTTGAGGACCTACTTGAGGGACCCCCATTTTTGTATCCCCAAATTTTGTGATATTATATTTTTCTGTTATATTTATCTATCCTGAAAATTACATGCGTCTCGCTTAAATGCATAAAAACTATTAATTTTGGCAGTTCCGTTTGAGGAGGACCTCTCCATTGTGATACCCCAAAGTTTTGTCAAATTTTATCATTTTACATTTGTCTATCGTGAAAATTTCATGTGTCTAGCTTGAACAATTAAAAAGTTTAGATTTTGGCATCATCGTTTGAGGAGGACCCTCTATTGTGGTACCTCTAAATTTTGGTATATAATATATCATTTACATATATTTACCTATTTTGGAAATTTTATTAGTCTAAAATAAGTGGTTAAAAAGTTTAAATTTTGGTGGCCCCATTTGAGGGGGACCCCATTATTTTTGTATCCCCAAATTTTATCTTTTGTTCACATTTGCCTATCCTAAAAAATTCATGTGTTTAGCTTAAACAATTAAAAAGTTTAAATTTTGGTGTCCTCATTGAGGAGGACCCCCCAGTTTGGTATTTCCAAATTATGGCATATAATATATCTTTTACATATATTTACCTATTCTGAAACTTCTTCAGTCTAATATGAGTGGTTAAAAAGTTTGAATTTCGGTGGCCCTATTTAAGGGGGACCCCCTTTATTTTGTATTGCCAAATTTTATATTTTGTTCATATTTGCCTATCCTGAGAATTTCATGTTTCTAGCTAATAAGGTTAAAATAAAAAGTATAAATTTTGGCGGCCTTGTTGGAGGGGAACTCCTTAATTTTGGTACCCCCAAATTTTATCTTTTCTTTATATTTACGTACCTTAAAAATTTCATTGACCTAGCTTTGACGGTAAAAAAGTTTGAATTTTTGAGGGCTCGTTTGGGGTGTACCCTTCCAACGTGGCACCCTCGATTTTTGACGGGCACCAGTACTTTTGGATATCTATAGTAGTTCACAGTATGATCCATATGCGTTTTGTGGTTTTAAAAGTAGATAGTGGTAGAAGAAAAAAATAAAGAATAAAGAAAAAAAATAAGGAAAAATTTTATCCTAGGCGGAATAAATAAATATGACCATGATAAAGGTCGTAAGTAGTATGTTCAAAAAACACAAACTTTTTTTTATCAATATTGGTAGTTATCGAGATATAGCGGTTTAAAATTGAACATTTTTTGCCGATGTTCGGCCTCTGAAATCGCGATCACGTGAGTGGGCTCTCCCAAACTTGGTGCGCATACGGCCTCTTTCTGCACTCAAGTTGTGTTCAAATTTCAGCGTTCCACGTTAAGCCATTTTATAGTTGTATGCGAATTAATAAATTTTTTGAGACAAAACTGATAGTTTTTTCTCAATTTTGGGGTTTCTAAATTATGATCACGTGACCTAGGTTCCTCAAAATCGGCATATATGACGCTTTTAATTATTCTCATGTTATATCCAAAATTCAACTTTTTATGTTTGTTTAACCGTTTTTTAGTTATAAGCAAATCAATAAATTTCTATGAAAATGGCCTAGTAAAAACAAAGATCCTACGCACACGCGCAGAGTCTCAATAACATAAAGTGGTATTTAAAATTTTAAATTTCAATTTAAAATATTTAAAATTTAAAATACTGCTCAAAAACGCTCTTTCGCATCGCAATTCGAGATATTATAGTATGTTGGTATACTGGTTGTTTTGAAATTAAACCCCCTTCCTTAACAGCATATACTAAAATAAAAAAGTGCTAAAATTATGTACAATTTTTAAACAGGCATTTATTTAAGTGTTTTACGAAGTCTATCATTATTACGCGCCTGCCTAAAATACGCTAGACTTTTTTTGTTATTCATGTTGTAATTCTTTAATTGGTATGTGTCTTGTTACAAAGTATTCTTGTAACCTATTTTTGAGCAGGGAGGCTTGTGTTGGAAGTGTTTGCTAGAGGGCACGATTTGTCAAAGGTTGAACCATTGGTCTTTTTAGTGGAATGCCATCCTGCCTTAGCAGCAAGGATTATCAAATATTTTGCGCTGCGTATCCTTCTACCACGTCAATTTTAAAGATGGTCAAGTAGAAAAAGAAATGGCTAAATAGAAAGACTATTAGAACGAAAGAAATTACGGTATCATATACCTGATTTAATAACATAGACAATTTTTCAGAATCAATCAAAACGCTATATGCATTACAGATTTTTAAATTTTGTGTTTCTGTTACAGTTCTCCTTGTTTATTATTTTTTAAATAATGACAGTATAAAGGCTTTTTAAACGCAGTATCACGAGTACACAATAACTTCTGAGCCTAAAAATCTGTAGTGACCTGAATTATTTTGAGATCATAGATTTTGGGTTTTATTTCTTGGCCGCTGCCGACCAAATCGAACTTTGTGGTGCTGTTGCCAGGCGCATTTCTCAGTAAGTACTATTACAGTATAGTTAAAGAACAACAACGCAGAGATTGATTTCTTCAACTCCGTGAACTGGTTATACCCTGAGCGATTTTCTGTAAGCTATTGAATACATAAACGAGAGGCATAATGTTAAAAGGTTAGGCATTAAGTAACCGCATTTACAAAGTTGAAAGGTTAGTAGTAATGGTTTTTCATATTTGGTTTGCAAAACTCAAAGAACAAGAAACCAGAAAAAAGGATAAAGCAACAAAAGTTGCCGAACAATATATGTTAAGTTTTAGGGAACTACATTTAGAGTGGCTCTTGGATTTTACGTCAATTAGAGCACAATTCACTAAGTGCTGGAAGTAGTGAAGGCTTGGCAACGGTTACGCAAACAGCAATAAATTATTCATAATTTCTTAAAATTTGACCTAGACATTAGACACTCAATCCGATTGCGTAGACCATGTTGGAGTGCTGCAAACTCCTCCCTTCGGCGTTGCGGCAATACTGTGAGTTCAATGCAACTTTGAAAAGTTGTGGAAGCTGAATATTTTCACTAGGTTTGAATAACGTCATAAAGGCAAACCTCCAGATTTGCGTTGTAACACGGCTTATATTAAGCATATTAACCCAGGATTCTCTACTTGTTATTGATTATTGCATGCTTCTCTACTTGCGTAGGTTCTACTGTAGATTGAACTCCTCGATATAGCTGAACTTTTATTTGCGTCATTTAGCGTAAAACAATAGGACTTCCGTCGTTTTACTTGTGTTTGCCGTTTCATGTTGGGACGATATATCAGTGTTATCAGCGGTTGCATAAGGGTTAATGGTGATTATTTACGGAATGGTGATTGTAGTATTTAAAGAGATACTGCTCGAAATCTGTTCCATTAAAGAAATGAGAACTACAGACAGTACTTGGAAGTACTAAAGAGCTTCCCCAAACCTTGTTTTAAAACAGGGTACAATTCCCCTTGTTCGCGAAAATGCGATTTAATGCGTTTGACTTCGTAGCATTGGCAATCCTTTTGTGATGTCACAAAAAGTAGGCCTTTTGTGATGTCACAAAATTGCGAAATGCAGGGTTGCCAATGGTATAGTACAGTGTCAAACAGATTAAATTGTATGTTTGCGAATAAGGAAATTTGTGGAAAAAGGTTTGGTGCATCTCTTAATTACCTCAAACAGTTTTTTTTTTAATGAAACCGATTTCGAGCAGTATATCTTTAAAAGGGCATTCAAGTCAAGTTTTTTACTCTTGACCAAAATGTTGGGAAAAGTCTTAAAACGCATTCTCACCAAATTTGAGCTCTTACCTGTTTTGCTCTTACTTCAGTGTTACCAGTTTGTGAGTATTGTGACAGAAGATTAGGTGTTAAAAAGCTGGCTCACATATATCGGAAAGCAGTTAATTTTACAGTTCTAAACTTTTACTTTGTTCTACAATAACTCTGTTGCGAAATATTTATTGAGAATCAAGAACTTGCAGCAACTTTTTTAAGTTTTGTAACCCTGGCAAAATTTCTAAGGAAAAAGACTTTCGAAGGGGAAATCTAATCTGTTATATCTCGAGAACAGAAAGTCGTCGAAAGCCCAAATTAGGTGAAGTTAGTCTTTAAGTTTGCCAAATTTTTTGAGAGAAAATCGAGCAAAAAAAATTTCCGACCTGAATACTCGTTTAAGCTGTGTGATTGTTGAAACCTTGTTGTTAGTTGAACTAATAACTCGCTTAGTGATGTAGCAGCAAAAATATATCGCGTATAAGTTTAAAGCACAATCAAGCTGTTTTGCAGTTAAGTGATGTAACCGAAAGATAATGAAAAACCTGCCTCGGGCTCCAATTTTTTTGTTGGAACTCAGACAATGATTTCTGGCCGGATAATTACGTTAGCTGCTATCGCAAATGAAGACTTTGTTTCTTGGTCTTACTGCAATTCGGAACGGTTTATGGTTTTGGGGACCCTGCCACGAAGACCTTCTTTCAGTCTGCAACATGTTTTGGCTCCCCAAAAAGGTTTAAGGTTTCATTTTGCCTCGAACCCTAGGATCCGAGATCTATCACTGCTGTTTTGCTACGTTGGTTACGAAGTAGAGTAAATCGAATCATAAAATTGAATGATTAATTTAATGCGTATGCAATTCATCGTGGTCCCAAGTCAGCTGTCATAGTAAACAAGGATGATTTAGATCAGTAGTCGGCTACCACCTGTCCGCGGACCGGTGCCGATTTGTGGCGAGTTCGTTACCGGTTAAATACTAAGGAATATATACTGTACTTTTCCAGGTTAAATAATTCGGAATATATTTATCATCTCGTGAGGAAGTAATTCCAGTTTACAGGAAGTACTACAATAATTCAGCTTTGTTACAGTAACAGTGCTAATATATCATCAATTAACAGCAAACATTTGAATTTGCTACCGTTCCCCATTGCAGCAGATTTTTATTGCTAAACGTTTGAGTTTTTGAAAGGCGGTCCGCGAAAATTTTCCGTTTTTAACTGGTCCGCAGTATAACAAAGGTTGCCGACCCCTAATTTAGATTACTATATTAAAAAAACAAAACAGTCACTTAAAAAGAGTTGGGACTTGTGCCTTTTATTTAGGCCATCACTTCCAGCTTCATGCAAAAATTTGCAGCAAGTTTTAGATTATTTCCCGCAGTTAATTTAAGTAATATTCGTTATAATTATGCTTACCCAGGCCATTCTTTTTAAAAGAGCAATCAAGGCAAACGTTTTTTTGCTCGGTTTTATCTCAAAAAAATCTTCAAATTTGAGGTTTCTACTTCCATTCCCAAGAAATAACACTTTAGGTTTCCCCGTAAAATTTTGCCAGAGTTGACAACTACAAATAAAATTTCAAAAATTAACAGCATTTTGTAACTCTCAATAACTGTTTTCGGAAGAGTTGTCAAAGCAAAGGGTCAGAATTGTAAATTAGTTAAATTCAAGCCAACTTTTCTGAAGTTAGTCTTCCATCACCATATCGGTAAAATGTCAACATTGAAGTAAACGGAAAATTGTGAACTTCAATTGTAATATCTTGAAAACGGCAAGATGTAGAAAGTTTAAATATGGTGAGAATACATTTTAGGCTTTTTTAACATTTTGAAAAACAGTGAAAAACGTAACTTGAATGACCTTTTAATGGGAAAAGCTTTTTTTTCTGGAGTTTTGTTGGCTATATTTTCAAATAATCCAATATTAGTTTTTATCGATTGCTCAAAGCAATTTGGTTGTAAACGGCACTTGAATGTAATGCCGATTAGGCTTGATCCAGGGACATAACCTGGGGGGCACAAAATTTTACTTTGCCCCCCAAATAATTTTAGTTGAACGTCATTTTTAACAGTATTTCATGCATTTGTTGTCTGAATGTGTTACTTTGCTCCCCCAAAAATTTTCTTTGTCCCCCAAAAAATTCCGTTCTGGCTGCGTGCCTGGCCTGATCCACATATTGTGCGTAAAATTGTGAGCGTACTATCGTAATTTCAGTTGTTTTAATGTGTTGACAGCTTGTACGCTGGTAAGGTGGTATTCCAGGCTTACCGAATTTCTGCTTAAAAATAAACTAAATCTGTGCTGTACGCTCACAATTTTACGAGCAGTTTAGATCGAGCATTAGCGTAAAAGACGCAGCAAAATTTTTTCTTTCAAACTACAGCGTGGTTGAGGTTACATTTCAAAAGTAACAATGTGGTGCTTAAACAGCTAATATGCCGTCAAATTGTGCTTACGTAAAAAGTCGTAACATGCTCTGAAATATCCTGTCAAAAGTGCTTTTTCACAGAGAATTTTTTTTTTGCGACAGGTATTTTGTAAGATATTGTTGCTTCCTAGATACTATTTAGTTTGAGTGGTTTAGGATCGTTCCACAATGACTAAGTCTTTTCTTATTGCTGGTATCGTGCTTGGTGTTCTCGCTATTCTTTGCGGGATTGGAGCTCTCGCAACAGCTAATTGGATGAAGGTGAGAAAATTTCGGTATAGGTTTTGCATTACATCCGTTGTTGTGCTTTTACGTTTGCATGTCGCCACTTTTGGCTAAGCTCTATGGCGTAACTAGAACATATTCCAAAAAGTTTTGTTCTGTTGAAGCTTAGCCAAAAGAGGTACATAGTAGGAATGGAGTGATTGGAAGACTTTCTAGGCTCTTTTTTTGAAGCCAAGCAGTTTGTTTGTGAAGTGACCACCCCCAAAATCAACGAAAGGCCGCAACCACTTTCGAAATACCCACCATTCATTCAATTGAAAAGCGTTTTTATTTTCGAAACGAAGAACTTCGCTCTTATGCACAGTTCTCACAAGAAGCAAGACTTCGTAGTCACGCTTGAAGTCATGCTAACAGCCGATAGCCAAACTTAAACTAGCATGAACTACGCAGTCGCACTACTTCATATGCACAGACATCACCAGAAGTCATGCTAAAACAAGTGCGACTACTTAAGCACTAGTTTACGTTTTTGCCTTGGTATTTTATTATATCGCAATATTGTCCGTCTATTTCCTTTCATCGCTCATCGCAACTGTTCGAGATTATAGCGAAAAGCGTATTTTAAAACGCAGTGTTAAAATTTTGCCGCTGGTAGCTCATACGTGTTATTTAAGTCTGAATGCAATAGTTCAAAGTCTGATTGTGAAAAAGATGGCTGATCGGTCGAACTCTACCGGGAAACTAGGGAAATCCCTCGAATGCTTGAGAAACATTCCCATCAAAATAAAAGAAGAGACGCTTGGATTTGCATTACCCAGTCGATCAGCAACGAAAATAGAACCAATTTTACGAGGGAGCAATGTAAAAAAAGATTGCAAAATATAAAATCTGTTGCTGAAGCGACTAACGCTGCCAATAGTAGATCTTTGTCTAAAACTGGAGTTGGTCCTCCCGACAGAAAACCTCTGTCTGACACTCAACTAATAAGAGTTCTCGATTTTTTTTAACGTTATGAGCACTGCTGTTTGCCGAAGGCCAAATATTTGAACATTTTGAGCACTGCTATTTGAGGTAACACTGGTGGTCCACAGTCATTTTCGATAGGAATAAAATCATCTTTAATAAGATCAGTTACTCGAATTATTCCTTTCTCAGTGATTCTGTAGTTTTTATGAAGCTCATCGCTACTAAGTTGACTAACCGAATGATAATGACTATGATAAGATCGTGAAACTGCTCCAATTTTAATATAAGATGCTATGGTTCTTATTTAAAAGCTGCGTGTTCATCGAGCGAACAATTATGGCAACCGTTAGAAACATGCTGACTTGCCACAAAAGCGAAGAAAAAAATTTTTTTTTTATGGACGATTGATTTCGTAACAGTGCAGTTGTTTTGAATCTGCGTAGCAAAATCATGTGAGTATATTGTATAGCCAACGATATTGCGACAAACAATTGTACAGTTAGAATACCGTTATATGTAGACTTACCATGCGTCCCGGGGTCCCGGCCGGTTGGTGGAAGTGTCCCGGTTTTTTGTTTGTTTGTGAAGATCACTCAAAAATTCGCAAAAACCGTGCGTCGCTGGAGTGAAGAGCTTTTTTTTGGAGATGACCTAGAAAATCACGCGAAAAACCGTGGGTCGCTAGAGTGAAGACCTTTTTTTTTTCGGAGGTCACCTAAAAATTCACGTAAAAACTACGACTGTCCCGATGCTCTGTCTGAAAATTATGGTAACCCTAGTTATACATAGAAATCAAACTATCAAGAAACACAAGTTTGTCGCTTGTTGCATGGCGTAAAGCCAATTTAGTCACAAATGCATGTCGGTATTACACCAAAGCTGTTAAAAAAGTACCTTAGTGTGACTTTTAGATAAGTCTCAACTGCACTAGTAAATTTGAGCAAAATTCAATAGCCTGAGTAATAGTGCGATCTTACTAGTGAAATCTCTGCATATGAACCCATGCTACAAGTCCAGCTAAATAGTCTGGCTATCAGAGTTCGTGCTACTTGTGAGAACTGTGCATACGGCCTCTGATTTGATTACTCCGCTAAAATTTTTTTGGCTGTTGTTTTTTAGGCGTGTGGTCCTTTCATGGACTTGATGAAAGCAGTGCTGAAGATAAGCCAAGCGTCCCAGGAGGACATTGATAAAACTATAAACGACCCTTCTTTGGCTGTGCTGCAAGACGCGGAAGTTTGTTTCAGCGTTGGGTTGTTTCGGTTTTCCTATTACTTAACGAAAATTGGCTTCAACATGAGCTTTGCATTATCACGTAAGTGAGAGAACATTGTGTCTTTGCAGCAAATTTTGCAACCGCACTTACTTTTGGGTCTTTGAGTAAGATGCTTCCCCCGATGATTATTATGTTTGCTTCGTGGCTTGTAACAAGAAGGAAAATCTCTCTCTCATTGCCCGCTTACCGTGAGCAGTAGCGTAGACCGGGGGGTATTGTGCCACCCCCCTTTGGGCCATGGCACAATGCAAAAACTCGCGTGAAACAACGTTAAAATCAGTGGTCTGAGCTGAAAATGGAGCATACACACAATGATACCTTCCATTTTAGCATCATTTTAATCAGATTGAGGGTAGAAACCGTGCAGATTTCGGATTTTTTTTTAGCCCATGCCAGTATTTTGCAGCCGTAAAAAGTTTTTCAACTCAAGCATAAAAACAATAATAGCATAATAAAGTTTCAGGTGAGAAGAGAATTGTGCCACACCTTTCCATTTAGGCCTCAATATACACGGAGTCTGAAAAGATTCGATAACCCAAAACGTTTTAGAAGGCCATGTGTGTTACCCTAGCTCTCTTAAATGGGTTATGTACATATTCAGAGCATGAATGTGGAAGTTCCATGAGCATGGATGTGGTTGTTTTGTGCTAATGTGGTGTATCGCTGCGCTGCTAAAGACATGTCTTTTAAACTAAACTGTAACTTAAAATGTCTTGAAATTGAGTTATTTAAAAAAAAAAGTAAAAGTCTTGCCTTCGGCGGCTGGAGGCCCCGCCCCCAAACCCCCGAGTTAAGTTAGAAGTTTTGACTCATTGCCGCCCCCTTTTGAAATTTGTGCCTACGCCATTGACCGTGAGGATTGCAGGGCAGCAACTCGAGAATAAGCCGCCACACTTTACGGTCTGCCATCACCTCCATCATTTCGCTTGGGTAAAGTTCCAAGTATTCCATCCAAGATCCTCAATGCAATTGGTCTATCTAGTTCTAAATCGTCCGAACGTCAACTGGAAAACTTGGAAAAACGGTCAACTCCTAAGCGAATATATGCGATTCCTTTATAAGATGCGATAAGAATAACACCACCGTCGCTTTTCGTAAGAGTAGAAAAAAGATGTGTCAACCGATCAATTTCATCTAACTATTTGATGTACAGTAGTAGCTGAATAGGAGCTGGCTGCTCTTAATACTTAGTTTAGACAAAATCGCGTAGAAGTGCGGCTGGTGAATTTCTTTGTTTTAAAACAATGAAACGCAGAGGAGTGAGGCGAAATGCGAAGTAACGTTCAGATTAAACAAAACAAAAAATTAGCGCAGCAACGCAAGCCGGGGTAAAGTAAACTTATATTTGCTGTATTGTGCGTGGCAATTAAAGCTTAACTCGAGTTTTATTTGGAAATGAAGTGATTAACTTTTATTAGGCTTTACTGTTTTTAATCGAATTAACTTTTATTAGTTCAACGTCGAATTTGATTAAAAGCAGTAAAGCCTTATTTAAAACAGTAAAATTTTTCAACGTTTTCGGACTCAGCTACGTCCATCATCAGTAAAATATAAAAGAAAAATTTTTATTGAGAATTTTTTTACTGACGATGGATGTAGCTGAGTTGGAAACGTTAAAAATTAAAAGTAAATTATAACAAAAATTAATCAAATTAAATAAAACTGCCGTGCAATCAGCACCGAACATTTAATTAAGTGTGTTTATAAAAACTCCTTTTGTTCTATCGATAATGTTCTGTTGCAGCAAATGCTTTTGACATTTTCGTCGAGGCAGTAGCCGGCTTGACAATTGCTGGGGTACTTTTGCTCATCCTTGCTGTGGTATTCCTGTCCCTCAGTGTCTGTTCTCGTAGCATGAATGCTCAAAGGAAAGTTTCAGCCAGTGCTTACGGCAGAATTGGTGTTGGCATCTTGATTGCTGCAAGTAAGAGAGCGTTGAACGTAGTAATACTTGTTAGAAACTGGACCATAGGCCTACCTTGCGTCTGTTTTACCACATCAATGCTGAGCACCCTTTAGACTTGGGTTTTGTAGGCTGAGCCACCACAATGGGTGGACTACCCGACCTCAAATGGCTTTCTAATAGTCTTCCAAGAGATACGCCGATGCTGTAGTAGTTGAGAATCGAATCGAAAGTCAGTTACTTTATTATAAGAACTAACCAAACGTTACGCACGAACACTATTCCCATCCGTCGGCGTTGCACATAGCAGCATTAATTAACTTATCGCAGAAAATAATACTGTTAACTTTTAACTCAAATCTCAACTCAAACCCCGAATTTAACCGGTTTTAACGGTAATAAAAATTCTTCGAATATTATGAATGTATTTCGATTCTTTCTTCTCATTGAGAATAACTTTTTCCGGCAAATAAAATTTTTCTTACATAAAATTATTTTTGGCATTTTAGCTGCTCTCTATGGAATTGGAATGACGGTTTACACAGCGGAGCAAAGCAAAAGCGTTCATAATTCTTCTAATTTTTTCATGCAAATTGGAAGTGCGATGCAGAGTATCATGCAAAATATGGGAAACGGTAATTCTATGTTTGGTAATATGGCTAATTCAGGTTACGGAAGAAATGGACGCAAACGTAGGCAGAGTGACTCCTTCAATAATTGGAATAATTTTCCCCAATATCCTACGATGGCCAGTCTTGTCACCAGCCCAGATTTGTCTAAATTTCCATTCGACCAGGGTGACTCTTTTGATTGGAATAATTTGCCCCAATATCCAACTATGCCAGATCTATCCAAGTTTCCCATTGACGAATCTAATGATTACAATTATTTGCCCAAGATGCCTAAGGATACTAACCAAGTCTTTGGGCACCAGGACTCGTCATCAAACCAGTTCCCAAGCGGAGTTCCCAGTAAGGCTGAAATGGAGCAGATAATGCAAGCTATTTTCGGCCACATGGATCCTGTGTTTGGTTATTCTTTGTATTTGGGTTGGGTTGGCTTTGTTTTTGCGTTCTTGGCCATGGTCATTACGGCCTTAACCTGTCGTCGTTCTTCACTACCTTATGGAGATGACTTGCAGCCAGTTCTCTAAGCATTCATCTGATCACATCAATTTCGTCGTGGACATGAAATCTCAATTGTATAAATTATGAACCTAGTTTCAGTTATGATATGTACTGGCTTACGCTTCGTTTTGTACAAAACAACAGACGTTTTAATGCAGACAAAATTTTCATTTTTGTTATTCGGCGTGCTTTGCATCTCAACTTAAAAGTTCAGTTTGTATTACGTGGAATTATGTTGAAATAAAAAGTAGAATGCTCACTGCTCATTTTTTTCTATTCCATGACAATTTTTGCTGCATAATGGCGTTATGTGTTTAAAAAATTGTGATGTGAGTGGAAAAGTTGATCTTCTTGTGTCGTTTTAATGAAATTGCATTTTAACACTGATTTCTTGACCATGACATGAATCTTTTCGTGATATTGACCATGACATGAATCTTTTCGTGATATTTCTCGCTAAAATTACCTTACCATGACGTCATTATGAGAGCTGAAGCTATTGTGCATTATTGAAACTTTTTTTTTAACCTATTTCCACCGACTTCTTTCACCTAGATGAAGAATAAAACTCTGGTTTTTTATTTTTTGTCTGATTTGCTTTCCTTGTTTTCAATTAATTTCATAGAACTATAAGTCTCTGACATTGGTAAATTTTTTGTTGAATTTCTGGGTTGTTGGTTTCTGTTTCTGCACCATGAAGTACTTAAAGAAAATGTTTACAAAGTAAAGCATCGCATGTATTTCGCTCTGTAAATTCAATTTTTGCCGACAGCATTTATAATATTGATCATTGCTGCAAGGTGTACTACTGTGCAGTACTTATGTGTCGCATATGGGCAACAATTTCAGCAATTTTTTAGCAGAATTGGGCATCAAATTACGAACCTTAAACGCTAACCCTAAGCGCAGTATACTGGCTATATTGTGCTTGTAAAGCAATACCGTATGAGCATGAACAGAATTTTTTAACAATACGGATGTCCGTTTAAACTGCTTCTATAGTTTATCTGATATTTTCAAACATAAAAAGTCAATATGAATCATAAGCATAAAAACGTTCGCGATCGAATTAAGTATTTTTATCAAGAGTAACAGGTAGGTATAAAAAAACAATTATGGTTCAATCAATCGCTAAATAATTAGTAGTGCTGTCTCAAATAATGTGTAAAGTGTGTAGTAAAATGATATTGAGTGACTCAAGTCCGCATATAAAAAACTAGGCCTGGTCTAGACAAAACGTAGTAAGTTTAACGAGCGTATTTTTAGTTAAAATAGAAATTCGGAACTCCCGGCGTACTGCCTTGCAATGCAGCAGCTTCCGATTGGTTAAAGTTAGCTAAGAATATGCTCGCATGCCCACGATTTAACGCTCACTGTAGTAGACCAGCAAAAACTGAAATTTACAACGATTTTCGAAAATCCTAAATTGTCCTGCGAGCGAAGTTACAACGTGTAGGCCTGCTCTTTTTTTCGATGCAACAGGTGTAATAGTTGCGGGTACTGTGCGACTTACTCGTTGAAGCAATGGTTTTCATCTCTTTCAAGAAGATAATTTTTTGTTTAATCAGTTAATTACAAGTTAAGAGTAGGCCTGTTTTTTCAAGCGGCGTGATTATCGATATCAGTAGAGGTTGTTTTTGTTGCCGGCCTGCTTAGCTGATTTATCTATAATTCGAAGTTTACGTTGGTAAGTGTTGGAAACGGTAAGATTCCAACTTTTATTTCGAAGAAATGGGATAAAAAGGAATACAACTTTAAACAAAACTTAATTTAATTTCATACCCACAGTATTTTGAGTTGTGAAATTGGAGGTTTTAGAGAAATTAAAAACGTTTTAAATATTCTAGCAGATGTAGAAGACCCTCACTTGCTTTTCTTTTATCAAATATTCAATATTACATGCTAATTTATGAGCAGTTACCATTTATTCATGAAGCCTGGAGAATTTCTTAATTGTTTTTTAATATCGTCATCGATTGAATAAAAAGCCCCTTTCCGACAAGCTCATTTCCTTAATTGGCTTGCGCGTTTTTCATTCTTCTTCTGCATGATGTAGGACTTATATAAATAGCTTGCTGTGTCTGTTTGTTGAATAAATATAACTACTATCACATTCGTTTGTTTTATGATGCCACAAGAATGAATTGAGTACAGTGACTTCTTGCAAGTGCAGTCTGGTATCTTGTTCAAACAATCATCCAATGTTGCCGGTTTGGGCTGTTAGTTGTGTTGAATACGACACATGCATAAATAGTGTAAGGAATGAAGTGTCAAGACTGGATTTACCACATGACAAATTCTAAGACCGAATGTACCAAACCTTTGGACATAATCGGCATTAGGCATTGGAGCTTTTAACATTTGCAGGAACCGGTTTTTAACTTTTAGCAACCGGTTCGTTCGAGCCGAAAGTGCAAGAAACCTACGCAAGCAATTTTTAGCAGCCGGTTCTCGAAATTTAGCAAACAATTCGTGCGAACCGGTTGAATAGCATCACTACTAATAGGTTTCAGATCCGCAGTTTGTCTATACCTACCGCTCGAAAAGGACCCAGTGGCGCAACCAAGGAGGGCTAAGGGCGCTTCAGTCCCAGGCATGTAGCCAGAACGGAATTTAGGGGAGGCAAAGTAACGTATTTAGGCAAAAAATGCATGAAATTTTGTTAAAAATTACGCTCAACTGAAATTATTTGGGGGGCAAAGTAAAATATTATTTTTGGGTGCAGTTGCCCCCTGCTTCCCCCTAATTTCTTCCTTGTTCAGCCTAAATCACTAAGACTTAATTAAAAAATGCAAGCGTGTCAACGTCTTTTGGACTTGACCTGTGTAAAGAGGGAGATGAAAGGGCTGAACAATTTAATTCTTTAACTGGCTTTCAAATCTTATGTTAGGGATGTGGATGTTTTGAATGGCTTTAAAAACGTGCGAAATGTGATCCAACTGGCGTTAAAATGGATTTTTTCCGAAAAATCACAACATCATCCAGCGATTGTGATTTCGCCTCTAGACCCCATATTTCCGGAGGCTGGGGCTCTGCTCCAAAGTCCTAGACCCCCCTTCATGGAACGCTTGAGTTTCACTAGTTTGGTCAGAACGCGGCCTAATTGCGGAATTTTTTAACCAAAAAAAAGTTAATGTTGGATAAATCCCCCTCAGCAAAATGTCTGTACAACCCTAAGACGAAGGTATACTCTTTTGAGAAGATTCTGTTTCACTTAAAGCCGCCCTTAAGTATACTGCACAATTGGCTACATCCAGAGGTGGGCAGCGCAAGTCATAAAAGTTGCGCCGCAAGCGCACGCGCAACTACTCTTAAAAGTCTTGCGCCGCAAGCGTTCTCGCAAGCCCAAAAAAATAATTGCGCTGCAACCGCTAGCGCACACGCCAGTGTGACTTTTTGAAATGTATAATTCTAGTTGACTCGCTGCTCAAACCTCACTACGTTACGGTACAAAACCAATATTTAAAACAAATTATGCACACTACCAAATTAGTGAAAAAAATATATTGATTTTCTTTGAAAAATACAAGCATTTGAAAACGCGCATTGCTTTAACCTCTTTGGGCGACGAATATCTTTATACCTAAAAAAAAATACTCTCAACATACGTACTTAAAGGAACCAGAATGTTAAAAATTCTGCAAATAAAGTCTGCAGGTGGTGGTAAGCGAACGACTTCGAAGCTCCTGTTTTGTCTAATGCCTCTTCAACGAAATCCTTTACAAGCTTCGACACATATTTTGTGCTTCTGCAGCCATTATAGCATCACTCTCTAACAAATAGAGCACGCTAAAAAATTATTTTGCTTTTTTTTAAAGAAATTGAACTACCTAAGTATTACTTGTAAGAGCTCTACCAATGCTGTCATTCCTGCTTGTAATATCTTTCAAGTTTTTTTGAGCTAGCAAAAAAGTTTTGATTAATAGTTTTTGTTGTGTCTTGTTTTTGAATTACGGTAGAAAAGGACAGTTGCGAGTAACGCGTTTAATGCCCAAAGCAAGTTTAAGATTTTTAAAAACGATTTGCGTATTTCTAAAAAGACTATTACAAAACAATTTTTTTTTGTTTAAATTTTGATTTTACAACCATTTTTTAACTTACGGGGAAAAATTTTTGTTGAAAAATCAGCGAAATTATTTTAGAGAGAAACGTTTCAACGAAAGAAAACCCCTGCTGTAAATCCAATAGAAGTATTGCAAGCAGTAGACGAATGAAATTTCCCATGACGAGGCTTATACGAACTTTCCTCGTTATAGGCGTAGCCAAGGGGGGAAAAAAGTTCAGCCCTACCTCCCAATTGAAATGCCACCAATGATAAAAATAATAACAACAACGCCTTATGTTTTTTCATTTTTAGTTTCTCTAAGCATTTTCGCGTACAACAGTATACGTGTACAACAGTATAATACTAATATTGGCGACCAGGTGGCCTGCGCCCCCTCAAATAAAATTTTTGCAATCCAATTTAAATGTATGTAGGAACCGTATTCACGACAAACAAAAATCTCCAAAGCAAATACTCGAGTGATTATTTACTGCTAAAAGTATTGCGGGAGGCAATATATCTTGCTTTTCCCACCTGGGTCAAATAACTTACAAAATTAAACCCCAAATTCAAGATTTTAAACGCGTTTTGACTTGATCTGTAAGTAAATGGAAGACTCACCAATTTGATCTTTTCAATTGGCTTTCAAATCTTGAAAATTTAGTTATTTCAAATGGCTCTAAAAACGTGCAAAATGTGATCCAAATAGCATTAAAAGAGCTATTTTCTTCCAAAAAAATACAAAAAATCGCCTAGTGGCGGCCCCCAGACCCCCGTCTGTGATGCGTTTATATTAAACTAGTATGCACGCCATGTCTCCCAATTTAGACAATTTTGTAAATTGTAACTTTAGGTCCAAGTCCTTTCTCTTCAGCAAAATCCAGGTTACGTGCCAATTAAGGCCCGAGTTTCTAATTCTCCATTCTACGGTATCTTTGTTTCTTAAAAAGTCCTTTTTTTCAAAAAAATTTGATGCAGTCATTGCGTGTGATATGCGTTTTGGCCTCCCCCCTCCAATCAAAAATCCTGGATACGCCTATGTACCTCGTCACAAAACCCAACATAAGGGCACAGACATAAGGGCGCAGAGACGTAAATCTGCAATCTGCGCCAACATTTTCGTGCTTCGGAAAATAATTATATAATCGAAGAAACGAACACAACTAATCAGTATTTTATTTAATTTTCGAAAGTCAAATTTTGAAAAAAGTTTTTTGAATTTGCTTCCTACCTTATAGGCTTCGCAAACTCCTCACACGAATTCGGCGAAATAAAACGAAAAATGAGTGATTTGCTTAGTTTCGCACGGGGACCAAAGACTAATTGTAATTGTTTGATCAACAAATTTAGCACAACCGTTGAATGACTGCGTTTGAAAACAACCGCTGACGTGAATACGTAAAGCAAATAAACCCATTGGAACGACCGACGCTCACGTCGCGTATTCCTTTGTTTTACTCGGCTATTTTCCAACTAATGAGTGCGAAATTTCAGACTTTTGCTTATAACTCGAGAACGGTTTGGCCAAGCTACATGAAATTTTGACAGTAGTTTGAGATTAATGAGTTATATGTTTGTACCAAATTTCGAGGCAGTAGGTCACGTGACTTTGGTTTTAGAACCCGAAAACCGCCCAGCAAGTTTGGCGTAAAAAGCGGTCTCAGTCAAAAACGGCTGAAGTACGGCAAAAAATATTTCATATGGTTATATGTCTTAAGATACCCTTTCATCCCAACCAACCCACTTTTGGCCGCGATGAGGTTTATTTCTTTTTTTTTTCCTTTTTTTTCTTCCTAATTTCTGTACGCTCTTCTTCTCCTAAACCACTAAACATGGAAATTTAATTTTTGTGTAAAGTTGTTGAGCTGCAAAAGCAGTTTTTTCTCCTGAAATTTTTTTGGGCCACTCCACCGGGAACCCCCCCAAAATGGGGCCCCAAAAAATCAATTTTTTGAACGGCTCAAGCAAGTGTGCTACTTTTTTTGCTATCAGTAGATATTTATCAGACAAATATTTTGATATAGTTTGGGGTTTCCCCCCCCCCCCGGGGACCCCCCAAATGCACCCCCCCAAAAATCAATTTTTTGAATGGCTCAACTTAGAGTGGCAGTGTTTTATGATATCAGGAGATATTTAACCGACAAATATTTGAACATAGTTTGGGGGTGCCAACCCCCCAGGGACCCCCCCACATAGACCCCCAAAAATTTAATTTTTTGAACAGCTCAATTTAGGGTGCCAGTCTGTTATGATATCAGGAAATATTTGACAGAGAAATATTTTGACATAGTTTGGGGGTGCCAACCCCCCGGAGACCCCCCAAATGGATCCCCCAAAAATCAATTCTTTCTACGGCTCAACTTAGGGTGCCAGTCTGTTGTGATATCAGGAGATACTTAACTGACAAATATTTTGACTCTACTTTTCTTAAGGTTCCATAATCAGATATTTTTGAATAATTGCTGATTTTACGGTAGACAAAAAGTACTTTTGAGCGTCACAGCATTAGCTACGCGTCGGTCGTTTTCTGGGTTTGCTGGCAAACTCCCATCTAGTTAAAAATAAACATTTCTTCTTAAAGGTTTGTTCAAGATTAGTGTACGGCCACTTAAAAACAGTTTAAGGGTAGTGCTTTGTGCAATAATTAGGAACAGGAAAAAAGAAGCAAATTCAAAAAACTTCTTTCAAAGTTTGACTTTCAAAAATTAAATAAAATACGTATTAACCAAGTTCGTTTCTTTAATTGCATGATTATTTTCCGAAGAACGAAAATGTTAGCGCAGATTGCAGATATACGTCTCTGCACCCTTATGTTCCTGTGCCCTTATATCCTTGCACCCTTATGTCCCTGCGCCCTTATATCTGTGCCCTTATGTACTGCGTATTTTGTCTGCACCCTTATGTTGGGTTTCGTGACGAGGTACATAGGCGTATCCAGGATTTTTGATTGGAGGGGGGAGGCCAAAACGCATATCACACGCAATGACTGCATCAAATTTTTTTGAAAAAAAGGACTTTTTAAGAAACAAAGATACCGTAGAATGGAGAATTAGAAACTCGGGCCTTAATTGGCACGTAACCTGGATTTTGCTGAAGAGAAAGGACTTGGACCTAAAGTTACGATTTACAAAATTGTCTAAATTGGGAGACATGGCGTGCATACTAGTTTAATATAAACGCATCACAGACGGGGGTCTGGGGGCCGCCACTAGGCGATTTTTTGTATTTTTTTGGAAGAAAATAGCTCTTTTAATGCTATTTGGATCACATTTGTCTGCGCCCTTATGTCGTAGATCGGCCACGTCAATGTTTTTCTTTTAACTTTATTCACATTTGATTGAAAAACAATCACACATAATCGTATTTGAATTGCGCTTGCGCGGTTGCGCTCAAAATTGCTAAAGTACTAGCGGCGCAAGCGTCAGCGCAACCGTTTAAAAATAATCGCGGCGCAAGCTTTATCTCAAATAAAATATTGCGCCGCAATTATTGCGGTGCAAGTGCCCACCTCTGACTATATCCAACCTTGAGGCTTGTGCATTACTTTTCAAGATTGTAAAAAAAGGATCAGGAAATTACGGACAAAGCAGTTTCAAGTTGAGAAAATCTGCAAATTGCAACATTTTTTTAACGAACAAGAAGTCTAACATGAATATATCACTACGCCTATCACCTTATAAATAACATTGCATAGCTACAATGTAATCTACACCCACAAAAACGTGGCTGCTATGTTGAGGAATTAGCATCTACCTCTTAACTTTATCCTCATGGCAATGACCGCAGCTGAGCTACATACATCGAAAAAGAAGTTAAAAAAAAGCTAACAAACTTGCATTACTAATTGGCTAATTGCAAAACGCATGAAGTTGTTATTTTGCGTCGAAGTGATTAAAAGATTGCTGAGAGATTCAACTTGGGAATGGCTGAGCTCAGTATTACCGTCTAACTAAACATTTTTAGTTAACACAAATAGAATATTATTGAGATTTGATTAATTTTATCAAATATTAAATCAATCAAATCTTTCATTATACTCGCTGGATTACGCCGAAGTGTGATAAGAGTTGGCGGGGCCCATCTCCGCGTCATTGCGCCCGGGCAACACCGCTATTTTCGAAGAAATGTCGCAGCGGTGGCAAGCCGTTGGCAACACTGTGTCCGATTTGACCAGCCCGAGATTTGAACCTCAGACCTCCCGCTCCAGAGACAAACGCTTTACCGCTCGACCAAGTGGCCGGTATTAAAAAAAAATTAATTTATCGTGTAACCTAATTCTATTTTACACGGAAAGGGGGCATCATCTCGGTTTTTTGTGAGAGATCCCTTCAAAATTTTTTTTACCCCAAATCAACTTGATTTGCTTCAAAATAATTTATTAATAAATAACCTCTGAAAAGTTGGTGCATGTATAGTTAAGGAAAAGTTTCCCAATTTTGAAATTTGCCAAAGTCGCTTTCCCGAAATCTGAACATTTTTTGGCTCATATTTAACGTAAATAACGTCATTAGACAAACGTTTCAATGTACGCAGTCATTGGGTAAGAGCTCAAAATGATTTAGGGGGGCGGGGGAAGGGGCGCCAAACTTTTTCCCAAAAGTTGATAAAATTGAATTTTGTCCCAAAAAATAAATTGATTTTGCTTGGCAGTTATTCCGGTATTTTTCGAACCAAAAGGCGCACGAATTGAAACAATAAAAATTGTAAAAAACTGTAGATGCGCCTTATCTATGAATCAGGTGATACTCTTTTTCTCTTTACGATTTAATTCAGAGCTATTTAAAGCTTTTTTTACAGTTTTCAAAGCTTTTTAAGATGCAGTTCATTTAGTGTGCCTTGTATAAGGAAATAAAAGCAATAAAGGTCATTTATTGCTAGTGTTTCTCGTAGTCCGAAAAATACTGGCATATAAAAATATGATGAATACTGATATTGAACAAAACTGCCCAAAAAATAAGAAATTGCCCCATATTTACAGCCCAATCAAGGTATAATATGACGTGACACTTACCTATACAGCAAAATAGCTTTTTGAAACTAGGTTATTAACTAGACTAACCTATTGACCATAAACATCATATAGCCATCACTGATTGCATAAAAATATAAATGCTGAACAAAATTGCCCGAAAAATACGAAATTTCCCGAAATTTTGACGCGCGATCGCTACCTTACAACAAGCGAGGGACCAGTGCCCCCCCAACCTCTTGTCTCCTACGCCACTGCACCTGGTAAGTTCTCCGCCGCTCACAATGAATTCCTTTTCTTTTGGCGACATTATAAGTTTAACTGTATTACATGAATTATTGAAAATATATGCTGTCATACAATTGGTCATACTAATAGAGGCTAATCCAGGAAGGGTCATGTTGGCTAGAGAGGCGTCTGGCGGGACTGAGCCGGCGTGGAAAACTTACATTCTGTAGAACAGAATTGATTCCTTCAGGTGTTCACAAATTTTCGCCCCAAAATAGGTTTTTAGAATTTTTTTTGGTTTCACTTTTAACCTTGTTTAATCCAAAACTGATTTACTTGCATGAAAAACTCCAGAGCGTTGCAAGTCTCTTTGGTTTTCATTTTAAATCAGCCCGAACTTGGTATCGAAATCGATAAAGACAACTTTTTTCGTATACACACTACATATTTGCGCGATCCTCGCTAGACTTTGCATTGCCCCACGTAAATAACGCGTTTGGGTTCGACTTTGGACACCTCCTTAGTCTTCAAGTCTTCAACAATCCACATATCTGTGGGCCTATAACATGCAGTGGTCGTAAGCAATACTGCCGTTTTAAACAAGGAGGTGGACAGGCTTTGGATCAAATTCCGGCCGACAAATTGTTAACAATGCAAAAAGTCTTCGTTGTGGACGGAAATTTTGGCATTATTTCGCCAGAAAATAGGTGAAACCCCCAAAAAATAATAATAAATAAATAAAATAGGAAAAAGGTCTCCACCAGATTTTTGAATTGATTTTTTCCTGAAATTACGTGAAGACTAAAAAAAAGCAGAAAAAGTCTTCGTAAGATTTTTAACTTTTTTTTGTCCTGAAATTAGGTGAAGACAAAACGGTTATTGGTGAAAACACCGGCCAAAATTTGGCCAAGGCCTATTGCAAATCCAAAACAAATGGCATGGTTTAGAAGCCTACTGTAGAGTCACCAACCATAATTGTATTGTCTTTCGTCAAGTTTCATTTGTAATCCGTTTTTACTAATCCTTTGGACGTGAAATATTTTACTAATCTTTTGGACGTGAAATACGGATACAAAAATGATTTTTTTTTTGGTTTTGTTAGTTGTTGGATGCTGTACTAAAAATAAAACTTTGTGCGATGATGGTAAAAAATGTTTGTGTTGCTGGTTCAGGATAGTTATTGTAGTTGCATACAGAAGATTCAAGCTACCAAGAACTCACGACCCACTTCCGAACCTACAAATGGTGCCCCGTCCTACACTACCCTGTACGTACGTAAATTTTGAGAAAGGCTAAGACAAGGGTAATAGTCAAAAGATTCCCCAACCGAAAATGCTCAAAACACTTAATGAGCTTAAATCATATTCAGTTTAGGACAGTAGCGTAGCCAGGGAGGGGGAGTCGGAAGGGGGAGGCTATAGCTCCCCCTCCCATTGGCATGTGAACCAAAATGCCGAATAAGAAAATACCGTGTTTTTAGCTCTTCTTAGACTGTTTTTTTTGCGCTGGAATGAACTAAAAAGTGATTTAAAGCATCTTTTGAAACATATACTCAGGGGGGGGAGTAATTATTTTGTCAAAAATAAAAGTCACTAATCAATGAAAACTTTGAAAAATGCCCAAAAATAATCAAATTTGATCGCTAGTGTAAAAAAGCCAAACATAGGTTTTATCTACAAACATATTATGAACTCAGGAATAAAGGGAGGGGAAGGCTATTCAGTATTAGTTTATTACCAATCACTTCTTTCAACTATCTTTTCATTCGCTCCCCGCCAATTATTTTTCTCTATAAAATGTAGACGAAATAGATTACTCCGCTTGAGTTTGATTGAATAATGGGATTTTATGATTTACCAGCATGTAAACAAGAGAACTGCCATGTTATCATTAGCCACTTCCCACATAGCCCATCAATGCAGCCAGTTGAATTATGTTGCGCTGCCAATTTCTATGCCACGTTTAAAAAGCATTATTTTGTATTAAAATAGCCTTAAAATTAAGTAACTTTTGCAATAAAATGCACAATTTTTTTGAGCACTGGGGGCTCTGCCCCCAGACCCACGTGCCTCCGGCGGCTGGGGTCTTCGCCCCCAGACCCCCAAAAGCCTTCGGCGGCCCACCAAAATAGCCCCCATTGCGAATTTCTGGCTAAGCGGCTGGTTAACGGGGGGGCAGAACAAGAGCACTTGAGACATTGTTTCACAAAATGAATTATGGTTTAATGACAATAAATAGATTTGAGCCGTCGCGATGCGTTTCGTCCTTGCTCAAGGGACTCATCAGTCATCAGGCGAAAAGGCCAGTTTTGTATGTAGTGTATAAGTACTCGTATATACTGTATGTATGACGTATAGGTAGGTCTATGTAAAATTTTGTAAATATATGGAAATAGTTTGAAATTCAGTTAAGGAGGTTCAGGACAGGAGCACTTGGGACATTGTTCACAAAATGAACCATGATTTAATGACAATAACTGTAATTAAGGCTTTGCGACGCGTTTCGTCCTTGCACAAGAGACTCATCAGGCAAGAAAAGCCAATTTTGTTTTATTAGCAAAAGAAAATCGTAATTGGAAGAGCTACGCGTTCCCATTCCTATATGCCTCCCAGTGCAGTATTGCTACTTCAAAACTTTTTACCTGTAACTACCCATCGGCTTAACCAGGATTTTTGATCAGCGGGGCCTAAACCGCAAATAACATGCAATGAGGTTCCCAGAATTTTTTGAAAAGAGGGACTTGTTATGGAACAAAGATACCGTAGAATTGAAGATCAAAAGCCCGAGCCTGGCTTGGCACGTAACCAGATTTTTGCTTAGTGGAAGACTTTGACCAAAAGTTTTCCGAAGTTGTCTAAATTGGGACACGTTGTGAGCATACTAGAGACAACTCAAAGGTATCACAGACTGGGGGCTGGGAGGCAAAGCCCCCAGCTGATGCGCAATTTTTTGTAGCTCTTTGGGAAAAAATAGGTATTTTAATGCCATTTGGATCACATTTCACACGTTTTTAGAGCCATTTGAAAGAAATAAAGTTTTGATATTTGAAAGCCAAGTGAAAAAATTAAATTGTTAAGTCCGTCCTTTATTTACAGGTAAAGTACGAAACATGTTTGAAATCTTATACTTAGGGGTTAAATTTTGTAAGTGACCCAGGTGGGGTAAGCACCGTACATTTCCTCAAGCAACACTTTAGCAGTAAATAATATATTTTACTCGAAGATTTGCCTTGGAAATGTTTTGTTTTGTCATGAAAATAACCAGTTTTAAGAGTATATTTACGACCAGGCCCCCTCAATTCAAATTTAATAATTTGTTCAATAATCATTTTTTGAAGTTTTTTTTTTCAAAAGTATTTTGTCGCGTAAAAACTGGTGACGTGCAGTTGGTTTGTTACCGGTATTCAAGAGCTGGTGCAATAGGTAGTTACTAATTACGTGACTGCTTTACGTTCATAAAAAGGTTAGGTGAGGTATTTGCTCGGAGTTTTTGCAATTTTTTTTGCAAAAATAACTTCATTTTAGGCCTATTTTACTAAAAATTAATGGTCTTAAAATGTGGGATAAAAATTAACAGAGCAAAAACATGATTAAGCCGGCTGCGTTAATAGGCTATGAGGACTACGACTAATGGTAAAAATTCAGCCTTTTTATTATCAGCCCGTTAATCATAAAATAAAAAAATCACAAGTTTTAGCTTAATTTGTCGGCAATTAAACAAAAAGATAATTTTGGAGATGTGCATTCCCCCACCTCCACCGAGTATTTTTCTGTTAAGTCTGGACAAGAAATGGATCTTGTTAGTGTTATTGCAATGAACTTTACGCATTACAAGTTTTTATTATATTTCTCCGGTTTTAAGCAAGGGGGGGGGGGGGACCACCACTGCCCTCTCCCTGGTTGCGGCTCTAGCCGTGGCCTTAGTGAATTGTTGCAACGTACTGCTTTTTTGTCCCGACTTGACTTTGCCGCTAAAACAGGGATCAAAAACATTTAAAACGCTGTTTCGTTTTCGCTTGATCTTCCCTTAATGTTGAGAGGCATCTGAAAATTTTTGGCGTAGGACCTTGTAAATTCCCAAAATTTTGCCTGTCCTAATTCCAAATCTTAAAAGGAAGACTCTGATAGCAACAAATAATTGAGGGAAACCTCAACTTTGTATCTGTCTACCCGGCAAAATTAGTGGAAAACCAACATGGCGTACCGTTGCTTCTCTATTTATTCTCTCAGCCTTTAGTTACTACCCTAAACCAATACAAAATTTCCGTATTGTTTAAACTGAGTACCTGCTTTACACAACCAAAGTATGATTATTTTAAACCTCCAAATCAAGTGCACCTGTACAGAATACCGCCTACCGGATAGGCGATACTACCAAAACCCAATCCACCAATTTTTGCTTCCAGCTCTTATAAAATTGAATTAGTCAAAAGCTTGAGTATAACAATTATTAACTTTTTAACAATAGTTAAGTAGAAAAAACATTTGGTCTGTAGCGACGTTGAACAGCTTTAGCCAGTAATTTCTTTCTCGTAAACTGCTTTTTTGTAAGTAATCGCCTTTAAAACCGTTTTTGTGTTTCTGTGAATGCTAGATTTATGTAGCTGGCAGTGCTTAGATGATCTTTGCTGTTTATCGTTTGAGTGTAACTCATTGCTAGTTAAACAAAACAAACTTCATTCAACATGCGAGTATTTTGCGAGCGTATTTGCAATGCAAAGGATACGTACACGGCAGCTTAAAAATATACACACTAGTGCAGCAGGGGTAAATGATACCGGTACAAAAATTACACCATGGGATAGAAAACACTTATACGAAAAAGTTCACCACTAAAAATCAAAATAATCGTTCCTAAATTAAACAATAGCTTCATATTCAACGCCAAGACAAAATTTTAAGGTTCTTTTCTGATTCAATCGAGAAGCATGACACTACCACTATATGTAGACTGTAAGAGTATTAAAAAAAGGCACATCGCTAGCAGCAAAAATATCACAAATATAAAACTTCAACTTGGAAAAAGTTTACGAAATCCCGAAATGTTATGACAAAAATAGAGTAGTATATTATCGATTTTACAGTAAATTATGAAAACTTGCAGCTTTGATAAGAATAGCGATCAAAAACGCACAATGTATAACTAGAAGTAGAAACGCTAAGCTTAAAAATGTACCTTTGAAAAGTGCAAGACATCAACGAAATTAAAGAACTTTAAAAAATCAGTGCTTAAACTTGATTAACAATAAAAGTGATATTTCATTAGCCGTGCAAACATGAACTTTTCATCAATTGTGCGAAATCGTTCAGTAAAACGAAGCATTCTTATAAAAAAAAAACCAACTTGAAACTAGAGCAGCGAGCAGAAAGCAAAATTTTTTAATTTTTTGCTTTCTATTCCTTATCGCAAAACATGCAAATCGTGATATTAAAGTGAATCAAGGCATTTTTGAAAATCAGTGCTGCGTGAATCACTTTGAGTTAGCTTTGGGGCACTATCGAGTGATCCTGATTAGTTCTTCTTGACACATTTATAGTTTTAAATGTCGCAAAAATTGACGATTATCAACAAGACTACGACGGGGGGAAATCATAATGCTTAAATATTCAACGCAGTGTTGGTGATTGTTCATTCATGCGTGATAATAAAGGACGATTTCATTATTTAACGCAGATTTAAAAAAGCCAAATGCACGCAAACGAACGGAATGCATAACCAGTAACCACTAATCAGCATATGAAACACGAATGACAAAAAAATTCACGTATATCTAAAGTAAACTACTGAACTTGATTGGATAGGAATTGAGCACACAAAATAAAATCATAAAATACGTTCACTAGCAAAAAAAGCTTACGCTAATTAGTATGATTGTGGTGTAACATTGTGCATGGTTTACTTTTTTCAACACAACCTTGGTTGCAATTTCATCGAAAACGCAAACAGCGGGCCATAACTTTCCATCGTTAGTTTTCTTCCACAAGGATAAAAAGTGAAAACTGAACTGGAGGCCTACCCATTTTTGCACGTTCTGATTAAGAAACAACTGGAGGCGGACTAAACGCAGTCTGCAAAATTGGGTGTTATGTTCTTTTGGCCTATCATGTATTTTTTTTCTTTTGAACAACAAAGGTATAAAACTAGTTTGGCAAGTGCGTTGAAAATTAATTTTAAACAAAAGCAATTTTAAAAGCGGAGTAAAATTTTAAACACACACTAAACGGCGAAGGCACACTATATAAGAATGTTAGCAAGCAGCAAATGATTAGTGCGCAAAAATATTTTCACAAATGGTAAGACCACGGTAAAGTTTGAATTGATACACTAGGCCGCCTGGTTTACTAAGACAGTGTTACACTCCAGGCAGTAAATGCGACTATCAATTGGATAACAACCCTTGTCTGATGAAAGTTGAACATCGCACTTCTGCAAAACAAAAATTTTAATCATAGGAAAATTTAAAATAGATCAAAATTTCCGCTATACTGTCAAAAAGGTAATTGCTTAATTTTGACATTTGAGAAAAAGTCAAGATACCGTAAAACGCGAGCGATTCCAATTTTTTACGACATACTATGCAGCTTAGGCTGTTTCATAATTCCACCACGTTCGAATTTTTTAACGGCTACCCTTTTTTCTAATGGGATTTTTGACGCTGATCAGGAATTTGACATTTTTTTATTATGACGTCATTTTGGGGGTGCCCCGAGCAATGATGACGTCATTTTTACCGATTTTGGCATATCTCGTAAACTACTTGCGGTAGAAGTACGAAATTTACATCAAACGACGCAGAATATGTGATTTCCTATTTGTCTTCCATACATTATTTTGTCGTATCTGCACTAGAAAAATAGGTATTCTCAAAAAACACTTTTTTTGATCGTTATCGCAATTTGGCATCACTTTATTCATCAAATGATTTTCGTACCGTTAAGCATAAGTTTGTTCCGGGGTTGCTTGTGCTATTACTATCACGCCACAAATGCATTTGTTTATCAATAAAACACCATTCGATATTTAGAACATACATCATCGTGCACTTTTTCATACATCGTGGTACTCTACAACAGTGCATTTTCTCAAAAATGACAGGCCCTTCAGCCCTGCCATTTGGTGAGGGAAAAATTTCTTGAACAAAAGTAAAAAAAATAAATAAACCACCCCACGAGCTACACCACATGTATGTCATGACAGACTACCAACAAAATATAGCAGCCTTGTACAGTTGCCATCTCAAGGAATATCACCTCTCGTCAGCTAGGCTAGCTACGTAAGCTTATAAACGCTCAACCGAAACTACAAAACATGGCGCCCATGAGAGACATGTGGTGCTATTCATGAGGTGATTCATATCTTTTTTTATTTCTTTTCCAGAAACTTTTCCCCGTTAGCAAAGGGCAGGGTTGAAAGGCCTGTCATTCTTAAGAAATTGTTCAATTATATTCTCCACCAAATAGGCCCTCTCGGGGAATTGAAATGGGCCCGATAAATGGAATACTACATGCGTTATAATTCAACGGTTCTGTTAGCGTCATAATCTAGCTGTTCTAGCAGATATGTTGGCTTATCGATGTTGGCTTGTCAGCCACAAAATCGACACGCCAGCATATTCGCTATATTATGATGCTAACATAACCGATGAATTATAACGCAAGTAGTATTCCATTTATTGGGCCCATTTCAACTCCCGAAGAGGGCTTATTTGGTAGAGGATATTATTGAACAATTTCTTACGACAAGACAAATTTTATTTAGTCGTTCAGTAACAATATAATGGCAGTCATTAATCTATTTGAATTGCCACAGGGAAGTTGCGAAAGGACCTCGAGGTCACCAAGTCAAGCAATCACCCTAATTGTCAACAGAACTTACTGATTTAGCCTAGTAGTATTGAGATTTGAATATGTTTTAGTGAAATGTACCGTTGTTAGATTATATTTACTTAATGGCACGTCATCGGCCAAACCATTTAAGCTTTCCAAAAAATCGGGAGACCCACATAATCATTGCGAGACTTGCTGGCAACGTATTGCTAATGATTTAGAAGAAAATTTTTATATTGAATTTTAAATTTTTTTTAAGATAACACCCTAATTTCTTGAGGAATGATATGACATGGCAGAATGACAGGCCTTTCAACCCTGCCCTTTGCTAACGGGGAAAAGTTTCTGGAAAAGAAATAAAAAAAGATATGAATCACCCCATCAATAGCACCACATGTCTCTCGTGGGCGCCATGTTTTGTAGTTTCGGTTGAGCGTTTATAAGCTTACGTAGCTAGCCTAGCTGACGAGAGGTGATATTCCTTGAGATGGCAGCTGTACAAGGCTGCTATATTTTGTTGGTAGTCTGTCATGACATACATGTGGTGTAGCTCGTGGGGTGGTTTATTTATTTTTTTTACTTTTGTTCAAGAAATTTTTCCCCCACCAAATGGCAGGGCTGAAGGGCCTGTCATTTTTGAGAAAATGCACTGTTGTAGAGTACCACGATGTATGAAAAAGTGCACTATGATGTATGTTCTAAATATTGAATGGTGTTTTATTGATAAACAAATGCATTCGTGGCGTAATAGCACAAGTAACCCCGGAACAAACTTATGCTTAACGGTACGAAAATCATTTGATGAATAAAGTGATGCCAAATTGCGATAACGATCAAAAAAAGTGTTTTTTGAGAATACCTATTTTTCTAGTGCAGATACGACAAAATAATGTATGGAAGACAAATAGGAAATCACATATTCTGCGTCGTTTGATGTAAATTTCGTACTTCTACCGCAAGTAGTTTACGAGATATGCCAAAATCGGTAAAAATGACGTCATCATTGCTCGGGGCACCCCCAAAATGACGTCATAATAAAAAAATGTCAAATTCCTGATCAGCGTCAAAAATCCCATTAGAAAAAAGGGTAGCCGTTAAAAAATTCGAAAGTGGTGGAATTATGAAACAGCCTAAATTGCAGCTCCAATCCTGTTCTGAAGTTGAAAACTTGCGTTGCAAACCCGAGTATTTCCTTTTTGGAAGCTTATAAACAAATTTATCGTTCCCATTTAGCAACAAAAACAAGTTTCTCGGCTTATATGAAAGTATTATAAAAAAAGAGAGTGCAATATTGTCTTACCTCGCACTTGTAACACTTAATGTGGTAGCTTCTATCCAAAGCTACTATTCTTACTGTTTCTTCTTTTCCCGGTTCTGGTAGAATCGGTTGCTCACAGACACAACAACGAGGAGCAAACTTCCTACAAAACACAATGCGAGATGATATCTGATTTTACCAAAACAAAAATCATTAAAAGTGAAATAACTTCCGTACAAAAAATTCGGATATTCGGAAAAAATTTTGAACTTTGACTCCCACTTGGAAAAAACTTGGGAAGCTGAGAAGCTGATAATGATTTGAAAGATTACCCATAACAGCTAAGGTCTTCAATGCACTGTAGCCACGCCACTATAATAATATGCTGTACTACATCAGAGCATGATTAAATCAATCCAGACTAACATATATAAGCAAAGTGGTTACTAATAATACTGTAGTAACATGTGACATAGTCTGATGATTAAACTTGAAAGCCTTGTTTGACGATCAAACCAGTTCATATAAGTCCATTTGAGGAATGAAAAGGCACCCAGCAAATAACTTACTGGTGGTAGTCTTCAACGCAATAGATCTTGTCCTCATCATCGACCGTAAATGGGATTCCATCCAAACTCTTTCCACATTCACTACATTTAAAGCATTCAGGATGATAGGGCTTGCCAGTAGCGCGAAGGATCTAAAAAGTAGGGATAACGTAAAAAATAACGTGTGTCTTGTTCCAACACTCTTTCGCAAAAACCGAATATTCTACTAAAGCTGGGTTTATTTTTTCATTGCAGTCAAAAATATTTACAGTTTAGGTGTAGTTTAGTTTCGTTAGCGGCATAGTGGCAACCGATATCACGACCTTCTGTTCCCTACACTCTCGACGAGCAAGCTGCCTCAATCCACTGAAACGGTAGACTCGGGTTCGATTCTAAGTCGGTTTAAACCAAAAACTATAAAATTTGGTATTCACAGCTTCCCTGCTTGACGCTCAGCAATTAAAGGGACAGTTTGAAGCCTCCATCGTGTGTGAAAGACAGGTGGACAAGTGGCAGCTTGACTCAAAGACCGAAAGGTACCTTCGCTATCTCCTGGCCAAGGCAACTTGGTGAATAAAATGTAATTACAATTACTCTGTAGATCTAAAACTGTGATGATTTTTTTTTTGTAAGCGATTCCAGGTTTTTCGCTTAAAGTGTTTCATGCAAACCAACATCAGTTTTGTAAGCATTTTCGTTTCAGCTACAATGAAAATTAAATCAAGTTTCAAGCAACTCACTCTGTCCGCTATGTTTTCTGAACAGACTGTGCATTTCTCCAAAGAGGCAATGTAGCAATTTTCGCAATAGGTCGTCTTTCCAACGGCGTAGAATGGCTCACCGTGGAGCTCGATCTCTGTCAAAACAATGCCGATATTTCATTTTCTATCTAAGTAGAACGCGGAAGCAAATTTACAGACACTTCAGAAAAAATGTAAACGCGACTACACCATCGAATCAGAATGCAAGATCAAATTGATGAAACTAGTTAAAAAGTACTGTTTTCTGACGGCCGACCACGTACATGTTTTACCATGTTCTATACTTTAACGCACGACAACTGAATTTTCGCACCAACGTCGGATTTACGTTCTGCGGGACCCGTGGCACTTTTGACTCAGAAAAGATAAAACCAATGTAGCCAAAAGACCTTCGCCAGATTATTGCTGCAATATACTGCCGAAAAACGAAGGCAAAGACGAGAAACAAAAAACAATTAAAAGATCTTCGTTATGTTTTTGTTGCAACTACCATCCAAGCGCGGGGCCCACAGAGTGTGGAACCCCTGGCACAATGCCATGTGGTCCATCTGGTCCTGTTTAACCACCATCTTTATCTTTTCACGTATCCAATGTATTCCGATCTACCTTTGTAGCACAAGGTAGAGGCAAAAACAATCAAGTACTTGTTAAGATTGCAATGGCATTAAAAGTACATTTTAGCAGTACAAAACATAGACAAAAGCTACAGCACTGCGCAAGTGTGTAAAGGTCGATAAATAATTGATAATTTAGAAAATAACTATATCCAGCTATACCAAAAAAATTACTATCTACTTACTACACGTTTCGCAAGTGAAGCACTTGATATGATAGACACCGCCCAACGCATTGCATCCAACCTTTTCGCCTTCAACTACTCCGCCGCACTTTTCACAATATCCGTAAAAATCTTCATCCTGGGAGAAATTGACAAGAAAAAATTTTAAAAGACAATTTATTCAGTTTATTGACGCAACTCTATCATACAGTATTTTGTATATTTGATAGACGTAAAATACGGATCGCATCAACGAGATAACTTCAAAGAGGCCACGAGATAATTGAGTTGTGAAGCTAGCCAGCCACCATGCTGGCCTCCCCGTGTTTCATTCGGAGAAGAATTAAGCTGCCTCCGATTGTATGGTAAGAAGGGACTAGTGTCAAGTCAGTCAGAGGTTTATTTCGTCGAAAAGATACAGTATAAAAAAACGCAATACCACAATACTCATACATGTTAACCTACCAGGAAAATCGTAAATAACCTTTTAGTCTACAAGACCTACGGTCACCTGTGAGTGTAGCTATTATATTAGTCTTAGCCGTTGAAAAATCGAATATTTAATCAGATCGACAAATTTAATGTTTAAGAAATTTACAATTTTCTATAAGCAACGACAAATTCATTTTTATGCAGTTGAACTTTTTTGAATCAAGTACTACTTATATATATCTCTTTTTTATCTATTGAAGAGTAAACTTCTGATTTTTAAGGCGAATATCATTCCAAATCTAACTCCCATGTATTTGATTGATTTTTGAGCACGTTTTGTTTTGTAAAGAGATTAATACAAATTATTCTTGACCGCTTTCGTGGTTTGGCAAGAGGTGATAACTTTGATATAACAAAAATAATTGTTAAATAATTGCGGTAACTTGTTCCTTTGAAACAAAAACATGAATTTAGCTATTTCAAAATTTAGTAGTTGATTAATCTTACATATTTCAAATTTTATGAATAAAGGTTCAAGTTTTTGTTTTATCAGCCAGCCTTCTATTATTCTCAAACATTTGTTCTGGTGCATCTGGAGTCTATGCAAATTATTTTTAGATGAGCATCCCCAGACCAAAATTCCGTACATTCAATGAAGAAAAACTATAGCGTAGTACACAGAATGCAAAATTGTAACAGGAGCCGTAGAATTTGATCTGCACCGTATTTCAATGGCTGAAAATACTCGTCACTCAATCATTTGAATGTGACTGGTAAAATTTAGGGTTGAATCAAGATCAATGCCTAGATATTTTACACTCTGTCATACTTCAATAGAAATATTGTTAAGGGACAACAAAAAAGATTGGAGCTTTTGCTTGAATCGGGTACATAGTAGAGCTTTTGCGTGGATTAAGAGTCAACCTGTTGGCGATCATCCATTCAGAAATGCTTTTTAGTTCATCGTTGCTTTGAGTTTCCTAATTTACAAGGCTGTGGTTACTAATTAGGATACAAGTGTCGTTGGCAAACAAAGTTGGTTGACTTATTAAAGAATTAGGGAGATCATTAATGTATGAGATAAGGAGCGGACCTAAAATCCAACCCTGGAGGACGCCGTATTTTGTTCTAATTCTACACGATTTGATATTGTCAAGTTCTACATATTGAAATCTGTCAGATAAATAACTTTTAATCTATGCATTTGCCACTCTTTTAATTCCGTAGTGGTTTAATTTTTCAATAAGAACTTGATGATCAATACTGCCGAAAGCTTTTTTTATGTCCAGTAGAATAAGACAGCAATGTAATTTATTTTCTAGTTTTTCGTAGCATTGTGTAATGATATCTGTCACAGCATGGATAGTCGAGGGCTTTTTTTTTAAACCAATATGACGAATATAGAATATACTGTGGTTATCCAGAAAAGCTAGTATCCTAATGGCTATTATTTCTTCAAGAATTTTTGAGAAGTTCAAAAGCAAGGATATTGGTCAACTCAGATTTTAAACCCGCCTTGTAAATTGGTATAACTTTAGCACTCTTAAAACAATCACGAAAAATGGCAAAATCCAAACAGCATGAAAACAAAATGGATAGATATGGTGATATAACAACACCAATTATTCGTAGTTAAAAAAAAACAAAGAAACATCATCGAAATCCGGCGATTTATTGACATTTAAGTTTTGAATAATGTTAAAGATTTCATAGCTTGAAGGTGCTTCAAGAAAAATAGAGGATTTATTCCCGTGTTTCAAAAAATTTATTCATTGTTTAGGTAGAGAGTTAGCCAGCTTTTCAGCAATACTTCCGAAAAAGTTATTAAATTTTTTCACGTATAGCTTCTGCATCATTCATAGTTTTGTAGCCAACGATAAAGTTTTAGGTGTTTGTTTTTTTTAACCTTTGAGTGATTAACTAGTTCGCGAATTATATCTAAAGTTGTTGTTTTTTTTTTTTGATCGTCCTTACTTCTAGCATATGCCGAAATGTAGTATATAATTTTGACTGTTTTTTTAAACTCGAGTTACGCTATTGTTATACTTCTAATAAAAGCTGGGTATATAACAATTTTCTTTGAGAAACCATATTTTATATAGTCTTTGTTTTTAATTGAAGTCCATATGCCTTTAGTAAGCCATGGTTTTTTCACAACTTTTTTTGTTTACGTGATAAATTTGTCAAGGGAGCAAATTTGTCAATTTTAACTTTAATAAGTTAAACAAAATTTTCACATACTTTATTAATGTTATCGTTATTGATATAATCTAGATCCGTGCTCTTCAACCGGTGTGCACGGTGCACACTAGGGTGCACCAAAAAATGTTAGGGATGCACCACTACGAAAGGGTACACAAGGGTGCATCGCAAGCTTACCGACAACACACGCAGAACCTTAAAAAAATTGTCAGCAAAAATGAACCATGATTAGACAAACCGACAGGCGACAGTAACCATAAGTTTGAGCTAGATAAATACATTTTTGTAGCTGTAGGGCAATCATTAAGCATCAGACTCTTTCCTACTATTTTATTTTGAGCAGTTATGTATTTGTGATTCAAGTACTTGCATGACCTACTAAAAGAAGACGGCCGTACATGTCACCTACCAGTGAGAAAATTAGAAGGGCAACTTTGGGCGTAAATTTGTTTGCTTAACACGCAAAAGTTGCTCTTCTAATTTTATCGTTAGGTGACACGAGCGGCCGTCTTCTTTTAGTAGTCCGTGGTACTTGCAATAGGATACAAAATTAGACCACAATCGTCAGTAGTGGTTAACGGTTAAATTAAACCACAAAATGGTAGTACATACGGCCTGCGAAGCCTTTTATTGCGTCCCTCAAAATGGTTTTGTGTGATCTTAAGCAATCCATATTTATCATATTGTGACGTGGTGTCTGATGTAATTGTGTGTATGTGTGTAAAAGTGAAATCCACGTTTTAGGCATGAACCTTTGTGGCAGAACGGAGTTGCACCAAAATTTTTTTCCGACTTTCCCCTATTGCATCACTTCATGACAGAACATGAAAGCAATGTTCAGATGCAACTGCTCCCACTTATTGAAGCACATCTTAAATTGCTGCAAGAAAATTTTGAGAAGTATTTCACTGCTGAACAGAGTGCCACACTTGATGCTAATTCTTGGATATGACACTCTCTCACTTATGATGGTATTACTACTGAAACCGAACATTTAATTGATCTTCAATCAAATTTCGGCATGAAAACATTATTTAAAGAGACACCATATACCGAATTTCGAGGGCACCTACAAGGGCGTCGGCAGAAAATTTTTCAGGGGGGGCAATAAGAACAAAGCCAGTATTAACTACTAAAAATGGAAGAATTTTTGAAATTTGGGAGGTTTAAGAGAAAGCGTGCGAAAATCCAGGGGAGGGACATGGGCCCCCCTGCTCCCCCTTGCGGACGCCCATGGGCACCAACTGAATGAGCCAAAATACAGAAGCATAGCAAAAAAGGTAATTACTGTTTTCCTTCAAATGCCCAGAACGTATTTGAGCGAAAATGGTTTTTCGTTTTTGTATGAGATCAAATCTCGCAAAAGAAATTCAGTCACACACATCGATCCATTGAGGACTGATGAGGGAGGAATTAAAAAGATATCATTCCTCGGTGTGAAATGTTGGTTTATATTATGCAACAGCAAAAAAAGTCATAAAAGATAATTTCTTGAATTTGTTGTGTGCTCGGTCTTGTGCTATTCTTTGTGCAGATTGCAGTGCAATTGTCTTTTTGCATGTTTGTTTTAATTTGTTTTTTTGCCTCGTTTCAAATTTTAATCAAAGGGTGCATGAGCTCGTCACAAGATTTTTTAGGATGCACCACAACGAAAAAGGTTGAAAAGCACTGGTCTAGATAGTCGAAATAGTCTTTCAGTTTCATAGATATGCAATCGTCAAAACTTTCAGAGTCAAAGGTTTTTAGGTTTCGTCTAAACACATCACGTTTCTCGTCATAGGATATTTTATGTCTCGAGATGTAGGCAAAAGTAGGAAATTGGTCACTTATATCAGTTTGTAATACTCCAGGTTTGATTCTGTAGTAATATTGGTTAGGATGTGATCAATTGGGGTTTGGGTCGTTTTTGTTACCTTGGTAGGAATATTTATTACAGAAAAAAAGGCATTTCTAGCAATAGTGTTTTTGTAATCGGTTGCAAAAGGAGTTTCATGTAGTAAATTGACATTGAAATCATCCATAATAATACTAAGTCGAAATTTTCTAGAAATGAAATCAGGTTAGAGTTTGGATGCCGATACATTACTCTTATCAATAATTTGTGTCGCGGAGTACAAACCGTTGCCCACATATTTTCGCATCTTTAATTTCTAGATTATAATCCGTTGCAATTTCAAAGTTAATTTCGTTAGAAAAGTACATTGCTACTCCTCCAGCTTTGGTAAGTGAATTTGCAAATATTAAGTTGTAACCCAGCATCTCTATGTTATCTTGAATCTGGGTTTCGGTGATTAGTATAACATCTGACGATCTATACATATTAGAAATCAGTTCACATAATATATCAATATGCTTTTGGATTGATCTGATAGTAATATGAAACACAAACAAAGTATGAGATGAAGGTTTATAGTTAATTAAAATAGAAAGATCCGAATACTCACAAATTTTTACATTTTCTTGCATATTTTCATTTTTGTCAAAGTTAGAGCATAAAATATCTTTTGATTAATCCATATCAATAATTCAAGACAGTTACACAGATTAATTAAAATCAAGTCCGAAAAGGTTAGTCGTAGAGCATTGAAGTCTCTCTCGGTCGTCCTCGAAGCGTATTGGTGTTGCGTTTTCAGATTAGTCTTTCCGTATCAATATTTGTCCGTTTGTAGTCCAGAAGAATTTGTATTTTTTAGCTTTGGCAGTTGACTTGGTTGACCAAAATAGCCTCTTCCTGACTTGCGTTAAATTCTCTTTTATATATAGGTTTGTCATTTTGTTAACAGGAAAATCTGTCATTTCTTTTGCTTTCTTTCTTTCAGCAAAAATTTTATTTCTCACCCGTTTGTTGGTAAATTGGGCTATGGTGGGCAGGTGGCCGAGATGCTGAATCACTGGTGTTAAATGTTTTTGGGTGGAGCCAATGAGCGACAGAAATATCGCTCCTTTTACCTTCAACATCCCATTTTTTTTTAATTTCTAAGACAATATCAGTCACATTCTCGCTTGCTTGATTTGCTACACCATCAAATTCGAGATTTAGTCTGCTGCCATACAGCTCTAATTGATCGATTTTAAAGAATTCTTCCTTTTTCAGCTTTTCGGAGTCTGTTAGCTCTTTTGAAAGCTTTGGAGCTGTTATTTTGTTTTTCGTATTGGAGGCAGCCATTTTTTGATCTCCTTATTGAGATTGTCGAATTTATTCAAATTGAATTGTTGACCTTCAATCTTTGGCACAACTACTTTCATAACTATTCTAATAATTTCATTTTGATCCAAACCAGTGTCGATCTTTTTTGATTTAGAAAACTTTGCCTGCATTATGATTTGTTGTCGTTTGAAATCTGAAATCCTCAAAGTTTGTGCAGGGAAAACACGTTCGTTCAAAACAAATGCTGTAGCTAGAATGACAAACGCTGTAGCTAAGAAGTGGACTGGATGCCCACCAATAGTGGCCGCCTGTGACGTGATGGGATGCCTATTCTTTCAGACATGTGGAAATGGTCACTTTTCCGATGCATCATGCTTACAACCACCAGAAAGAGCCTCGAAAATCCAACCATCCACCCTGCAAGCGGGTCCACCACAACTGACTGCGATCCAACTGACCCCAATTGGCTGAGAAAAGCAGTCATGGAAATATTTTACTATCCCCAGAGCCATCTTGCTCAAACCCTCACTTAGTAACGAAATCACTGTGACGAAATCACTTTGTGACGAGATCACTGGTAACCGTTGGTTAGCGATCAGTTTGTCGCAGTCAGTTGACTTGGCCCGCCTGCAAGCTATCCTGAAATGAAATTGAACTCAAGAAGTAAAATAATGTTTGATTGCAGGGCTTTTCAGTCGGCTACTTCTAATAATCCACCTACCAATTCTACATTGCTTTGGAATAATAGCTAAAAATATCAGCTTTGCATTCTGCTACTGGCAAGAAATTAAAAGCTAAAAACAAAATGTACTTACCCTTGGATGTTCCATGTTGGAAAGGAGGTTACTGGTGAGGAAATCTAACTCTGCCATCGAGTTCTTTTCGATGTCTTTCGGGATCCCAGCAGCTGGAGGAGGAGGTTTGCTAGCTGGGGCATCATCAGGTTTCTTTGTTTCCTACAAAATTTCCAATTATTCAACTATGAACAAACGCAAAAAAAATGAAAATCTTTTGAAAGACCCCTTTGTTCTGCCAATTCACCAAAACGCCGTACTTTTTATTTTAATCTGTCCACTTGTAGGCAATGTCAGTCGACGCACCAAATCGTAACACTTGTATAAGAGTTTGTAACCATCAATGAACCCTTGCTATATCAATTGATGTAAAAAACATAGCCTTGATTTATGCAGCTGTTGAAAAAAATCTTGATACATACCAAATAGTATTTTTTTATTTTATTTTTATGTAAGACAGAAACATTAAAAGTCTTTAAAGCTTACCTTGGCGCTCGCCTTCGATTTTGCAGTAAGTGCAGTTGAACGGGATGGTTTCGGAAGAACAGGAGGAGGGGTGGGCTTCGACATAACTGGGGGTGGTGCTTTCTTTTCCTACAAGAGTACCAGAATTAAAGTAATCTTTGAATAAATTAAACAAAATAAACAGGAACTAAATATTATCAAAGTGAACCTTTGCAAAATGTAAACTTCAGATCTTCCTGGTATCAGAACGTGTTAGAAAGCGCTGATGGACTAAGTAACAGCTTAATTGCTTCATTAGAAAACTAGAAGCATGCAACTATGTGCTCGGTTCAAATGTCATTGCGTGTTTTATGATAAGTGGTGGTTTTGCTTTATCCTATTCAATTACACTGATAACATGTTTGTTCATGTTTTATTTAAACGTCGATGTGGGGGTAGTAGAAATGCCTATCTTACACGGTATTACGGTACTATATTGAAATCTACAAAGCAGGAGTACTACTATGCAACCTAAACATACAATAAAACCAATAATAATGTATTTGGGCAGTTACAATACAAGCAATAATCAGGACCGTGATCAACGGAAGGAGAATACTAAAAAAAACATAAATTATGCAAAAAATCGCTAGGAAAAATTGATAAAGTTTACAATGACAAAGACGTTGAAATTACACTGAATAGTGTTACCAAGTCATCATCACTTAAACTTGAAATCAAAATTTCAAGAAACTAATACTAGCTCTACCTGCAGAGCTGGTGGAGTCGGATTGGTGATTGCTGGAGGTGGTGGAGGGGAAACAATCGCTGGCTTGTTTTCCTTCTAAACAGTAAGATGCGATTGCAGGCAAATAGATTTTCACTTACTCTGGTTAAATAAACTTGACTTAAACAATACGGGTGGATCGCGAGTTATAGATGTTTTTCAGAAAATAAAAAAACAAAACTGTAATAAAAATAGAAAAACAATCAACCGCTGTTTGCTTAGTCTCTTGAAACTAAGAAGTAACAATGGCATTACACGTTGAAAAAGTCCGCACCGGCTCAGGACTTTATCAGGATTCCCAAGTTTTTCGATCAATTTTTGACTTACAGTTAAATTAGCCGCCTCATCGAAGGCACTGTACAGACTAAGCAGACCCAATTGAAGCGATATTTAATGAAGTAAAAAAGCAAGGTCACAAACCTGGCTGATAATGAAATCGTCTAAATCAGGTGGTGGAGGTAGGCTGAAACTGTCGTACGATTCTCTCTTTTTCCCGGTATCAAAATCCGTGATTAGCTGATTCGTAAGTCTATCAACGTCGTGATCTACCTTATGCACTGGGATGGAACTAGTAACCTAAAATATAAGTTTGCAAATCGCATGCAAAATAACTTGAACAAACAACAAAACGTTTAAAAGGAATTAACTTGTTGATTTGTAAGACAGATTCAACTCAGACAGAATCTCTGTCGACGATCAAGATTTGTGGATTATAAAAGATACTGCGCTATAAAATGGGATATTTGGTTACAAGTGCCTGCCAAACAAATCGTCTTTGACACCTTTGATGAAAAGTGAAAAGCCACTAAAATAATAATGATGTCAATTTTTTCTTTTTTAAACAAAAACCAATAAAGAAACAATTCTCTTTAAGATTCTTAAGTTGAGAACGTCAAGGTAACTGCACATACAATACAGCTTAAAGACAGCTTTCATCCTCTATTTAAATCTATCCAGTCTAATGGGGACATGGCTAACCTCAGTGTTTTATTTCATAACCTTAGCTCAAAACCTTACAAAGTTGAAACTATATACTATAATTCTGTGACTAATCTGATTATATGATACTAGTATCATAACTAAAATGTGTATAACTACGTAGTACGAATCATACTGTGTGTTTTCATGGTATGACTCTAACGCTTCTTGTCTCTTGTCTATGATGCCGATGATATCATGGTTTGGCAAAGTAGTCTTCAACTGAAGCACTTCAAAATACTTAAAACTGGCTGTTATATTTTCAAACCTTAGTACAGCCAAATACGTTAAGCGCAGTGTTACGAATTGAACTATTTCTTAGACTCAAACTACTAGCAACATTTAATGTCGCTTTGACAACTTTAAAAGTAAATATTGGTCACGAATGTATTTCAGGAACAAAAATAATTTACGAGCGTGCAATTGCGTCAAGCTTTACTCTTTTCTTCGTTACCTAATTTAGCCACGCTGCACTTTCTGGATTAAGCTAAGAACGTAAAAATCTTGACGCTTTTGCGGCTGCGTTGAAAAGCCACCTTGATGCTAACTGAACTAACTTTATCTCTATTTGCTTCAAGGCTAAGTGTAGTTCATTTGAAAACACATAATCATATTAGGTCTAACCAAAGCCAAATTGCTTGAATTCATATGTAGGTGGTATTTTGTTGTTTAATGTGCAGTAAAAATATAACATCTTTCAAACGCTTGAGTGAAACAGAATAGTGTTTTTATGTGAAAGCGGTAAAACAAGCATTAAAATATCCTTATTTTTGCCAACTTTTACTGTAAGAAGTGTGCCGGAAACCACATTACAAAAAATGTTTTCTCTGATTCCACTCCCTAAGGCCTTGTCGACCGGAATTTCGAGATTTTTTATCGAACAATCAAAGTAGGAATGTACGGTTGTTTCCACCAGAAATAATGCGAAAATTTCATCGAAATTTGTAGTTGAAATTTTTGGTGGAGACGAGGCTTAACCAAAAATCAAATGCTTTATAGAGATAAAATCCTTTGTAGCTTTAGAGGAATGACATAACTTCAGAAATTGTCCGATCCAGAGTTAATAACTAACAGTAGTATCCATAGCATTAACATCTGGTTTCAAACGCAACATTTAGTCCGAATGATATAGGAAAAAATGCGGATGTCGATTTTGCTACCGTGAATGTCATTTTAGTAGTTACGCGTATGCAGGACATTATCAGACTGCAGCAGACAATTACGTCACCGGAAATGGCCTTAGTTGGCAAAGCCACGGATCATTGGAAATCATAAATTGATCGTGTTGCAGTGCGATAACGTCAACTCAGTAACAAGATTTTAGAAAAATTAAAACCGCGAGAAGACGCTAACGAGCTCCAAAATTTTATGGAATGCTTTTAAACTTTCTCAAGAATCATATATTCATTAGTTTTGCAGAAACGAGGAATATTCGGTCTATTTCCAAAACTTTGCCAGCATATACTCAGTGGCGCAACGAAGGGGGAGACTACGGTGCCTTTAGCCCCCTCCCCTTAGTCAAGTTCCTTAAAAAAACTAACCTAAAATTGCGAGCGTTTTAACATGTTTTGGACTTGACCAGTGATCAGGGGGAGGGGCTTGAAGGGGCTGGGTAATTTAATTCTTCAACTGGCTTCCAAATCTTAGCTGCTTAGTTCTTTCAAATGGCTCCAAAGAGGTACGAATGGCGCTAAAATGGCTATTTTTTCTGAAAAATACCTCCTTAACAAAATCCTCGTTGCGCGCTTGTAAAAAAAATATTGATATTAAGTATAAATACGAGTATATGAAATTAAGTATAACCAATTGAAATTAGGAAAAAACTATAAATACACCGTGTACATATGTTTACTTTGTACAGTTGTACAAAGACATTAAATTTTGAAGTACGCTCAGCGCTCTTGACTTTATTTGATCAACTCTTGTTTAATAGTAACTTATTGGAAAAGGATAACTGAAAAAAAAAAATCAGGAAGTAAACCAGTTTTAAAACCAAAAGTCATTTCATTCCTTTATGTTCACAGAAATTAATGGTAAAGGTTACACTTAATAGCTCATTTTTTACACAATTAGTTCCCTACTGTAAACGGTTTTTACAGTGATATTTCTTAGTCAGTAAAAGCGTGCTGGGTTAGATAAGCAATATGCAAATGTGTCAGTTAATACACTGAATTCCTGCATCTTAACATTTAGAATTGCAATTGTAATTACATCATATTTACGAAGTTAGTTCCAAAATCAGTATTCTAATGTGGATACTGTAATCAGTCTTTAATAGAGGAGTTTAACGTAGTTGTTAAAAACGAACAAATGGTCCTGATACACAAAAATCTTTTTATTACTTTCCCCCAAAATAATTTCTCCGCCAGCAAAATTTACGTAAAATTATTAAGCAAAACAAACAAAACTAGACTGTGACTGCTCGCAATTAACTTTAATAAATATTGCCGAATGTGAGGTCAAAATTGGCTTTCATTTTAGATAATCAAGTTTAGGGACATCGATGTAAAGGACACATATTTACAGTACTTTTAAGAGATTTCCACATACAAGCTATACTGTAGCATTATTCAGTATGTGGTATATATCTACATGTCGACTATACTTTCACTGTGATCATTAAACTCAAGTGCATCGTGCTTAACAAAGCTTTTATAAGAAATTAAATGTTATAACATGCAAAATTTTAAATAAGATACAATTAATTTAACATAATTTTCAGCAAGACAGTAAATACAATAGGTAGGGCAAAGACATGGATTCATAATATGAAACTATAAAATAGTAAAATCTTTGGCTTTATGTCAAAGGCCACAAACGCATTATATTTCACATCAACGTTGCTGTAGAAAGCGATGCCATACCGGAAGCAATAAATTGCATTATTTGAACGTTAATTTTGAAATAGCTCACAGATCAATTCCAATTACTTTCCGATCTGCTTTGCCGTAAATCTGCGGTCAAAGCGAAATAAAAACTGATACATAATGATAATTACCCGATATTACCAGAAATTGATTTCCAAACGCTTGAAAAAAATTATTAGTCAATTTCGTAAAAAAAAACTAAAAAATTCGTTTTTTTTTTCTCAGTAAGCCATTTTCTAGTTATTATACATTGACTAATTTTTCTTTATCTGACAAATATACCTTAAGTTTTTTATCTCATTTTTCAGCGACTTAATATACGCTTTCTTGATTAAATTATCATAAAAAGCTACAAGAAAAAACTTTGCAGTTATCGGACGATCAAAAAATTTTAACTTAGTCCTACCTAGCCTACACTTTACACCTAATTTTACGTGTAGTTATCCAGTTCTACAAATACTGTATCTTTTCATTTTTCAAACACTTCGCAAGGTTGAGACATCACTGCCACCTGTGTTTTCTCTTAGGTTTTGGCGAGGCTGCTTGTGCCACTCAAAGACCAGCGGTTTAGTAAAAATATTGAAAAAATTAAAAAGTGAATGAACTCTTGCCAAATTAAAACACATATTGATACAAAAAAGTGGCTTATTGGTTACATAGAGCAAAGTCTCTGATTGAGACACCACACAAACACCTACGCAATATCTTTTCAATGTTGGAGCGCTCGACCTTTTCGGTAGGCCGTGTGGGGCGCCGAATGCATTTTAAAGCTTGCGCTATTGAAAATTAAAAAAGATGAGCACAAACGTACCTCATTTTTGCTGGCAGATTCTGGCTGACCTGTACAAAAAACATAGATTTACAAAATAACTCACCTTAAATTTCAGCATTTTGTGATTGCTTGGTTATAAATTTACAAATCTTCAGTGGCGAATAAAAATAATAAATAAGGTCTTTTGGGATCAGAGACCCTCAACACAGAATAATAAATAACAGTATAAAAATAAATGTATAAAAAATACGATAAACCTAAACAAAAACATAAAGGACGGTTATTGCGAACGCTAATTACGAAAAATGAACGGCATTGATCTTTTTTTTTTTTTCGGTCATTGACCTAAATTTTTGGTAAATGACCGAAAACAATTTTGCCGATACGATGAAAACGACCTAAAAAGGATCAAGATTTAACATTCAAAATCTAAAGTCATGCTTGCAATGATGAAAATGACAAAAAAATTGTGTGACAATTGGGACATTTGACCAAAATTTATGAGCCAAAAAATAAACCCAGACATTGATGGAAAGTAGAATCGAAACGGTGAATCACATACAGTTTCTATGAATTTGCTGTGTTATGAAAAAGAAAAGAAAGCTGAAAGATAATTTTTAAATTAGTTGAATTAGCTTTGAGAGTAACCGAGGGCTCAATTTCTTGAAATGGGCATAGATTTGAGGCTTAGGCGCCCCTTATCTATTTTTGGCTCATGAAGTTATTTATTGAAGTGTTTCGTTCTGATCTGATCGTTGCACATCAAAGATAGAGTGAAAAAAGAGGGATTCGCGGTGAATAATTAACATGGCGTTTAAAAATCAAAACACGACAAACAAATTAGAAGCACAGTATTTCCTCCTCGCTAGCCGGTTTATTAAAAAACATTTAATATCAAGCTTTAAGTTTAACTACAAAAACTGCTTTGTTTACATCGACATTTAAATCTACATGCACGTTTTGTATAGCCTAAACCACAAATGAAATGCAAAAGTAAATTCAAAGAAACTTCCCAAAGCTGAAGTCAAAAAAAGTATCACAAAAAGATTAATTACTGAATGCTCAAAGCAAAGCTCTTGCACAATTCTTTACATATCTAGGATAATATCAGCGCTTGATCTCTTCTGAATTTTTTCTACCATCACCTCTATCTAAGCTATCTATCAGAAATTGCAAGTATCAAGTTTTCACTCCACTGTCAAACTAATTATTATCAATCAAAAAAATACATATACGCTTCCAAAAATAATACGAACTATAATATCTTCAGCAAAGTTTATTTGGTCACTAACCTTTAAGTTGGAAAGCAAAACCTAAATTCAGCTTCTCACTCCAAATAGCATTCTTGGATAAAAATTAATCACTGTCTATCGGTGATACAACTAAGATAAATCTTTTTGCAATCCAGCTCATATTTTTAGCTCAATGACACACGAATCGAGAAAATGTCGTCAAAAAACGCACGTTCACAACTGCTTGCAAATTGGAGCTCTGAAACCCAATTAAAAGTCTATAATCTTAATGCACTGGGCTCATTCTTACGACTTTACCCACGTATGCCAACGTTTTTTTACACGTATATGCCTGCAATTCACAAGAAGCCTACATGAACATTTTTCAAGTGTCTGATACGATTAACTACAACCTATTTCTGGCATATTACATTTTATATCGAGTGCTGTGATATTTTCTGACAAGGCTTGCACATTTTCCAGCTAGTATTACGTTGAAATAGCAGCGTTAGCATTCGTGACTTGACGAATTCATCAAACCTTGAGCCCTCCTATCAATCATGAAAAATGAGAATGAGTTAGCGTAAAGCGCAGCTAAAAAAAGCTTCAGAAAAGTCAAAATTAATTTTTTTTACTAAGAACAAACTCTAATTTTAGGAATATTCGACGAGTATTACGGGTTAGTATAAAAGGCTATTTTTTCTTTCCGAGTTATTTTATCGGTACCATCACTTTCCCAAAAAATCCAAGACTGCCGAGCATTTTTATGCCAAAAATAATCGTGAAAAAAATTAGATAATGGGTCAAGAAATCCATTATCAATAACAGCGTTTGGTTTAAAACCAACTAAGCATTGTAAGTGGAACCAAATCTAGAGCAAATAAGATCAAAGTGATACAACAATGAAGACTTTATAAACTTAAGTTGGCACCGACTCTTCATGTTATCCAGTCAATAGGTATCTATTCGATTTGGCTTCCGCTTCACTTGGGTTCCGCTGAATTTCGCACCACTTAACTAGGTGTCCACTCAACTTGGCATTCATTTAACTACTCAATTTGACATTCACCAACTTGGTATCAACCAGGCGCATAACCAGGATTTTGCTAAGAGGGGGGGGGGGCTTGGAATTAAAGAGAACATACGCCTCGTCTCGCAGACTGGGGTGTGAGGATGAAGTCTCCAGCCGCCCGAAGCTACGGAGGTCCACAGACCAAGATCCTAACCACTAGGAGACTAAAATTATTTTTGCAAAAGTTTCCATTTTGATGACATTTTGCACTTTTGTAGAGCCATTTTAAAAAACTAATTGCCAAGATTTGGAAGCTCTTTTGGACAAAATTAAATTTCTTAGCCGCTTCACTATACTTAAGCCCCGTTTAGTTCCTGTTCAAGTTCAAAACACGTTTAAAAGTATGCATATTTGGGTGAAAATTCTACGTGACTTGACTAAGGGAGGGAGGCTTGGGCCTCTTAGCACTTCCTAGTTATGTCACTGGTATCTATTGTTCTTGATTTTAGAGGGAAAAAACATATCGTACCAGGCTTTAGTCTCAACTTGCTACTCAGTGTTGATTGGTTGACCAAACTTATTTTTCTAGACTATATTCGCTAAAAATTTAACTTCAACTTTTTGCACAAAACTGGCTATGATTCTAACTCGAAAGCACACTTCTAAAGAAGAAAGCACACCGATCGACTTTAAAAATTATTATCTGTTCTTAGCTTAATGTCTTATGCACTTCCTCTATGATAGTCAATGGGCTATCTTAGCACGACAGAGTAATAAGCAATCGAAACAAGAAAAAAGTTTCTAAGTAAGCCAACTATGACCAATTAAGAGCATCTTTTCAAAAATATAAACGCAGCTACGACACAAACTAAATGCAATCGCATGTGACGTTGCCTTGATAATGCCTTTTAAGGAGCTGAAATTCGCTTTGAAATTCGATCTCATTGGTAGTGCCATTTCGGATTATATCATTCTCATATCGCTAACATTTCAACGATTTGGCCGATACCAAATGAAAAGCAACGTTTAAGAATGCTACAAAATTTGCCAAAGCTATTTTTAATTTCATTTTTGCCGCAGTCTAGCGTGATTAAAGATAAACAATGCTTAATTATCAATGCATATCAGCACGTGTTTTCTGTCCCTTCTGTGCCTTTTTAAGCGATGTAGTGACAGCGAAATTCCAAGAACGAGAAACAGTAAAATAATTTCATATTATGCAACTTGTTATTATAATACGCGTAACTAAAAATCTACCTAACGTACCGAGTATACCGACTGTGTAATACGCTCGAGACGTTGCAACAATTATAAATGGGCAACGAGTCGAATTGGTGAAACTAATTGGTAGTAACTATTTCACCGAAAATTTTCAAGTTAAGGAGAATAAAACGATAATGAGAAATATTAATCCGCGCTTTTTTCATATGCTTTTTAGGGCTTAAAATTAGGGTTTAGGTTAGGGTTTGGGTTAGGGTTCGATTTGGATACAGTTCTAGAGTAAGCATTTGAGTTTGGGATAGATTTCAGTCAGAATTAATAAAAAAGTAGATAAAAATTTCCGGAGAAATAAAGCCTTCCAAACTAATTATACATCGTAGATAAAATTCGATTAACTCTTTTATCAATGATAATTCAGAGTTGCTATTAATTTTGTATTTAACAAAAATCAACAGAAAATCTAGAAAATATAAAAGAGACTATTTCACCAAAAATTTCTATCAACTTTTTCATTAATTCTGACCCATAGCTAACCCTAACCCAAACCCCAAAACCAAACTATAATTTTAACTCCTAAAATAGTGAATGAAAAATATGCGGAAGAATATTCCTCATTTTCGTTGTATTCTCTGCAATTACAAAATTTTCAGTGAAACACAAATGATCTTTAATAATAAGCTATAGACAATATCCAGAGTCTTATAGGCACAATCAAACCTTTGATTAACAGCCTAAGACATACTGTTTCGGAATGATCTTGAAAAATGTTACAACAAAGACTATATTGAACTACTATAACGGTATTTAACTGCTTTTCGCCTAAAGGCTACATAATGCTCACCTTGAGCTTCAACCGTAGCTTAAACCTCATATCAACACACTACCTAGGGCTTTTATTCCAAAAAAAAAAAAAAACAGCAAAAATAGTACTTTCCGAAACCACAATAAATATCAATTTTCACTAATGATTTCGCTGTTCTTATAATATTAATTTTGGTCGAGCACAAAATCAACTATTTGAAACTAAGTAGAATAATGTTAACAGGTGTTGAGGTGCATAAGAAAATCACCACTGATGGAACTCAAACTGACTTTCGGTAAGAGAAATAATTTAATTGCCACTTTGCTCTTTACTATATCATTGTCCGAGGCTCTTAAAGATTATTATAATGTACATCTCCTTATTTATTAATTACAAAATTAGATTGCGATTAAAAGCATTATAGATCTAGCTTGGCGACATTTGGTCTCATTCAATCAAAGCATGTTCTTTAATCATAGATTGTATCTTTGTGTATATTCAAAGTCAGAAATTTTCAAATTCTTAAATTAATATACTCTTTTAACAAAATAATACACCAGTGTCATAACTCATATCGCTTGCAATCTCTTAGGCGTTGAAATACCTGACCTTTGACCCAACTATGCAGCAATGCAAACTGCATACCTTTTTTAACTTAAAGTTTCTTTTGGTTTCCTTCCTTGACCTGATTTTTTTTATGTAACCGAGCATTTTATCCGTCTGCTTATGCAATATGCGAACTGCAACGCAAATTTTTCACTGCACTTAGGCCTGTTTCACACAGGCGACAATTTGTCGCTCGACCAAATTGGTCGGGTATAGGTCGGGGCTGAGCCGCAGGGTGATGCGGCCAAAATTTGTGTCGTACGACCAGATGTCCGACCACGACCAAGTGTAGACTTGACTGGCTGCATTTTGTAGGCAGAAATTTCACTACAATTCAATGACGTAACGCATAAAGGACACAAATTGAATCATCAACGACTAAAAAAAGTTCAATCTATCTAACCCATAAAATAACTAGCGGTAGTAGTCAAAGGAAATGCAGTGCTTTTTGAAGGGAGAAAGACCCTTCTTTTTGTAAATGGTATTCTAACCGAAAGTTCAACTAATCGTTTCTCCAAAACTCAAACCAAACCATCATCCTTATAGAACGAAAATCTTAATCCAAAATGTCATTAACGACAAGTTGTTTTGCTATTACGAAACTCTCTCCTCATGCATGATAATCTTCTTAACTTTTTTTTATAAAAATTTTATAAAAAGTTACTTTTTTTTGCTATAAAAGTAACAGGATTCAGCGAAGTATCAAATATCAAGGTGTAAAAGTTTGGAACTTAATTCCAGTTGAAATTCAAAATCTACCCAAGTCACGCTTTAAAATTAAATTGAAATCACATTTAATGCAAGCTTATCTAAAAGAAATAAATTGATTTTATCTTGAACATTTGCGGTTAACTGGTCAGCATTCAACTTGGTTACGACCTTCTATCCGTCTGTTCTATATTAAACCGTTAAAAAGCAATCCGGGTGGCTGCTAGACTCGAAGACCGAGAAGGTCCCTTCGCAGCCTTCCAGTGTCCATTCGTGTACCTAATTTGCTTGTCAAATCCTTGACTTTGTTTTTTGTTTGTTTTTTGACGAGAGTGGCGACAAATAAATTTCTGTTTCTGTTTCTAAGCGACCATCCCTCTCATTCCTCCATAGGAAGCTTTAAAGATTTAAAGTTATCAAGCAAGTTGAGGTTTTAAAATGCAGGTATTTAGTCAATCTTTTAATCGCTATAATACTAACAGGATGCTGAGTGCTGATCGATCAAACCAACTTTTACTGAGTTAAGCAGCATACAAATCTAGTTCTATAGAGAGAATAACCTGAATATTGATCATACCTATCGAATTTGAAAGCCGAAACCCGTTCAGCGAAGTCTATAGCTCGCTCTACTCTGCTCCAAACCCACTTTTGCTCTCTCGAAACGCGACAGCAGCATAGTTATGTGGTTTACTATCTAGTAAATACTTATCAGCTTGCATTAAATGACCAAATTATTAACTAATTTATCGCAGAAAAATAATTAATGATAATAGGAAATGTGTTTGAATGTTAACATTTTTTTCGAGAAAATCTGCGCACTGTTTTGCGTAAGCTTGCTAAATTAGAAACAAAATTATGACGTGACGAACCAAAAAGGGAAAAATTCCAGTTGACCAAATTTGGTGAAACAACAAAATAACGTCACAAAACTTGAACTCATGAAATGAAAAATTGGAATTATGATGTGCTCTTTCGTGACTAAGTTTGAAAACGGAAATTCAAAGTCCAGAACACTTCTGACTTTTAAGTGTCGATGAAGTCATACGATAAGGTATATCCAGTTATCCACGTTTGGAAAATCAGGAGCGATGACATCATTTGTACAATATTCCGGCAAAATTATTTTCAACGCAAAACCATTATCAGTTAAGATGCAAAAATGAAACTTTTACAGCGCTGGAAAACCCTGTTTCAAACTTTTAGCTCTCATAATCAGCCCTCAGTACATCTAAACATGGAAGCCGTTTCAACATTCCAGGAGCAGACCGTAAAGAATGTCAAGCTTTTACAATTAAATTAAACTTTACTAGCACCAACCTTAGTTTAGTCAAAATATGTAAAACCATTGATCCAGCACAAAATCCCGAAACAACAAAATCCAAAATGGACAAAATACCGAACAAACAAATCTATTGTATCAAACGATGACTTTTCCTTATTCTTGGGTCACTTCACAGAGGCTCTCTGGAAGTGCTATCTACATACCTCTGAAGAAGTCGAAACAAAACTAGCAACAATTTTTACTGCATCGAAGTTTAGATAATTTAAACCTCTAAGCTTCTAACCTTGCTCGGAAAAAAATACGCACATAAATTCATTTATTGTAAGATATTTTATTGTAAGATTCTATTATTGTAAGATACTTGTGGAGTATAATTTTATACAGTAAACAAACACAAAAAGACACAAAAGTTTTTGATATGAAAAATCAAAGCGTAAAGCTTAGCGTTCTTGTTGATATTAAGTAATTGGTTGATTAAAATCGGACCAAAGCGTACTAAAATGAACTTCGACTCCAACAATTATCTGCGTTTCAAGTTTAAACAACAGAGCGATTGAAACTAATTACTAACCAGCTTTAAAACTTAACTTCTGTTCACAAGTTTACAGACAAGTCTGAGCCATTTGCGGTCCAAAAATCTGGTCCTTAGCGAACTTTTCATTAACAATTTCTTGCAAAACCACAGGGACACATTACTCACGTGCCATTTGGCAAGTTCATTAATGGTAAAAGGTTTCATGTTCAAATAAAAACATAACCAAAGGCATACTTTGTGCACCTTTAAACCTTACTAAAATCTAATATGAAAGAATATTGCGCAAGTACGTCTTATTCAAATTATTTCCGAAATAATGAACTAGTAGTGATATAACCAACATACCATCACTTCTGAAAATAAAGCAGTGATCTATTTACATTTCAATGCTTTCAATAGACCTTACTTTCGAATCTAGGCTTTTATGAATAACTTTTAGAAGTACTGTAGGTAAGGTCTAAAACCTTAACATAAACTAGCTTGCTCTTCATCTATCAAAATTGCGTAGATGATGCTATTTTTTAATTGAATCACAGACCTATATCTTAAGAGCCACACTTGCACAGTATATGTCTTCGTAGACTTGAAACTTTGTGTGTGGAGTTACAGATAAAAGTTGAAGAATCAAAAAGCTTCCGTTATTGTTGCTACTTAGGAGAAGTTTCAACGCTAATTGGTGTACAGAATAATTAGAGTGCCAATTAAGCACTATTTATGTTTGAAGTCTTTTATTTACAACCTGTTCAAAATAAAATAAGTTTAGTGTTGAATTGAAGGGGAAAACTTTGATAAAGCAGCCGAGCAACATGCCAAAACATTTTGCACTTGAAGTAAAACTCTTAAGTAGTTTTAGCAAAAATTGATCGCTTTACATTCCTTAGCTAAGTGGTTAATAATTCAGAGGCTAGCATTTTTGAAATTCCTCAGATAAAAGTAGATACAACATTTCTGCGCATACCACACAAATTGCAAACGTATCTGTTCGTGGCCGTAAAGGCGCACGTGATATTTTTAAAGACTCGTTTCACCTGAAAATTGCACCTATTTTTCTATTTATTCTAGCCCTAATTCTAACCCTAACTAGTAACATTAACCCTTCTCCAGTCCCAACCCAACCCCAACCCTATCTGAAATCCTATCGTTAAACCTTAAATAATATATGCAAATAAAACTTTCTAATGATTTCTTTGTTTAAACTGAAATTTTTACATCAACCCATATTATCAAATGCAAAACTCTTGAGTATATTGTTGTAGTCAGCTATTGTGCTACTAATGAAATTATATTTGGTTAAAAGCTGTTGTCGGACTTGTAAGAAACGAAAATCACTTTGTTTTTTAATTTAGATAGCCTAATACATTTTACTTCAATCACACGAACTACGTATATGCAGAAGAGCTAGACAAACATAAATTTGGATCAATGAAATATTTTGATTGTGGTATGTTTATGAATAGATGACACTCAGCACGTTTAACGTGCATGAGAAACAATGAAACAGTCCAATGGGCAACGTGCTAAACTGCGCGATTTGAAATATTATCGAATTGAATGCACTCCAGTAGCTAAACCTGGTGAGAATATAATACTAACAAATAATAATAACAATAACAATAATAGCGCACACAAAATACTTGAATTAAGAGTGCATGATACAATCATCAAACTTTTTGTTAGAATTTATTTAAATACATCTTAGTTTGGTCAAAGACACCATGCTAATGAAAAAAAATACCAAGTTTATTTTTTCGCTCAAGAATTTCGGTCAAATGTCCGAATTCGCACATAATTTTTCGGTCATTTTTATCATTGCAAGCATGATTCTAGGTCTTAAATGCAAAATCTTGCCAATTTTTGAAAAAACTGGCCAACTTATTTTCAGTTATTCTCCAAAAATATTATAAAAATTTACGTCAATGTCAACAAATGACCAAAAAAAACTAGGACAAAAGGTTCATGGTCAATGTTCAGGCTGTGCAAATTGGTCACAAAGTTGCCAACAGTTTCATTTCCTTGCTAGAAGCTGTGTTGTCCAAGCTCAATGACATGCTTGGTTTATTTTTCCGGTCATTGACAAAACTTTGAGTATTATTTCTAAAAAAAATTTAGCCATTTTGGTCAAAAAAAAAAATTTAGCCATTTTGGTTGATTTGACTGAAAAAATTGATGAAACTTTGCATATTTTTGCAATTTTGCCAATAAGATACTTCCGAAATTGAAAATTTGACCTTTAAGTTCTGGGCAAAAAATATACCCAGCATAGAGATGGGATGGGCCCTGGACACATGCTTTCCACGATTTATTTGGTAGGAGTAGAGTAGTACAGAGTTAATTTGAAATTAAAAATTATGAAGCACAGCTTTTACTCACAAAAGCTTACCTTTATTCGCATCTCCATTGACTACAGGAAGAAAGTCAGACATTGCTTGCTGGATGATTTGTTCAGCTTCATTTAATTCAGCTAACTCTGCTTCTAACCATTTATCAGCTGCCATAATTGCCTACTTGATCAATTTCAAATTACACCGTTTAGAAAGGTAAAACAAAAAAACCTGGATAAAAATTGAAAAATATAAGGTTTGAAGTACACTAATCAACTACCAGTATGCTTATCTACGGCTTAATTAGAACTTGTGAAAACACAGCAAAATTGGATTTGTGCCTTAGCAAAGCTGTTACAAATTAGGGTCGCAGCCTATTATTTGCAGACCCATAACTTACACATGACCCTGCACAAAAAACTACAACTCAACTAAATGCAATTTGCAATTATGTTACTTTGATTAACTAAAACAGAACCCTAACCTTAATCTGTTCCATTATATTAAAGATTATAACAAACATTATCAGTACTTAAGCTTGAGAACTTACTCAAGCTTGAAAACAGCTTGAGATCTAACTCAAGCCTGAGCCAATTACTCACGCTAGGTTATACAGAAATCATCCAAAACGGTTCGAAAAAATTCACTTGTAATACTATGTATTAAGCTTATCAGTTTGACATATGCAATTATGCTATCGTTTAAAAGATTTGTGTAAAATGAGCTGGCAAAGGTAACAAGCGAGCCAACATTCTGACTTATCACACCAAATTAATCACTATTTGGATAGCGAAAATTAGAATGTTGAACAGACAAAACTTAATTAAATTGACAATCACTAAGTAATACTCTTCAGGACAAAAGAGATAATCACAATTTTCACTCGTATTTATAAGTAATATATAACAACCTAAGTCATAAACAATCTCCCAAGATCCAGACAAAAATATCTAATGCCAAGTTTTCAATTTTGCAATGCCATCATATCGATTACACCATAAACATAAATTGCCAAAAGAAAATAATGTTTGTAAAAAAGATAAGCCGTGTTATGATTTGGCCAGAAAAAAATTGAATAATTATATAAAATTTTAATACTTTAGTTTAAAACGTCAAACAAAATTTACACTGAAGAAAGCTTCTCATACTTTTTAAGATATTAGAAAAAACACAGTTAATTTTTACAAATAGGGAGCTTGCTCTACTATGCAAAATCAATACACAATACACACTGCACTAAACAGCCAATCACAAATTGGCAGCTCACAACTCAAAACATTACTTTGAATTATTAAATCCAGTTTAAAGCATAATACTATGAAGCAGATAATGGCAGTGGAGGTAGACACTAAAGTACAAACTTAACAATGATCTTATATCAGTCTAGCTAAGAGTCATTATTGTCTAAGTGATTAGCACCTGATCATACGAATCCATAGTCTAACCAATAAGTCTACCACTTTTATAAAACTAATTGGGTAACGCTCAAATTTTCTTCTTGATTACTTAGTTGTAAACCAACGAAATCACTAATTTGCTAGCTAACCCACTGCAAATTCGGCTTGTAATGCTGTCCAAATTAGCCCAGACTGTCTCACTAATTACATCTTTATGACGTATTGTGATAGCTTCCTACCAAAGTCATAAGCAAAAATCCGAAGCAGGATGCGTCATACGTAGTTATTCAATGATTCAATCATATCACGATTTCAAGCTGTGCCTGTACATGAACTGTTGAAATATTGAATATGGACTAAAATTATAACTTCAGATCCGTATATTACGGCTAGTAACTTCCTTGTTGAAACATGATATGTATAATCAACAATAATATACTGGTATATACAAAATTATGTTTGATTTTGCATACTGATGTCACTCAACAAGTTGAAATAATACCTGCGCCCAGTAGGAAGATAACAAATTGTTTTACACCTTATTCTTCTTTTTTTTCACACAGCTTCAATGCTTGCTTCAACATGGCTTCCAAAGCTGAGCAGAGCTTCAAACACAGATTAGATGTTTTAGAATATTTCCGGCAAAACCTCTACCATTTCATCAATCTTTACACATTTGATAGCGTGATTATAAGCAAGTAATTAGCATCAATCAAAGTTAACATGCTTTTTGAATCTGGACCAAATTTAACCTAAAAATTGAGTTGCGGTACAAAGTTGTATGATCTCAGAATCTAGTTTCTATATAATTTCAATCACAAAAATGGCTGATCAGTATACCTCTATCAGTTTATGGCCCTATAGCAGATAGAGTTCCCTGATCATTTTTAATTTTATTGAATTTTTAAAAGTTTAGACCTTAGTACTACCAAAAATGAACTCAGAATCGATTTTTTTATGGCAAGTTTTGAAATGCTTTAATCGACATTAATGACAATTGACAAACTTGTAGCACCAAACCAGGATCTGCATAACAGGAATTTCCATGCTCACATTAATAACGAGTTTTTACTTAGGAGGCGCTACCGAACGAAATATTCTTTAAATGCAAGAGGTCATTTATGCACATATTGTATGTTAAGCTTTTCACGCTCAGTAATGTCATTCTCGCTCGCTAAGTTGCTTTAAGCGATTGCGAAACGTAGATCAAGCAAAAAAACATCACATTGTTTTGCCAACTTTAAGTGTATGAGAACTTCTTTTTATTTAGAAATTCAAGGTAAAATACTGAAAACTTTAACTCAAGCAAAGTTTTGCTAAAAATCAATTAAAATGGTTGAATTGCTTGCCATTAGAATGCGATTCCGTAAAAACAGCGAATAGCATAGAAAATTATTTTGCTGTAGCCATACTGTATTGACTGCAAAAAAAATATGGAGTAGGCCTAGCACCAGTTGAAAAGGTTAACAATACTTGCTTAATTTGTTCACTTTCAGAAAACGTTAAAACTTAATGTTAGTGTTAAAATATAAGTTCACATACAATCAACCCCAAAAGCGCTTTTCGTTACTTAAAAGCGCATAATGCTCTTAATGAACATTTTTTGGCAAAAATTTGTTTTCGCGCCTACATTTTGAAATCAACTCGGAGCGTCTGTTAAGGAGTACTTCTGGTTTCGCTTTAATGATTTGCAGCTTTTCTGCTGAACAAAGGCTGCATACTTTTGCATCACATCGGTATGGAGTAGCTTCTTTAATGACGCTCCATTGGATTTGGTAGCTGTCCTGTGGCCTTTGTTTTTGTGCTCCCACACTCGTTTTGATAGTTCGGTGCTTTTCTCTAGGCACTGATGTCGAAACGAAGAGCTGTGGTTGTTGAAGCGATTTTTGAAAGCAGTGGAGCATGAGCTGTAATAGTAGTCCCTTTTGTTTCTAGATGAACTGGTGGCCTTGTACGTAAACTAGACAGCTTTTAAGGTAATTTCCGTTTAGCAGGCAGTTGGATTTGTTAATGACAGTTGCAATTTTCTACCAGTTTGGTTTTGTGAGTTTTCGGTGGGTTTGCCACGTCAAAATTGTGTGATTGGGACTTCGCGCTAGCGGAAGTACGTTTGTTCTTATTTGAAAATTTTGGCAGATGAGGTTTGATTTTGCTTATGACTAGCAAAACGAAAAACCTAAAAAGTTGAAATTTGGACTAAAACATAAGAATTAATGAAAGCATCATGTGTACTAATTTTGAGGATCCTTGGTCACCTGACAGTGAATTGACGCACAAAAAAACATAAAACAGCAATTTTTGGCTTGAAATTTTTTTAATTTGCTTATAACTCAAAAACCAATTGATGTACAAAGCTGAAATTCGGAAACAATATGGGTGCTTATGAATGCTCTACGCTGACCGAGTTTGGGGGCGCCCGGTCACGTGACTAAAATTTCACAGGCCGGAAATGGGCAAAAAGTTGACGAGTTTGAACCAAGATCACTTGGAAATGACCGATATTGATGAATTATGGTTTGCGATTTTTTAGCACACTATCAACAATCTTTTTTTTGGGTATGCTCGTTTACCACAACTTGAAAACTATTTTTCGTGTTTTGGCATCTTCTTTCTTACTTTTTTTTTTCTTTTTCTTGTGCTATTTACTTTTAAATCGCTAAACCCACTGTAATCAAAGTTTGAACGATTGAAGATACTGAAATCGGGGGTGCCAGATTGGGGAAATCCCCTCAATTGAGTCCTCCAAAATTTTAAACCGTTACAGCTATGGGTAGATATTAAAAATAAACTAAACCTAACAATTAGGGTTCCACAATGGAAGTTTTCCCCCTAAACTGGCCCACCAAAATTCAAACCATTTAAGCAAGACATATTAAAACTTGGGGGTATCAATATGGAGGGTTCCCCCGATTGAGGCCTCAAAAACTTAAAACTTTTTAACTACTCACGCTCGACACATGAAGTTTTCAGGGTAAGTAAATATGAAAAGATAAAATTTGACAAATTTTGGGGGTTCTCCTTAAGTGGAACTGCCAAAATTTTAGACTTTTAAACCACTAGAGCTAGATGGATCAAATTTTCGATCAAATTTTCGAAATGGGTAGAAATTAAAAACATTCCAAAACTAAATCTAACAAACATTAGGGATTCCAAAATCGGGGTTCCCCCAAATGGGGCCACCAATTTTTTAAACTTTTTAACCTTTTAAGCTGGACACATTAAATTTTCAAGTCAGGCAAATATGAAAATAAAATTTGACAAAAATAGGGGGTGCCAAAATAAGGGGTCCCCCTCAAACAGGGCAGCCAAAATTTAAACTTTTCAATCATTGACGCTAGACAGATGAAATTTTCAAAACTGATAAACACAAGTAAAAGAAAAAACATGACAAAATTTGAGGATACCAAAGTGAGGGCGCCCCTTTAAATGGGAACACCAAAATTCAAACTTTTTTACCACTCATGCTAGATACATGAAATTTTCAGGATAGGCAAATATGAAGACAAAATTTGGAGGTACCAAAATGATGGGATCCCCCTCAAACTAAGACGCCAAAATTCAAACTTTAACCACTGATGTTAGACTGGTCAAATTTTCAGAATATGAAGAAAAGATAAATTTGACAAAATTTGGGACTCCCTAACATTTAAGACAGTGAAGTACTTGAGCTTAATGGCTTTGTTAGATTTCAGCTGGATGGCTGAGGTTTTTTTACTAAACTGTCACTTCTAACGTTGAAAACTACTTACCAGAGGTGGAGTCGAGGACACAAGGCTCGAGGCCAAGGCCAAGGCCAAGGACACAAAAAAAATCCGAGGCCAAGGCCAAGGCCAAGGACAGCCTTTCCGAGGACAGACACTCTCGAGGCCAAGGACAGGAATGCTCGAGGCCAAGGCCAAGGACACAAAGCGCAAGTGCTCTCCAAAAAAAAAAAAAAAAGGTCTTCACAAAAATTTTTCAAGCAATCTCCACCAAAAAACGCTTTCCAAAAAATTTTTCAACCGCTCCACAAAATTTTAACTTTCCAAAAAATAGTGCTGTCCTCGAGCCGAGGACAGGCCAATTTTCGAGGACTTGAGGCCTCGAGGCCAAGGCCAAGGACTTGACCTTCGAGGCCAAGGCCAAGGACTTCAAAATCTGTCCTCGAGGACTCCACCTCTGCTACTTACTGTTCAAACTTTTTAAACACTTTTAGTTAAGAAAGCTTTCATGCTGAATGGATGTAATACAATATACTGTACAGTATCCAATATGTTGGCTGTTGGGTCAAACTGCTAAATAGCATTCTTAGATTAGGAATAACTGCTAAATGCATGTATATTTCTGGCCATGGTTAGTGTTAAGTTTGGCTGATGCAATAATATTTTTGCTCAAAAGTCGCTGGAATTTTAAAGATAGCTCTATGTTACTTCACAATAAAGGGAAATATTGTTAGGAACTCCCAATAGCTTTTTGATTGCAGTTCTGTCATTATTTTGATTACTTTTTGAAACCTTTAAACTTTGAGATCGAATACCTTCAAAGCTGCTAAAATGAACTAAAAACAGTGTAATGTGCAAAAGAAGTAGATCTTTTTAATAAACAGTTGTTTGACTTCAAACACTACACCTAGGGTTCTGGAAAGCTAGGGTTGAGAAAATTATTATAAGTTTTCCATGTGAAGTTATTATAAAGTTAAACTCTGCAATATCACTAAACAAATTTAAAAGAATTTGATTTTTTGTTTCTAAATTTTGGTTGTGTTCATATCTTTTTCCATATCTATTGCTAAGGCAGGCATTGTTTTGATTTAGCTCTTAAAGTTTAAGAAAAATCAGAACTGTTCATACATGTGCTGATATAAAATTCTTCTTCAAAAAATATTGCAGTGGGCTAGTTGAGAGTGTAGAGTAGATTTGACATTTAGGATAGTGTGTGATATTTCTGGGCAAGATAACATACGTCACAAATTCGAAAATCTTATTGGCATTTTCAGATCAAAAAGTTTTTTCCTTTTATTTTAATCAAAGCATAAGGTTACTGTGGAAATATTTGTTCTAACCCAGGTTTTGTTTGTAACCGCTATTTTAACAACTGCACTGCGCTGCTAACTGAAAAGAACTAAGCAGAGTTGCAAAATTTTGATTGACATTTTATAGATACCCTTTCTAGACACCGGCGCAGCCAGAAATAAAAAAAGCGGGGGGAATAAATTTTTTGTTATATTAAAGCACATGCAAATCGGAAAGTTTCCATTTAGGCGAATTGCATCAAATTACAAGGTTTAGCCATAACAGGCAGAAGCCCCGCCGTCGTTCATGCAGCAGATGCATAAAAAAATGAATGAAAAAGAATAAAAGTGGTTTCAGCTTGTTTAACAATTTTATTTGATGATACAACAGCGGACACAAAAAATGCATTTTCTTAATGTAGGCCATACGAGAAAGTCGCAGACTGCCGTTAGTATTCAGGCAAGCTGGCATAATAATATTTCAACTTTCAAATATAATATATTGCAACAAATTTAGAACAAATGAGATGTACATTTCGCAAAAACACACAAACAATCCCCACCTACACCTAAAAATGATTGGTTTTGGAAAAAAAAGTGTTCTTTATTATTATTTATGGTAATTGACATCACGTACTGATTGCTATCTTCAAACAGAACAAAAAGCGCTACATCGTGGTTTGCCAACACAAAGTTTTGTTAATTGATTACTGAACTGTTATTATTTATTATTGATGGTAGGAAATGAGGATCTAAGCATTAAGCAAAAATAATGCGATAACTATCGACCATTCCTTACGTGCAGGTAATTGTCTCAATCAAATAATGCAAATCAGAACGCGTATTCATGGAAAAATGGTCATTACGAAGTACAATGGGCTTACTTGTACAGCACACCGGCGAACGAAATTTGGTTCGCACCAAAAACTGAGTAAAATGTTTCCATAACGAATTTTTAGGACCGGCCTATACTGTGCGTAAAATCGCAAACATACGAGCGTGTCGTTAGTTTGTTTGAAACAACTGACCACTAGTACGCTGGTAAGGCAACACGCTAAGCATACGAAATTTGGTTTAAAATAAACTAAACACGAACTTTTGTGTTCACGATTTTACGTATAGTGTAGATTGGGAATAGGCGGACGGCATCTGTGCGACTTTTTGCTTGCAACCAGCATACTCAGTTTAGACTGTGACACAGTTTGAACAACGTCGGCGGATTCGTTGCTCTGATAGACAACTAGAACACTGTTACATATCAACACAGCTATGCAGTGTAATATGCTGACATAGAAATGGATCAAAAAAGATTTCCTAAAAAAAATTGGCATACCATTTATTGTGATTAACATTTGACATTGTGCAGTTTGAAGTTGTAAGATTAATTCAAATCAGCCGATCCCCTGTTCCCTCAACCCCAGCTGAAAATAAAAACTAAAAGGTCAAACTGACATCGTAGCTACGCTTTGCTAAACTACAAAACTTTTTGAGCAATATTATATTGACTTCGACGTTTTTCTGGCAAACAGGTTCTCTACAGCTTGGCGGTTGGTCGAAATGTAAGTCTACATAAGGCTGTTTAGTCCAATTATGTCTGATTTCTTTTTCAGTGTAAACGCAAAAAAAACAAACAGGCAAAATGCAAGGAATCAAATGACATGCATAATCATATACATATCTATGCATAAATACGCGTGATCAGTAAAACGGACCCAATACAGCAAGATAGAAAATCAATTTTGACGTTAAAGATATATCTCAAGTCATTCTATTAAAAACGATTTTTTTTCCAAATGTTTTCAACTAAAATATTTTCGAAATTTATTGGGGTCGAAATACGATTTGACTATATTGACATTTAATTCGTGGACTGATTACATGTCAGATCTAGGCCGCTCCAAATTCTTGCCGATATCTGGTTCTACTTTTTGGAAAATGATAAGTTTTGAAACAAAATGGATAGCGTTTTTTGGTGCAAAATCACACTGCTTTCTGCCTCTTTCGCATTCTCCCTCAAAAGCAATGCGGTATGCTGACGAGACATATTCCGAGACAGCGCGATATGGGTTAGGCAATAATCCGAACACTTTCAATAAATATCAACCCTGACTATACAAGCTGCAAAAAGGCAATGTGGCTAAAGTCTTGTTTGAATAAAATTAAGTTTTTATGCGCGATTATTACATTAACATGACATAATAGATAACTTTTTCAATCATATTTACTAAAACTGACTTTTTGTTTGTAACTCATTTCCGTTGTTACATTAACAATGATTCACTTTTCCTTTTTGCTGCAAACGTTTTTTCAAATCGAATATCTCAGAAACAATACAAGCTAGATGGCTGAAATCTTTTAAAGATTGAGAAGCTAACAACCGTGGAAAAAATTTTAAAAAAATGCAAAAGCTTTGACATTGCTTATTTTCAACTCAGGGTAGAATTACACTCAACCTTAGCATTTTTAAATACGTTTTTTAACACTTTATCTTTTTTAAAAATTATTATGAAATTGTGCACTTTCAAAAGGGGGGGGAATGGCTCCCCTAATCCCCCCCCCCTGGTTGTGCCGGTGTTTGTAGACATTTAAATTTTGAAACCTGTTAACCACAAACTTGATCAAGTCAATAAAAAACATTATGAAACTTGAAAGCGATGTATTTCAGATAGGACTATCAACAACCATAAACAATTAAACATAGGTCTTCAACGCAATTATGAAGTTCTTTAGTTCAGTAAAGTTAGATACTTTTGCAAAGTTCTCTGATATCACTCGCGATGTCATATTCTAGTTTGATTATAGCTGCCATGTTTGGCATGAAGCTATAAATGGGGTGCAATTTATGGTTAGGGAAAAGTGCTTGTCCAATAGATTTGAAAATTTTCTGTCGATATTTGTGGAAACATTATTGCTAACAGGGGGATTAAACCAAGCAACGTTCCATTTTCTGTGTCTTTTTCTGCAGCTGTTTTTGTTTGAAATTTTAATTTTTGCTTGTATCCACTTTTTTCTAGAGCAGGGGTCGGCAACCTTTTGATGCTGCCGGGCCAAAATCAAGCTCAATAATTGGCTGCGGGCCATAAATAAAGTTTCCACTAAATCTGGACAACAAAATTCACAAAACTGTTTTCTAGCTATTAACTAAAAACAAAACAGAAATCCAGTTATTAGTAAAGCAAACTGCTCAGTGGCAAACAAATACGACATTGGAAACGGTGGCGTCGCTAAGAATGGTGACACTCGGGGCGGAATTTCGTGGGTGTCACCCTTCATAATATATAGTAAGTGGCAAAAGGTTATATTAGAAAGATAGCGGTACTACTTCAATGCTGTAGATAGCAGTTGTTATTTGGCTAGCTCAATAACTTCTCATTTTAAGATTCCAAAACTCAGAAGTATGAGCAGCATATGTCTAGAATCAGGTGCATAACCAGAAATCTGCAGTGGGGGGGAGGGCTGTGTTCGGGGGTCTGAGGGCAGAACCCCAAGCACTCAAAATTTTTTTTTCTTTTAAAATTAACTTACTTTTAGGCTTATTTTGATAAAAATTAATGCTCTTTAAACTGGCATCAGGGAGAACTCTGGCGGCATAGAATTAGAGCAGTGCAAAAACATTAGATTCAGGCTTGTAGCCAACAATCTGCAATGGGGTGGATATTTCGGGGGTCTGGGGGCAGAGTCCCCAACACTAAAAAATTTTGTATGTTTTTTCTGCAAAAATAGCTTAATTTTAGGCCTATTTTAATAAAAATTATTGTTTTTGTAAAGTGGCACAAATATTAGCAGTGCAAAAGCATGATTTAACAGGTTGCAAAAATTGGCAATGGCTATCCAGAAAGTGGCTAATGGTAAAATTTCAGTTCTCTTATTTACAAGGTGGTACCAAAACCATAAAATCTTATTGTTCAAACAATCTCACAAGGAGTAAACCATTTTGTTTATACTTAACAGAGAGAACAATTGGTGGGAGGAAATGCGAATGAAGCGATACTTGAACCGAAGTGATTGCTAAGTAACAAATACTGAATAGCCACTCTCCCCCTCTGTTTCTTAGCTTTTTTTTATGAAACCTATATTCAGCATGTTTCAACAAGTGATCAAATTTGATTGCTTAGTGTTAGCGATTTTTTGAAATTTTACTGATTTGCAATTTATCTTTTTGACGAAATAGCACCCCATTCTAAATAAGCGTTTCAAAAGATGCTTTTAATTAGCTTTAGTCCATTCCAGTGTGCTAAACATTTCCAATGATGTAAAACATATTCTTGTTTTCTTTTTTGTTCAATTGTTATCATAAAATGGTGTCACCCAAAAATGGTGACACCCGGGGTGGGCCGCCTCCCCATTGGCGACGCCACTGATTAGAAAACATGTAACTGCAATTCCTGCAAAAACACTCATTCTCCGTGTTTTCATAAGTTTAGAAGCGTAGTTTCAGCTCAACTAGTGATCGCTAAACAACTGTTTGGTAAGCTAATTGTCATGATTATGTAAAGAGATTGCGAGCCGGATAAATACACAACTTCAAAAACAGGTCACGGGCTGGATAAAATGTGTCGGTGGGCCAGATTTTGCCCGCGGGCTGCAGGTTGCCGACCCCTGTTCTAGAGCTTGTGCATATGCAGGTTTCGCTCAGTCAAACTCTTCCCAGTTACATGATACACCTGATAGTCTTATCTCTATCATCTTGGTAAGCTGCTTAGTGATGTTGGAAGAATGGTTTGAATGGGAGTGGATGTACTGCAGTTGTGAGCTCATTTTTTTGTTGGGCCAATATTTTCCATTAAAACTTACGTTGAACGTGACATCCAAAAAATCAGTTTGCTGCATGCCGGCTTCAATAGTTATTTTGAGATTGTTGGTTTTAAATAAGTTTCTAATGTTCTTGTTAATTCACTTTGTGTCTGGTCCACAAATGCCGGATAAGATTGCTAGATTGTCATCATGATGAAGGCAGAATGATTCTACTGATAGCATGTTTGATATTATAGTTGGTCGAGTAAGTAAAGACCTATTAGTTTGCATATTACAGTGCCATCAAATGAGTACATTGTCATGTCGAATTCAGGGTTGCTCTTTTTTACCCATACTTTGGCCATGCAAAATAACAGGGGTTTTCGATAGTGTCAAATGATGAGCATAATTTTTTCAGAAATTTTGATATCGTGAGTGACGAAATCTGGGGCATTTTCTAGCAGGTTTTCAGAAATCGATGAATAAAATTTTCAATGATCAAATTTAAAGAATTTGCGGGGTTTTTTTGTTGGAAGTCAACTTTTTGACCACAAAATGACACTAGCTGTGTTTGTCCACTGGTTTTTTTCATAGGTGGGCACAAGTCCATTAATCGTTAATCAGTTAATAACGAAGCTAACTTTTACATTAACTCGATAAACCGTTAAAAAGTTTTTCATGCTAACGGACTAAATTAACTTCCGTTAAGTTTTGTTAACTTCCGTTAAGGTTTTTATCGTTAATATCTTGCAAAATTCATTCATCGTACTGGTACAAACCAATTTGCACTGGTAACACTTGTAGCATATTACCACGAGTTTCATAGAAGAATGCAAAGGAGCTCTTTTTTGTGGCAAATAATAAGCTGCAGCCTCATAGGTCTGTTAATTATCGCTGTTCACCATTTTCAAACATTTCTCAATCGTAGCTTTATTAGTGCATTTGAACCTTTTTTATTTTAAAATTATATACGACTGTAAAATGTAACTTCCAAAACACAAAAAGACCACCATAGCAATAAATATTTCCTTACAATCAGCTCAACAGCATCAATATGTGTTCTAGAAGCGAGTGAATAAAAAGAAATCTAAATTACACGCAAAATGTTAATGAATTAACAGACTTTATTAACTTCCATTAATTAAGGCTGAAAATAATGGATTACGTTAACGGAGGTGTGAAGTTTGTTAATGAACTAGTGGTTAACGAAGCTAACGTTTTTCATTAACTTGCCCTTTTGTTTTTTTTTTGTCAAATTTTGAGTGATTTGGTTCAATTGTTTTAGAGTTATATTTGCACTTACTACATCATAGTGCCTAATTCATAAATATATAATAACCCACAATTGAATGCTAGATCTATTGCCAACAAATTTAATTTTCTACACAATTTAGTTATTGATGACAACAATTCTACATTTGAGTGAATTTTTATCACTGAATCCTAACTCAGCCATGCAATTTCAGACCTTATGGTATGTCCCAGGTCAATTAATCAATACAACACTGACAAAAGTGATAGACAGAATGATAGACATTTGACCATTAAACGTCAAGATAGTTTGTATTGACAAAAAATATTTCATTGATGATAATCAAATTTTGTGTTCAGCAACTGTGGAAAATGTGGGTGTCTTGATATGTAGTAATTTGGGGTGGTCTTGTCATATTTTGCAAATTGTATCTGCTGCCTCAATTCTCTGGACAGCAAAAACAATCAGACATGGACTTATCATGACTACAGCGTATATTTCAAATCTGATATGTTCATCTTAACTCTTTCGCGACGGCGCTTTCGCTTTAACTTATACCGTTCCATACGGCGGTTTGCAAGAAAAAATTCAAATTTTCAACATTCTTTTGTCGCTCACAGTGATGTTATTTCAAGGGTTATTAGCTTGAATGATACATCAAAAGAAAGCAAATTTATTGAAGAATTATTAATAATTTCATTTATCCGTTTATTCCGAATAATAAATTTAGTGCGATAAAAAATATTTACCCTACTTTTTCAATCAAAATGTATTTCTGAACAATGTTTTTCGGCATAATTTTTCTACAGATTTGATGTCTTCAAACTAGATCCATTTTATACCAAATAAAAAGCACTAAAGATTTTTTGATTTATCAAGAGTAATCGGTTTGGGCAATATGTGCTTGTTTCAACCAAAATCATGGCTTGAATTTTCTGAAATTTAGCCCAACTTACCGTTTCAACTTATATTGCTACTAGAGCATATTTTTACCGCTAAGCTATAGCTAAGAAAAATGAAGAACCTATAAAAATAAAATCGAAGGAAAAAATTGCTACAAACTTTGTTCTAAATCATAATATTTTGACCAAAAATTCCCAATGCGTCGCTGAGAAAATTTCAGATCCATTTTTTATATATTCGTGTCCTTTGGATTGATGATTTTGCAGTACGTATGTAGTAGTTGTAGGATTAGTGCAATCCCAATGGCGAATTAGTCTACCGAAAATTTGAAAATTATTCTCAAAAACTGTTGGCTGTTGTTTTTTGACAAATATTTTTCAATGCTGTGAACTGAATAAACAACTATGTGTAAAACGCTTACAAGAATAAAACGCTTGCTTGTTTGCGCAACAGTAAACTATACCGTATTTCGGTTGAAGCATTATAATTACTGATCCTAGTAATCGGCATCAGTTTTGAACTGCTAAGCAAAAAAACGAGGTCGATTTGTCAGAAAATCTTTTCTATACAGCAACAAGCACTGTGGATGTAATTTGAAGGCCTATCTATTTCATCTTATTGGTACGCTTGATAGCATCCCTACGAAAAAATACGCTAAGTATTTTTGTAGAACTAGCTATACGTTGCGCGAATTGAACTTCCAGCTTTGTAGCATCGAAACGCAATTTTCGCTGGATATTTACAAAAAAATAATTGGGAAATTGTATTATCGCTTGAAGTAAAAAGACATTATTTGTGAACTGCGGTGACGTAGTTATGAATAAGTGTACAAAATTCTCCTAACTTTCGCCACTTACGGCGCGCTACTTCTACACTTCAAATACAAGATTATGTTTTCATCCATCACAATTATAAATTCCTACCTGTCATGTGTATGTGATCTATCCTGCCGTGCGAACGCACAGCGTGGTTTGGATCGCATAATGTTAGAAAAGTTTGAGCAAGGTAAATCGTATCGCTTTTTGTGATCCCGCTGCTTGGAAAAGAAAAAAGCATTTTTTGTCGTCTTTTTGACCATTTCGCTTTTTGTGGCGTTATGATAACACTCGCGTTTTATTCAAAAGGTGGTCGACTCCAGTACACTATCTTGTTTCAAAAATTTGGTGGTTTGCGTAAACGACCAAAATAAATGAGTTCTATTTTGAGCACCACAAAAAGGCTTGAAGCAATCAAAATTGTCCCGAAATTTCTGGGAAAAAATATTGCTGTTACAACAATATAAATATACTCAAAAGTTAGGCCAAGGTCCACAACTAGTATAGCAGTAGTATTATTCATTTATTTCTGGCAATTCCAAGAACATAAAAAAGTAACAGTTTAAAATAACAATTCAACAGAAAAAGGATACACCAACAGAACGATGTACGTTATACATGCAAGAAAACAAAATTATGTATAGGCAATAATAATACGTAAAAGGCATGGCCGCTGCACCTTCAATAACGAAAATTTAGGGTCGCTTTTACTTCAAGATAATGAAAGAAAAAATCTAAGTTAATGCACAATTGCCTCAATGAACGATTTAGGAATGGACCTATGGCATTAATCAGACATTACGAGTTTGCGTTCACGCTTCAATATTCTTTATTTTTTCAACAAAATACTTTATAGCACTCTACTGAAATTGAAATCGAATGCCAATCATTTTTCTTGGCTTTTGTGCCGAGTATTGCGTTATTACTTTTGAGTTTTAACAGGTTTTTTGTCATAAATTTATCCAATGTTACTGTACGCTCATAGAAATCGAACCACGTAAAAACCCACGTGTAAATAACAAAAAAATCCAACCCAAATTTAAAAACTGATACTGCTCGAAAACGGCAGTTCAGCATGACTTTTTCACGACGAAAGCGCATAGTAAAAAAAACCGACATGAGTTTGAAAATCGCAAAAATCAGTGGTATTTTAATATTTTTAAAAATATTCTTCAACTCTTGAAAGAAATCAATAAAAGTCATGATCGGCATGTTTCAGAGATAGAAGTTAACCGTATCAAGCGTATCAGTAATTACGACTACGCGTCTAATGCTATATAACAGCGGAATGCGGCAATGCAAACAAAGTATGGTTTTACAAAGTTACAAACATTATTTTAAAATTTTGAATTAAAAGCCATGCAATAAAAAGGCACAAAAACCAACTGATGTGTTGCTTGCAATCAGAATATTCAAGGCATAATGTTGTTAGGAAATTATTGTTGGTAAATTTTGGTGTTGAAACTTGATTCACAAGTTATAAATCCCAAGATTATCAAAAGTGTCTTAGTTACTCCCAATAGTCTATCAGTGACTCCCAATACATATACAACTCTTAATAATCTATAAGTGAGCCCCTTGCATGTGATCGTTGTAGGATAGCACTGCCATTGATTTCTGTTTAGCGATCCGCCCCCTATGGTGCTCTCTGACCATAGTCAACATAGCAAGAGTGTGCTTCGTAGAGAGCACCAGGGCGTTGCGATTGTCACGCCATTTCAATGCCAGTAGCGCTCCATGACGACTTGCAACCCCAAATTTCGTTTCGTCCAAAGTTTTTGAAAGAGCGCCACAGACATATAGTATCAATTTACATCTAGTTCATGACTTTTGTCAAGGTAATCCTGCAGCAGGTCCAACACTAATGTCTTCACGCCTGAGCCTGTCTCTGCCGCAGCTTTAAAGTTGAAACTAAAGCCATTGTCGGAGTCGCACACTTGATATATTCTTATCCCCCATTTATGTAGCTTGTTGGGATTATACCTTCGAAAGCGACCTTTATAAGCACAAAAGCATTTATCAAGACCCAACTGTTGCCCAGGATATTATAGAGCCTTGAACTTTTACAGAATTGTATCAATAAAAGATCTCAGTTTACGAAGGGAATCTGAAATCGTGTCCAGAGTGTTTTGAGTTCTGTTGTCAACGACTTGCAAAAAATTCAAAATGCTCATAAAACGATCACGAGACATAGATGCTAAAAAAACTGGACTATTCCAAATCAAATCTGTCGACCAAAAACATGATAAGGAGGTGTGGGATAGATCCCCATTACAATCAACAAGCCAAAAACCTTTTTAGCTCCTTGATAGTCACAACTTGCCACGGAGCGGTATGAACTCTTTCTGGTGACTGTGGCCTTAACATTTGATTTCTCAAAATAACGTCGCATTCAAATTGGTTTGCTGAGTCAGTTCGGTGTAAAAGGTGTCGTCCAGAAATAAGAACAATGCCGTCGTTGATTGTAGAAAAGTCGCATCAGTTTGTGAAACATTGTGCTTTCTCTGCGCAGTAAATGGTATCTGAGGCAACCGATCATCGACATCATCCTGCCAATTCGTTCCTTGTAATAGTTGGGTTGGCAATTGTTGTTGACGACGAGGAAGATCTCTTTTTTTTGGTACGACGCTTGCGGCCAGTTGCTGCTGGCGTTTGCAAAGCACCTTAAAGCAAAATCGTATTTTTACTCATACGAAAGACTCAGAAATTAAATCAAACAAGTTGCGAATTGAATAAATTATTTTGGAATAAAATGCACTTAGTCTAAACTTAGAAAAGAAAATATTCACTTTTTCAAATCGCAGTATAACATTTACGTGAAAGTAATTTAAGTTAATTAATGGTTTGGAAATTTAATCGCTAATTTGATGCACAGCTCAAACTAAATAGCTTACTTATCGGCTTGTCATCACTGCTGCTACTAGGCAAAATGATGCATCAGCAACTTGGGCAGAATTTCGGCTTTGACGCCTATGAGATGTATCGGGCTGAGCATCTATAAAAAGCACCGACATTAGCAAATTAAAATTTTTGTGCAATAAGAAAATAAAGTTCTTAGATTATTCTAAAAGCAACTCAGCATGTTGCATGGTAAATCACTGAGGTCTGAGGTGGCATGCAATGCATTAGCAGAGGGGCCAGGTGAGGCTCAGCCCGGTTTAAAAAGGCTTGAGCCCTGTCTAGAAAATTTTTATTCAGTATTACTGAAGCTGTAAATGACAATTTGGGGTTTTTGGAAGTTTTTGAAAGGAAAAAGAGTATGGTCAGTGTTGATACAGTATCATAGGTGTTAAAACCGATATACGTCATGGAATATTTATAGCTAAAAGTAAAGTTTAGAATTTGCAGTAGATGCGTTATGTTTTTAATGAATATTAGCTAGTAGTTTGTCTTTAACGTAGCGACAAAAAATTTTATACGAGATAGCGCTGATTTTCCTATAGGTGGATTTACATAGTAACCGTTTCTCTTTCATTTTTGTCCATTCTTCTCCCTAATAAAAAAGTAGGCTATGTTCTTTTTCGTCAGCATTTTATATGTCCGTATCCGCACTAAGCAAACTATTACTGCACAAAAGTTTTTCTAATAAAAAAATTTTTAAGGGGTACTCAGCCCTGTTTTGAAATATTGCTCTCATCATTCATACTAAAATTTTTTGAACAATACCGGTATTTATCAATATACAACAGTCTGCTTAGTGCGGACATGGACTTATAAAATGAGGACAAAAAAGAATTAGACAAATGGAGAAGCAGAAATAGAGATTTTATGGTGAAGCAAAAACGAAAAAAACGGACGAAAAATGGATCAGTGGCGTCGCTAAGGGGGGCGGAGGGGCGGCCCTCCCCGGGTGTCACCATTTTGGGGTGACACTATTTAATGATACCAAATGAACAAAAAAAAAAACAATTTGTTTAAATTGATTTAAAGTATGTTTTGAAACATTTATTTAGTAGGGGGGGGCTAATTTGCCAAAAATATAGGCCTAGATCACAAATCAGCAAAAACTTTGAAAAATCATCAACACTAAGCAATGAAATTTCATCGCTAGCTGAAACATGCTAATTATAGGTTTCATAAAAAAAATAAACAAATACAAACTCAGGAATAGGGAGGAGGGGGGTGGCAATTCAGTATTAGTTGATTACCAATCACTTCGACTCCAATATCGTTCCATTTACCCCCCAACCAATTATTTTTCTCTAATAAATATACACGAATTGTGGTTATTGTTTGTAAGGTTTATTGAACTATAAGATTTTATTATTTACGGTACCAGCTTGTAATAAAGAGAAGTGAAATTTTACCCCAAGTAGCCATTGCCCGTATATGCAACCAGTTTAATCATGTTTTTGCACTGCTAATTTCTGCCACATTTCAAAATTTAATTTTTGTCAAAATAAGCCTAAAATTAAGTTATTTTTACAAAAACAACACACACAAAATTTTCGAACGCAGGGGCTCCTTCCCCAGACCCCCGAAACAGATCCCATTGCAGACTTCTGGCAACGCGCCTGAGTCTAATCATGTTTCCGCACTGCTAATTTCTATGCTACCAAAGTCCCACCTGATGCTACGTTTGAAAAGCAGTATTTTCTATCGAAATAAGCCTAAAATTAAGTTAGTTTTGCAAAAAGAAAATTTTTCTATTGCTGGGGGCTCTGCCCCCAGACCTCCATTGGCCTCTGGCGGAGCTCCCAGACCCCCAAATACAGCCCTTCTCCTCAATGCAGATTTCTGATTACACGCCTAATACTAGACGTGTGGTGCTCATACTTCCAAGTTCTAGAATCTTACAATGAAAAGTTTTTGAGCTAGCCAAATAACAGCCGATATCTACAGCAATAAAATAGTGCCTCTATTTTTTAAATATAAGCTTTTGCAGCCTACTGTACATTATGAAGGGTGAGATCACAAAAATCCGCCCCGGGTGTCACCATTCTTAGCGACGCCGCTGAAATGGATACTGTGCAAATTCCCTTTGAGACATCAAATCATAATTATGTTGTATGAGAGTGGCTAGAATTTATTGGATATAATATGCTGCAATAAAAAATGTAGCGTGTTATGCTGTATTTGTCGTTTCCTTTCAACTGTTGGTACTTGATATCAGTGGTGCCAAAACCCGGGGGGGATATGTCCCCCCCAATAATTTGGCTGTATCCCCCCAAATGTTTGAGAATGGTCCGCTTTTGCATCCCCCCCAATAATTTGAATGGGTATACAGCTGAGCGTAAATTTGGGGGAAAAAGTGTTCTATTCTTGCAGAAGACCTTTTCTTTTTTGGTCTTCAGCTGAATTCGGGGAGAAAAAGTGTTCTGTTTGGATTTTTCTTTTGGTCTTCACTTAATTTCCACACCTGAACAAAATCGTGGTCGAGGTTCATCCCCCCAATGTTGAAAATAGGGCAAAATTGGGGTAAAATTGCAAATCATCCCCCCCAATGCTCAACAAAGATCGGCACCACTGCTTGGTATAGTATTTGACTGATATCTGTGGTTGAACAACTTTGGCTGACCAACAGATCATTGCCCACGCGCGTAACACATTGCATGCACTTAAGCCTAATATTGGTCGTAGTACCACTATCATTTATTTTCACATATCGCAAACGTGCAAAAAAATGCGCTGTTTGGTAAAAGTCGGCAGATATTTGGTTATGTTTTTTGTTTTGAAGATCCTACAACTTCAGCTGGCCCTCAAAATCAGTTTAAGCGCAATTTAATTGATATATGAGTCTAACACACTGCACTTATAGCTACAATGCCAATTGATTATACTGTATTCATTAAAATTAAGTAATTAATTAATAGAGTAACCCACTTCTATTTTTTTTGCTTTTGGCTAAGCTTTATGACAATTTAGTAAAAATTTTATGCTACCAAACGTCATAAAACTGAACTATGAAAACACCTACAGTAAATGATGCGTTAGGCACGGTAATGCTTGGATATTGAGGCATTTTGTTTCAACTCTCTTATTTCTATCCTTATCAGGCCGTATGTGACGTCACTAAAAGAGTGTCTGACTTGATTCTGTTTTACGACCTTTGTAGCTACTGAGGCATGAAAGTATACTTAGTTCACTCGCATGTTTCTGTTAGCGCAGAATCTTAGGGCCTGTAAGTATGATAAATTGTTTTTGACTCAAGAAGAAATTACGATACTTCGGCGTAGTAGCGAAGCAACTTTTCATTTCGTAATTTTCTGGTAACATTTGAAGTTATGTATATAATTGTTACATTAATTTCTTAGTCGAAATTTTGAAAAACAATGATATTCACGATAATAGTTTTTGATTTTTTGCCACAGACTTTTGCTTGTTATCTTTTTTGCTGCGTGTCTATTTGATAGTTGTTAGACTTACTGTACGTTCCGCTTTAGCCGCGACAGTCCCGGTTTTAAGGCCATGTCCCGGGGTCCCGGCCGGTTGGTGGAAATGTCCCGGTTTCTTGTTTGTTTGCGAAGACCACTCGAAAATTCGCAAAAACACGTGGGTCGCTGGAGTGAAGACTTTTTTTTGGAGATCATCTTGAAAATCATGCAGAAACCGTGGGTCGCTGGAGTGAAGACTTTTTTTTTTGGAGATCACCTGAAAAATCACGCAAAACTACGACTGTCGCGGTTCTCTGTCTGAAAAATATGGTAACCTTATTAATAGTAGTAGTGTATTTTAGTAGCAGTAGTACATATCTTAATTCTGCTGAATATAAATCATTCTTGAATTTTATCCAACGTTAACAAAAAGCTTGAGAAACCTTATTAATAGTAGTAGTGTATTCCTATTTGGGGTTAAACGTAGATACTTTTTGGAAATTTCCATCAAACGCTTTGATCTGGAGCAAAATAATTTGTGTTGGTGATAGTTTGCAGCCTTCAGCTGAATTAGGGCGCCCACGTTTTCAAATCTAGCCTGTTTTTCACGATAAATACGTCATTTTTACGGTCCGTTTACCCACAGCGCACACGCGAAGGCGGCGTTCACGTAATAAAGGTCATAATAAAATAATATGAACTTGTCTATACAGAGCGCGAGCGCAAGCAAAATTTCGTTCGCGCGGAAAACCGCGGAGATTGCTTCCAGAGCGAATTTTTAAGTGGCATTCGCGATTGTTTTTATGTTCAACCAATCAGCGCTCTCAATTTAGGCTACGTCACTGCACTAATACAGAAGAATAGAACACTAACGTAATTCAACGCAGCAATACCATGTAATATATGCGGGCATAGAAATTAATCGAAAAAGATACTTCTAGCATTAAGCCAAAAATCCTACTGTAATATTGCAAAAACATTACCCAAAATCTGTCGGGTTGAATCACCAATCACGTCGATACGTATCGAGTTACAACCGTCATCGTCAACATCTGCAAAAAAAATCATTTATTTTGGAAAATAGAATACTCTGCATTTTTGCGACTAGAACAGGGTTATTCTTGGTAATTATGCACAATAAGTTCCAAACTAAGAAACATAAATAGAACCTGCCTTTAGACTAGATCCTGCTTGAATTTTGGACAAGTTAATTAAGTTTGAAAAAATACCGTCCTATTCTCGAAATAGCATCGATAGGTAAAAATATAACAAAAAGGAAAACGCTAAAAACAAGCTTTGTACAATAATTTTGAGTTAACTAATAAGAAACTTGTACCCCAAGCAGAACAGGAAATTATCAAAACATAAACAAATGAGGTATAAACTATCTCTACGCACATCAGTTTAATCGAAATTCGCTACTGGTTCAATTCTGACATTATTTTCATTAAACCTACACAAAATGAAAAATACAAGAAACTTCCACCCAACGGCCACATACCGAGACGTAGAAAATATTTACATGCTGTTTGCATGTAAATATTTGGCATGGTATGATATAAGGTATGGTAGCCAAGGTACGACCTACAGCACTGCAGTATAGGTTTTATTATTATTAGTTAAATGTCAATGATGAAGAATGCCAAATACGCCCAAATCGTATTCTCACCGCTTTTGATATATACTGTAAAACAGTAAGTTGGTTGTTTGTGATTAACAACTTGTAGCAACTCACGAAAACAGAGAAAATTTTAGAATACAACGAAAACAAACTTACCCAAGGGTCTTGTAGTTGCTTAACTCGATAACCGAAGGGTCTTCAGCAACTTCCCTGTCGCCTCTTGAAACAAATGCTGATTAAATTTTCTTCTTCATGCAATTACTGAGCCATGAAATAAATTTGTCTTGTCAAGTCTAGTCTTGCCGTATATTTTCTTAAGTCAATGTAAATATTTCCATCACAGTCAGATGACGAAACAACATCCTAAGAGTCCATGAAATGTACAGTCAAATTAACGTAGTGTAAAAGCAGAGTCAGGAGTTAGCTAATTCTTGCATACAGCAGCTTTTGAAAAATAAACTAAAAACTAAGCATCTCCTGATTTCCGTTGAAATATTATTATGTGTTCTACTGCAATCACTTCAACAAATCATTCTAACGTTTTTTTTTTCTGCTCTTCCGAAGTACAGTACAGAAATTTTCAATTATATTCTTGATGACACTAGCTATCACTTTATTAATTATAACAACAATAGATCTCTTACTCTTCATAACTAGGCCTACTCATTTGTCTATAAGAGCTGATTTTATTTATTGTATCGCTTCACTGTTGGTGGCAGTTGTCAATTCCCATAGTATAAAATCAAACTGGTATTTTTTCATAGAAGTTTAAAAAAATTTTTGTCGAGACAACAGAAATTATATTTTAATTAAAAAACTGATATATTGGAACATTTACTAAACGTAACAACCAAAACATGTTTGCTAAATATTTGAAAAATATTGAAACTTTTAAAACTAAAAAACTTGTGATACAATTTTTAATATATGCAGAATGGAAGATGACGAATTGGACTTTTTTTTTTAACGAAACGCGAGTCCGTAAACGAGAACAGTAAAAGAATTTTTTTGATAATCTAATGATGTTGCATAAACTCTAGGGTTCTCAACAGCTTCGCTAATAGTAAACCAAAATGTGCTGTTATGAACTGCGTATAATTATTCCTGTCTGCACTATACTTTCAAAGTTGACTAAATGTGGAAAAACTAAGCATTAGGGCGGGTTAAATAGCATATGGCCACATGGCACGTGACGAACAGCTAAACAGCCTTCATGCTGACTTTTTTTATTTGCTTTTTCTTTTGCTTGATTTGAAACACAAACTTTTCTTTTTTGCTAAATTTTTTCTCGGCTAAAACGTTTTTCAAAAGCATCTGATACCTAAATAACCTCATTACCAATCCATGCTGGGTAATATCAATAATCATGAACTGTAGAATATCAATCTGTTTTTCCATTCATTTTTTCCCCCGCTTAGGAGTTATCAATCACTATCATCAGACCAAATGTTTTTGATAGTAGGGTTTTCTATACTTTTGGATAATCGCTTTGTTCCGAGTTTTTCTTACTTGCTCCATACATTTATTATCGGCAGCGTAACTGAATGGGTAAAGACGCTGTTTTTACGACGACCCTGATCGAATCATTTGGGTTCAACCCGCACCCGTGTCACGCTGTTGCGTCCTTGGATAAGACGCCTTACGATATATAATTATCTCTGCTTGGTGGCTTTGAAGAAGCAGCAAATTCAGTGGACAAGAATTTGAAGAAATCCATCAAAACATTGGATTCATCGGAAACTCCTAAGCAGGTGCGGATTCCTCCAATCACGAAGTAGTCGTTGTAATGAAAAGTGTGCGGATCGTCCAATAAATTAGCGTCTGACGCTGTCCGGTGACAAAAAGATAAATATCGCTACAACAACAACAATTTCGTACTAGTGCAAATTTCCTCAAATTTTGCAACACTTCATGTTATCGCGAGATAAAGAAATATTTACAAGCAGTGTAATAAATGATGCATGAATGATGAATCATCATGAAACTGTAAACAACTAACCTACTGTACTTATGCAAAGGATTGTTTTCTCTGCTTTCGACCTGTGTGACAACGGTCAATCACCAATATCAGGCGCCATAATTTTTGTGCTTTCCAGATTTGTTTTTTATGCATCAAGATAATTTACGCCTGTAGCGTTAAAGAGAAAAGCTGTAGGGAGTTCAATTCACACGTTTTATTGTCACTTGAATAATAGAAAAGCTGTAGATCGTGGAAATTGAATTTCTCTCTTACGCAACACGCTCTTACAATGGAAGCCAGACAGTGTTTTCAAAGAATTTGGCGAAAAGGAAGTCTTTTCCTATTTTTGTTTTGTATGTCTGCAATCTTCTACATGCACAATATACAATTTTTTTTGAACAAGACACCCCTGATGATACCAATTACGAGTGAAACAGACTGCAGGGTTTTAAATTTTTAATTTTGGACGTGTGCTGAGTTGTACTATGCACAGCATACATTATTTATCTTTATTTTCTTCGTGTGTCCTTGAGTGTCAATTCACATAAACAAACGCGCAAAAATACGATCATAAGATTTTACTTTACATTTTCAGAAGTAGAGATACATACTATAAGTAACATTTAGCCAAAGGTTATATACACACAATGATATTCAGCAATTAACTGAATGACAGAGCAATATATTGTTGGTCTGTGCTGGGAATATACGTTACGCTGTTATTACAAACTTAGTCACATAATTTTACGAATCTGTGAATATTATCTCAGACCAACCCACAAAAATATGTCGTCATATCGATTAAAAATACGTATTTAATTCATGGTACTTTTGTATGTTTTGCTTTCAAAAATAATGAAAGATCAGGTTTAATTCTTTATCCAGCTTTGATATTTTCGTAGTTTTTTGTCTCCTATAAATTGCAGCTTTATTTCGTATAAAAATCAAAATTTTTTCTGAAATTTTACTATTTTCTGTATCTTTTCTTCAAAGTTTTGGTTTTTCTTAGTTCTTCTTATTCACATGAACTGTTCGTATTTGAAAGTGTGCAAATCCAAAACGAATACATTTTGGTTACTTACCAAATATTTGTACGATGTTGTCCAATATTGTTCATTTTTGTCCCCGAATAATACACAGCCAAAACATTGAAATCTGTAAGATATGCTCGTACTTCTTCAAGATCCAGAATTCATCCTCTTAAATCTTGCTTCAATCTTTTCTAATTTTGTTTTCAAAAAGCTTGCTCTAAACTGAAGCACAAAATTTGCAACATTTACATTTATTTTATTCAACTTTGCACCCACGAACAATAAGCACTCCAGCGAATCAAGTTCTACAAGATGTTTCGGATCCCAAAGCTTTTTTCTCAAAAGTTCCTCTTCTTTCTCCTCAATCCAGATTTGATCTTCCGAGCAGTTCCACCCCAACTTCATCATTGTTGTTGTTGTAACGTTTGCAACAGTTTACGAAAGTTAGCCTAACAAAAACAACGAAACAGTTACGCAAAATGTTTCAGATCCCACGAGTTCTTCCTGTTGAAAGCTCCTCCACTCTTTCTTCAATCCAGATTTGATCCTTCGAGCAGTTTTACCCCAACTTTATCATTGCTGTTGTAACGTTCGCAGAAATTTGCTCAAGTTAGCCTAACAAACACAACGAAACAGTCACGAAAATTGTTTCAGATCCCGCGAGTTCTTCCTGTTGAAAGCTCCTCCACTCTCTCCTCAATCCAGATTTGATCTTCCGAGCAGTTTCACCCCAACTTTATCATTGCTGTTGTAACGTTTGCAACAATTTACGAAAGTTAGTCTAACAAACACAACGAAACAGTCACGCAAATTGTTTCAGATCCCGCGAGTTCTTCCTGTTGAAAGCTCCTCCACTCTTTCTTCAATCCAGATTTGATCCTTCGAGCAGTTCCACCCCAACTTTATCATTGCTGTAATAACGTTTGCAGAAATTTGCTCAAGTTAGCACAACAAACACAACGAAACAGTCACGAAAATTGTTTCAGATCCCGCGAGTTCTTCCTGTTGAAAGCTCCTCCACTCTCTCCTCAATCCAGATTTGATCTTCCGAGCAGTTCCACTCCAACCTCATTATTGTTGTTGTAACGTTTGCAACAGTTTACGAAAGTTAGCCTGACAAAAACAATGTAACAGTCACGCAAATTATTTCAGATCCCGCGAGTTCTTCCTGTTGAAAGCTCCTCCACTTTCTCCTCAATCCAGATTTGATCCTTCGAGCAGTTCCACCCCAACTTTATCATTGCTGTTGTAACGTTTGCAGAAATGTGCTCAAGTTAGCACAACAAACACAACGAAACAGTCACGAAAATTGTTTCAGATCCCGCGAGTTCTTCCTGTTGAAAGCTCCTCCGCTCTCTCCTCAATCCAGATTTGATCCTTCGAGCAGTTCCACCCCAACTTTATCATTGCTGTTGTAACGTTTGCAACAATTTACGAAAGTTAGCCTAACAAACACAACGAAACAGTCACAAAAATTGTTTCAGATCCCGCGAGTTCTTCCTGTTGAAAGCTCCTCCACTCTCTCCTCAATCCAGATTTGATCTTCCGAGCAGTTCCACTCCAACCTCATTATTGTTGTTGTAACGTTTGCAACAGTTTACGAAAGTTAGCATAACAAACACAACTAAACAGCCACGCAAATTGTTTCAGATCCCGCAAGTTCTTCCTGTTGAAAGCTCCTCCACTCTCTCCTCAATCCAGATTTGATCCTTCGAGCAGTTCCACCCCAACTTTATCATTGCTGTTGTAACGTTTGCAACAATTTACGAAAGTTAGCCTAACAAACACAACGAAACAGTCACGAAAATTGTTTCAGATCCCGCGAGTTCTTCCTGTTGAAAGCTCCTCCACTCTCTCCTCAATCCAGATTTGATCCTCCGAAAAGTTCTACCACAATTTCATCGCTGTGGTAGTAATGCTTTTAAAAATCTATGAAAATGTTATTTAGAAAAGCACTTGAAACAAGCTATTCAAAATGCATATTATTCAAATTATCTTTCTCCTGAATCCTCCTCATCCACTTCCCACTTTATTCTCCATGCGCTGCAGTTTAGACCGAGTCAATTTTTGTGAAACATTTTCCGCATCATATTTACCGTTCGCGCGATTTGCACGATCTAGGCTTGGCTACACAACTTATGCAAGATTCAACTAAATGTTTTGGTAACCTTCCTCATGCTCCTCCTTATCCTGCATCCACTTCAGGACTACCGTCCAAAATTTTTTGACTCAATTAAATGAACTAGAGTACATGCGCATTGTGTAAGATAATTTTTTTTTTAATTTTGAAAAAAAAAAGTTTTTGGTTGGAGGAGTTCCTCCTACTCCTCCAGAAGTTTAGGATCTTCTCTGATTTTCTTCCAGATATCGATCCATAATTTGAGGATTCTACAAATGCTGTATTGCTACTAGCAACCATTTTTAGTCACCAGTTTTACAAAAATTGTCCGACTCTGGAAAATCTATGCCTTTGTATTCCAATGTTGGAGTTTTTTCTTCCTGCCTCAATGCATTTGCTTCTGATATGATTTCAAAAAAAGACAAAAACTTCAATATTGTTGTAATAATTTCCGCAATCGTTTTAAAACATAATTTTTTTGTATTTTTGAATTATTTGTATTTGCATCCAATTAAAAACTGGGATTAAATTATGCAGACATTAATTTCTGCTAGGAATAATGTTGTGAACTTAGAGTGGCAATATAGTGCCACGCCGTACGGAAGCCACTTTGCCAAAGTGGCACTATAGTGACACGCCGTATTGAAAGAGTTAAGTTATGAGTAGGCTACAATACCTCAGCTTGGTCTACTGATCTTAAAAGTGATACTGTATACAATCTATTAAATCTGTGCAAAAGAATTTCATTCAGACTACCTATAAATGCAAGAAGAAATTAGAAGAACATTGCAACATACTCAGAAAAACCTGAATATGTTGCAATGTTTCTTAATTTCTTCTTGAGGAGATAGCTCGTCTACTGTCTAAATGGCTATGCTTAATTTAAAGTCTTTGCAGTTTGGAGTATCATAGATAATATCAGATATTATAATTGGAATTTGATCTGACTCTTTCTTATATATACACAAGATTTATTATCACTTAATGATAAATTTCAGATTTTTTCAATGTGCTTACAGCTATGTAACCACTAGGCCTATTTTCATCAGCGAATCAGTGTTTTTGTTTGGGGCACGCAGACTGTAACGTACAATAATTTTGAATGCCTGAGATATAATTATTTGTTGTGTTTTAACATGTACGTGACTAATTTACTACTTTTACCGTCTTTTTTTTGATTTAGAATATTCGAGATGATTCCTATCTAGTATATTCTACTATCTTCTGCAGTAACCGATTGTTTGGGTTGTTTACGATTCTTAATTGCTATATTTAGACTTGAAGTTTGTGATGTCATAATTATGTCAAAATTTGTTTATCGTAGCTCGTGTATTTTTTCTATTGTGACATATCAAGGATTTTTCTGGGATATTCCATAGCTTTTGCCATAGTGTAAACAGGCGGGTCGTTTTTCATCCTAATATTCTAAGAGTAGGTGACTTTAGGTATTAGTTTCGTAGGCAGTTAAGCCGAGTTTGTGTATCTGGGGTTGGCTCGTATAGCCGTTTAGTGAGAAGTGTTAGTGGAGCGATTTTGCTCATTGAGAGGGTTTTGTGTTTTAATCTTACATAGAAGTTTTAATTTAAGATTGGTGTGCTGCTTTCTGAGATTCAAGAAGCTAAAGGAACTATCAACTGCCATTTTCGACTCATCAACTAACATCTTAGTTGTTCTCTAGTTTCAGTTGATGTGGACGATTCTAGAGATTAAAGATTGTACTCTAGCCAAGTATCAACGATCGCGACACAGACCCATTTTTGGATTTTCCATTGTTTGTAGGCACACGTGTATCGCATCGCTGTCTGGCAATTCTTTGGTCACCATTGCTGAACGCGATTTTTACGGCACTTTTCACAAGCGGTTTCTTTTAAACTCGCTAAAAAGCATTTAAAAGTGCTTTAATTTTTATGATAATTGGCACTTAGGTAGACGAATATCTGCTCTGTCTGACACTGTTTTTATTTTTAGAATTTTTTTCCTAAAAAGTGTTAATTTAAATGAGGTTAAAAATAAGCAAAATGTTTATCTTTGAAATACTTTATGAAGATGCTCACGGATGATCTTCAAACTGCCATGGACTCCTAGAATATTCATTCAACTACGTTTTAGCCAAATTTGAATAAAAACTAATGATGCACACTATGTTAAATTTTACCCGCACGAAACCCACTTTTACAATTTCAACTTCAAACTTTAGTCATAATCACGCTCAGTAACGACGCACCAAACCGATAATACGTCATTCGTTAAAGCGCGTTTGCGCTAAGTTTTTTACGTTCGAGCACACAGAAGTATTAAGCGTGGTTTTGTCATTCTGATGCCGCAGTCAGAATCAGTGCTTAATTCTCGGACTGGTTTTAAATTCAATGAGTCATATGCAACTATGCACTACGAGGATTATACTTGTCTCGCGGCGTTACGAAAATTGTCGCTTTGCATTGACTTCAATGGTAAAGTTTGGACCAAAATTTTTGATTGTTTTTCGGCCATAACTTTTTTATTTCTCAATCAATTTTTTAAATTTTTGCGTTGTAGAGCTTCTGTTTAAAAGTTCTTTCCAAAGAAGTTAAAATTAAGAAATTTGAACAAAAATAAAAATTTATTGTCACGTACCTATTGATTGCTACAGAAAAATCGCCAAATTTTTGGACACAGGCAGACTCACCAAAACCTAAGAGGGAACACTGCCTGACAGGCTGAGACTGGTAAAAATCAGTGTAGACATACTGGTAGTTTTGTTTTTAGATGCAAACACAGACCTAAATATGAAATATAGGCCCAGCCTACATATCGTTATTTTATAGTAATCACATGATTTCAGTTTGAAACTTGTCACCAGGTTACCTGAAACTGTTTGCTGTCTTTTATGTTAGCTGCTTTCAAAAAATGCCTTGGGATAGGCCACCGGTACTTGATGCCATTTGACATTTTGATGTCTTTGAACTAGGCCTCCGTGGCTTTCATTGTTTCAAATATTATACCTGAATTTGCACTTTTGTACACGTACCAATTCACATAGGCCTTACTGTATTTCTTATTTTTTGTAGGCCTATTTTTATTGAGCTATAAGGTACCGTAGCTTTGCATAGATAGATGGCTACTTTTTTCCTCTTCGCTTACCGGTATTTAGCTTAGTGTCAGAGGTGGAGTCCTCGAGGACGTCCTTGGCCTCGAGGACATCCTCGAGGACAGATTTTGAAGTCCTTGGCCTTGGCCTCGAAGCCTCAAGTCCTCGAAAATTGGCCTGTCCTCGGCTCGAGGACAGCACTATATTTTGGAATGTTAAAATTTTGTGGAGCGCTTGAAAATTTTTTGGAAAACGTTTTGAGTGGAGATCGCTTGAAAAATTTTTGTGAAGACCTTTTTTTTTTTTTTTTTTGGAGAGCACTTGCGCTTTGTGTCCTTGGTCCTTGGCCTCGAGCATTCCTGTCCTTGGCCTCGAGAGTGTCTGTCCTCGGAAAGGCTGTCCTTGGCCTTGGCCTCGGATTTTTTTTGTGTCCTTGGCCTTGGCCTCGAGCCTTGTGTCCTCGACTCCACCTCTGCTTAGTGTGTTTGGGTGTTAGCTTTAGAGTCGATACCATAGAGGTGTAGGCTATGATATTTAATAACCTAAATTCAACAGGCCTACCCCTAGATCTGACATTGAATCGTTAGCTCAAAAAGCAATTTCAGATTTATCAACCCTTTGAGATGAGATACCGGTAGGCCTACTGGATAGCAAGAACGTAACATCTGACTAAGGGGCACTTGCTTCCAAAGCAAGTGAAAAGCAGAAAAGCACAAAATTAACAGATACAAAATGCAAAATAAACTTATCAGTTTCGGTTATTAAAAGATCATGAAGACAGTAGGCTACAGTGCTAAAGCATAGGCCTACTACTGTAATCAATATCAGGCACATTGTAAAAAGCCATAGACCTATTAAAAAACAGTAGTGCCATATTAAGAAAAGGAAAATGAAAAATAGTTGTCAGTTTATTATCAGGGTTAGCTCCTAAGCTATTCTTAGTAGGCTATAGCCTAATTCTACCCTACAATGTCTGCTGTATAGGCTTAGTCAAAGTTTAGTCAAATGTTGCAACTATAGACCCATAACACTTCTTAGTCCACCTTCAAAAATTTTTGAAAAAATTAATGCATTTATGAACAAATGTACACATAACTTGAAATTTTTAAATTACTTACCCCAAACCAATTCGAATTTAGACAAAACTGTGCAACATCGCAAGCAGTGTGTCAACTTTATGATGATTTTCTGGAAAATCTGGACATGAAAAAAATCACTTGTTCTGTGTTTATAAGCAAACCATTTGATACTGTTGACCATGAAATCCTATTAAAGAAACTAGAAAATTATGGCTTTCGAGGAATTCCATTACAGCTTATATAAAGCTATCTCACTGATAGACGTCAACATACAATGGTGAATGGTACTAAGTCTGACTTAAATAAAGTCAAATGTGGAGTAGCCTACCTCAGGGCTCTGCTTTAGGCCCTTTACTGCTCCTGATCTATGTAAGTGATTTGCCTTAAATATCTAATTTCACAACAAAATTACTTGCCGATGATACAGTCTTAACAATGACTAACTCCTGCATAACAACTTTACAATATGATGTGAATAAAAAATTGACAAAGATTGACGAATGGATGAGATTAAACAAACTATCACTGAACTATAACAAATCTAAATAGGGTAGAATCTGGTAATTTCGGCAACTTTCTCACTTATTTTTAATTTTAGAAAACACTGACTCTTTTGGAACTCTCTTTGAACTCCATCTGCGCAGTATTTCGTTTGCGGCTCTTTTCGAACCAACATCGAGATTTTATGACGTCATGCTTGCTAGCTATCTGATGTAATAAGGGTTGCCGAAATTTCTGGTAAAACCGGAAATTCCGGCAAGCAAATAAATCATATTTGTTTTTTGCTCTAATTATCTCACCTGCTTATTTAGTGTTAAATTTGGTTAAATTGTATAAAATGCATTTAGATTTTTGACTAATTCAAACAAAATATGCTGTTCAGCTAGGCTCAAAGGCTGAAAAAAGGCAGCAAATACGATCTATGATTCTACTTGCAATAGTTCAATTAAAATTAAAATTTATTTCGCAAAATTTTACAAAGCCTTGTTTTCAATAATTTTTTTTTATTACAATTGCATTCTTTAAAAGTTTTCTGTATTAAATTTGAATTATTATCAATTAAACGAGTTTTTAATTCTTGCAATTTTTGTTAACGTTGCAAAACTTCTGCTTTTGATGCTTTTAGGATAGAGGAATGGATTATTTCTAACAAATCCGTTTACAGCTCGCGTAATAACAAACAGCGCAAAGTGCTACCAGCAACGAAGTTAAGCTACAGCACAGCCTAGAAAGGTAGCAACAGGCCAAACGCTTCTAAACGTTACCGTATAAAAAGTTCGATTCTGTTATTAACAAAAATATTGCAGCTGCAAGAAAAGAACATGCAGAGGTCTTCAAAAATTGTCAAATTTTTTGCAGAATATTAGGTAACAGGAAATATTAAAACCATTTTTAGATATCTTAAAACTTTTAAAAAACCTGCCAGTATCAATTTTAAATTTTCACACCTGCCGAAATTTCCGGTTTTCTGCCGGAATTTCCGGTTGCTGAAATTACCCAACTTCACCCTACATATTGATAACAAAAAAAACAATTTCAGAAGATTTGATTTATTTTAAAATTACCATAGGCAAGCATAAAATTGAACAAGTATCTCAAATCAAGTATTTAGGAATGACATTTGATGACAAATTAACTTGGAAACCGCATATTCAACAGATTTGTTCTTAACTTTCTTCCAGATCATGGGCAATATTAAAATTAAGACAATTGTAGACCTTCTAACACTTAAAACTGTTTATTTCTACTTAATATATTCGCATTTGCAATACTGCATTTCCTTGCGGGGACTGGCCCACGCAAAAGCACTCAATTCTCTTGAAAAATTACACAAACGTATCATTAGAAATATAACTAGCAGCCCATATCTTGAACACACTACTGTACTCCACTCTTTTTCAAACTAAATTTATTAAAAATACATGACATTTGTGATTTAGAAATTGCAAAAAATATGTTTCAAATAAAGAACAAAATGACATTGCTTGATAACCCAATCTTTTGCCTTGCAACACAGATGCACCAACATCACACAAGACTCTCATCAAAGAATAACAACGGTACTTCATTCCTCGGAAACGGACAGATTTTGGTAAATAATCATTTTCCTTTGTGGGACCAAAAGTATGGCAAATTGTATCTACCTAACGAACTCAAATTATTACCTATCAGTCAATTCAAACGGAAACTAAAATTCTATTTCATTAGCAAATATACTCTTGATTAGGTTAAAATAAACATGACATTATCAGAGTCATGTAATGCAAATATTTGATCTATGGTTTGTTTTTATTTTTTGCTGTTGTTTACTCATTGATTTTTTTATTTTTTGTTTTTGTTAATTTGTGTAAATGTACGGTGCTTTCTCAAAACATACCGTACTTTCACGCTACATGACTCTTGACAGGTGATGGTTGACTTGAAAACCAGACGGTCATTTTCGCCATCTCCTGGTGCTTTATTTTTCTGTGCTATATTTTGAAATCTGATTATTTTGATTTAAGCATAAATAAACGTAATTGATTAATTGATTGATTGATTAGCAACAGCCATTGCGCAAAATACCAATAAATCTGCCCATTTTAATGTTTAATCGGCCTATCTCAATTCACAAACAAAGAGATATCAGATCAAGATCAAAAGGCTACCTAGCTTAGCAAAAAAATCCTTAAAAATTATGCTATCGGTAGTCTGGTACTGGTAGTTTGGTGTGAATCTGTCGATCAATTCTTATTAGGCAAAGGCTGCTGTTACGTTATACGGTACCGTATACAGTAAGAATAAGAAAATCGCCATTCTAGCTCTAATCCCAACCCTAAACCTAACTCAAACTCTAACCCCATAACCCTAAGTCTAACTCTAACGTTAATCTAAACCCAAACTCAAAATCTAACCCAAATCCTAACGATAATTTAAAAAACAAGAAAGAGTAGGTAAATGTGCAAATGAGCACTCACTCTTTCTCTTTGCTCTCTTATTGTATTTTCTTTATGGGCGTTACGTAACGTAATACTAGCCACTTCCAGGCTCTTCTTATTAATCCCACAAAACTGCAAAAACTAAGCCTATTATTAGCTTCTACGCAATATTAGCTGCTATTGCTAAAGACTTCAACTCATTCCACCATAGATTCCACTGTGCTTCCATAGATCACATTAGTCGAACTGGGATGTGAGTGATTTTAAAGGTGAATTTATAAAGTATCCGTTTTTCGTCCGTTTTTTTTTATGTTTTTCCTTCTCCGTTTTTCATCCGCATTTTTGTAAGTCCATATCCGCTCTAGGTAAACTGTTACAAAGAGATAAAAACTTCGTTCAAAAATTTTGTGTATGAACGATAAGAGCGATATTTCAAAATAAGGCTGTACCCCTTAACAAAAAAGTTTTTTCGGAAAACTTTTGTTCAGTATATGACATCATCATCATCATAGGTGGGCACAAGTCCGTTAATCGTTAATCCGTTGATAACGAAGCCAACTTTTTCATTAACTCGTTAATCCGTTAAAAAGCTCTTTCATGTTAACGGACTAAATTGACTTCCGTTAAGTTTTGTTAACTTCCGTTAATGTTTTTATTGTTCATATCTTGCACCATTTATTTATTGTACCGGTACAAACCAGTTTGTACTGGTAACACTTGTTGCGTATTAGCACGAGTTTGATAGAAGAAAGCGAAGAAAGGAGTTCGTTTTTGTGGCAAATAATAACCTGCAGCCTCATAGGTCGATTATTTATCGCTGTTCACAATTTCCAAAGGTAATCCGCTTGCAGCTTCGTTAGTGCATTTGAACTTACTTTTATCTTGAAATTAGATCAGACTGTAAAATGTAACTTCCAAAACACAAAAAGACCGCCACAGTAGTAAATATTTCCTTACAATCAGTTCAACAGCGTCAATACGTGTTCTAGAAGCGAGTGAATATAAAGAAATGCCTAGGTGGGCACAAGTTCGTTAATCGTTAATCCGTTAATAACGAAGCTAACTTTTACATTAACTCGTTGATCCGTTAAAAAGTATTTTCATGTTAACGGACTAAATTGACTTCCGTTAAGTTTTGTTAACTTTCGTTAAGGTTTTTATTGTTGATATCTTCCACCATTCATTCATCGGACCGGTACAAACCAGTTTGCACTGATAACGCTTGTTGCGTATTAACACGAGGTTTATAGAAAAATTCGAAGAAAGGAGTTCGTTTTTGAGGAAAATAATAAGCTGCAGCCTCATAGGTCTATTAATTATTGCTGTTCACAATTTCCAAATATTTTCCGATTACAGCTTCGTTGTGCGTTTGAACTTGTTTTTATCTTGAAATTAGATTAGACTGTAAAATGTAACTTCCAAAACACAAAAAGACCACCAGAGCAATAAATATTTCCTTACAATCAGCTTAACAGCGTCAATACGTGTTCTAGAAGCGAGTGAATAAAAAGAAATCTAAATTACACGCAAAATGTTAATGAATTAACAGACTTTATTAACTTCCATTAATTAAAGTTGAAAATAACGGATTAACGTTAACGGAGGTGTGAAGTTTGTTAACGGATTAGCGGTTAACGAAGCTAACGTTTTGCATTAACTTGCCCACCTATGAAGAAATGTAAATTACCCGCAAAATGTTAACTAATTAACGGACTTTATTAACTTCTGTTAATTAAAGCTGGAAATAACGGATTAACGTTAACGAAGGTGTGAAGTTTGTTAACGGACTAGTGGTTAACGAAGCTAACGTTTTTCATTAACTTGCCCACCTATGATCATCATGATCATCATCATCATCATATTTATTTATTTACCAAGTGACGTCATATCACAAGAAAGAAAAACTGCAACTTTCTCTAGGTCTATCAGCAAAGCATCAAAACATGCAATTCCTTAAAAACCAACACACAAACTTGCAGAGTCAAAGCGATATTTAGTCAGAGCTGGGCACCCGCTACTTGAATAGTAGCGTCGCTACCGCTGCCGCTATTTGACGTTTAAAGCAGCGGCGCTGCCGCTACCGCTGCTTGATTTACAAAAGCAGCGGCGCTTCCGCTGCCGCTAATGGGTTCAAAAACAGCGGCGCTGCCGCTATTCGCTGCCGCTACTTAACAAAACAAAACAAATTGCTTGTAAACCATATTTCAAAATACAGTATATGCCAGCTTGATCAATCCTGGTAATTTAAAATTCTATATCTCTTACATCAGTTATACTGCTTCGTTTTTACAGCAATGCTTCCTCACGGTATCTGCACAAGTTGATGCAGTTAATGCTATTTCACGAAAGGTTACTTCATCTGCCTAAATTATGAAATTAGAGTAAATTTGGTTGCTGTTGTCTATCTTTTAGTTTCGCAATTGATTACTTTTCTGCAGAAATTTTACTTCACTGCAAATTTTACTTTACTGCAAATTTAATGCTATGTGTACTATACATCGATATGCCTACTGCTAAACCTGTACTGCAGTTATCGTAGCATTAACAAATGGCTATATACCAAACACAAACTTCGCTATTCATCACTAAAAATAAACTATTGGACTGTAACAGTACGATTAAGTTAATTAGAAAAACGATCAAAGAAAATAGAACGCGTGGAACAAAAGCCAGTACTGCACAATGCATAATTAAAACCTTGTCTTTTGATTACCAATAACGAGAGCAACCAGTGCTTGTGGCTGTCAATCAGGATTTACGAGGACAGCGACGAAAACTGTTAAGTGATAACGTGAGAAAAACAGAACTATTTTGTCGTTTTGGATTCAGAGCAACAAGTGTCATTACGGATTAAAAGAATCGAAGACAAAAGCTTTATTTTATTGTTTACATTTCTTAATTGCAGTTTAAAAGAATGTTCTTTAAAGTTTTTTTGCAGTAGCGGAAGCGGCAGATTTATTGCTTTCACAGAAGCGCTGAAGCGCTGTTCGCTACTGGGCCTCAAATATAGCGGCGCTGCCGCTTTTTGCTGTTAGCAGAAAAAAGCAGCGGCGCTTCCGCTTCCGCTATTAAAAAAACAGCGGCGCTGGTAGCGCCGCTACTGAACAGCGGCGCTGTGCCCACCTCTGTATTTAGTCACTAGGTGAGGAGACAGCGAAGGACCGAAAGGTCATCTAAGTCTACTGCCACCTCACCAAGTTAAGGTTAAAAAAACAGCTAGGCTATTAGATTTTCTCAGTCTGCTACTTCTTGCAGTTTCATTCAATTGAATTAAGCCTACCACACAAAGTGCGGAATAAAAAATGGTACTGGCGCTAATAACATTTTTGAAAAGCAGCCTTACATTTTGACAGTCAGGTTAGTGCGGATATGAACATATAAAAATGTGGTACTTGTTCAAGGAGAAGCAAAAACGTAAAAAAAAGGGACGAAAACGGACAAAAAAGTGGATACTGTGTAAATTCATCTCAACAATTTTTGGAGCGGATCCAGATTTTAAATTTTTAGATTTATTATCTAAGGAATTTTCTAAATTTTTTGTAATTGTTTAAGCTTTTTTGCTCCCCTCCGTTGCATGGCAGCGTGGCCGAATGGGTAAAGGGGCGGCAGCGTGGCCAAATGTGGCATTTGGCAGCGTGGCCGAATGCGTAAACACGTCGTTTTTACGATGACCCTGATCGAATGATCTGAGTTAAACCTGCACCCTAGTCACGCTGTTGCGTCCTTGGATAAGACGCTGTACGATAATTATCTCTGCTTGGTGGCTTTGAACAAGCAGCAAATTTAGTGGACAAGAATTTGAAGAAATCCATAGGAGCATTAGATTATTGGAAACTCCTAAGCAGATGCGGATTTCTCCAATCACGAGGTAGCCTAGTCCTGGTAATGAAAAGTGTGCGGATCGTCCAACAAGTTTAGCGTCTGACGCTGTCCGGTCACAGGAGGATAAATATGCGCTACAACAACAACGCAACAACAACAATTCCTCATTCATATGAGAAGCTAGTAGTTAAAAACTTAAGCAGGCAGCCGCAATCAAGCATAACGGTGCGTCGCTTTTATGCCACTTTCGTAAGCAAAAAAGCTGCTGCCAAGTAATTGCTATCTCTCAGGCTGGCATCGCTACCCCAACCCTAACTCTAATAAAAGGTTTTCAAGGAAAAAAGAATGCACCATGCACCTCCTTTCACATTTTGTAATACTTCGTGAATACTTCGTAAATCTCCATTGATCGCAATTGGAACCCAAGCACAATTCGAACCCCATCGCAATGGTTGGAAGGCGCATGCGCTTACCACTCGACTACGCCACTCACAATGTAGGCTTATCAAAATGCCGTATTTAAACCAAACCTATGAGAAAAAAGCAACAGAGGGTTATGCTTGATTGCGGTTGCCTGCGCAAGTTTTGATCGACTAGCTTTTTGTCGCATTCATTAGGTACTCCATTTCGAATCTCCAAATTTTCTCATAAGTATTGGCTTTTGGCTATTGGCCATAAATACGGTAAATTCTAGGCCTCTAGGATTCTAGGTTATAGGCTAGGATGTGTGGTTTAGATTCAGATGTTCAGATTAGTTTAGTTCACCATTAATACTCAAATAGTGTGTCTCTAAATGGTATTTAGTATCTGCAAATGCTGCATTTAGGCTTACATAGAGCATTGGCCTAACATACATAGCAATATACGATAAAGACCAGAGGTGGAGTCCTCAAGGACGTCCTTGGCTTCAAAGACATATTTTGAAGTCCTTGGCTGTGGCATTGAAGGTTAAGTCCTTGGCCTCAAAGCCTACAAGTCCTCGAAAATGTCCTGTGCTCGGCCCGAGAACGTCACTTTTTTTGATTTATTAAAAACGGGCCATGGCAATGACCTTCTTTTCACTTTACCTTGGAAAACAGCAGGAAACCTCGCGGAAAATGTGCGAAGACCTTCTAAATATGTCTAAAAATAAAGCCCTATAAGCAGTAGGCCTACCGTCGCTACAGGGGGGGGGGGCAGGAGGGCCGTGACCCCCTAATACCTGCTTGTGCCCCCAATTTCGTTATACTCAAAATGCTTTTTTGGAACATCACGATAGCCCAAGACAACTGACAATGATGTAAAAACAAATGATAACGTTCAAATATAATTTTCGTTTGACTTTTTATCGAACTTTTTTTATTTTTAGTGACGCGGTGCACACTTACTACTGCTCAGGTTTTCATTATTGCTTATTTGATATTCATTGAGTGTTTCTCAAACCACGGGTCGCGACGCACATCTGGGCCTCTAAACGTTTACGGATGTGTCGAGGAATAGAGATGCCGCCCGACAGAATCCTTTCTTGGTTAGTTAAAGATTATGACTTGAAATAAGCAATACGTGAACAGTGGAGCAACCAGGTGGGCAGTAGCGTAGCCAGGGGGCGGGGGTGGAGACTATAGCCCCCCCCCCCCCATTGGCCTGACGACCAAAATGTAGAATAAAGAAAATACCACGTTTTTAGCACTTCTGAAACTGTTTTTTTTCGCACTGGAATGTACTAAAAAAAGATTTAAAACATCTTTTGAAACATATATAAGGGGGGAGGGGGGCTAATTTGTCAAAAATAAAACTCACGAATCAATAAAAACTTAGAAAAATGGCCAAAAATAAGCAATCTAATTTGATCGCTGGAGAAAAAATTCTGAACACAGGTTTCATCAACAAATATAGCCTACGTATTATAAACTCAAAAATGGGGGAGGCTAGTATTAGTTAATTACCAATCACATCTCTAAAATAGTTTTCTATTAGCACCCCCCACCAATTATTTTTCTTTATAAAATATAGACGAAATAGATTACTCCGTGTGAGTTTAATTAAACTATAGGATTTTATGATTCACCAGCATGTAAAAGAGAAAATTAAATTTTAACATTAGCCACCTCCCACATACCCCATTCATGCAACGAGTTTAATCATGTCTGTTTCGCGTTAAAAGCACTAATTTTTATCAAAATAGCCCTAACGTTAAGTTATTTTAGCAAAAATACCCAAAATTTTCAAACGCTGGGGGCTCCGCCTCCAGACCCCCAAAACAGCCTCCCCATTACTAATTCCTGGCTACGCGCCTGCAGGGGAGGGGGCAGGCTATAGCGTTTCGAAATGTTTTGGACTTGATCTGTAAGTAAGAGGGCTGAAGGGGATGGAAAATTTAATTTTTTCAAGTGACTTTCGAGTTTCAGCAATTTAGTTTTTTCAAATAACTCTGAAAATATTGGAAACGTAATCAAAATGGTACTGAAAAGGCTATTTCTTGCCAAAAAAAATCGCCAAGAAACGGGGCAACGCCCCCAGACCCCGCCTAAAATACGATTAAGTTGCGGGTTAATCCATGCTTAATTTGGCAGGCTGTCAACCCATGTTCTAGAATCTTCCCAAACTTGGCATGGGAGTAAAACAGAATAAAAAAACCTGTTTTCAAAAAATTTCACTTTTTTAGCACAATCCGTTCCTACTGAGAGATAGCCTTCTTCAAATTGCGCGAAAAAGTGAATTTTGAGAATACGCATGAATGATTTCGACTTCTAACGCTCAAAGTTGAGGTGGGGGATGCAGTAAATTGCTACCCCCCATTTTTGACCATGTCAAATCCAATAAAACTGGTATTTTTAAGTTGAAAAAACTGTTTTTTGAGTTATTTAATTTTAGGCCTCGATTATGGGGTGCTCTGAATTTTTTTCCCTGAAAAAAGTTTTAGCCCCATCTTGGATGACTATTTTTCATGGCTAATATGAAACCATAGGTGGGCAGTCCCGCGGTACTAAAGTACCGCGGTACTTTTTTGGTACCGGTACCGTCGGTACTTTTGTGGTACCGGTACCGGTACCGCCAAAAAATAGCAAAGTACCGCGGTACCGTACCGGTACTTTGTTTTTTTTTATTTTTTAGTACGGATTTTAAGAACGTACCATTAAAAACTTGAAACGTTGTAAAAATGCTTGCAAATAAATTGGATAAACAACCAATCTTTTTTCTTAATTTAGTGTTTAACTGTTGGTCTTACTCGCTACTACCACCGCAGGGATTTAGCGTTTGCAGTTTGCTGGCCGATTTGAAAAATTGGCGTTTTCTTGCAATGGCAAAATAATGCATTACCAGTATTCATGCACCGGCGAAACAAAAGCAAAATCGCTAAGAAAAAATTGTAAGAGACGACTTACGCAATGAATACTCATCACAACACGCGTGAATACAATACCATAGCCAGGGGGCGCGGGGTGAATACATTGGCCTGCCGACCAAAATGCAGAATAAGAAAAATACTACGTTGTTAGCACTTCTGATACTGTCTTTTGCTCTAGAACAGATTCAAAAAATTATTTAAAGCATATTTTGAAATGTTTATTGAAGGGGGGAGGGAGCTAATTTGTCAACAATTAAACTTATAAATCAAAAAAAAGACTATAAAGAATAGCCAAAAATCGGTAATCAAATTTGATCGCTTTTTGAAAAATGCTCAACAACTTTTCTCGACCTTCCTTCGATTGGCCCCCATATATGCATACATCTTTCACTATAAAATTTAGCTGAAATAGATTACTTCTTGCGAGGTTTACTAAACTACCGAAATAAGATTTTATGATTTACCAACTTGTAAATAAGAGAACTGAAATTCTAGCAATAGCTACCTCCCACATAAACCATTTATGCGACTAGTACGGTATAATGATTTTTTGCACTGCTAATTTTATGCCACGTATTAATAGCATTGATTTTTATCAAAATAGGCCTAAAATTAAGTTATTTTTGCCAAAAAAATAAAAATTTTTTCGAGAGCTGGGGGATCCGCCCCTACACCCTATGCCTCCGGTGGCTGGGGGCCTTGCCCCCAACCCCAATTGCCTCGGGTGGTTGGGGGATCCGCTCCCAGACCCCCGCAACGTCCCCCCCATTGCAAATTTTTGGTTACGGGCATGCTTGAAGAAAAATTTACTGCACGTTACTGCCGGCATCCATTTATATTAGCTTTTGACTTTAGATATGCCTGGAACGTTTGGTGAAGAAGATGTTCTCATTCACAAACGGTGTATAATACGGCCAAAAGTATTTCACCCGGTAATACTTATACAGAAAAATTATCTCAAAAATCCTTTCATCTGCACCAACCCCACTTTGGCTTTGGCTGCGATGAGGTTTTTTTCTTCCTAAACATTGTACGCTCTTCTAATAAGTTCTACAGGGCAAAACAACGCAATCTGTAATTTTTGTGCAAAATTGTCGAGTAAAAAACACGGTTTTGTCTCTGGAAATTTTTGGGTGCCACCTCCCCTGAAACCGCACAAATTAATCCCCAAGAAATCAATTTTTATGATTGCACCTCTTTTAGAACACCCGAAATTGAACATAACAAAAAATAAATACAGGGTGAGCCAAGAGTAGGTGGACGGCATGTGGAATAGATTTATGCCTCAGTTACTTTAATTGAATTGTTCATTTTAACTTTGTTACAACTATGTTATTTGTGGTATATAATTACAATTTTAGTACTAAAATTTGTTTTAATTTTACCTGTTTTCTATTACTATGTTACACTTAAGTTTTTTTTACTGTCCACCTACTTTTGGCTCACCCTGTATTTTAACGGCTTTAGCCAAAAAGCTAATTTTTTTATAACCAGAAGAGACAAAGAATCTTCTTGAGAGTCCCCCAAAAGCATGGCCAAAAGTGCTAAAGCTTTTTTGTGACAACTCTAATTGCATAATCTGTGTTCAACCCACACACTGGTTACGTCGTTGCGTCCTTGGATTGAGCGCTTTACGATGATTATCTCTGCTTGTGGCTTCGAACTAGCCAGAAATTCAGTGGTAAGAAATCGAAATTCACGGGACATTGGAAAACTAGAAACTCTTAAGCAGGTGCAAATTCCTCCAGGCACGAAGTAAATATCACAATGAAAGTGTGCGGATTGTGCAATAATTAGCGTCTAACGCTGTGTTGTGACAAGAGAATAAATATGCTATACAACAGCAACAAAAAATGCTGTAATTTTGAAATTGTTCTCATTAGGGGGAAACAAAAGAATTTTTTAGAAGTCACCATTGACATGCGTCGTTCGTTTTAGGCTGGCAACTGGTAAGCTCCCATCTAGCTTTAAATAAGAAATTCAAAAAGTAACTGCAGCAACGAATCGACAAAAAAACAAATCAAAACAGTACACTTTGCAAAAAGTGCAATTTATCCCCCAATTTCTAAATTTTGTGTAAATGTCACTTGTGCAATAATTGGGAGCTGATGATCGTCAGAGTATCCTTCAGTGTCAACTTACGTACGTGATGCTTTAGAGATGACTGCTGTTTGGTTATTATTGGGCACAAGATACTCTAAGTCTAGAACAATAAGTAGCCCGGTGACCGTAGTTCGTATAAGTTAGATACTTTATCGAGTCAATTTCATCACTAACTAGTACTGTACTCACTATTGTAGCAATACTAATACTGCAACTGCTTACTATTCTACGGCAAACTTTCTCTAAAACGAACTGTAGGTCTACGGAGTTCGCACTAGTCGTGGAAACGAACCAAATTGCTAAAAGTGATGATTTACAATCCAGTAAACGAGGTTAATCAGTTCAATTTTTTTTTTTTTAATTTTTTAAAAAAGTACCGCGGTACTACCGCGGTACTTTTAATTTGAAAGTACCGGTACCGGTACCGCGGTACTAATTCTAGCAAAGTACCGAGTACCGGTACCGCGGTACTTTTGCAAAGAACCGTGCCCACCTATGTATGAAACCAAGCTTTGTCAAGCTGATTTAACAAGTACTATCAGGTATGAAATGATAGCTACGGCATTGTTTAGAGCTTTTTTTGTTTGCCACATTCGAAGCGTGTCGGCTTCCTTAACCATATTTGCATTTTCTGGAACACGATCATATCTTTTTTATCACCCAATATCAGCGAATCAAGTTGGATGCAAGTACATTTGCTCAGATTTAAACTTTTCTGCAACATTTGGTTTTTCACCAGCAGTATACCAAACGGATAAAAGCATGAATTTTGTGGCATGCTGATAGAACTTTTATCGCTGGGTGGGTCTCATTTTAAGTGTAAATGAACCACAACTGGAAGTCGATGTTAAATTTATGTGCCCACATCAACCATCACCATGACTTTATTGGCCTGAGCAAGATGACATTTGTACTATTCCAAACAACCAAATTATTTTCACAATTGACACTCCTACTTCATTTAGTGAACGCAGTACAAACTTTCTGGAGAATTGAACAATTGAGCAACTAAGTCCAGGGCTTTACAGAGAAAATTTTCCAGGGGGTACGAAGGTCGATACTGGGCCCCCAAATCTTGTTGGGGCACCCCAAGCCTTATCAGGGCCCATGCTGTTAGATCATTTTTTGTCCGACAGTTGTAGATTTTCATTTAAATGTGAGGGGATAACGATATTCGCATACAGTTAGGACCTATGAAAAACACAGCTAGACATAAAATTGGTTTAAATCCAGCTAGGGGGTCTGGGGGAGCGCTGTGAGCTCCCCCAGCGGGGTCCGGGGCAGAGCCCGGGAAGCTTTAGCACTTTTAATGTTTCTCGAGGGTGAAATACAGCATTTGATCAACATCCCACCACCAAACTTGCTTAAATTGACAAGCAAAAAACGTGATTGTACATGAAAGAAAGTATGTGAAGCGGAGGATGATGACATTGACACAATATTATTTAATATAATGACTTTAATAATGCAAATCCAAATATTTTACTGATAAAAGTTTTAAGAAGTCATCTGCAATCATAGACTTCACAAACCCAAATGCCTACCGGTATTAAATTCATACAGTTAGAGTGAGTTACTTAATGATAGTAGTATAGTATGTCAACTTTGACCCCGCTCTTTGAGGTTGAAATGCTTTTGGATATTTGGAAATGTGGGCCTCATACATTGTTATACCATAGAATTGTATGTAACAAATTGTATGTATGGCTCTCAAGTCAGAGAAATGTAACAAAACGTTAATTTCGGTGCAAGTGTATGATTTTTGATAAATTTTTCTCTTTTTTTAATCAAATAGGCCACTATTGGATGTCCTAAAGGCTGTTTAGCAAAAATAGCGACCAATTACTAGTACTGAATAGGCTGACTGATATTTTTGCTGGAGGCAAGTTTGATTACGGTGCTATGTTTCGATACCAAAACTTAACGTGGAAACCTGAACTCTTCCGGGCCCCTTAAGCCCGGGACCCCCTAGACCCGGGCTCCCCTAGGCCCGGGCCCGGGTACAATGTACCCCCTGAACCCCCCTCTCGCAGGCCCTGACTAAGTCTAATTAGTCGGTAAAGATTTGGTTTATAGCAATAGTTTCATTCAATAAAGATTTAATTAATAGCTCAAGTGTTAGTATGTTAAGGATTTTTCAGCTTAAGATTTACCTATTTTGGCTAAAATTGACTGAATGATGGGTAAAGATTTATGTATTATAAACGTAATCGGTAAAGATGTATTCATTGATTGATAAATTGGTAAAGATGCTTGTTTTGAAGATTTTTATCACTGGTGATATTTGTCCTTTTGACCTTGCTAGCCTTACTGATGAACCCTGAGATTGGGCGAAACAGTTGTCTAAGGCATGCGAATCGGAAATTGTTTTGCATTGAACTATTAGAATTATCTCTTGTAATATTGTGATTACAAAATATTTTTGGAAAAAAAATTGTGTCATGATCTGGTTAATTTGGGATTCTTTGCGTTTCTACGCTCATGTTCATACCTGTAGTCCTAGAATACTGACGAGGAATAAAAGACAAATGTAATTGTAATTGTAATTACATTTTATTCATCAAGTTGCCTTGGCCAGGAGACAGCGAAGGGACCTTTCGGTATTCGAGTCAAGCTGCTACGTGCCCATCTGTCTACCACACACGATGGAGGCTTCACACTGTCCCTTTAATTACTGAACGCCAAGCAGGGAAGCTGTGAATACCAATTTTTATAGTCTTTGGTTTGATTCGACCGGGAATCGAACCCGTGTCTACCGCTTCAGTAGCAGACGCTCTATCCACTCGACCACTGATCGGTTAAATTGTCGAATGTCGATTCCGAAACAGTATGTCTTAGGCTGTTAATCAAAGGTTTGATCGTGCCGATAAGACTCTGTATACTGTCTATAGCTTATTATTAAGTCTAATTAACTGCAAACTTTATTGTTTACATTGGCGTAAATCCATCGTACAATCAATTCAAAATTATTAATTTATTTTATCATCATTTGAAACTTTCGAACTACATCCCAATGCATCTTCTTTAGTTCAAGTTCGATTTAGTATTTGTAGCTTTAAGATGCAATAAATGACACACTACATAAAAAATAGTTTACAATAGCAAAACAAAAAACAACTTTTTTCACGACCGGAAATTGGAAGGGACCTGTTACGGTCATTTAGTCAAACAGCCCTCAATTATGCACCTTTTTGCTCATAAGAGCTTCAGGTCTATTTGAAGTTATTGCTTTTAGAGAGATGAAATGAGACAATTCTAGTAAGATATTGTTAAAAATAACTGCTTGGAATTAGATTTAAAATTACAGAAGAAGAATATTTGATGTTCTGGGGAATTGAGTTCCAGGTTTTAACACCCTGGTATTAGAAAGATTGTAGAAGCTTTGTACCTTTCATAAATGGGATAGAAAATATGAGAGAAGCGAAGCAGTGGGTATAGGGCGGGAATGTCTGATATTGGACTTTGTGAAGTATTAGTTTAGGTAACATGGATATTGCTTAATGCTTTTGGTATAAATTATACATTATTTTACCTACCTCATATTGGTAAAGTTAGTTCAGTTTCAAGATCTTTAGATTGGTATATAAAAGGTTTGCGCTGGAATTCCATTTTGTCTGGGTAACGATTTTACAGCTTTGTTTTGGAGAATTGACATATTGTGGAGATAAGATTTGTAGGTAGTGTTGAGTTTCGTACAACAAAAAAAACGTACGAGTAAACCTAGACGCAATGAACAGGGAACTTCATTTGTTTACACAGGCAGGGGTGCCGAAACAAGGGGGGATGGGGGTATATTCCCCAAATAATTTGAATGGGTGTACATCTGAGCGTGTAAATTTGGGGAAAAAATGTTCTATTCTTGTGGAAGACCTTCTTTTTTTGGTCTACACCTGAATTTGGGGAAAAAAGTGTTCCATTTGCTTATTTTTTTTTGGTCTTCTCTAAATTTCCACACCAGAACAAAATCGTGGCCGAGGTTCATCCCACCAATGTTGAAATTAGGGCAAAATTGGGGTAAAATTGCAAATTATCCCCCCAATGCTTAACAAAGATCGGCACCACTGTACACAGGACCAACTAACTACAACCGTCCTTGTGGTAAACCCTTGAAAGCACACAGGGTTGCCATTTCTACGTCATCATAACAGTGGTGGCCTTAGGAAAGGGGGGGGCCCTGTGCAAATTAAATGGGGGGGCCCTTTTCTTTACTCACTACTTTTTACATTGTTTTATCTGCACTTGCAATTAAGCGCAACAACGCATTTCATAAATAACAAGACCAGAAGACCAATGCTATTGCAGCCCTAATTAAAACAAATGTTTGTTCATAAGTTCCTCTAATCTAGATCATCAACTCAATTAATTGTAGTAAATTAACGTAAACTTTCAGCAATTGCTTTCAGTATGCTTGTGTTATTAGAGAATATGTTTGAGTACTTAGCAATAATCTTTGAATGCTTTATACTGCTTAGCATATGATATACTGTATACATTAGTCAAAAACCTATTACTGCCAGTTGCTGAAAGCAGTTGAAAAAAAACAAGTAGAAAAACGACTACCTGAGTCATAGGCGTAGCCAGGATTTTTGATTGGGGGGGGGGGGGCCAAAACCACAAATCACATGCAAAAACGTCATCAAAAACTTCGAAAGAAGAATTTTTTGGTGGGGCAAAGATATCGCAGAATGGAAGATCAGAAGTCGTGGCCTTGTGTAGGCATGTAACTAGGAACTCGTTCAAGGAGAGAGCTTAAACCAATAGCCTAGTTAAACTGCGAAATTGTGTAAATTGGGAGACGTGCTTAAGTAAAGAAGTGTACTGTAATTCAAATGTATCACAGACGGGGTTCTGGGGGCGGAGCCTCCAGCCGCCCGAGGCTATGGGGGTATGGGGCGAAGCCCCCAGCTGCTGGACGATTTTTCGTAATTTTTTAGAAAAAAAGTAGTTTTAATACCATTGGATCACATTTTGCACATTTCCAGAGCAATTTGAAAGTACTAGATTTTTAAAATTTGAAAGCCAATTGAAAAAATTAAGCTGTTCAGTCCTCCTTTTGCTTGCAATTTAAGTCCAAAACATGTTTAAAATCTTGCATTTTGTGGTTAAATTTTATTAGTGATTTCGCTCAGGTAGGGGCAGTGCTGGGCACCGCAAATTTAAACTCTATTCCGCAACCGCAAATTCCGCAAAATAGCAATAGGTGGTCCGCAACCGCAAATCCGCAAGTTTGCGGTACGTTTGCGGTAATTTTTTGCACTTCCGCAACCGCAAATGACTTTTCACTTCCGCAAACTTGAACCGCAAACTTTTCTCTTTTTTTTGCCTGGTTTGATAAATAGAGCAGACCTATTGCAATATAACAATGCTTGATATATTTTCCATATCGGCTGCAGGCCTGTAATAAACATCAGTAAGTTTCCCTAGGTTTATTTAATATTCTTTTTTTCCAAGTTATTAAATACATGTCAGCAGCAGGGCCGAGTGAAAATGTACCCAGGTTTGTTTAAACAAAACTGTGATCGGAGCTGGATAACGACTGCGATTCTGGTGGCTGGAGTAGACACTTAGAAGAGAGTAACTTCACCTGCCAGTCACTTTCGTTGCTCGTTCTAACTTCTAACTACGGTATGTTCGTTGAGTTGAAATTCCTTATTTGATTTACATACTTGTACAGTACATGTACTTGTCATATAAGACAAACAGAGATGCACACATCTTTACTGAGTCGCGGAAAAGTAAAATCTCGAGGCGCACGAACTTGCGTTTTTGCGTTCTTGAAAACGATACTTTACAGGCATACAGGCTAGTATTTACTGCTTGAGTGACGGAATGGATGAGGGGGGGGGGGTTGTTGTCGATGTCACTTCTTGCTCCTTTAATCACGCATGGCAATTTGCAGATCACGATTAAAATAACTTAGTTTCAAACGTGATAATTGCAGGTAGCGTTTTTTTTGCTTCTGTACTGGTGCAAAAATTTTTTAAATTGTTTTGAAAGGTGTTCATATAAAGGCAAACTTTTGCCAAGATGAAAATGCGCTAGGTGTAAGAAGAACATGCCAAAAGTCCGGTTTTTTTGTTTATTTTATTTCAGTTGCAATACAGTCCTGATTAATGGTTACATGAAATTGTAACGCTTGAACTTCTAGTCGAATTTTGGATAAGAGCAGTCTTTTAAAAGCTTTCAAATTGTATACAATATAATTACGGTGCAGACACTAGCGTATCTAAGAGGAAGGCCACAGTGCAATGGTCTTCCCCTCAGACTTTAAAAATGATACACGATAAAGCAAAACCAAGCAGTTCTAAGAGGCTGTACATTATTACTGCGTAAATGCAAAAATAAATCGATCTTTATTTTGGTTTGTTTTCTTCCTTCACAAAAGACGTGGCTTTTTAATTCCGTAATGTTTTTGAAGCACTTTCATTTTACGATTTTATTCTTCTAGTAAGCTCGTAAAAGCATTATACCAAAACTTGTTTCCAGAATGCACGAAAACGCGTATTTTTAGTGTAATTTTGCAAATTTTTTCAGGAGCATGCTCCCGGACCACCCTACAAAGGTCTTGCATTGGGCACTCTCCATAATATTGATTTGTGGCGTCACAGTGCGACGAAACTTTAGGTCCCCTATGGAAACTTTTTACGTACGCCACTGGGTGCAGATCTTAATTTTGTTTGAAAACTTGCTCTCATTTAAAGTTACGTGTTTCTCTTTAGCGCTGACGAGCAATTGCAAAAATAGAAAATTTGGGTTTTAAGTCTTGGTTGTCGGTATGTTACGTAGGTTCAACTAATGGTCACTGTTTAGATTAGAAATTTGTTTCGACAGTGGCCAGTTTGTTGGTGGAGCTAAAAATCTTCACGATCAAAGTGCCGTAGTAATTTACTCGCCAAAAAGTTTGTCATAATGATTAACTTTGCTCGTGAATGTTGGAAAATTTAGGAGTTGCACCGCTAACTGCTTAGAAAATTATGCCATTTTTTAAATAAAAAATACGCTAAGCATTTTGACGCATCATTTGCACAATACACAAACTTTGAAAAATCAAAGAGGCAAAGTGTTGTATTATACATCACCAAATATCACAAAATTATTCAGGATATAGAAATTTTTTCCAGGATTCGAAAGCGGGCAGTAATATTAACTTCCAAAAATCGTAGGAAATTTCTTAAGCGGCAACGCATATAGTCTAAAGCATGCCTTCCAAAAAAACGATCAACGATACAAAAAGACTCAAAAGATAAAACTAAGATTGAAAGCGTAAGTAGGCCTGCAGCTTATTTATCTACTAAACGTGCTGGGCATGTCATCAAAGTCGTCTTGTGCAACCTTTTTGCCACTTCAAAAAGTCTAAGTTTTCCTTCGCAAAAACAAGCCGTTGGAAGTTTATTGACCTTAAGCCAACTCATTTTGCTGTAAGAATAGCAGCACCTCCGGCCTTTGGGAAATAATCGCTCCACAGCAGAGGATCTTGGTGAGAGGTGTTGTACATTAGAAATACATCTACCCAAATCTGTCGATGCATTAAATCGTAAAAACGTATTTTTTTGGAAATTGCAGAAACAATCCCAGTGATGTTGTTGATTTGCGGATTTGCGGTAGATTTCAATTTTTTTACCGCAAATCCGCAAATGTTTGCGGTAAGAAATCGGTTCGCAAATCCGCAAACCAAAACCTTAAGTCCGCAATTTGCGGATTTGCGGACTTGCGGACCGGTTTGCGGAAGTGCCCAGCACTGGGTAGGGGGAAGTAATGTACATTCCCTCCTGCAATATTTGAGCAGTAAATAACAATGCAGTCGATTATTTTCTTTACAGATTATTGTTTTGTCTTGAAAACAACCAGTTATAGGAGTACATATACGGCCAGGGGCCCAGGCTCTCTTAATTCAAAAATTTGTTCAATGAGCATTCCCCTTACTGAAGCCAATTTTTTTCAAAAGCATTTTGTTGCATAAAAACTGGCGAGATGGAGGTGAATTGTAATTGAAAAATGTACAATAGATAGTTATGCCTACAAACCATGTTATTGCCCGAGTCGGATTTACATTGAGTTGGGCCCCTGGCACTTTGAGATTTTTGCAATACTTTCGCGCCAAATACAGGTGAAGACCAAAAAAGTCTTATCTGAGTGCGGGGCCCCTGGCACTGTGCTATGTGTTAAATCCGTCCCTGGTGATTGCATTACATTCATAAAAAGGTTAGATGAGAACCTCAGTTAGCAACTTTTAGGATAGAAACGCTTAATTTCACTCGGGTCATACGTTTAAATTGGTTGGCAACATTAAATTGAAGGAGCCATGGCCCCCTGAAATAGTATTATTGTTGGGGGCCCATATAAATTAGAGGGCCATATAAATATTCTTGAAGGGGGCCCATTTAAAATGGTTGGCAAAAATTAAATTAAGGGGCCCTGGCCCCCTGGATCAATATTGTTGTTGGGGGCCCATTTAATTATTATTGTAGGGGGCCCATTTAAATTAGTTGGTAAATATTAAATTGAGAGGGCCAGGGCCCCCTGGCTCAATACAATTGTTAATTACTGCTGTACGGGTGTACTGTTGTATGCAAAGATGCTAAAAGAAACTGAAGCTGAAGAAACAACAGTCTTTTTTGTGACATTTTTATGATGGGTAGCATTTCAATTGGGGGGGGCCCTGGGCCCCCCCTGGTTACGCATATGACCTGAGTAGCCTAACAGTAGCCAGCAAAAAAAAAGAGTGGTAAGTTGACTTTACCAGTAAATTTTATTATCTGTTTACTAAATCTGACTCAAAAGTTGAAAGTAATATTGTCTTGGAAAGGGGGATACATAAACTTTTTATCATAATTTGCTATAGTTTTTCATAATCAAATTTTTCTGCGCGCGATAGGTCAAATGGGGGGCCCCCCAGAAGTGGGGGGGCCCCTGTGCATTTGCACACTTTGCACATTCCTAAGGCCACTATTGCATCATAACAGGTAGAACCCCAAATGGGAATCGCATAGAGATGATGAAGATAAATTAATACATGATTGAGTTGCAAAAGAGTTTTCTTGGGGAAATAGCATTTCAATTTATTGAGTATACCTACTGCGTTGGTGATTTCATGTTCAACAAATTTTAGATGAATGTCCAAGTTAAAGTTGTCGTCAGTCCATAGTCCTAAGTACTTGACATTACTATTTGCCGCTATTGGACGACCATCACGCAAGATTTTTGGTTTTTGGGTGGCAGTTTTATGCACTAGACTTTGCAGCGTTAATTACGAGCTTGTTAGCTTTTATTCAAAGACTAGCTATTTCGTATGTTTAATTGAATTCTCAAATGGTGGGTTAAAAAGAGATAAAAATCTGGTTAATGACCTGAATGCTTTTGGTTACTGATACAATATTTCCGACATAGTGCGGAAGTTTCTTATGGTGATCTTCAACCGGCATTGTGTCTCACAGAGGTCAAGACATTTAGTATGACCATGTATAGCTTGCAAAATATCAAGCTAATTTTGATAAATAGCAAAGACTTGCCTTTCTTGCATGCTTTAAACAAAGAAAGGTTACTATTAAAAAGTATTATAGTTGTATTTTAAAAAAAAGCATTCAAAAAGTTGGTTATTATATGTGACATGTTTCTAAAATGAAAAACTGAAGAAATGCATGGTTCATTAATTTTGATGCTTTATAATACATGTTAAATCAGTTTGACAAAGCTTGGTTTCAAATTAGCCATGAAAAATAGTCATCCAAGATGGGGTAAAAACATTTTTTAAGGAAATAAAAATTCAGTGCACTCCGTAATCGAGGCCCAAGGAGAAACACCTAAATTATTAAATAACTCAATAAACAATTTTTTAACTTAAAAATACCAGTTTTATTGGATTTGACCAGTCGCGTAGCCAGGATTTCGCAAAGGGGGGGGGGCTTTTTTGGAAGTTTGATACAACCGTAAACGAACTTGACCCAAATTTTTATTGTCTTGAATTAGATTGAGGCGTTTTTTTTGTTAAAATTTGGTGATCTAAACAAAAAAAAAGGTAAAAAGGTCTTCACCGAAATTTAAAGATTTTTTCCGGCCAATATAAAAAAAAAAAACTTTTCAGGCCAATACTTTTAGATAGCATACTTTTCAGGAACTTTTAGGTAGCATACAAGCTACTAGATTACTTTTAGGTAGCATACATGCTAGCATACTTTTCAGGCCAAGGAGGGCTGGAGCCCCCTCTCCCCGCCCCCTGGCTACGCTACTGGATTTGACATGGTCAAAAATGGGGGGTAGCAATTTACTGCAACCCCCCACCTCAACTTTGAGCCTTAGAAGTCGAAATCACTCATGCGTAGGCCTATTCTCAAAATTCACTTTTTCGCGCAATTTCGAAAAGGTTATCTCTCCGCAACGGATTGTGTTAGAAAAGTGAAATTTTTTGCAAACAGGTTATTTACTCTGTTTTACTCCCATGCTAAATTTGGGAAGATTCTAGAACATGGGTTGACATTTCACAAAAAAAATATAAATTAAGCATAGATTAACTTTTGCACCAGTTTGGTCAGCACACCACCCAACTGAGACATTTTCGAATAAAATATTTTAACTTTTGTTTCAGTTCCTCCCCCCCTTTGGTAAAATCCAACTCTTTTTTTTTTTTGGAGAGCCCACTTAAGATTATTAAGATTGCAGTCACTGATACAGATAGATTTTTCAAGCGAATTTGAGGCGCAGACGAAAAGAGCTAAGAAAGGCTGCAGACCTAATTGGTCTTTCTTTTAGACATGAATACAAAATTTAAAAAATTGCACATAATTTGAAACCGTATGAGTTTTGCTGTGCAAAATTCCGTCTATTTTGTTGCCCCTTCACTTTCCGCTGGTGCCCCTCCCACTTCATTTGTTCTGGCGACGGCACTGCGTATAAGGCCGGCAGCGTTTCTTAGCTCGTTTTGTCTGCGGCCCATAATCAGGGCATGGTATGGAATGGAAAACGATTTTTCTATATTCCATATTGGCAATTTTCTTCCATTTCATTTCCATTCCACACTAAAAATCTTCCATTCCATACTTAATTCCATATTAAAATTTTCTTCTATATTCCATTCCATACTTCCATATCAAGGCAAGTTTAGACCATACGCCTGATTTGTGTTGTACGTTTGCAACGTTAAGCGTATCTTTGCAATTAGTCGTTCTCGAAGGTAAGCAGTATGGTACGATGCATCTTATCCCATATTTGAAGCACTATCGCAACGAGCAACCGTAAAAATTCACTCAGCATGGAAATATCAACCACTTAATCAACAGACAATAGGTTGACTGGTTTGCATAGGCGTAGCCAGGATTTTTGGTTGGGGGGGGGAGCCCAAACCACAAATCACATATGCAATGACGTCATCGGAAATTTTCGAAGGAGGAACTTTTTGTGGGGCAAAGATATCGTAGAATGGAAAATTTGAAATTGTGGCCTGTTGGCACTTAACCAGGATTTGCTACAAGAAGAGGACTTATGCTAATGGTTAATAAGTGCAAACGTATTACTTGGAAGAAATGCGTGAGTAAACTACTGTAGTGTAACTCAAATGCATCACTGACGGGGATCTGGGGGCGAAGATTTTTTGTAATTTTTTGGGAAAAAAGCTGTTTTAATGCCATTAGATTACATTTCGTACGTGTTCAGCGCCATTTGAAACAACTAGATTCTTAACATTTGAATGCCGATTGAAAAAATTAAATTGTTCAAAAACATTTAAAATCCTGCGTTTTGGTAATGAATTTCAATTCTAAGTGATTTGGCCCAGATAGGGTGAAGTAAGGTGCATTGCCTCCTGCAATATTTTAGCAGTAAATAATAATCCACTCGAGGATGCTCCTCAGAGATTTTTGTTTTTGTCATGAAATTGACCAGTTATACGAGTACATGTACAGCCAGGGACCTGGGTGTGGGATTCCGATGTAACTCCTAGCCTTGAAGTGAGTTACTTTCCCAACAATTTTTTTAGAGTCTGTATGCTTCTTGACTTTTGTGAATTGTTTTCTTGCAATTAACTTTCTAACAAAGGGGGTAACTTCTCTCTTTCGTTCTACTCGACAACCAGACCAATCATTGACTGAACGGAACTACATTAAAGCAATTTGGTATTAACGAATTGGAATTTAGAATAGAATTTCGGAATTTAGAATACATAAATTCAGAAGTTAGAATAGCGAAATTTAGAATAATCTAGAAAATTAGAATTACGAAATTTAGAATAATCCAGAACAATCAACTTATTGCGTGCAGCGCTATTTAAGGCGCTACGATATGTCTTGCCTTTTTTCTTTCGTAAGGAGAGTCGTTAATGGACGCGTTGGCTAAGATAATGGCTATAAAACGTGGGATAAAGTGATGGTATGCATTAGGGTGCCTTTTCCTACACACTTCCCCTTCTTTTTTGACATTTGGTCCTAGGGGTCCCAGAAACGGGGTCTCGAGGAGCCAATTGCAAATGAAGCGTGGCAGGCGTAAATGCAACAAATTGCATGCAAACAACACAAAGATACACAAATAAAAACAATGCAATGACAAACGAATTATTTTATCTTGGATTTTGGTCTTATGGATTTTTTTTTAATGCAGTCGACCGACCGGAGCAAGTGTCAATATGCATTCTTGTATGACTAAGGACACTTAGTGTTGAAAGTTATGTAAGTAAGTAACCGCTAGAGGACAATGCGGAGCGTCTAGTAGTGACGCCACTGCGAAGCAGACACGGTTTGGAGGAAATAAGTTATTATCAACTTTGAACACGGAAGTGAATCTTAAACTTGTTGGAGGTACCGAACCCCGTAGGATTTATATGGGCATTCACCGAACCTTTCGATGAAATTATTTCTTAACAAATTTGAGCCTAAAGCAAGGGTGCTTAAAGTTTTTGACAGGCGGGCCGCATTACACTTCTTTGAGCTTTAGCGGGCAGCACAATTCTCATGAAATGTTTGGATGAGTTTTATCCCGAATACTGCTGAGATTAGTTTGCATTGTTCTACCCAATTAAATACTTCTTAAATCGGAATTAACCTTTAATAAAATTAAACTTCGTTTTGTGTTAACCAAAAATTAAAGTTTGTTGAATTGTAGCACCGGTTTGTGAAAAAACTTTTTATTTCACAACAAAAACAACCCTTTGTATTATAACTCCATATCCAGGATTTTGCTAAAGGAGGGGCTCGATCCAAAAGCTAACATTTGTCTATGCCGAAGTTTGTACAGTATCCAGCATCCGATGTGTTGAATAACTGCTGCGCGTTTAAAATGCATCATGGACGACATCTGGGAACGAAGCCCTCTGCCGTTGGGAGAAATTTGGCTCTTTTTTATAGCAACTTCAAAGAATTGCATTGCTAAGTCAATTCATTCTCCACTCGTTGGTCAGATCTAAATCATGTTTAAAAGCTATAGCATAGTTGGGATTTCTGAATTTTGAAAGTTTTTGAATTACTTAGCTAAAGAAGGAAGCTACTGATTCGCTCCCGAAACGCCTGTTCTCTAATGGGTGCACCACTGAACACATTGTACGCGAAACATACTTTACATTAATTATACAGCAGCTGTGACTCTTCGTTTAGAAGTGCAAACTACGCGGTGATAAAAATGCAAGTAATAAAACAAAAATAGTTACACCCCAGCTTAAAGGCCAATGTCACGCAAATTTGCTGCTTTCTATATCGTAGTGGCGTTATTAACTAAATAAAATTTGGAAAAGGAAAAATAACATCGATCCACAAGCAGGTCCATGATCACAACACCACAGGAATGCACAGGTGAGCATCCGCGACCGGTTTCGTCCTTGCTCAAGGGACTCATTAGGCGGAAGAACAACGAGAAAACCAATTTAAGCAATGCAGCGACGAAGAACAAACTATCTTGCAAATCGACATCATGCAAATGCATCATGGACGACATCTGGGAACGAAGCCCTCTGCCGCTGGTAGAATACTTATAGTCTACTTGGGGTCCCTATAGCTTTGTTCTTTTGACAAGAAACACTCGCTTGGCGTGATGCCTATGCATGATGTCGATTTGCAAGATAGTTTGTTCTTCGTCGCTGCATTGCTTAAATTGGTTTTCTCGTTGTTCTTCCGCCTGATGAGTCCCTTGAGCAAGGACGAAACCGGTCGCGGATGCTCACCTGTGCATTCCTGTGATGTTGTGATCATGGACCTGCTTGTGGATCGATGTTGTTTTTCCTTTTCCATTGATTCGCTATGGTTCCCCGCCCGGAGGTGCGATATCTCTGTTACCCTTGTGGTTCCCTTGGTGGTTTTTGTAGTTAAATAAAATTTACAAAAATTATCTGAAATTAAAACGTTTGAAAAAACCAGCGGGTGAAAAACTTGGAAGTATCGAAGGAAACATAGTCTCGAGATCAGTCGCAGGCTGCACACTTTGGGCAAGCCCTGGACTAAAGTGAAGCATGCATTTGTTGCACATAAGCAGTGTGCGTCAATTGACGCGCTTGATCGTTTCAGTGTTTAGCAGAGGACTGTGATTGCTGTACACGTAGCGTATGTATTCCTAATCTCCGCCGAACTCCTCATCCCGACTCATCGAACACCTGGGGTTCGATCGAACCCAGTTTAAGAACCACTGGAACACGGTATTTAAAGATGAGACTCAGATTTCGGCAGCTACCAATGCAGTCCGTTGTTGTGAAACGTTTGACACATATAGAGTGTACAGTTGCCGCTTTGATGACGAAGCCGTTCCTTCGGAACGTCGTGCGTTTCTTCACTTCCTCCACAATGGCGTGGAGTTCGTTCAAGTCCAAGGATCCATGGTGTCGCTTGAATTTCTTTGGAGATGTAGCGTTAGCTCGTAGTATTGAGTTAGTAGTGTTAGCTCATTGTTACGTCAGATGCATTTCTACTTCAAATTAATGCGGTCAAGCGTACAAGCAAGAGTCTGTATGGCATATAACTGCAATTGTTGAGGAAGAAGATACTATGGGCAATGCGTTAATATTCTAAGCTTGCAAAATCCTCCGTTGATAATAATTAGGTAATGAACGACAGCGCTTAATTACATTTTTGGATCAATGTAAAAAAAGAACAACTTTTACCATACCACAGTTTTTTAAATGACGTGAAGTGCTCTTGTGGTTGTTGATGGGTATACTTTTATGTTAACAGCAACGATAAGTTTCAAAATTTTTCAGCAGTGAACAAGTCGAAGTACACAGTTCTTGTTTAGAACCAGTAAATCAATGATTGAGACTGGCTGTTTTTAATTTTTTGACGATTTTTAGCCTTAATTGTTCTTGATTTTTTTCTTCAAGATGAATTTACAGTCAACCCTCGATTTAACAGATTTCGGATTTAACGGACATTGAGTTGAGCTGCAAAATATTTTAATTTTTGTATTTTTGAAATAAATTGCAAAAGGTTTGGTTTTAAGATACTTTTTAAGTGGAAGCAAGCGTGCAACGCATGTCATACAGCATAGGACACTAACTTTAATACTGTACAGTGTACATACTTTCATTAATGCGCTTTTAAGTCATAATTGCAATTAATGTAGAGCGTTTTCAAATTTCCGATGTATTGTTTGATAATGGCAGATCTTGCTGCCAAAAAGGTAGATCTTGCTGCCAAGTTATTCGACTTTTCAGGCGCAGTATGTTTCTGCTACATTACAATAATAAAATGATTTTAAAAAAGACCTCCGGCCTAGCGAGGCTATATATCATAAAACATCCCACGAAATTCTCAGACTTTTGCAAAAAAAAAAAAAAACTCGTTACGTTTTATAGTTTTGATGAAATTCGCAAAAAACTAGGTGAACCACAAATCGATTCTGATTGGTTAACGCTCTGGTGATCTAAGTCTGTACCTTGCTTTTCGCTCATAGTCACTAATCTCCAGAGGTGGAGTCGAGGACACAAGGCTCGAGCCCAAGGCCAAGGGCACAAAAAAAATGCGAGGCCAAGGCCAAGGACAGCCTTTCCGAGGACAAACCCTCTCGAGGCCAAGGACAGGAGTGCTCGAGGCCAAGGACCAAGGACACAGCCGCAAGTGTTATCAAACAAAAAAAAAGGTCTTCAAAAAAAGTTTTTCACGCAATCTCCAATTCATAGGCGTAACCAGAATTTTTGATTTGGAGGGGCCCAAACCACAAATCACATGCAATAACGTCATCAAAATTTTTCAAAAGAACTTTTCGTGGGACAAAGATATTGTAGGATGGAAGATCTGAAATCGTTGCCTGTTGGCACTTAACCAGGATTTTGCAAACAGAAAAGGCTTAAACTAATAGTTAAAAAGTGCAAATATCTAACTTAGGAGACGTGTTGAGAAAGCTGGTGTAACTAAAAGCAAGTGTTACTCAAACCTATCACAGAAGGGGTCTGGAGACGGGGCCCCCAGCCGCCGGAGGCTTTGGGGGTTTGGGGGCGAAGCCCCCAGCTGCTGAGCGATTTTTTGAAAAAAAAGCTATTTTATTGCCATTGAATCACATTTTGCACGTGTTCAGAGCCATTTGAAAGCACTAGATTTTTGACATTTGAAAGCCAATTGAAAAAATTGAATTGTTTAATGCTCCTTTTACTTGCAATTTAAGTTCAAAACACGTTTAGCATCTTGCATTTTTGAGTTAAATTTTAATTGTAAGTGATTTGGTCCAGATAGGGGAAAGTAAGGTGCTTTGTCTTTGGCTACATTTTAGCAGTAAATAACAATTCACTCGAAGATTTTCCTTAGAGATATTTGTTTTGTCATGAAAATAGCCAGTTAGAGGAGTATATGTTCGGGTAGGGGGTCCAGGCCCCTTAATTGAAATCAATGATTTGTTCAATCAGCATTTTCCATGGCTGATTTTTTTAAAAGTATTTTGTGCGTAAAAACTGAGGAATTGGAAGTGAATTACTGAATTGTTATTGAAAAATGGTACAATACATGGTTACGCCAACTAACCATGTTATTGCTGGGCTGGATTTACATCGCGCCGGGCCGCTGGCACTTTGGGGATTTTTGCAAGATCTTTCTACCAGATATAGAGGAAGACCAAAAAAAGTCTTACGATTTGAGCTCAAGGCCCCTAGGTGGTACTGCGCCGTATTATCGTAAATCCGACCTTGGTGAATGCATTACGTTCATAAAAAGGCTGTATGAGGATCTGAGATAGCATCTTTTAGGACAAAAACTCTCCATTTCTTCCAGGTTATACGTTTAAGTTGGCTGGCAAAATTGTATTGAGGGGAGCTCGGGGCCCCTGGTCTTCCATTTTGTTGTTAGTTACTGTTGCAAGCGAAAAATGCTAAAAAGAAACTGAAACTGAAGAAACAGTAGGCTTTTTTGGCACATCTTTATAATTGGTAAAATTTCAATCGGAGGGGGTCCCTAGTTCCCCTTCATGGCTACGCCTATGCTCCAGTTGAAAAAATAGGTGCTCGCAAACTTTCCGCGAGGTTTCTGGCGTTTTCCAACAAGATTTCAACGGTTCAAAAATAGTGCTGTCCTCGAGCCGAGGACAGGGCAATTTTGGAGGACTTGAGGCTTCGAGGCAAAGCCCAAGGACTTCAAAATGTGTCCTCCAGGCCAAGGACTTCCTCGAGGACTCCATCTCTGCTATCTCAGGTCTGAAGATTGCAAGTAGGTGGAGTATTTTGGCAAAGAATGCAATACAAGCGCCTCTGCCCAGAGTTTTTAGTCTTAACTAGCAACTTTATGCCCTAACAATGTATAATAGACGTGTTCTAAACGGGAAAGTTTCCACAGTACATTTGTCTAGCCTATTAGTATCCAGCTACAGTGCATAGGTTAAGAATATGATATCATATGGCTATAATGAAAGAACAAGTGGTTACAGTAGCTGTTAGCAGAATATCTATACAGCAACGTGATAAAAAAGAAAAGGATTTAGACCCTATTCAGTAAGCCCACTACAAGTCTGGGTATGTTGTACTATGTAGGTACAGGTTGAATCGACACCGGTAGGTTTTAGCAGTTATGCTATTGTCAGGTACTGTACTGGTATTGCCAGTAACTAAATGTCTAATTTTTTTTTTTTTTTTCTTTTGCACTTTGGTAATGGTAATATTTTTTTCACTTTGTGTATTTTTTCTGTGATGTTGACTACGCAAATAAATTCTGTTCTGTACCACAGCTGTTTGAGTTTCAATATGTGAAGGATTCCCAGCTCAAAGTATAAACTGCTTCTTGCGTTTGAGGCATTAAAGTACTGTAGTCAGGGGTGCCGATCTTTGTTGAGCATTGGGGGGGATAATTTACAATTTTACCCCAATTTTGACCTATTTTCAACATTGGGGGAGATGAACCTCGACCGCAATTTTTTTCAGGTATGCAAATATTAAGTGAAGACCAAAAAAAAAAGATCACCGAAAATGGAAGACTTTTTTCCCCGAATTCAAGTGAAGACCAAAGAAAAAAAAAGATCTTCACCAAAAATGGAGGAATTTTTCCCCGATTTCAAGTGTAGACCAAAAAATTGCTCTGAACATCATCCAGCGCTCAGATGCAGACCAAAGTCAAATTATTGGGGGGGATGCAGATGTAGACCCAAATGAAATCCTACCAAACCATTGGAGTCCCCAGCCATAATTGCTCGCTTGTTAAACAGGGATGTTCGAAGTGACATTTATAGCGGTAGAAAAGCTGCCAGAAATCTGAAGACTAAAGATTTTCCAGTGGAAGGTATGACGCAACTTTACGTCAACCAAAATTTTAGCACAACAACGTAAAAAGCTCTTATGGTCTGCCAAGCACCGCGCTATTGAGAAAGACTATAAATATGTGAGGACTAACTGGGGGAAAATTGTAGTTAAAAAGACTGAGCAATCGCTAATTTTACACGTTAACTGTGAAGGTGATTTACTTCAAATTGTTTAGATGAACTGGGGTGACGTTGCTACAGTGTGGACATGGCCAAAGGAAAAAATGTTCCAAACTTCATCAGTATATTTACCGAAAACATAATTTTCACCTTGACAAAACACTATTTGTGACGTCACTATTCAGTATTTGTTGTAGTAGCTGTACTTATATTTTTTTATGAGTAACTTGTTGTACTAGTTAAGCAACAAAATTGACAATGAACATCATTAATTCAGACCGAATTGATGAAACAATGAAGTTTTCAACAAACAATACAATAAATGAATGTAGGTATTAAAATGTGTCTAATTTTCCGATCATGAGCAAAAAGAAAGCATTATTATTGGTTCATATTAACATTAGATCGATGCAGAATCAAAATAATTTCGAATCGCTCCAGGAAATTCTCCAAAATTTTAACTGTTTGCCTGATATTTTGTGTATCTCAGAAACTAGACTCAAACGGGAATTAAAAGCGGTGATTCATCCAGCCAATTACGATGATTTACAATAGTTAAAATTGAACTATAATTTTTGATATTTTTTGTGTTAATTTTCGGGCTGCGGTTGCAAAGATATTCAACAAATACAAAAAGATACCCCCCGAAAAAAGTTTTTGGAAACTCTGGATTTTGTTCTTCCCGCCAAAACCACAGTAGGCCTAATAGTTTAGAGAACTGTGGTTTTGGCGAGAAGAACAAAACTCAGAGTTTCCAAAAACTTTTGGGGGGAATATCGTTTTGTATTTGTTGAATATCTTTGCAACTGCAGCCTCAAAATTAAAACAAAAAATATCAAAAATTATAGTTCAATTTTAGCTATTATAAACCACCTTAATTGGCTGGATGATTCACCGCCTTTAATTGCTGCAAATATTTTACTACCGGGTTATGGTTTTATTCACCAAGATTCACCAACCAATGCGGGAGATGTGGCTACGTATATTAATAATCTAATACAATATGAGCTAATCAATGACCTTCAATTAAACATTGAAGGCTGTAAAGATATCTGGATAAAACTATGCGAATCTAATGTAATAGTATCAACACTTTATGGACACCCTAAAAGTAACATTGATGATTTTATTACTGCATTAAACACAACTTACAAAAAAATATCTAACAAAATTTTTTATACATTAGGCTACCTTAATATCGACACATCCTGTTAGCCTTTAAATAATAAAGTGTATGACTTTCGGAATATGCTTGCGACTAATTGCTCCTCACAAATTTTCACTTTACCAACTAGAGTTACTCAAACCACATCAACTAACTATTGATCATATTTTAACAAATGATCATATAAGTTTGCTTACTCCAGGTGTATCAGGACGGATTTTTCAGAACATTTTCCCACTCCATGTGTGATTTCCAAGCACCCCACCACCAGCAAACCATCCCCATTTATCGTCGTGATCTGCGGCAATTTGATCCAGCGACATACAATTCGGAACTAGGTAATATCTTAAAAGGCCAATCAGGTCGAAAAACTTTTTGCTAGGTTTTTTTGCAAAAAAATTTTGACAGATATGACGATTAACTTCACCAAATTTGAGCTTTGTACGACCTTCTGTTTCCGAGATATGATAGTTTAGATTTCCCCTCAAAAAAACTTTTTCTCCTTAGAAATATTGTCAGGGCCATAGGCGTAGCCAGGGGGGGGGCCAGGGGGCCCGGGCCCCCCCCCCAATCAAAATACCACCAACGACAAAAAGTTATGACAACATATCCTGGCGATGTTTAGTTGCAGTTTTTTTTCAGTAATTACGCACATAACAGTAATTAACAATAATATTAATGACAACAAGTGAGTCCCGGGGCCCCCAACTAACAACCAGGGGGCCCTTACTAACAACTATGTGGCCCTGGAATCCTTAATCGACAACCAGGGGTCCGGGACCCCTAACTAAAAACCAGGGGGCCCATAATTGACGACCAGGGGGCCCCAGGGCCCCTAACTAACAACCAAGGGACCCTTAACCAACAACCAGGGGGCCCCTTAACTGACAACCAGGGGAGCCCAGGCCCCTAACCAACAACCAGGGGGCCCCGGAGTGCCTAACTGACGACCAGGGGGCCCCAAATTAACAACCAGGGGGCCCCTAACCAACAACCAGGGGCCCCTTAACCGACAACGAGGGGCTCCGGGGCCCTCCTAACTGACGACCAGGGGGCCCCGGGGCCTCTAACTCACGACCAGGGAGCCCCAGGGCCCCTAATAACAACCAGGGGGCCTGGGCTCCTATCCAACAAGCAAGGGGCTACGGGGCCTCTAACTGGCAACCAGGGAGCCCAAGTGCCCATGACTGACGACCAAGGTTCCCGGGCCAGGGGCCCCTTAATGCAAATTTTAAACAATTTACATGCAAAACCTGTGAGAAATCTAAGAGTTTTGACCTAAAAGTTGCCACCCCAGGCCCTCGTTTAACGTTATTATGAACTTAATTATTTACTGCTTAAGTATTGCAGGAGGCAATGTTCGTTACTTCCTCCTATAGACCAAATCACTAACAATTAAAATTTTACACCATAATGCAAGATTCTAAGCGTGTTTTGGGATTTAATTGCAAAAAGAAGATTGAACAACTAAATTTTTTCGATTGGCTTTGAAATGTTAAAAATCTAGTTGTTTGAAATGGTTCTGAACTCGTGCAAAATGTGATCCAATGGGATTTAAATAGGCTAGCTTTCTTTCCAAAAACTTACAAAAATCGCCCAGCGGCTGGGGGCTTTGCCCCCAGACCCCCATAGCCACCGGCGGCTGGAGACAAAGCCCCCAGACCCCCGTCTCTGATACGTTTGAGTACACTAGCTTACTCAACACGTCTTCCAAGTCAGACTTTTACACTTTTTAACAATTAGTTTTCGCCCTCTCCCTTTACCAAAATCCTGGCTAAGTGCCATTAGGCTACGGCTTTAGATCTTCATTCTACGATATCTCTGCCCCACAAAAAATTACTTTTTCGAAAATTTCTGATGACGTCATCGCGTGTGATTTGTGGTTTGGGCCCCCCCCAATCAAAAATCCTGGCTACGCCTATGGTCAGGGCTGCCAACTATAAACAAAATTTCAAAAAGTTGCTCCATGTTTGTAATTTTTAGTAAGTATTTTTGGCAGTGTTGTTACCGAAACAAAGTAAAGGGTCAGAATTTCAAATTAGCTGCTTTTCAAATAAATTCAAGCCAACTTTCCCGAAGTTAACCTTCAGTCATATTACTGGCAAAGTGGCAACATTGGAGTAAGGGGAAAATGGTTAACCTTGAATTCCAATATCTTGAAAACGACAAGACGTAGAAAGTTAAAATTTGAAGAGAAAGTATTTTAGGCTTATCCCAATATTTTAGTCAATAGCGAAAATTTTGAGCTGAACGCCATTTTAACGAGCTTGCTAACAAAATATACAGAAGTAACCCTTATTAACAGTAATTCAGTTTTTGATGATTTTATTAATATTGTGAAAAATACTATTGGCACTTATGCTCCGCTGAAAGACTTATCTCGAAAACAGCGTAAACTGAAACTAAACCCTTGAATTACCAAAAGCATATTGGTATCTATAAAGAAAAAACAAAAACTTTATAAAAGACACTTTTTAAACGGCAGTGATGCCCATAAACAATTTTACAAAAAATACGCAAATAAATTAACAAAATTAAAGTTTGCCTCCAAAAAACTTTATTATAAAAATGAACTTGCAGAGTCTACTACTAATTCTCGTAAAACGTTGGATATCATCAAATCATTACGTCTGTCCAAAACCAAATCGTCTCATCGGCCGAACAAAATTCAGGTCAATGATGCTGCGGATATTGTTACTGACCCTAATCAAATTGTTAATTTTTTCAATCAGTATTTCTGCAATATAGGAGACGCCTTAGCTTCTAATGTACCAAAGGAAGAAAATGATATCTCTTACACTAACTTCCAGGGGTGGAATCGAGGACACAAGGCTCGAGCCCAAGGCCAAGGACACAAAAAAATCCGAGGCCAAGGCCAAGGACAGCCTTTCCGAGGACAGACCCTCTCGAGGCCAAGAGCAGGAATGCTCGAGGCCAAGACCAAGGACCAAGGACACAGCCGCAAGTGTTCTCCAAAAAAAAAGGTCTTGAAAAAAGTTTTTCAGGCAATCTCCAACTTATAGGCGTAGCCAGAATTTTTGATTGGGGAAGCCCAAACCACAAATCACACGCAATGACGTCATCAAAAATCTGCTTGTTGGCACTTAACAAGGATTTGGCAAAGGGGAGGGCTTAAACTAACGTAGTTGATAAGTGCAAATACGTAACTTTGGAGACGCTTTGAGAAAGCCAATATAACTCAAACGTATCACAGACTGAGGGTCTGGGGGCGAAGCCCCCAGCTGTTGCGCGATTTTTTGTAACTTTTTGAAAAAAAAAGCTATTTTAATGCCATTGAATCAGATTTCGCACATGTTTAGAGACATTTTAAGGCACTAGATTTTTGACATTTGAAAGCCAATTGAAAAAATTAAATTGTTTAATCCTTCCTCTAGTTGCAATTTAAGTCCAAAACACGTTTAACATCTTGCATTTTGGTGTTAAAGTTTAATTGTACGTGATTTGGTCCAGGTAGGGGGAAGTAAGGTGCATTGTCTCGTGCAAAATTTTAGCAGCAAATGAACACCCACTCGAAGATTTTCCTTAGAGATTTTCGTTTTGTCATGAAAATAACCAGTTATAGGAATGCATGTTTGGCCAAATGGACCCAGGCCCCCTCAATTGAAGTTCAACGATTTGTTCAATCAGCATTTCCCATGGCTAATTTTTTTTGAAGTATTTTGTGCGTAAAAACTAGCGAGGTGGAGGTGAATTAATGAATTGTTATTGAAAAATAGTTCAATAGATGTTACGCGTACTAACCATGTTATTGCCGGACCGGATTTACATCGCGCTGGGCCCTTGGCACTTTGGAGATTTTCGCAACATCTTTCTGCCAAATGTAGGTGAAGACCAAAAGAAGTCTTAAGATTTGAGCGCGCGGCCCTTAGCTGGTACTGCACCATAATGTGGTAAATCTGGCCTTGGTTGATGCATTACGTTCATAAAAAGGCTAGATGTGAGCCTGATATAGCAACTTTTAGGATAAAAACTATCCATTTCTTCCAGGTTTACGTTTGAATTGGCTGGCAAAAATTGATATGAGAGGGTCCCGGGGCCCCTGGTCTTCAATATTGTTGTTCGCTATTGGTGTAAGCGAAAAACGCTAGAAAGAAACTGAAACTGAAGAAACAATAGGCTTTTTTGTCATATTTTTGTCATCGGTGAAATTTCAATTGGGGAGAGGAGGCCCGCTTGGCTAAGCCTATGCTCCAATCGCGGAAAACAAAACATGTATTTGCAAATTTTCCGCGAGGTTTCCAGCGTTTTCCAACAAAATTTCAACGGTTCAAAAATAGTGCTGTCCTCAAGCCGAGGACAGGGCATTTTTCGAGGACCAAAGGCTTCCAGGCCAAGGCCAAGGACTTGAGGCTTCGAGGCCAAGGCCAAGGACTTCAAAATGTGTCCTCGAGGCCAAGGACGTCCTCGAGGACTCCACCTCTTCTAACTATTTCAACAAAGTCACACCTTTCTCACTGTTTTTTACCCCCATTCTACTTACTGAAACCTTGAATGTGATTCATTCGTTAAACAAATTGCACGCTAATGGACACGATAACATTTCCTCATTTTTTTTTTGAAACTGGCGCTGAAGTACCTGCTTTCCCACTGACTGTATCATTTAACTATGCCTTGTTGTTTGGTGTGTTTCCTGATTTGTTGAAAATTGCAAAAGTCGTTCCAATTCATTAAGGTAATAGCTAATCTAGTGTATATAATTATCGACCTATTTCATTACTGCAAGCAATTTCTAAAGTATTTGAGAAGCTAATCTATACAAGAACGATATCTTTTCTTACCAAACATTCTATTTTAATCCCGACCCAATGTGGATTTCGTAGTAACCATGCCACTTTACATGCTTTAATCAATACAGTTACTAATGCATACAACAATATCCAAAACAACTATTTTACTGCTTTTTTGCTGCTCGACCTAAAAAAAGCATTTGATACGGTAAATCATGACATATTACTTAATAAACTTGAACATTATGGTATCCAGGAAGAAGCAAAAAATTATTTTCAACCTTTTTAGAAAATAGGCAACAACTTGTTACAATTAACCATAGGTGGGCAAGTTAATGCAAAACGTTAGCTTCGTTAACCGCTAATCCGTTAACAAACTTCTCACCTCCGTTAACGTTAAGCCGTTATTTTCAGCTTTAATTAACGGAAGTTAATAAAGTCCGTTAATTCGTTAACATTTTGCGTGTAATTTAGATTTCTTTTTATTCACTCGCTTCTAGAACACGTATTGACGCTGTTAAGCTGATTGTAAGAAAATATTTATTGCTATGGTGGTCTTTTTGTGTTTTGGAAGTTACATTTTACAGTCTAATCTAATTTCAAGATACAAATAAGTTTAAATACACTAACGAAGCTGCGATCGGAAAATCTTCGGAAATTGTGAACAACAAGAATTAATAGACCTCTGAGGCTGCAGCTTGTACTGGTACGATGAATGAATGGTGCAAGATATTAGCGATAAAAACCTTAACGGAAGTTAACAGAACTTAACGGAATTTACTTTAGTCCGTTAACAGCACTTAACGGAAGTTAATTTAGTCCGTTAACATGAAAAAACTTTTTAACGGATTAACGAGTTAATGAAAAAGTTAGGTTCGTTATTAACGGATTAACGATTAACGGACTTGTGCCCACCTATGCAATTAACCATTATAAATTTTCAAAAATGAGTATTAACTATGGTGTTCCTCAAGTTCTGTGCTCGGTCTTCTTCTATTTTTGCTATACATTAATGATTTACCAAACTGCACTGCGAGTAGTCCTAAACTATTTGCAGATGATACGTGCTTCATTCTGGCCTATCCATCTGTTAAAACTTTTAAAGCAAAAATTTTTGAAAAATTACAAAAAATCGCTAATTGGGTAAACGCTAACAAATTGACGCTGAACTTTGCAAATTCTAATACTATTATAGTACCCCCCAAAACTAACATTAATAAACTGCCAGATTTTTACAACTCTTTTGATGAATTACAAGTTTCCATTGTTAATGAATCTAAGTACCTGGGAATGGTAATGGACAAAGACTTATCATTTCTTTTTCATATTAAAAAACTGGAAAATAAACTTTCAAAATCAGTAGGCATTTGAAATAAAGTTAAACCTTTTCTGAACGCATCCACTCTACTTCAATTGTATTACTCCATTTTCCATTCTTATCTTCAATACGGCATCATTACATCGGGCTCAACCTTTACATCTTGTCTAAAAAAATTAAATACTTTGCAAAACAAAGCTTTTAAAATAATAGCAGGAGGATCATGGCGTGAAAGGGCTATCCCGTTTTATGCTAAACTGAAAATTTTAAAAATTCAAGATATGTATTTATTACAGCTAGCTTTATTCATGTTTAAATTTCAAGCAAAACAGTTGCCTTTCAGCTTCCTTGATTACTTTAAACTTGCTAATGCGATTTATGCAAAGCAAACAAGATCGTCTACTAATTACAATTAATCATTTTCTTCCTCGTTACAAAACGATGAAACTTCAAAGATCAATAAAATATCAATGAGCTAAACTATGGAATTCTATTAGTAATGAGATCAAAAAATCAACATCTCTTAAATTGTTTAAAAAAAATTACAAACCGTTCTTATTAAACAACTATAATATTTAATTAATCATAAATACATCGGTAATTTAACATAAAAGTTGTTTAGTTTTTTTGTTTTTTATTTAGCCCTCAAAATTCAAGTGGGTTACCGCTCGACTAAAAGACCCTTAAAGGGGTTGAAGCATCCAGCTGGGAATATGTGCAAAAAATAAAGAATAATCTAAAACATATCTTCACCAAATTTCGCCAGTTTACGTCTTAGTGTTTCTGAGATATTTGATTTTAAAGTAAGGAAATCTCCCCAACAGTGCTGCCAGTTAAAATTTCATTTTTCTTAAAATAATGTTTATTGTAATCTTTCACATTGGTTTGAAAGCTCCTGAATGCCAGACTTATGCATGAATAAGTGTTACAACAAAAATACTTCTAAAATTTAAATAGAATATCCCAATTCCTAAAAACTTATTTTTCAACTGGCAACACTGTCGGGGAGATCTACCAACTTTGAAATGAAAATATCTCAGAAACCATGAATCGTAGAAAGCTGAAATCTAGCAAAGAAGTGTTTTAGATGTTTGTTTAATTTTTGCCCATAATCCCAGCTGGATGCTTCACCCCCTTTAAGATCCCTTGGCAGTTTTCCTAGTTACCTTGATTAAACTGTACATTACGTAACATTGTACGTATTTGCATTGCATTTGTTTTAACTTTTTTAATCTGCTTTTTTGTAATGTCGGTGTTTGTTTTATTTCTCTGGTGCGGTAACTAAAATAAACTCGTTCCTTCGTTCAATTTTCAGAGCATCAATGTCAATTTTAGCGACCATGTTTGCAACAGTGTTTAATTTCTAACGCTCTGTCGGCCTGAGTTAAGGCTTTTTTCCTGCTTAGCAGCATCGTAAAATTTTTTTGGCAGTCGTTCAAGTTCAAAAAAGCAAGCTTATTTTGAACGACTGCCAAAAAAAAAATTCAAACAACGCTCTATACTCTTGAGAGAAGTTGCAATTTTGCTTGCAAACACAAAAAATCACTAAAATTTTACCGTTTTGAATCAGTACAAAATTTAGTTTCTTTTCTTCGATTGGAATTTTTTTTCGTTTGCTTTTGGTTTATTTTGCCGCCGAGGCTGGAATTGTTTTTAATTTGTTCGTAAATTTTGAGCAAAAACGAGTTTCATGTTCTTAGAAAATTGTTTTTATGAAAAGAGTGTATTGGCTATTTTTGTCAATTTGCGCTACTAAATATTTCTTTATCAGTCGATACATCGAACGGTTCTCAATGCAATTCGCTTTCTTTTTAGCAGTCTAATAGCAGACATGGAGACCATTTAAAGCAATTTTCAATAAAAGTTCGCTTTATTTATAGTTTTCAATATTTTGCCACTAAATTTTTAAGCATTTTTCAATGTACGCTTAAAAAATGCTTCAAAGTCTTCGTTAAGTTGGCGAGAAAAATGTGACGTTTTTTAACTCGAGTTATATTATATCTCACATTCGATTCAAGCTACTTAGCGAGCGAATATAACGTTATCCAGCTCGCAAAGCATCAGATGCACGTGCAAAAATAATCTCTCGCCTTTAACGAGTATTTCGCACGGTAGCGCCTCTTAAAAAATTTTCGTTACCCATTAATGCGAGCGAGGAAATTTGTCTTATGTGGGCACACAGGTTTTCAACTGCAGCGGCATGTAGACACGTTTGTGTTGCTCCACTCAAGTTGGGAACGGTCGGATGGTTGTGGCAAACTGTTGCATTTGCCGAATAAGATGCTCTGAAAACGGAGGTGTTCGGAATGTGTTCTGTTAAAAGAATATCACCTGGCAAACGTAGTGCCAAAAAAAAAAACAAGATAAGCGGAAGAGCAGCCCAGCTCGTCACAAAACATGGAATTTATGGACAACACAACACTTCCTACATAAAACACCCAATTTTTACGGTTCAATTTTGCAGTTAGCGCTATTTTGATGTTTTTTTTTGTCTGTTCAACCAAGCCATTGCTTTCAGAGTATCGTGTATTACTGATACACACGTCGCAACCTAAAAACTTGCAGTAGTCCCTTAACAGTTTGGAAGTCCATTGCACACCGTTATCTAGTCGTAAAGGTTGCATTTGCCCGAAGGTGGTGACGTGGGAATTGATGCCGATGATTGCGGATTCTGTTGTAAGGTTGCGCAAGGGATAAACGGAAACGAAACGGGTGAAGCGACCAATGCAAGCCAAAAGATATGAAAAGACTTGAAATTCTGAGTTGGGGCCGCATAAATCAGTTGTGAATCGTGATTTCGGCATTTTTGCTGACGAGATCGGAGAAACGACATGGCGTACGACTTTGGTTTGTTGGCACGCGGTACAAGCACGGAAGTGATCTCCAATTTTCCGTTTCATTGCTGGGAAAAGGTATCTGTGAAAAAGAATGCGTTGCGTGACCCTTACACCTAGGTGATTAATGTTGTGATAATGATCATTTGATCAATAATTAAACTTTCATGCCTTTGTGGAGTAAAGATTCTTTGCTGATTGCACGCGACATCCACCGGGACTGTGCAGTTTTCATCGCTGCGTTCCAAATCTGCCCATTGCAGATTGACGGTCGAGTCGCTCGGAAATCGAAAGATGTCGGGATTTGTTGCCATGCAATGCTGCTGTTCCTTAGAAATGTCCTGCAAAGTAATATTCGGGCTATCTTGAACAAAAATGTTGTGGACCACTAATCTTGACAGGCAATCCGCTGTGAAATTCCTGACCGACGATGTGTTTAAACGTGCAGTTGAATTCGGTGAAATTGCACAAAATATCTAGATCCAGACCAGTGCTCTTCAGCCGGCATGCACCGTGCACCCTAGGGTGCACCAAAAAATGTTAGGGGTGCATCACTATGAAAGGGTATACAAGAGTGCATCACAAGCTTACCGACTATATACGCAGAACCTTTTAAAAAAATTGTAAACAAAAATGAACCATGATTAGACAAACCGACAGTAACCATAAGTTTGAAACTAGATAAACACATTTTGTAGCAGTAGCACAATATTAAGCATTGGACTCTTTACTTCTATTTGTTTTAGGTTGTTGTGTACTTGTGATTCATGTATCCTTGTGTGGTGACTCTGCGCTGTATTGAACCACAGTCATTCGTGTTTTATTTCATTGTCCATTTTAGTGCGCAACAACAGTTTCTAAAACGCGCGCTGAACGCTGATTTGATTAAAACTTGCGATCTAGCGATTATCATGCCATTTTAGAAAACATTGTGCAGTGAGGTGAGCCTGTTCTCACGCAGTGTGTCATGTAATTTGCAACAGGATTCCTCTTTCTGGATTTGCCGTTGTCCTGTAAAGACCACTGTGATTTTAGGAAGTTTTTTTTTTATTTTTGCTGCCATTAAACAACGAGGAAGTTTTTAAGTTGTAGTGTTAATTTTGAAGTATCCAAGCTAGAGTAGTTAGGATTGGGTTCACCAAACTCAAATTCCTACACTTGCATGACCTACTAAAAGAAAAGGGCCGCACATGTCACCTAACAGCGAGAAAATTAGAAGGGCAACGTTTGCGCGTCGCTCGCAAAAGCTTCTCTTCTAATTTTCTCGCTATAAGGTGACATTTGCGGCCATCTTCTTTTACAGTACTGTAGACTTTGGTGCTTGCGAATTTTGTGATACAAAATTAGACTAGTAGACTAGTTTGAAGCATCTGGAACATAGATTTACGGTTGCAGCAATTTAACCGCAAAACGAAAAACACCGGGCGTGCAGAACATACTGTGGCGTGTCAATGGGATGCGCGCTCCGATTGCGGTTAACCGGCTCGGTTGTACAACCATCTGATATGCTATGATCTGTTGTGTTATAAAGCTATCGGTTCCAATTATCTTTCATTTGTGGTTACTTCCATGCTAGTTTCCACATCGCCACTGGATGAAGCAGGAACTGCGACAATACGGTAGGCGATGCCTTTTATTGCGGCCCTCGAAATGGTTTTATCGTGATCTCAAGCATAATCTCTTTTAAGCAATCCATATTTGTCGTATTGTGATGTGGTGTGTGATGCAATTGTTTGTATGTGTGTAAAACTGAAACCTACGTTTTACGCACGTACCTCAGTGGCAGAACCGAGTTGCGTCAAAATTTTTTTCAAACTTTCCCTTTTTGCGTAACTTCATGACAGAAAATGAAAGCAATTTTCAGATGCAACTGCTTCCACTTATTGAAGCACGTCTTAAATCGCTGCGAAAAAATTATGAGAGGCATTTCACTGCTAAACGGAATGCCACACTTGATGCTAATTCTTGGATATTACATCCTTTCACTTAAAATGGTATTACTACTGACACCAGTGGCGTACGCAGGATTTTTCAATGGGGGAAAGGGGTTCAAAAGTGATATCAAAAATTGTTCGCGATCTATACTTTGGCAAATAAATTACTTTGTGCAATGCCACAAGATGGAATCAAAGTCACACAGTGCGTAATGCAAATAAAACTTTTCAAACAAAAAACAACTAAGCATTAGGCATACATCTATAATTAACATTATAAGGTTTGCAACTGAACGATCAAGAAAAAATTGCTCAAAACAAAAGCTACAAAAACTCATATAGGCTACTGTAATTATAAACAGTACAAAGTTTGCCAGATGCGTAGCTAGAAATTCGCAATGGGGGGCTGTGTTTGGGCGGCTGGGGGCTCCGTTATTGGGGGTTTGGGGGCAAAGCCCCCAGCCGCCGGAGGCATGGGGGTCTGGGAGCGGAGTCCCCAGCGCTTGAAAACTTTGCATTTTTTTCAGAAATAACTTAATTTTAGGGCTATTTTGATAAAAAATAATGCTTTTAAAACGTGGCATAGAAATTGGTAGTACAAACCTGATGAAACTGTTTGCATAAATAGGCTATATGGCGGTGGCTAATGGTAACATATTTCAGTCCTCTAATTTACCTCCCCGTAAATCACAAAATCATAAGTTGAAAAAACTTACAAGCATTTATATTCTAGAGTGAGACAGTTGGGGATGGGGGGCTAATGGAACAAGATTTGATAGTCCAGTAAAGATATGGTTTAACCCCCCAAAAATTGCTAGAAAACGTTTTTCAACGATTTTTGGTAGTATTGGGTGTATCAAGTAACATACTAAAATTCTACCAAAATCGGGCGGCCGGAAAGGGGAAAAATCGGCCCCCAAAAAATTAGTCTATCGCCCCCTAGTGGCGAAACTATAATTTACTGATAATTTGTTGTATATCTTGTGTAACTTAAGTTTTTCAAATGTTTTTAATGCAGTGGTGAATGTTAACGATTGCAAGATGATGCTGACGTCATTGGAGGTAATTGTGACGTCACAATCACGCCTAAATAATTGTCATTGTAGAGCTAGAAACAATATTACTATCAAATGCAATTCGGTTAAAATTTCCTTCAAAAATATTGATCAAGTGTTTGCTGCAAAGTGGTAATTAGGTCATCATAACGTTACCGTAAAGAACGCTTTATTTTTCGTTGTCGCGGAGCTTTAGAAACACATTGGTACTGCCAAACACTTGCTAAACGTTCGGCAATTAAGTAGCGTGGAGGATGAAATGAACCGTGAAAAAAAACATATGTCAGTTACTTTTAAGTCAAAACTCAGCCCTGGCTCTTTATGACCTAAGCAGTTAATAGCGCCAAAAAATCACGCACAATTTTTTTCACTTAGATGTACTTCATCACAACAACAACATCAACATTAATAACACAGTAATTGTTATTGTTGCGATTCTTCGTCATCATCAATTGTGAAATTGAATGGATTTTCGCAGGCATCTATTTGGCATTGCCCGCATGCATATGTACAAGGCAGTCCATAGACCCTGCAGCTGCAACGATTTGTTGCACATCCAGTTTTACAGTTGCATTGGATCATCTGTAATAGTTGGGTTGGGACAGCAAACTTATCTGTCATCACTGGCTTCAGATTGTTGTTTGCTGACATCCAACCCCAGTTCATTACGTTCATCTCGTTCTCCTTTCCCATCCATGCCATTATTTGGAAGTAAACTCTGAAAGAGTGAAATTTGGTAGACGATGCTGTAGGGGGTAAACGTTCTGGAGCAACAAACGCATTTGATGAAACAATTTTTTTGGTTAAAATGCGAGATCGCGTAGTTGTCAATGACTCGCCACCTTTGCCACCAAAAAGTACAACCATTGCCTGGATTCCAATCTTTTGAATAAGTTCTCTTTCTTGGTTTGGAATAAGAAACTGATCAGCACAAGAAATCATTACAGAATGACCATTTATAATTTTTTCAAAGGCAGCCTTTTTTCCAACTCCAAAGATGCGAGAAGTACTATCGCAACCAGTAAAGGCGTGAACGAAAAGCAACTGACAGCATGTGTTTTTTCCCAAGCGTGCCTGAAGGCTGTTGATGTGATACGCAATCTTTGCACAGCTTGGTTTATCCGATCGGAAGTAGAGGTCTTTGATATCAGCATTAGCACAGAAAAGAAGCAAAACTAAGAGATCTGTGTCTTCTCCAATCACGTTGGTAACATCATAATGAGCTGCTTTAACTGCAACCTTCGCAATGTCTGCATCAGCATCTCCAAGTGAATTGATGACATGGCATCCTTTCTTTTGCATTTTAACACTGATCATATCAATGATGTTCTGCTTGTTGGTTGGCCTAGACAGAAAATCTTCTTTTTTGCCAACAAATTTTGTTTCAGCAGTAAAGTTAACAATAGGACAAACTTTATGTCTTGTTCGTCTTTCATGAGTGTTGTCTTTGATTGATGGGCCTCTGGTATAACCATCAAAAACTACAGTTGCTAAGCCATAATGCCGAATAGTAAAATCCGCATATGATTCAGCTATTTCTCCGTAACTGTCTCCTTTTGTCCATGGTATTCGATGTAGTAACGACCCTCCATCCAGGACATAATGTTCATTACGATGATTGCATTCAGTTTGAGCCTCACTTATCATATAATCCGATATGGCGTGAGCAAGCTGTGGTTTGTTAGGTTTTCGAAGTACATTGGTTGCTTCAAAAAGCGCCGGAGGATACGGGCTAAGCTCAAAATCCAAAACATTTTCCAGAGACAAATCATCGGTTTTTGCCACAACAAGCAGCCGCTGAAACAACAAGGCCGGGTTGATACTTCGATCAGAAGCTACTGTAATAGCTGATTCGTCACCTAGCGTTACAGCTTTATTTTTTCGTTTAAAAGAATAGGTAAATGTACACTGTCCGATCATAGCTTCAGTTATACTTCTTCCAACAGACTCGAACTCAACAACATTAACATTCGGATTTGCCACGACACCAGTGATTATATTTCGCAGTGAAGGGTCTTCGGAAAAGGGAGAGTAAGACGTTAATTTTGTCTTGAGCTTTTCTAAATCCATATTGTCTCGCTTCAGTCTTGCTTTGGACAAATCTTTGTGCTGTTCACAAGTGGTATAAGACAGGCTGTTGAGTTTCTGCATGGCCTTATTATATTCGGCTGTGATGGGAGCTGACATTATCCAAAGAGCTCTTTGCTCTTCAGTCATACCACTTCCTCGTGTTAGTCCGCCAGAAGTTTTTTAGGGACCTCATTAAGGTTTTCTCAATTGCAAGATCTGAGCTAACACCTGCCCAGTACTGATTAGAGAATGCAGCAGCTATCCAGCTAAACCCACTTTCCGAGTATCTATCTATTTACGCAACAATGCAATTTTTGTCGTCATAACCATCGTTATCAATGCACCAAATAGTGTTGCCAAAATTACTTGAAAAATCGCATAGGAGAGTGATGGCCTCAAACCTGCTCAAACACCAGTGCTTGCTGTTGTTTGAAAAGACGTGGATTTTACCTGCATCTGCCACAACAAATTTATAACATCCATTAGCTTGCAAATAAGGCTAAAAATACCAAAATAAAATTAAACTAATACGTTAAGCTCAGAAGTTTATGTAAACGTAGGAACACTAAATTGGAAATTTGGTTTACTTTATGTAAACATATTTTGCTCGTTTTCGTAATGCTAGGTTAAGAAATTACGTCACCTTTATGACGTCATTGCTATGACGTCATAGTGACATCATGTCGCTTTCTGTTATATGGCTTGAGCAATGTTCTGAGTAAAAGTCTTGCCTAATATGTTTGGCAATAACAGCACTTCTTAGCTCTACAATGACAATTATTTAGGCGTGATTGTGACGTCACAATTACCTCCAATGACGTCATTGTCATCTTGCAATCGTTAAACAATCACCACTGCATTAAAAACATTTGAAAAACTTAAGCTACACAAGATATACAACCAATTATCAGTAAATTATAGTTTCGCCACTAGGGGGCGATAGACTAATTTTTTGGAGGCCGATTTTTCCCCTTTCCGGCCGCCTGATTTTGGTAGAATTTTAGTACGTTACTTGATACACCCAATACTACCAAAAATCGTTGAAAAACGTTTTCTAGCAATTTTTTGGGGGTTAGGGCCTTTTTTTTCATATCTTTACTGGACTATGAGTGGATTAATGACTAACTAATACTGATTAACTGCAACATCTTGACAGATAGCTGAGGGCTGCCGATGAGAGCTAAAAGTTCGAAACAGCGCTGTCCAGCTCTGTGCTTAATACTGATTAATTAACAAATACTGAAATCCCATCTCCATTTTTTTGATGAAGTCAATGTTAAGCATTTTTAGTGGTTAAATTTGCTAATTTTGGCAATTTTTTGAAGTTGTTACTGACTTGTAAGTTCTATCTTTGACAAATTAACCCCCCCAAAAAACTCTAAATGTTTTAAAAGTAGCTTTAAATCATGTTGGAGCCGTGTCATTGCAAAAAAAAGGCTCAGAAGTGCGAAAAACGTGATAATTTCTTTATTGTACATTTTAGTCGACAGACCAATGGGGGGAGGGGGGGGGGGTTGAACAGAGGCGTCACTAAAAATGGTGGCACCCGAGGCGGGATTTTGTAGTGGCACCCTTTATCGACCAAAAAATAGGTGAAGACCACAGAAAAAAAAAAGGTCTTCGCTGCAAAACGATCGAGTTGGTTTTCAATTCGAAAGTATGTGATGACAAAAAAAAAAGGTCTTTGCCGACCAATCAGTGGGTTTTCGGTCTCAAAAGAAAAACAGCAACAAATGGTGTCACCCCAAAATGATGACACTCGGGGCGGGCCGCCCCCCTAGCGACGCCACTGGGTTCGAACCCCCAAACCCCCCTGCGTACACCCTTGACTGAAACTGAAGATTTAATTGATTTTCAATCAGATTTCGGCATAAAAGCATTATTAAAGAGACACGATAATTATACTGACTTTTGGGTGCACCTACAAAATGTGCCAGAATACAGAAGAATAGCTAAAAAACCATTTTCTCTTTTCATTCAAATGCCCACAACGTATTTATGCGAAAATGGTTTTTCTTTTTTGTGTGAAATCAAATCTCGCAAAAGAAATTCAATCACACACATCGATTCATTAATGACCGATGAGGGGGCAATTAAAAAGGATATCATTCCTCGGTTTGGAATGTTGGTTTATAATATTATGCAGCAGCAAAAAAGTCATTTAAGATAATTTCTTGAATTTGTTGTGTGTTCTGTCTTGTGTTATTTAACTTATTTTTAGTGCAGACTGTAGTGCAATTGTCTTTTTGCATGTTAATTTAAGTGTGACTTTTTGCCTCATTTTAAATTTTAAGCACAGGGTGCATAAGCTTGTTGCAAGATTTTTTAGCGTGCACCATAAAGAAAAAGGTTAAAGAGCACTGATCTAGACTTTACGTCATGCAAAACGGGTTGAATATTCAATTTTTATGTTCATAAAGTTTCATAAAATATACGTACCTTTGTGACGCAACAGCTAAGTTAGTGACGAAATGGTGTTGAGCATTTTCATCAACACCATTGCAAAACCTCATGTAAAAAGATAGCTGGGTCATTCCATTATAAGACAGTCAAAATTTTCAAATTTTGTAACCCACCCTCTCAGATTTTTTTCATACTTAGATATATGAAAGCCATTAAAAAATAATGAAGGTTACAAAAAACGGCATCAAAATTCATCAAGCGGTTTTCGAGTTATGATGGTTTCAATATTACCACTTGAGGGCACTGTTCGGCAGTCCCAAATTTTTTAATTTACGTAAAAATCTTTATCCTTATGCTATCGAAACAAGCAAACTATCAATTCTGATAGATTTTGAGGTGAGGAATTCAACAATGAAGTTAGTTTTTGGAAAATCGCAAAGGTAAGTGGTCAAAATGTAGATTGAAAATTTTTTGAGTGCCCGATTTCATTTCCGATTATCTCAGAAGGGCAAAAAAAATTTTTAATCCAATCATTGCCAAAATCTCAAGAATAGATCACTGTTTGACATATTTAAGTTTGGTTAATGTTATTTGTTGCATATTTCTGTAATTGGTTTTGAAACATAGCTAATAACTAACATTGATTTTTTTGTGATTTTCTGAATTTTTTGGAACACATGTATTGAATAGTATCCTATAAAATAATAATAGTTGCAAAAAATGAAGTAATCACTTTGTATACACTTAGTAAATCTGGTGATCAGCAAAAATTTTGATTTTAACCCTTAAATTGTTGGTGGTTAGTATAGGTCTAGCTAGGCTAATACAGTTTTGCTTCAAGTTATTTCCCAAGTGAAAATTAGTCAAGTGACAAACATTGACTATTACGGGTATGGAGAGAGCTAGATTTCTGCCATCCTTTTTCAATTGCTTACCTCTGGGAGCACTCTTGTAAAGTTTTAACCTCTAAAATGGGTGGATTACCATAAATTGGAGTGTTTGGCACAAATTCTCAAATGATTGGGTATATTCTCAAGTAAATGGGTATGACACAAGATTTTCTCCCTTTACGTAATGGCACTTTCTGCAGGGGTGATAATTAAATGGGATTCTTTATCAATTAGTTGCAAATAGTCAACTTGCCCTTTTGATACATACTTTACAGTTCAGATTTCATTTGAACAGCTAGCATGAAACAAGGTAAACTAATCAGTTGCTGTTGAGTGGCAGGAAACCTAAAATGGCTTCCTTATATGTGACAAGTTAAACAGATAAATCATATAAAAATAGTGTAATGTGCATGTTAAGTACTGCAGACTACAGTAAAGCCTTGATATTTATCTAACAGAAACTACAATTGGTTTGCTAGCAAATAAGCAACTTTGAACAAGATTATTTAAAAAGCAAATTACCGGTACCGCTTTTGCTACAGTACAATAAAATAAATGCAAGTAACGTAAGCTCTTGCTTGGTTTATTTTAGTGAAATCGTTGCACTTAACACTTTAATCGCACACACATTATTAATTGCAATTAACATTTCTTAATCGAACGCAAGTTCGTTCGAAGCTCGAACACGGTTTGCGATTCTTTTGGAGCAAAATGTTTGGTTCTCTTTTAGCAAAAATTTTTACCACGCTTGTCGCGCTTTCGGGTATCACAATTCACAAGTATTACCCTGAGCTGTAAGAAAGCAAGGTCAAAAATTTTGTTTTAGTTTTTTTATAGATCTTTAGTTCTTTTATGTTTCACACAAAAAAGTCCATAGTTTTAGCCGGTGCAGTTTGCGAGATATTCGCGATTGAAAAATGCATTTGTAACAAACGGCTACGTGAATTATTGTTAACGTAACGATTGAAATAATTACAATCCTTAAATCAATCTTTGTAAATTGAATGATTGAAAAAAAACATGAATTGCAATTGAATTGATGATCTCTGCGATATTTGTTATGTAAGAAAACTGAGATGCAATGCAGAATAGAACAATAGATGTGATTTTTTTACGATAAATTAAAAGTTTTTCAATGCGATAAACTCGTCACTAGCTTCCGATGATAAATTTTTTTGGTTAAGTAGGTTTGTTATCTCAAACAACATAAAGTGAAGCTCAGCCAGCGCAAGACTTTAGTTTAAATACGCATTGTGATTGTGACATAACCAATACTAAAACATTCTCAAACTTTTACCTAAAATGTGACTTTGGACAAAACAGAAAACAAACAACAGAACTAATGACAAAAATTGGAAGATAATTTTGTTAAATTTTTATAATGGATAAAGGATGTTGATTTTTTGTTTGTTTTGATGAGATATTTCTGGAAAGAAAAGCATGCAATGCGATTGCCATCCCACAATAAAAGGTATCTATTACCTCAATCTGATTTAAAAATCGCACACAAGAACTGGATTTTTTCGAAATACGATATTATGCAAATTTGGTAGCGCGCACTTTTTCGAAATTAAACAACATAAAAATGCACTCTGCCATTTTGGTTCGGGCAAGTTGAGATCTCCTTGGGCAAGTAAATATTTATTATAACTTCCCCAACGGGCAAGTTGCTAAAAAAGTTAATTTTGACCACTGCTGTATATATACCGCAAAGTGTATTTAGTGCTAAGTACCAAATGAAATTAGATAAGTGGAATTCAAAAGACTTACTTAGCAGTAAATACACTTTGGAGTATATCCAGTAAATGCAACATATTACTAGCAAACCAATTGTAGTTTCTGTTAGATAAATATCAAGGCTTTACTGTAGTCTGCAGTACTTAACATGCACATTACACTATTTTTATATGATTTATCTGTTTAACTTGTCACATATAAGGAAGCCATTTTAGGTTTCCTGCCACTCAACAGCAACTGATTAGTTTACCTTGTTTCATGCTAGCTGTTCAAATGAAATCTGAACTGTAAAGTATGTATCAAAAGGGCAAGTTGACTATTTGCAACTAATTGATAAAGAATCCCATTTAATTATCACCCCTGCAGAAAGTGCCATTACGTAAAGGGAGAAAATCTTGTGTCATACCCATTTACTTGAGAATATACCCAATCATTTGAGAATTTGTGCCAAACACTCCAATTTATGGTAATCCACCCATTTTAGAGGTTAAAACTTTACAAGAGTGCTCCCAGAGGTAAGCAATTGAAAAAGGATGGCAGAAATCTAGCTCTCTCCATACCCGTAATAGTCAATGTTTGTCACTTGACTAATTTTCACTTGGGAAATAACTTGAAGCAAAACTGTATTAGCCTAGCTAGACCTATACTAACCACCAACAATTTAAGGGTTAAAATCAAAATTTTTGCTGATCACCAGATTTACTAAGTGTATACAAAGTGATTACTTCATTTTTTGCAACTATTATTATTTTATAGGATACTATTCAATACATGTGTTCCAAAAAATTCAGAAAATCACAAAAAAATCAATGTTAGTTATTAGCTATGTTTCAAAACCAATTACAGAAATATGCAACAAATAACATTAACCAAACTTAAATATGTCAAACAGTGATCTATTCTTGAGATTTTGGCAATGATTGGATTAAAAATTTTTTTTGCCCTTCTGAGATAATCGGAAATGAAATCGGGCACTCAAAAAATTTTCAATCTACATTTTGACCACTTACCTTTGCGATTTTCCAAAAACTAACTTCATTGTTGAATTCCTCACCTCAAAATCTATCAGAATTGATAGTTTGCTTGTTTCGATAGCATAAGGATAAAGATTTTTACGTAAATTAAAAAATTTGGGACTGCCGAACAGTGCCCTCAAGTGGTAATATTGAAACCATCATAACTCGAAAACCGCTTGATGAATTTTGATGCCGTTTTTTGTAACCTTCATTATTTTTTAATGGCTTTCATATATCTAAGTATGAAAAAAATCTGAGAGGGTGGGTTACACGCTATGACTGTCTTATAATAGAAAGACCCAGCTGGATTATAGAAACATTAGAAAATAGAAATGACATTTCCGTTAATTAGCGTCACCTGGCGAATATTTGCTCAAAGTGGCGGAAAAGTCAAGTCACAGCATTGAACAATGCGCATGGTCCAGCACCCAGCAGTCCAGATCCATGGCCACATGCTCTGTACAGCTATTAGCCTATAAGGCTTACCGGTATGCGGTGTCACAGCATAGTCACTAAATCACAACGCAATATAGGCCTACTAAGTTGTTAGTTAAGTAGATAACAACGTAATGTAATATTTCAGATTTAGTGACTAAAACAGCAGTTCAGCATTCTAGCAGCTAGAGTTCATCCATATTGGAAAGACCGTAGGTTGCGCGGAGGATATTTTTTTTAGTCTTTTTGTTGCGCGGATTAACGACTCCTCTGGGCAGTCTGCTGCGCGGAATGGAGCAAATAGTAGTTGCTCCTATTTGGGCGATTGATCATCAATTGGGTAATAAGCTTCAATTTAAGCAGTGAACTTGAAATATTTTAGGACTTTCAGAGCATTGACTCTTCATTACGTAAACTAGAAACAGACGAGCGGAAAAAAAAGAAAAGAGGATTGAAGAAAAAACGTTTGCTCTTGTTGAAAAGGTTTTCTGCGGTCACGCGTATTTGACTGATTTGATTGGACATATTAGTAAAACGAGTGAACCGTGAAGAAAATTGTCACGCTGATTGGACGAATCGGCATATTCTAGAACAAATGCACTGTGAAGAAAATAGACAAAACAGTCGCGAAAGCACTTTAGTGCAAATTATGTCTTTCCGTCCTCAAAACCGAGTGAAGACCAATAAAAAGTCTTCTCCGAAAATTGAAGAGTTTTTGTCTCCGAAATCAAGTGAAGACCAACAAAAAAAAGAAAAGTTCAGCACAATTTGGGACTAAATTCGGCCGGAATTTGTTGGATTTATTCGGGTTGACAATCCCTTTTTCGTCTGATCAACCAGCGCTCAAATCTCGATGGGGGGACGCTGAATCTCGATGGGGGGACGCTAAATTTCGATGGGAGGATGCTAACTCTCGATGGGGGTGCGCTTCCCCCGCATCCCTCTACAATTTAAGTCGTGCTTTGGTCTCTAAAGATAATTGGAGTGCACTAAATTTTGTAGCCGGGGGTTCGGGGCAAAGTCGTCAGCCGCCAGCCGCCAGGGGCTTTCAGACTCAGTCCCCAGCCGCCGCTGACGAAATAGGCCTACTGAGGTTATAAAGCTAAAAATCGTTAATTTTATACTCATTTTTGCTAAAAATTACGCTTATCAACTGTATCCGTACATAAATGTTTTCCGCAAATCTTAGTCTACACCAACGAGATGGCTTGTGTCGTGGGAAGTTCAATACTCCGTCGAGTCACATCAAAGATTCAAAAAAATGCTTACCTTCGCATTTCGTCAAAGTATGACGTCAAACAAACTAACTCGAGAAGTAATTCGAAAAAACAGCTTTATTTTATCAAACAATACTTCTTCATAGAAAAGTCTGCCTCGCAGAACCCACAGAGAGTGTACTTCTACACTAAGTGTTCTTTCCACCTTTGCGCTACAACACAATTTCTTAGCCTACCAGACATAAGCGTAGCCTGGATTTTGATTGGGGGGAGGGAAACCACAAATTAGACTTCATGTAATGATCTCATCAAAAATATTCAAAAGAGAAACTTTTTCTGGGGCAAAGATATAGTAGAATGGAAGATAAAGCCGCGGCCTGTGTTTGGCAATTAAAGCTGGATTTTGCTAAAGAAAAAAGCTTTAAACCAAAGTTAAAAAGTGCAAATGTTAAAGTTTGGGAGACGTGTTGAGTAAACAAGTGTAACTCAAATGCATCATAGACGAAAGTCTAAAGGCGGAGCCCACAGCGCTCAAAGATTTAGTATTTTTTTGGAAAAATAACTTAATTTTAGGCCTATTCGATAAAAATTATTGCTTTTGGAATGTGGCATAAACGTTTGCAGTGCAAAAACATGATTAAATTGGGGAACGGTTATGTGGGAGTTGGCTAATGATAAAATTTCAGTTCTCTCATTTACAAGCTGGTACCGAAAAAGTAAATCATAAAATCCTATAGTTCAATGAAACTCACAAAGAGTAATCCATTTATGGAGAAATATTTAAGAGTAATAATTAATAGAGAAAAATTATTGGTGGGGGGAGGGCCAGTGGAACAATATTTGAGTCCAATCGATTGGTAATAAGTAATACTGAATAGCCACCCCCTCCCACCCTCTATGCCTGAGTAATTAACTGTAGATTTTAAAATCAAACCTCTATTCAGCATGTTTCCAACAAGCGATCAAATTTGATTGCTTGGTTTTGGCTATTTTAAAAGTTTTTACTGATTTGTGAGTTAAATTTTTGACAATTTAGCGCCCTCCTCTTTATGTAATTGTTTCAAAAATTGCATTAAATCCTTTTTAGTCCATTCCAGTATGCTAAAGATTTCCAATCAAATTAAACATCAGAGGTCAGGCGCGTAGCCAGAAATTCGCAATGGGAGGCTGTGTTTGGGGGTCTGGGGGCCAAGCCCCCAGCTGCCGGAGGCACGAGGGTTTAGAGGCTCGGGGGTCAGAGGGTGTTGCCCCAAGCGCTTGAAAATTTTGCGTTTTTTTGCTAATATAACTCAATTTTAGGGCTATTTTGATAAAAATTAATGCCTTTAAAGCGTAACATAGAAATTGGTAGTGCAAACATGATTAAACTGGTTGCATAAATGGGCGATGTGGGGGGTGGCTAATGGTAAAATTTTAGTTCTCTTGTTTAGTTGCTGGTAAATCATAAAATCCTATAATTCAATAAAACTCACGCGGAGTAATCTATTTCGTCTATATTTTATGGAGAAAAATGATTGGGGCGGGGGCTAATGGAAAAATATTCAAAAGATGCTACAGGTAATTAACTAATATTGAATAGCCCCTTTCGCTATTTTTGAGTTTATCTCGTACATTTGTTGATAAAACCTATATTCAGCATTTTTACGCAAGCGATCAATTTTGATTGCTTATTTTTTGCCATTGGTCAAAGTTTTCATTGATTTGGTAGTTTTATTTTTGACAATAATTAGCCCCCCTCCTGAATATATATTTCAATAAACGCTTTAAATCTTTTTTTAGTCCATTCTAATGCAAAAAACAGTGCCAGAAGTGCTAAAAACGTGGTATTTTTCTTATTCTGCGTTTTGGTCGACAGGCCAATGTGGGGGGCTATTGCCCCTCCTTCGCCCCCCTCTGGCTACGCTACTGTCAGAGGTGGAGTCCTCGAGGACGTCCTTGGCCTCGAGGACACATTTTGAAATTCTTGGCCTTGGCCTCGAAGGCAGTAGCGTACGCAGGATTTTGAAAACGGGGGGCCAGAAACTTCAGAAAAGTTGAGAGCAACATAGTTCTGAAGTTGAAATTGCCGCACTCAAATTTCGTCCGATTTTTCTCCCAAAATCAGCTAAAGAGCAAAAAAAAAGAAGGTCTTCACTCAAATTTCGTAAAGCAGAACAAAAGGTCTTCACTCAGATTCAGAATCAGGTGATTTCGAGCCCAAAGTCTGTTGCCCAACTTGCAAAGGGGGGGGGGGGGGCATGCCTCGATTTTGCTCACTTTTCTATGCAATTTTGCAATCTTGGCATTGGCCATGGCCCAATGCCACCCCCCTAAATACGCCCCTGCTCGAAGGTCAAGTTCTTGGCCTTGGCCTCGAAGCTTCAAGTCTTCGAAAATTGCCCTGACCTCGGCTCGAGGACAGCATTATTTTTTGAACCGTTGAAATTTTGTTGGAAAATGCCAGAAACCTCGCGGAAAATTTGGGAAGACCTTTATTGTTTTCCTCAATTGGAGATGGCCTGAAAAAAATTTAGGACCTTTTTTTTTCGAGAACATTTGCGCCTACGTCCTTGGTCTCGAGAGGGTCTGTCCTCGGAAGGGCTGTCCTTGGCCTTGGCGTCGAGTCTTGTGTCCTCGACTGCACCTCTTTTAAGCATATTATTTTGTTTTGTATGCTCGATTGGTATCATAAAATGATGTCATTCCAAAATGGTGACACCTGGGGGGGCGCCCCTCCAGCGTTACCACTGGACTTGAAGGCTTACTACATTTTGTTTGTTTGGCGGTGTTGCATCTTAACTAGACAGAACTATACGCCAGCAGCAGTGGCGGATTTAGGGGGGGGGATGGGGGGGATGCATCCCCCCCCACCAGCCTAAAAGTAAAGATTTTGGCCGAAAAATCAGCCTCTATTTCGAATAATTCGGCTCCATTTCGGGATGCATCCCCCCCACCGAAATAAACGTAACGAATCCGGCGAAAAATCAGTCTCAATTTTAGTGAAGATCTTTTTTTTTTTTTTTTTTTTTTGGAGACCACCTGAATTTGGGCGAAAAAAACGTTTGAATTTCCGATTTCGGCCGAAAAATCACTCTCAATCCGAATTTTTGAGGTTTTGTGCTTCAAATCCCCCCCCACCAAAATTTTCTGGATCCGCCACTGGCCAGCAGTACACAGCGCTCCTGAGAGCCACATTAACCAATAGGCGAAGTGGCCAATTGTCCAGGGCCCCGCACGCTTTTAAAGTGTCCAAGGTCAAGCTCCAAATACGCGGAAATCAAGCCCTTTCCACACTCGAAGAAATTTTATTGTTTTAGAAGCAAACTTTTTTGTGCCGCTGAATTTTGGGTCCCCCTCAATGTTGAAATGCTAGTTGCGCCCCTGCTAATCAGTAGCCTGGACAGTCGCTAACACTTATGGTGAAGAATATACTTACCAAGGGGCACCAAAATGAAATGAAGCGGAGCGTTTGGTCAAGAATAGCCTAGTTGTGATCGCTCGGACTTTCATCTTTCAAAGTCGATCCGTTGCAGCGCACTGTTTCAACTCTTAAGCTCGACCTGTCTTTCGTCATGAAACAATTCCATGCAGCGTAATTTCATTGTTTCGGAGAGTTGCGAGATGCGGCCGAACATGCAAGTCAAACAAAATAAGAATAACCAAAAGTTTGGATACAAAAATTTGAAAGAGACGAAAACAAAGGACTGAATGAAAGAGACGAAAACAAACCACGTGCGGAAACTACTTTATATAGTACGGTAGCTTATGACGTCACAAATGCGACACGATAATAATGAGAAACATGTAGAATGTATTGGGCAATGCACCGCTACTGTACAAAATTGTTTCATCTTCTCTTCTCTCTTACCTCAGCTGTTATATCTTCTCTTTCAGATTGATATTTACAAAGGAAGTGCAGTGGGCTACAAGTGCAAAAAGGTCGCGCATCGACAAAATTCGACCCAGTGCGATCGGCATCTATGAAAACCAGTAGAAGTTTGACGAATCAAACTCCGACAACCCGCATCGTAATCAAAACTAACGTGGACCAAATCCAGCGCGCTGATTGGTAAAGCATAATAAGCTGCGTAGACGTCGCACAAAAACTTGCCCCGATGCAAATTTCGCAAGAGGGATTTTATGCACGGTCCAAATTTTGTCCGCAGAGTCCGCAGGGTTTTGAGATCAATTCTTTACATCGATCATTTTTTTACACTGATCATTCGCTTGTGGCGCATTCATGTTCGCGCTTCCGAAACTCGCACTGCGCAATGGAAATGTAAGCTGCGTTTAGTTATAGGCACTAGAATTAACCTGCTACGTAACAGGGTTTTTAATAGCAATTTGGTCAAATGTTTGTCATGAATAATATTTCAAAATTGTGTATATGTAATAGTTGAAATAGTGATGCCGATAGCGGCGCACCTGTTTGATCACCGCACAACGTTTGAACTGAACTGAACGTGCAGTGCGCGCGCCGCACAAAGTTTCCAAACTTTTTTTGTAGTGCGGTCATTGCGGTGCATTGTACAAGCAGAACCTTTGAGGCACAATATGGGCAGCGGACGCATATTTGCTGCTCGCGACAATATAATCCGCGCAGAATTTCAAGTTAAATGCAACGCAGCAGCTTTTGTCATTAAAAATCAGACGGTCAAACTTGTCGGTTTAGTTTATGTTAGTTGGTTTTAGTTATAGTTGATTAACATGAAATTCTGCGCGGATTATTTTAAACTTCGCGGAAAACTGCGCGGATTGGAGATAATAACAGAGAGCTTTGCGCGGAGGATAAATCCTCCGCGCAAGGCATTCTTTCCAGTCTGGGAGTTCATAAGCCTGGGTACCGGTATGTTTGGCCTACCAATCGGTACTGCACCGGTAGCTAACCTAGTGGTATCCAAAAAGAGGAGAGGTGATACTGATATTCCTTGGAACAGCACCTATACTAGGCTGCAAAATTTTGTGATTATCATTATCTGTTATGGAGTTAAGGTAGCTGAAGAAAGAAGGCTCCCAATAGTTACGGTCAGTGATGGAGTCGAGTACTCAACTTCCGAGTACGAGTACCGCAACAAACTTCGAGTACGAGTACTGATATTGAAAAATGTACTCGAGTACGAGTACCATAAAAAAGTTCGAGTACGAGTACTTTTACCAGTTTAGAAAAAAAAAATTTTAAGTTGTAACAGCTCAAAATTTGTCGCAAAAACATAAACGAATACGTTTTTTTTCTGTGAGTGGGATGTTAAGAAGGCGCACAACTGCAGGCGACAATTTTCTGCTAAGTTACACGCAAAATTACTGTTATATTTTAGCCTAAACAAATTAGGTACCTTGACGTTGAAAGCAAGTGCACGTTTTTTTGCGCGTCGGAAAAAACCTTGGCTTGCAGAAGCAGCAAATTGCTCGTTGTTGCAAGAAGTTCTGTTGCAGTCGCAGAAAAATGTTTAACTCTAAAACTGAGCAAAGAATTAATATGAAATTTTTGGTGAAATTCAAGCTTTGATAAAAGTTTACGGCAAAGAATGCATGTCAAGAATCCGCGTTTTTGAATGGCACAAAAGATTTCATGAAGACCAAACCATTGGCATAGCCAGGATTTTTGATTGGGGGGGGCCCAAACCACAAATCATCTGCAATGACGTCATCAGAAATTTTCGAAAAAGTATTTTTTGTGGGGCAAAGATATCGTAGAATGGAAGATCTGAAGCCGTAGCCTAATGGCACTTTGCCAGGATTTTGGTAAAGGGAGAGGGCGAAAACTAATTGTTGAAAAGTGTAAATATCTAACTTGGAAGATGTGTTGAGTAAGCTAGTGTACTCAAACGTATCAGAGACAGGGGTCTGGGGGCTTTGTCTCCAGCCGCCGGTGGCTATGGGGGTCTGGGGGCAAAGCCCCCAGCCGCTGGGCGATTTTTGTAAGTTTTTGGAAAGAAAGCTAGCCTATTTAAATCCCATTGGATCACATTTCGCACAAGTTCAAAGCCATTTCAAACAACTAGATTTTTAACATTTCAAAGCCAATCGAAAAAATTTAGTTGTTCAATGCTCTTTTTGCAATTAAATCCCAAAACACGTTCAGAATCTTGCATTATGGTGTAAAATTTTAATTGTATAATATATAAGTGATTTGGTCTATAGGGGGAAGTAACGAACATTGCCTCCTGCAATACTTAAGCAGTAAATAATTAAGTTCATAATAACGTTAAACGAGGGCCTGGGGTGGCAACTTTTAGGTCAAAACTCTTAGATTTCTCACAGGTTTTGCATATAAATTGTTAAAAATTTGCATTAAGGGGCCCCTGGCCCGGGAACCTTGGTCGTCAGTCATGGGCCCTTGGGCTCCCTGGTTGCCAGTTAGAGGCCCCGTAGCCCCTTGTTGTCGGTTAGGAGCCCAGGCCCCCTGGTTGTTATTAGGGGCCCTGGGGCTCCCTGGTCGTGAGTTAAGGGCTCTGAAGCCCCCTGGTTGTCAGTTAGGGACTCCAGGACCCCTTGGTTGTTGGTCAGGGGCCCTGGGGCCCCTTGTTCGTCAGTTAGTAGGGCTCCGGGGCCCCTTGTTGTCGGTTAAGGGGCTACTGGCCCCCTGGTTGTTGGTTAGGGGCCCCCTGGTTGTTAGTTAGGGGCCCTGGGGCCCCCTGGTTGTTGGTTAGGGGCCTCGGGGCCCCCTGGTTATCAGTTAGGCACTCCTGGGCCCCCTGGTTGTTGGTTAGGGGCCCTGGGGCCCCCTGGTTGTCGGTTAGGGGCCTGAGCCCCCCTGGTTGTCAGTTAAGGGGCCCCCTGGTTGTTGGTTAAGGGTCCCTTGGTTGTTAGTTAGGGGCCCTGGGCCCCTGGTTGCCCCCTGCTTTTCAGTTAGGGGTCCCGGACCCCCTGGTTGTCGGTTAAGGATTCCAGGGCCCCCTAGTTGTTAGTATTGGCCCCCTGGTTGTTAGTTGGGGGCCCGCGGGACTCACTTGTTGTCATTAATATTATTGTTAATTACTGTTATGTGCGTAATAACTGAAAAAAAACTGCAACTAAACATCTCCAGGCTATGTTGTCGTAGCTTTTTGTCGTTAGTGGTATTTTGATTGGGGAGGGGGCCGGGCCCCCCCTGGCTACCCCTATGGGCCAGACTGATGTTGGAGATTATGAACGTTCACGACGCCCAACCATATCAAAAACCACTAACAATAACCGAGAAAGTGAAAAAATTGTCCGAGAAGATCGTCGGCTTAGTTTTCGACTGATAGCAGAGAGGATGTCCATTGACAAAGAAACAGTGTGGCAAGTACTAAATGAAAATCTGCGTATGACAAAGGTCTGTGCACAAGTTGTTTCAAAGCTTTTAACTAGCGATCAAAAAGAAAAAACGCCAAGAGATTTGCGCTGACATTTCAAAACAAATTGAAGAAAATCCTAAATTTATAGACAGTGTGATAACTGTACATGCGATGAGAGATGAATTTTCCAGTACGACCCAGAGACAAAGAGGCAGTTCATGCATTGGAAAACTGCAAACTCACCTCGAATTAAAAAAGCAAAATAAAGCACAATCAAAGTTCAAGGCAATGTCAATTGTTTTTTTTTTATGTCAAGGGTGTTGTCATGTTCATTTTTTTTTATGAAAATTCGAATGAAACGCTGTGTTGATGCTAAGGGAGAATACATCAAAGGGGAAACGAAATAAGACGACCTTTTTTCCTTCAATAAAATTGTTTCATGTCTCCAGTCTTGTTATTTAATAGCGACACCTCGTATATTGTATGCTCGCAAAAGCTCTCAAAAACTTGTTGTGGGTAATCATGTTTGGAGTAGAGGACTTTGAGTGCAAAAAAGTCGCCCGTGTAAATGCGGCTTTAGAAGTACTTTTAAAATTCAAATTTACTGCTGAATAGAAATTTATTTTTCCCCGCACCACTGTTTTGCTTGGTGGTAGTTCGGTTAAGAAATTGACTAAGCTCTATGACTTAACAAAATTGTTATGCTTTGGACTTGCTAATACCGTCATCCATCAATTTTTCTAGCTTATGCGAATCTTGTACTTTTGCTGTTTTAGGTGAATGCGGCTGTGTTTGGAAACCATGACTTCGATTTTGGTGTTGAGCATGCGGAGAGTTGCATTAAGCAAATGAACAGCTGCACTTGGCTGCTTGGAAATGTGCTCGATAAACTCGCGCAAACAAATTTAGCAAGTGGCAGAAACATTTTCATGTTGACACGAAAAAGTGGTTTAAAGGTTAGAAATGATTGATTTTCCTAAGATTCTGTGTTTTCGGCAACAATGGCTACTTCGCTAGCCAAAAGAAATAAGTAGAATTTTTATGCCGTGCAGTTATACATGTTATTATACCTTTTTACATGAGGCGTTGCAGTGACGTTCATGAAAATAAAATCAACACCATTTCGCAGAGGTGGGCAACCGCTCCTTCCAAAGCAGTGTCGTTCCCGTTCCAGAAAAAAGGAGTGCGCTCTCGCTCCTTTCGATGCCTTGTAATGAGTGATATATGTACGATTACATTATTGGTGTATAGTAGAGCGATTACTGACTAAACTTTCGACCAGTAGCGTAGCCAGGGGGGTGGGGGGGCTGTAGCCCCCCCCCCCCCCATTGGCCTGCCGACCAAAATGCAGAATAAGGAAAATAGCACGTTTTTAGCACTTCTAAGACTCTCTTTTGCACTGGATTAGACTAAAAAATGATTTAAAGCATAGTTTGAAACGTTTATTTGGGGGGGGGGGGGGGCTAATGGACTGCCGACCAAAATGCAGAATAAGTAAAATACCACGTTTTTAGCATTTCTAAAAGTGTCTTTTGCACTGGATTAGACTACTTTGAAACTGTTATTTAGGGGGGGCTGATAAACTGCCGACTAAAATGCAGAATTAGGAAAATACCACGTTTTTAGCCAGTAGCGTAGCCAGGGGCAGCGCGGGGGCTATAGCCCCCCCCCCCCATTGACATGTCGACCAAAATGCAGAATGGGAAAAACACTACATTTTTAGCACTTTGAGACTGTTTTATGCACTGGAGTGGACTAGATAGTGATTTAAAACATCTTTTGAAACATATGTCCGGGGGGGGGGGGGGCTAATTTGTCAAAACTAAAACCAACAAATAAATGAAACCTATGATAAATGGTAAGAAATAAGCAATCAAATTTGATCGCAAGTGTAAAAATGCTGAACATAGGTGTCGTCAACAAATATACTATAAACTAAGAAATAGAGGGGGGGGGGGGGGCAGTAGGGCGGAGTGAAAAATAAAAATTTTTGAATTTAAAAAAGTGGTCTTGATATATGACCCCAAATACCATATGAAATACTTCTATCACAATTTTGAGTTCTTGCACCCTCTAGTGGTCGTGCAATTTGATCGAACGGGTCTAAAATAGCCAATTTTGCCATATCTCATTAACTACATATGGTAGAAAGCTAGTTTTTAGCTTAAAACTTGCAGAAACAGCACATTTATATCTCCATTAAAAAGAACTGTGCCATAAAAACGTACAGAAAAAAAGTTACAGCCAAATTATTGATTACAGATTTACTGATTATTGATGAGTTTTCAGTGCTCAACTTCAAACACATTGCAATTCACATTGGAATTGAAAATAAGCCAGATGAAGTTTAAATTTATGTATATTTGTACTTTTAGTGTGCCATGCTGGCTTATCAGCTTCAAATAGTTTCTTTATTGGCAATTAGCCTTACACAACTGGGCAATGTCCGGCATAGTATAGTAACAAATATTCAAAGTTTCATGTTATAGCTTCATCCAGTATTGGTTGGCTCTAGCATCATTATTTTATTTATGTTAAACTTGAGGAATTATATCAAGTTAATTCAAAAAAGTTTAGATTTTACAGTTCAATTCAACAGCACTGAAAGATGCAAAAGTACAAATTTAGAAAAATAAGAATTGAAAAAGCAATTAGTAATTAAAAAAGCTACAGTTCCAAAAGGAAGAAAATTCGGCAATATATTTAATGAACAATTTGAAACCATTGTTTATTGTATTGTAGAAACAGTATATACTGTACTCGCTGGCATAAATTTTGTTATTTCTGAAGCGACATGCTACCTAAAAAAAGATCCAAGTCTAATGTAAAAAGTTGTATGATGGAGAAATTTTTCAAAGTTCTGATGATTTTCCTCCAGGGTTGCTGTGAACCAAGAAACAAGTGATTTGAGGGCTTGCTCAACTTTAAGCACTTCAGGAAGTTATTACAGCTCGAATTGTTGCAAAAGAACAGATGGATTTGGTGTAAAGTTTATTCTTTTCATAAGCTGAGTATTGGACAAAGAATCCATCAACTAATGCTAAACTTATGTCGTTTAACTAGATAGCGGAAAAAATCTAAAACATCAGATTGATACAAAAAGCTTAAAACTAATTTCTTGCACGATGTTGATAAACTTTTTGATATTTTTTGCTATGATAAGAAACAAAGAAACCCGTATGAAATTATATATGGCTTTAGAATAACATTTAATGATCATGCTTTTTTTGGAGATCAAAAAGCAGAACCCAAGGCTACATGTTTATCAGAAATATCAGAACTTTGAAAAACTTCTGTTCGATACAACTTTTCGCAAGTAACATTAAACTAGAATCTTTTTTTAGTTAGCATGCTGCTTCAGAAACAGTGAAATTTATGTCAGCAAGTACCATAGGCGTAGCCAGGATTTTTGATTGGGGGGGGCCCAAAACACAAATCACATGCAATGACGTCATCAGAAATTTTCGAAAAAGTATTTTTTGTGGGGCAAAGATATCGTAGAATGGAAGATCTGAAGCCGTAGCCTGATGGCACTTAGCCAGGATTTTGGTAAAGGGAGAGGGCGAAAACTAATTATTAAAAAGTGTAAAAGTTTAACTTGGAAGACGTGTTGAGTAAGCTAGTGTACTCAAACGTATCACAGACGGGGGTCTGGGGGCAGAGCCCCCAGCCGCCGGTGGCTATGGGGGTCTGGGGGCGAAGCCCCCAGCCGCTGGGCGATTTTTGTAAGTTTTTGGAAAAAAAAACTATTTAAATCCCATTGGATCACATTTTGCACGAGTTCAGAGTTTAAAGAACTAGATTTTTAACATTTCAAAGCCAATCGAAAAAATTTAGTTGTTCAATGCTCTTTTTGCAATTAAATCCCAAAACACGCTTAGAATCTTGCATTATGGTGTACAATTTTAATTGTAAGTGATTTGGTCTATAGGGGGAACTAACGAACATTGCCTCCTGCTATACTTTAGCAGTAAATAATTAAGTTCATAATAACGTTAAACGAGGGCCTGGGGTGGCTACTTTTAGGTCAAAACTCTTAGATTTCTCACAGGTTTTGCATATAAATTGTTAAAAATTTGCATTAAGGGGCCCCTGGCCCGGGAACCTTGGTCGTCAGTCAGGGGCCCTTGGGCTCCCTGGTTGCCAGTTAGAGGCCCCATTGCCCCTTGCTTGTCGGTTAGGAACCCATGGCCCCCTGGTTGTTAATTAAAGGCCCTGGGGCTCCCTGGTTGTGAGTTTGGGGCCCCGGGGCCCCCTGGTCGTCAGTTAGGTACTCCAGGACCCCCTGGTTGTTGGTTAGGGGCCCCCTGGTCGTCAGTTAGGAGAGCCCGAGGGACCCTCGTTGTCGGTTCGGGGGCCCCTGACCCCCTGGTTGTTGGTTAGGAGCCCCCTGGTTGTTAGTTAGGGCCCCCTGGTTGTTAGTTAGGGGCCCTGGGTCTTCCTGGTTATGAGTTAGAGGCCCCGTGGTCGTCGGTTAGGGGCCTGGGGCCCCCTGGTTGTTGGTTAGGGGCTCTCTGGTTGTTAATTAGGGGCCTCGGGGCCCCCTGGTCGTCAGTTAGGCACTCCGGGGTCTCCTGGTTGTTGGTTAGGGGCCCTGGGGCCCTCTGGTTGTCGTTTAGGGGCCTCCTGGTTGTCAGTTAAGGGGTCCCCTGGTTGTTGGTGAAGGGTCCCTTGGTTGTTAATCAGGGGCCCTTGGGCCCCCTCGTCGTCAGTTATGAGCCCCCTGGTTTTCAGTTAGGGGTCCCGGACCCCCTGGTTGTCGGTTAAGGATTCCAGGGCCCCCTAGTTGTTAGTATTGGCCCCCTGGTTGTTAGTTGGGGGCCCCGGGACTCACTTGTTGTCACTAATATTATTGTTAATTACTGTTATGTACGTAATTACTGAAAAAAAACTGCAACTAAACATCGCCAGGCTACGTTGTCATAAGTTTTTGTCGTTAGTGGTATTTTGATTGGGGGGGGGCCCGGGCCCCCTGCCCCCCCCCCTTGGCTACGCCTATGACAAGTACAGTATATACTGTGTCTACAATGCAATAAACAATCATATCAAATTGTTCATTAAGTATATTGCCGAATTTTCTTCATTTTAGAACTGCAGCTTTTCTAATTACTTATTGCTTTTTTAATTCTCGTTTTTCTAATTTTATACTTTTGCATCTTTCAGTGCTTTTGAATTGAAATATAATTCCTCAAGTTTAACATAAATAAAATAATGATGCTAGAGCCAACCAATACTGGATGAAGCTATAACATGAAACTTTGAATATTTGTTACTATACTATGCCGGACATTGCCCAGTTGTGTAAGGCTAATTGCCAATAAAGAAACTATTTGAAGCTGATAAGCCAGCATGGCACACTAAAAGTACAAATATACATAAATTTAAACTTCATCTGGCTTATTTTCAATTCCAATGTGAATTGCAATGTGTTTGAAGTTGAGCACTGAAAACTCATCAATAATCAGTAAATCTGTAATCAATAATTTGGCTGTAACTTTTTTTCTGTACGTTTTTATGGCACAGTTCTTTTTAATGGAGATATAAATGTGCTGTTTCTGCAAGTTTTAAGCTAAAAACTAGCTTTCTACCATATGTAGTTAATGAGATATGGCAAAATTGGCTATTTTAGACCCGTTCGATCAAATTGCACGACCACTAGAGGGTGCAAGAACTCAAAATTGTGATAGAAGTATTTCATATGGTATTTGGGGTCATATATCAAGACCACTTTTTTAAATTCAAAAATTTTTATTTTTCACTCCACCCTAGGGGGCAATTCAGTATTTGTTAATTAATTACCAATCATTTCTCTCAAATCTTTTTTCATTAGCCCCCCCCCCACAATTATTTTTCTCTATAAACTGTATACAAAATAGATTACTTCGTGTGAGTTTCATTGAAGTATTCGATTTTATAATTTACCAGCATCTAAACAAGAGAACTACATTTTACCACTAGCCACCTCTCAAATAGCCCATTTATGCTACCAGTTTAATCTTGTTTGCACTGCCAATTTCTAAGCCACGTTTTAGAAGCATTATTTTTTAATCAAAATAGCCCAAAAATGAAGTTATTTTTGCAAAAACCTGCAAAATTTTTGAGCGCTGGGGGCTTCGCCCCCAGACCCCCATTGGCCTCCGGCGGCTGGGGGCTCGGCCCCCAGACCCCCCAAACAGCCCCCCCATAGCGAATTTCTGGCTACGCGCCTGCTTTCGACTCTTTCATTTCCAGTTATTTTGCTATTATAAGAAAAAAATCGCCACTGTCCGATAAAAATAGCGAATTATTGCAATTTTCCGAAAATTCGTGTTAAAAAAGAGTGAGTAGTGCCTGACCAGTGACCATGAAGAAAAGGAACGCTCTTCGTTGACTGACTGGTTGACGCTACTTTTTTCCAAAAGGAGTGGCGCTACAGCTCCTAAAAAAAAAAAACGCTCTTCAGGATAGCGCTTATGCTCAGTTCTACCATTTCGTCACAAAAGATATAACGGTTGGTATAAAAAATTTTATTATAATATTCGTGATGCAAGCCTTTGTAATGCAATAACCAGTAACCATAACAAAATGGCGCTGAAAATTTTTATCAACACCATTGCAAAAACTCATGTAAAAAGGTTGATTGTTTTGTTCATTAGAAAGAATCTTTTAAAGCATACCAATGCCACACACTAGTTTTTTTGGCTTTTCTTGAAAAAAAAAAACTTTTAAACTGAAGTGCTGTAAGTGAAACGAAAAACGCAATATTTTGTTCAAATTTTGCTGTGATATCATCGATCGACGCAACCTTTGCATGCTAAGATAAGCGAAAATTGCTTGCTATACAGCATTAGATGGTAGCTTGCAAGCAAGCCCAATGAACGACTGGCTCATGTTGAATAAACTAATTATCAAACAAGCTTTTTGTCTTCCCGTTAGAGGAACAATTCAGACATAGTTTTTAGGACCCTCCCAGGGAGTCGCAATCCAAACAGTGCCAAAATGTATTACATAGTGACACACATTGTTGCCGATCCTAGTAAAAAAAACATCCCAGTAGCTGAAGCAACGATGCTTCAACTGCGTTTTTGTGTTTTTGCTTTGCAAATGAAGCTATATAGCAGATTTATCGAAGCTATATAGCAGATTTGGAATCTATACGTTTTTTACAATCGTGAGGTAGCTCTTGCCTCACATATTTGCTTTCCCATTAGGCTAGAGTTTTATCAGCATCTGAATATCCTGGCATCCCACCCGAACCTTCAAACCACACACGAGGGGAATTTCTGCACTTGCCATCGTACCCTCTTCTCAGATTACTCTGATCAAAGCCTGACAACTAGGTCACCAGAAAGAGGATTCTTGACCGGTATCACGCTGGCACTCCACTTAGCTCAACCGCATGGCGCTAGCATCACTAAGCTCGGACAATTGGACATCATATATTTTTTGTTGTTGTTGTTGTAGCGCATATTTATCCTCCTGTCACCGGACAGCGTCAAACGCTAACTTATTGAACGATCTGCATACTTTTCGTTGCAGTGACTACTTCGTGATTGGAGGAATCCACACCTGCTTAGGAGTTTCCGATGATCCAATGTTCCTGTGGATCCAATGTTCCTGTGGATTTCTTCGAATTCTTGTCCGCTGAATTTGCTGCTTGTTCGAAGCCACCTAGCAGTTATAATCATCGTAAAGCGTCTTATCCAAGGACGCAACAGCGTGACCAGGGTGCGGGTTGAACCCAGATCATTCGATCAGGATCGTTGTAAAAACGACGCCTTTACCCATTCGGCCACGCTGTCGACTAACATAAGACATCACATTAGCAATTCAGCACAATCGTTCCCTATATGCATATTTCAAACTTGTTTGTTACCATCAGGCGTAAATGCCCATAACTGTGTAAATGCCCACTACAAATTTTGAACCCCAAACGCCAAAATTAACCTACTTGCCATTTGCTACGTACAACGCCAGTCAACGCCGATGCGAATAAATTTTCATTTACTCGTATGTGTTTTGAAAATTTAGAAGTTACATAGCAGATTTGGAACATAAACTTTTTTCACGACTGTGAGGTAGCACTTGCCGCACATATCTGCTTTTCCATTAGGCTAGTGTTTCATCAGCATCTGAATTCGCACATAGCCTATCCTGGCATCCCACCCGAACGTTCAAACCACACACGCATTTTACACAGTTATGGACGCCTAATGATAACTAACAAACAAACAAACAAACAAGAAACTGCAAACCACACACGCATTTACACAGTTATGTACGCTTGATGATAGCAAACAAGTTTAAAATATGCATATAGCGTACTATTGTGCTATATTGCTAATGTGTTGTCATATATGGTGTCCATGCTTCAAGTGTATGTGATACCGGTTACGAATCCTCTTTCTGGTGACCTCGTTGTCAGACTTTGATCAGAGTAATCCGAGCAGAAGGTACGATGGCAAGTGCAAAAATTGCCCTCGTTTGTAGTTGGAAGATTCGGGTGAGCTGTCAGAATAGGCTGTGTGTGTATTCAGATGCTGATGAAATACTAGCCTAATGGGAAAGCAGATATGTGAGGCAAGTGCTACCTCACAATTTATTAAGAATAAATAATTTACTAAGAAAATTAATGATAAGCTATAGACAGTATCCAGAGTCTTATAGGCACAACCAAACCTTTAATTAACAGCCTAAGACACTGTTTCGGAATCGACATTTGTCTTTTATTTCTCGTCAGTATAGCTAAGACTACAGGCCGACTATGCTACAGGTATGAAGATGAGCGTAGAAAGGCAAAGAATCTCAAATTAAATAAATCATTCCACAAATTTTTTTTTCAAAAATGTTAAGTAATCACAATATTACACGAGATAATTATTATAGTTCAATTCAAAATAATTTCCAATAGCAATTCCTCTTCTTCTTTCTTCATTGTCCGCTTTTCCTTGAGGGTTGCGTAGCAGCAGCTCGAGATTAAGCCGCCACACTTCACGATCTTCCATTACCTCCATCCTTTCGCTTGGGTGAGTCCCAAGCGGTTCCATCCAAGATCCTCAATGTAATCAGTCTATCTAGTTCTAGGTCGTCCAACTGGTCTTCTCCCGTTTGTTTTGGCAAGTAAAGCTTGTGTGGGAAGTCTTTCCTGAGGCAAGGCAATACCAATTTCCAAAATGCTATTAGAAATTATTTATTGAACTATTATACCGTAATTATCTCATGCAAAAATGTGATTACTTAATATTTTTGAAAAAAAATTGTTTTATGATCTGGTTAATTTGCGATTCCTTGCCTTTCTACGCTAATGTTCATACCTGTAGTCCCAGTTATACTGACGAGGAATAAAAGACGAACGTCGATTCCGAAACAGTGCCTTAGGCTGTTAATCAAAGGTTTGCTTGTGCCTATAAGATTCTGGATACTGTCAATGCTACCTCACAGTTGTGAAGAAAAAAAAGATTATTGATATCCGAACGACTACCATGGCTAATAGAAACGACAGAATCGCAACGCGTACAATTCACCTTTCCTTCATCACTAATTTCAAGAATGAAAACTCTTCCTTTAACTCTTTAAAAAACTTGCACTTTTTTTTGGCATTTCGATAACTTTACTACTTTAGCCAGCTGTGCCTAGTACGGTTTGTTTTTAGGCTAACATACAATGATTATTTTGACGTAGCATTATAAAATATTTTTTTTAACTAGTGAGGCTAAACACAACTGAACAAAAATTTTACACAGTAAAAAGTTATTACTTCCAATTACCTTGAATAACCGGGACATTTTAATCAACCGGGCGGCAGGGCATGGTGTGGTATGGAATGGAAGATGATTTTTAAATATTTCACACTGGCAATTTTCTTCCTTCCACTTCCATTCCATACTCAAAATCTTTCATTCCATATTCCATTCCATACTAAAATTTTCTTCCATATTCTATTTTGTACTTTCATATGAAAGAACTTTTAGACTGGAAGCAATGCAGCGTATATTTGGCACCTTTGCAACGTTAAGAGCAACAGAGGATGGAGTCGAGGACATAAAGCTCAAGGCCAAGGACACAAAAAAATCTGAGGCCAAGGACAGGAATGTTCGAGGCCAAGGCCAAGGACCAAAGGCACAAATGCAATTGTTTTCCTAAGAAAAAAAGGTCTTTAAATTTTTTTCCGTCGATCTCCAAAAAAAAACGGTCTAGAAAAACATTTTTTAGCCGAACTACAAAATTTTTACCACTCAAAAAATCGTGCTGACCTCAAGTCGAGAATAGGGCAATTTTCGAGGACTTGAGGCTTTGAGGCCAAGGCCAAGGACTAGAAAATGTGACCTCGAGGACGTCCTCGAGGCCAAGGACGTCCTCGAGGACTCCACCTCTGGTAAGCAACCACTCATGAAAATGCACGAAATAATGCAAAGATGTAACGACCTGTATCTGGTATGCATATTGCACATGTTTTAAAGCATAGGCGTAGCCAGGATTTTGGATTGTTGGGGGCCAAACTGTCGTGTGGAGAGTGCAGACGTAATTTCTTTTTTTTTTTGAAAGTTCTCGAGAAGCAGATCAGCAATGCCCTAGAATTCTGGTAAAGTTTCCGGCAAAGGAAAGACTGAAACTGCATATCACATGCAGGTGCGTAGCCAGGATTTGGAAAAGGGGGGGGCTTTTTTGAAAGAGTGAGAAAACTGCAAACAACCTTGACCCGAATTTTCATTGTTCTTGAATCAGAATCACACGGTTTGTCCGAAAATTGAGACGGAATTTCTCGGAAAGCTCGGAAATTCAAACGTTTTTTCAGCCCAAAAACAGGTGATCTCCAAACAAAAAAAAGAAAAAGGTCTTCACCGAAATTGAGACTGATTTTTCGGCCAAAATCGGAAATTTAAACGTTTTTTCTGCTTAAAAACAGGTGATCTCCAAAAAAAAAAAAAAGGTCTTCACCGAAATTGAGACTGATTTTTCGGCTAAACTCGGAAATTCAAACGCTTTTTCAGGCCGAATCATGACATGTACTTCACAACTTCGGCACCCAATTTCCGTTGGGGGGGGCTGTTTTCAATTTTTCACCAAAAATCGGCCTCAAAAGCACCAAAAACGTGCAATTTTGCATACTTTGCAAGCCAATGGGGGGCTCGAGCCCCTCCGCCCCCCCCCTGGCTACGCTACTGATCACATGCAGTAACGTTATCAAAAATTTTCGAAAAGAGGGACATTTTATGGGACAAATAATGAAAGGTCAAAAGCTGGGGGGCAGGTTTGGCACGTAACCAGGATTTTGAACCGGCCAGTTGGTCGAGCGGTAACGCGTTCGTCTCTGGAGCGGGAGATGTGAGGTTCAAATCTCGGGCCGGTCAAATCGAACTCAGTGTTGCGAACGGCTCGCCACCGCTGCGACATTTCTTCGAAAGGAGCTGTGTTGCCCGGGCGCAATGACGCGGAGATGGGCCCCGCCAACTCGTTACACGCTTTGGCGTATTACAGCGAGTATAATGAAAGATTAGAAAGACTAGAAACGCAACTTTAAAAGTTTTATAAATAGGTCTATCAAATTGAGAGACGTGGTTAGCAAATTAGTGCAATTCAAACGTATCACAGACGGCACCAAGGTGCAGATCCCCAGCCGCTGGGTGATTTTTTGTAATTTTTTGGAAAAATAACCATTTTAATGCCATTTGGATTACAATTTGCACGTTTTCAGAGCCATTTGAAAGAACAAAGGTATTTGAGATTTGAAAGCCAATTGAGTATACCCTCCTTTGCTTCAATTCAAGTCCAAAACACGTTTAAAATCTTGCATTTTGGGGTTAAATTTTGTGACTTGGCCCAGATCAGACGAAGCAAGGTACATTGCCTTCTGAACTTTTTTAGCATTAAATAATTCTCTCGAAGATTTGCCTTGGGGATTTTTGTTTCGTCACAAAAATAACCAGTTTTATGCACATATGTACGACCAGAGGCCTCAGGCACTCTCGATTCAAATTCAATAATTTGTTCAATAAGTATTTTCTCTTGCTAGGTTTTTTCTAAAAAGTATTTTGTCGCGTGAAAACTAACGAGGAGGAGGTGGATTTTAAAGTTGGTACAATAGATGCAATAGATGTTTACTAATCATGTTTTTGCAATATAAAAGCTAGCTGGGCGCCTAAAACATATTATTGCATAAAAAGTTGAACGAGGGCCTGAAATTGCACCTTTTTGGAAAAAACACTGCATTTTTTCGGGAGAGTACATTTAAATTGGTTGACAAAAAATTAAATTGAGCGGGCCTGGGTCCCTGGTCGTCAATATTAATATTAAGGTATTGCTAATTGCTGTTGTACGCGTGTACTGTTGTATCCGAAAAATGCTAAAAGAAACTGAAACTGCATAAACAATACGCTTTGTGTCACCATTTTTGCCATTGGCCAGTAGCATTTCAGTTGGGGAGGTGGGCCCCCTGGTTACGTGTATGGTTTAATGATTGTTGTACAAGTTTGCTCTCTCGCCAACTGTAAAATTTGGCGCAGCCAAACTCTTAAAAAACATTTACCGTAATAGAAATACCAAGGTTTAACACCAAAAAGAATTACTATAGGCTTAAAAACTAAGAATATAAACATAGGTAGGCACAAGTCCGTTAATCGTTAATCCGTTAATAACAAAGCTAACTTTTTCATTAACTTGTTAATCCGTTAAAAAGTTTTTTCATGTTAACGGACTAAATTACCTTCCGTTAAGTTCTGTTAACTTCAGCTGAGGTTTTTATCGTTAATATCTTGCACCATTCATTCAACGTAACGGTACAAACCAGTTTGCACTGGTAACACTTGTTGCGCATTACCACGAGTTTTATAAAAGAAAGCAAAGAGAGGAGCTCTTTTTTGTGCCAAATAATAAGCTGCAGCCTCGTAGGTCTATTAATTATCGCTGATCGCAATTACCAAAGATTTTCCGATCGAGCTTCGTTAGTGCATTTGAACTTATTGTTATCTGGAAATTAAATTAGACGTAAATGGAAATTTATAAGGCCACCTTCGCATAAGACGTTAATGGGGCAACCTTCACAAGTGGAACCTTGTCCGGCGGGGGAGCGTCTAGGGACTCTCAGGTCGTCGTTCAGCGAAATCCCTATGGCGTTTGAGTCTTAGGCAGAGGCGATCGTTAGAAAAATAAGCGACAATCTCCACCAGCCAGCCCTAGTGGCAGCTCCACCAATGTGCCTGCATCACGTTTGGAGAGGTGAATGGAGGCAGCGCAGAGTATTCGTACTCGAGATAATGTCGTACACTCACGGGTCAACCATCACCAACTGCTGTTGGGCAATTGGAATATCCTCACCCTCACAGGAAAAGAGCTAGAATTGGTTGAGAAAGCAAAGCGGTATCATCTCGATATTATCGGAGTTTCTTCAACCAAACGACGTGGCTCTGGAAGTGTGAATCTGGATGGCGGATGGAAACTCAGGTGCTGATCCTAGTGTGTCTGCTCAAGCGGGTGTGGGGACTCTCACAAGCCCCCGTTTGTCAGACTGTGGGTCAGATTGGATTCCTTTGGGATCACGGGTCTGTATGTTGAAGCTCAAGGTATTGGGTCGGTAATTGTGCCTACTGCAGGTATATGCCCCCAATGCCACGAGTGAATATCAGGCTTTTGTGGATGAAGTAAATGATGCTCTTGTACGAGTATTAGCTACTGAATCGACTGTCCTTATGGAGGACTTTTACGCACATGTTGGAACAGACACAGATACGTGGAAGGGTGTGATCGGAAAACATGGAGTCACTGAACTGAATGAGAACGGAAGGTATTTATTGCACGTCTGTTGTAGCAACGGACTCCGCATCATGAATACCTTTTTCCAGTACAGAGAGGTTCACAAGTATGCATGGTATCGACTTAGCATGGATCAAAAATCTTTGATAGATTTTTGCGTAGTTTCGTCAGATTTGTTTTCTGATGTGCTGGACGTTCGAGTGAAGCGAGGTGCTGAATTGTCAACTGATCACCATCTGGTACCGGTAGTATGTTCCTTACGACTTTCGAAACCTTGGCCAAACAAGAGATCCAACTGGTCGTCTGTGACCTACCGGATCAAATGGGAGGCTTTGGAGGACAAAGAAGTAAGAAAACAGTTTGCATCCAGTATATCATCTAAGTTCAGACAACTTCCTGATGTATCCGAGGACATCGAGAGGGAATGGCTGCTGTCCAGATCAGCAATCATTTCATCAGCTGCTGAAAGTTGTGGGCAAAAACGGCTAAGAGTGGAGGGCGATAGTGAGAAAAGAACACCTTGGTGGAACCAAGAGGTTAAGGAAGCTATTCGAGCAAAGAAAGATGCGTTCAAGGCCTGGCTATAGGACGGATCGTCATCTGATTTGCAATCGCGGTACACTGAGGCGCGAAAAGCGGCAACTTCGGCCGTAAAGAAATCCAAGGAGAAGTCATGGGAAGAGTTTGGTCGTCGGTTGGATTCCAACTATTTTTCGGCAAACAAAGTATTTTGGCAGACCATCCGCCGTTTACGTGGCAAAAGATCGAGTGTCACGTACTCCAACAAGGATTCTGACGGTAACATTCTAACGGATGAGAATGAAATCCTTTCACGATGGAGAGAATACTTTGAAGATCTTTTGAATCCTGTAAAGACATCGACTCGTGACACACCCAAAGTGACACATCTCGGGGAAGAGGAAGTCTTTACTGCTGCAGAAGTGGCAACGGCAATTAAAGGGATAAAATCTGGAAAAGCTGTTGGTGAAGATGAAATCAGACCCGAGATGTTGAAAGCGCTGACTGGAGAAGGAATTCTCTGGTTAACGCGAGTGTGTCAAGTTGCCTGGAAGCTTGGCAAAACTCCCAGAGATTGGCAAACAGGTGTAATTATTCCGATATTCAAGAAAGGAGATCGCAAGCAATGTACAAACTACAGAGGGATATCACTCCTTCGTTTGCTAGGGAAAGTATATGCCAAATGCCTTGAAAAGAAATGCCGAGAAATAGTGGAATCAAAACTGGAAGATGGTGAGTGCGGTTTTCGTCCGGGTCGCAGCATCGCGGACCAAATCTTCACTCTGAAGCAATCCTTCGAGAAATCTTGGGAGTATGGCAAAGATCTCTTTGCATGCTTTGTCGATCTTGAAAAAGCATACGACCGAGTTCCTCGGGATAAACTTTGGAAGGTTTTGCAGGAGTATGGCGTTAATGGTCAATTGTTGCGCGCCATTAAGTCATTCTACTGCCGACCGGAGGTTTGTGTTCGGGTAAATGGCAAGCAATCAAAGCAGAGGTGGAGTCGAGGACACAAGACTCGAGGCCAAGGCCAAGGACACAAAAAAAATCCGAGGCCAAGGCCAAGGACAGCCTTTCCGAGGACAGACCCTCTCGAGGCCAAGGACAGGAATGCTCGAGGCCAAGGACCAAGGACACAAGCGCAAATTCTCTCCAAAAAAAAAAAAAAGGTCTTCACAAAAATTTTTCAGGCGATCTCCAAAAAAAAAAAAGGTCCTCACAAAAATTTTATCAAGCGATCTCCACAAAAAGACGTTTTCTAAAACAATTTTCAAGCGCTCCACAAACTTTTAACAATTCAAAAACTACTGCTGTCCTCGAGCCGAGGACAGGCCAATTTTCGAGGACTTGAGGCCTCGAGGCCAAGGCCAAGGACTTGACCTTCGAGGCCAAGGACTTCAAAATGTGTCCTCGAGGACTCCACCTCTGAATCAAAGCCGTTCCATGTGGGCGTTGGATTCCGGCAAGGGTGCGTTTTGTCACCTCTCCTTTTCAATGTTTACGTGAATTGGATCGACAAATGCAGCCAAGTTGATGAGTGTGCTACGATTGGAAATTGCAAAATCAGTCGTCTGCTATTCGCTGATGATATGGTTCTGCTTTCTTCCACAGAAACTAGCCTCCAGCGCGCATTAAATAGCTTTGCAGATGCATGCAACACCGCCGGAACGAAAATAAGCACGGCCAAAACTGAGGTACTTCATCTTTCAAGAAACCCTGATCAGTGCGTATTACAAGTGAATGGAGCGACACTGAAGCAAGTAGAGAAGTTCAAATATCTTGGGGTTGCATTTACGAGTGACGTAAGGCAAGACGAAGAACTCGATACCGGAATAGGCAAGGCTAGTGCAGTAATGCGAGCTTTACACTATTCGGTTGTCATGAAACGAGAATTGTCGAAAAAGGCAAAGCTCTGAATTTTCAAAGCAGTTTTTGTCCCCATTCTCACTAATGGTCATGAATCTTGGGAAATGACCGAAAGAGTGCGATCACAAGTGCTAGCGTCCAAAATGAGGTTTTTACGAAAAATTGAAGGAGTTACACTGTTTAACAAGGTGCGTAGCTCTGAGATTCAAAAATCTCTCAACATCGAGCCGTTACTTCTCCGAATTAAAAGATCTCAGCTTAGATGGTTTGGCCATGTAAGCAGAATGCCTCAGGAAAGACTCCCCAAACAAGCTTTACTTGCCAGCAAATGGGAGAAGACCAGTTGGACGATCTAGAACTAGATGGACCGATTACATTGAGGATCTTGGATGGAACCGCTTGGGACTTCGCCCAAGCGAAATGATGGAGGTGATGGAAAACCGTGAAGTGTGGCGGCTTAATCTTGAGCTGCCGTCCCCGCAACCCTCACGGAAAAGCGAACAATGAAGAAGAAAAAAAGAAGAAATTAGATTAGGCTGTAAAATGTAACTTCCAAAACACAAAAAGACCACCAGAGCAATAAATATTTTCTTACAATCAGCTCAACAACGTAATTACGTGTTCTCGAAGCGAGTGAATAACAAGTAATGCCAATTACACGCAAAATATTAACGAATTAACGGACTTTATTAACTTCCGTTAATTAAAGCTGATAATAACGGATTAACGTTAACGGAGGTGTGAAGTTAGTTAACGGAATAGTGTTTAACGAAGCTAACGTTTTGCATTAACTTGCCCACCTATAAATATAAATACAGTAAAATTAAGCTGAAACGGGAATGAAATAGCAAATACGAATTTTCGTGACATGAAAGAAAAAAAAATTAACGACTTGGCAAATTGCTAATTTTAAAATTAAAAAAAAAAAACAAATCAAACTTGTCAAATTCATCAATTATAACATCAATGCTGCAAATTGCAATGTGCTGGTACTTACTATGATGCAATCGCGGTACACTGTTTGCGCAATATACACAACCAAAGTAAGGCGATTTGTCGACATATAATACGCGTAGATGTTGAAGTTGAATACTTCTGTGGCAATATTATTTATAACTTCCCGACATCCGTATATATTTTTCTGTAAATACATGCACAAAATCTAGAATGGAATTGGTATGGAAGTATGGAAGAATGTCTTCCATTCCATCAGCACTTAAATTGTAAAATTTTGCAAGGGGGGCCGCTTTTGCAGCCTCGACCAAACGCATTCGGAATGCGAAAGTACAAAAGTGGAAATTATGTCTTTCCGTCTCCGAAATTGAGTGAAGACCAAAAAAAAAAGGTTTTCACCGAAATTGAAGAGTTTTTGTCCTCGAAATCAAGTGAACACCAAAAAAAAAAAAAGGTCTTCACGGCAATTTGGGACTAAATTTGGCCGGAACTTGTGGGACTTTTCGTGCTGCCGAGCCCTTTTTCGTCTGTTGAACCAGCGCACAAACCTCGATAGGGGGACGCTAAATCTCGAAGTGGGGACGCGTCCCCCCTACAATTTAAGTACTGCATTCCATTCTTGAAATCTTCCATTCCATTCAGGCATCTTCCATATTCCTTACCAAAATTTCCGTTCCATTCCATTTTCCATTCCATACCATGCCCTGCCGGGCGGGACAGCTCGTCAAAAACGGGACTGTCCCGTGCCCGGGTCTGTGGTATATGGTAAATCCGGTCCTGGCTGGTATTGTGATGTAACCATAACTGGATGAAAACTTGATTCAGGACTTAATTAAATGGAGTTCAATTTCTAAATTTTCAGGTTGGTTTTATGGGACTTGTAGAAAAAGAATGGATTGATACGTTAACTACGGTTGATGAACAGGAGTTGATCTATACCGACTATGTTGTATATGCTCAGGAATTGGCAAAAACCCTGAAAGTACGCTAATTGACAGTTGTATTAGTATCAATTGGTTAGCCGAAAGACAATAGTCTACGTGCTTTCTTATAGGCTAAGAAAGAATTACAGCCAGGTGTTCATGCACGAATCCTAGTCTGAACAGCAAGCACTATTTTGGCGTTGCAATTACAGCTTGCATATTATCTACAGAAACTTGGAAAATAAACTGCATGATTACTCTGTTAGTCATGTGGTGGTTCATTGTTTCATCGACTTCTTTTCGTAAAAATAAGGGATATTGCACGATGATTGAGAAATTAAAAGACAATCTGCCAAAATCTCGCTTGCAGTCGTTTTTACCGAGAACAGAATCGGTACATGCCTTTGTGCTGCTGTTTCCGTGTTGTTTTTTTGTATCCGTCATTAAATCACTACTAATTACGAAATTTAAAGAAAGCATTAGGTCACTTGACTTTCTTCTTGCTTTTCAGGCCAAAAATGTTGATTTCGTAATTGCTCTTACACACATGAGATGGCCAAACGACATAAGACTAGCTCAGCTTGTTCCAGAAATAGATATGATTCTAGGAGGCCATGACCATGAATACGGAGTAAAAGATATAGGCGGTAGGTTTGCATGAATTTTACGATTTTTAGTTGGTTTGGCATTTTGGGCACTCGAAAACGTTAAACCAATGAAAGAACTGGAGGATCGAACTTGCCATGCACTTATGAGCTGCGTTGAAATTGAGCGGAACTCTGACTAACTGGAACTAATACTGTAGTTGTAAGAAAACGAATTACTGTAATGTTGCAGTGGCGTAGCGTGACATTTTAGAGAAAAAGCATGCAATTATGATTGATGACGTCATCAGTTTTGATTATGTCATTGGTTATCGGGCAATAAAATAAAAAACAACTTACACTGCTACATGTTCTAAAATTGAAACAAGGCCCCCCTCCCCAGTACACATTACTGTGTACAAGGACAAGTCTACGTTGTGTTATTACAGACCATGACAGAACGGTTTAGCACAACGGTGCGCAAACTACGCCTCGCCGACGTAAATTTTGTTGCTCTTGTATTGAATTTTTATAAATTTCAAGTTTTAACTCTTTGAACTGCCGCTTTCTTTGAAAGTATGATTGACAAAATATTATTGACAAGTCACTGTAATAAAACAACGCTCAATATGCCAAGTTTGCTCGAAGGAGGTAGCTGTAGAATGAGGTTACAAACTGATAAAAAGTCATATAGACACGGAACTTTAGCCTACAGTTGTAGCAAAAGTAAGAGGGATGTTTAGGTTGTTAGTTTCACAAGGACATTAGTAGTTCTGGCCAACATAGACTTTGGTAGATTGTAGGACTTTTTTTTAAGCAGTGTTCTATGACTCTGTTAGACTTTGGTACTATTAGATACTGTAACCTAGTTGCTGACAAGCAACAAAATGTTTACATAAAGGCATGCAGCGGCGTAGGTCTAGGTAGGATTTTTTCAAAGGAGAGGGAGGGTTGCACAAAAGGCACGGTTTCCATTTAAGCTATTCCTGGAACTTGCAATGAGGGGGGAGGTTTGCAAAGTTGTTAGAGCTTTTAAATCTCAAAAATTTGCAGGTCAATATAGTGGAAGAGCATTTTCAGAGATTAGCAAGTCAAGTAGCGGTACAAGACTGTTATGGATAAACAATCATTGTGTTTTTATCGCTGTTATATTATTTTGTGTAAACTGATTTTGCGGCTCGCTGGTGTTTATGGTTTTCCGCAAGCGGCTCTTTCTTTGAACAACTTTGCCCACCCATGGCTAATAGTTTTTGTAGGTGCCAAATATGCCAATAGCCCGACACCATACTAAGCTAAGAGTAAAGTAGGCCTAATACCATTGAGGTAAAAACATTAATTGTAGAACTAAGCTGAGCCAACTTGTTGAATAGCAAATACATAGCCTACTTTCATAGTCTTTTTTGCTAATATCATGGTAATTTATCGTAAGCTGGCAACAGTCAGCGATGCTATTCAGAATTAGGCCTAAGCAGACCGATAGGCTCGAGGCTAGTCCAATGCAAGTATGGTTAGGCCTGGCCTTGTTTAGTTTATTTAGCAACCAGTAAAACAAAAACGAAACAATCAGTTATTTATTGGTAATTTATTGATTGCCTTGAGAACTTTTTCACCAATCCGTACTTCAAACTCTCCAACTAGGCATAATATAAGTACTAACTGGACCAACTACCGGTCACTCCTTGTTTACTTCGATTTCATTGCTCGCTCTCACTCTCATAGGCCCACGTTTAACGAAATAGTGAAAGCAGTACCATATCAAAAACTCACCCTGACTTACATTACCTAAAGCTAACACCTAGCGGTTACCACAGCTGAGTTATTGGTTTTAGTATATTGCTTAAATTACATAAAATAAATGGCAACACGCATGCAATATTTATATTGCATGCTTTGGTTGATAGTCGGTGGCCTGTTTTAAGCCTATTTTTCCCTGGTACAAATCTTCTTCTGGTACAAATCTAAAATCAAAATAAAGACTACATTTCGCTAAAACAAGAAACCAGACTTATTAAAGAACTTTTTCAGCGAACAATCCGCCAATCAAAGTTTTTAAACTGTTTAATTTTGTTCGTTATCTCATCGAAACATAGCGATCTCTTGCACCGCTGAAAGCAATTTAAAAACTGCATGCGTGTAGCCATTTATTTTTTGTAAGGGTGTCCATAAAGTCCTGCACACATTTAAAATTTTAATATCTCAAAAACCCCTTATGGTAGAAACTTTAGATTTTCGACAGTGAATTATATCACCATAAAATTTTTTTGTTATTTTTCACAGGTTATTTTATTTTTAAAGTGAGTATGAATAAGTCATTTTTAATAAAAGAGTAAGGAGTAAGTTTGCAACAAATTATGAAAAATGTTGACCATTCAACAAAAAGCACAATGTGTTCTTTGGTACAATGAATTGAAATCACCAACTGCAGTACAACGTAAATTTAGAAATGAGTTTGGACAAGACCCTCCACACACTAACAGCATTAAGAGATGGTTTCAAAATTTTATGGAAACCGGCAGGACTTTGGATCGCAAACGATCAGGTAGGCCAAGCATTGATGAAGAGACTGTTGATGCTGTCCGTGTAGTATTTCATCGCAGCCCAAGGAAATCAATTCGTGTTGCATCAAATGAAATTGCTATTCCTCGAAGCACAGTTCACAAAGTTTTACATAAACAACTTCGGCTCCATGCTTACAAGTCACAAATTGTTCAAGCTCTTAAGCCGGATGATCGCCCTCGCCGAGCAGCTTTCGCTGAAGAAATTCTTTAGCGCATTGATGATGACAATGGCTACCTTAACAGTGTGTGTTTTTTCGACGAAGCAACTTTTCATGTATCCGGGAAAGTCAATAAGCATAACATTCGAATATGGGGTTCACAAAATCCTTGCGAGGTTTTAGAAAGAGAAAGAGACAGTCCCAAAATCAATGTTTGGTGTGGTTTAATGCACAACCAGATTATTGGTCCGTTCATTTTTGCTGAATCCACCATTACAGCAAACATTTGTCTGGATATGCTAAAACATTACGTTGTTCCTCGATTAGAAGAGTTCCAGCCGAGGGTTGTGTTTCTGTAAGAAGGTGCCCCTCCTCACTGGGGTTTGATAGTTCGTGACTTTTTAAATGAAACTTTTCCAAACCGATGGATTGGAAGAAATGGCCCAACACCATGGCCGCCAAGATCTCCAGATATCACCCCTTTAGACTTTTTCTTGTGGGGTTATGTAAAAGACAGAGTTTACAGAACGCCAGTACGTGACGTCGAAACATTGCAGTCACGAATAATTGAGGTTCTCGCCACAGTAAACGAAGAAATGCTGGAGAACACTTGGCGCGAAATTGAGTATCGCCTTGACATATTGAGAGCAACAAATGGAGCACATGTTGAAGTCTATGAATAGCATGGAAAATTAAATTCTTGAATATGGCTATTACTTAAACTGCTAGAAATTTTTATATGTAAAACTTTAATAAACAAACTTTACTTTGCAAAAAACTGTATGATTTTATCTGCTTTAGTTATTTAGCAATACAATTTTGAAAAGTGTTCAAGACTTTATGGACACCCTGTATTACAAAAAATAAATGGCTACACGCATGCAGTTTTTAAATTGCTTTCAGCGGTGCAAGAGATCGCTATGTATAGCGATATGCTAAAACCAAGCTAAAAGTGAAATCAATGAATTCAGCGAGACAATTTATTGCTACTTTGACTTGAAAGCTAATGCCTGTGACTGTGGCAACTTAGCTTGATGTTGTTTTAAATTTCCACATGTACTGTACATGTTTAAATTATCACTTTTTTGCATAGATGGGCACAAATCCGTTAATAACGAAGTTAACTTTTTCATTAACTCGTTAATCCGTTAATAAGTTTTTTCATGTTAACGAACTAAATTAACTTCCGCTAAGTTCTGTTAACTTCCGTGAACGTTTTCATCGTGAATATCTTGCACCATTCATTCATAGTACCTGTACAAACCAGTTTGCACTGGTAACACTTGTTGCGTATTAGCACAAGTTTTATAACAAAAGCGAAGAAAAAAGCTCTTTTTTGTGCCAAATAATAAGCTACAGCCTCATAGGTCTATTAATTATCGCTGTTCTCAATTTCCAAAGGTTTTCCGATCGCAGCTTCGTTAGTGCATTTGAACTTAGTTTTATCTTGAAATTAAACTAGACTTTAAAATGTAACTTCCAAAACACAAAAAGACCACCATAGCAATAAATATTCCCTTACAATCAGCTCAACAGCGTCAATACGTGTTCTAGAAGCGAGTGAATAACAAGAAATGTAAATTAGGCCTACACGCAAAATATAAACGAATTAACGGACTTTATTAACTTCCGTTAATTAAAGCTGAAAATAACGGACTAACGCTAACGGAGGTGTGAAGTTTGTTAACGGACTACTGGTTAACGAAGCTAACGTTTTGCATTAACTTGCCCACCTATACTTTTTTGGTTAAATGACTAGGCACGCAATGCATGCATTGTATGCATGGAGAATCAGAGTTGTAAGTCAGGCTGGGCTTTTCGGTTCGGGTTCGGGCCGGGTTCGGGCCTAAAGTTGACAAAAATTTCGGGCTTGAGAGGCACTTTTTGTCTCAGGTGCACAAAAATATAATCAGAATAAGTTGGCAACATTGCTAAATTTTTCAGATCGATTTTTACTTTCCCGTTTTTTCGGGCATGATTTGGGCTTGAAATTAGTTTTCGGGTTCGGGCCGGTTCGGGCTTATATTTTTGGGTTCGGGCCTGGGCTAGTCAGCCCGTTTACAACTCTATGGAGAATACGCCCCTGTAATGTTGCCTTTTCTCTGTGCTGTCGTCTAGATGAACGATATCATGTTTGTTAGTTGCATGTATATTCTCCTGTCACAGGCAGCGTCAGACGCTAACGATTGGATTTTCTTAGATTGGATAATCTGCACGCTAACGATTGGATAATCTAACGATTGGACGTAAGACACTAACGATTGGATAATCCGCACGCTTTTTTTAGCAAAAAATACTTCGTGTTTAGAGGAATCCGCGTTTACTTAGGAATATCCAGTGATTCAGTGTACCTGTAGATTTATTTAAATTATTGTCCACTGAATTTCCAGTTAGTTCAAAGCCACCAAGCAGAAATAATCATCGTAAAGCGCCTTATCTAAAAACTCAACAACGAGACCAGAATCAGGGTTGAACCCAGATCATGCAATCAGGGCCGTCCTAAAAACGACGCGTTTGAGAGCCTGCTTCCGAAATATAATGGAATTGAGTGCCTAGCAGAGACAGCAGTTGATCGTTCAAAACGGGCTCAAAATCCACCTTTGATTCCTTTACTTTAAATTGCATTGAATGTTAGTTTGATATTGATGCAACAGTATTTAGACCCGGTCTATTCCTGCGTAAAATTGTAAGTGCATGAGCGTATTTTCAGTTTATTTTAAACGAAGTTTACTACGCTCGGCGTACCGTCTTATCCATAGCTGTAGTCAGGATTTTTGATTGGGGGGGGGCAAACCACAAATCACACGCAATGACGTCATCAAAATTTTTCGAAAGAGGAACTTTTTGCTGAACAAAGTTGTCGTAGAATGGAAAATCAGAAGCCGTGGCCTGGTTTGGCACTTTACCAGAATTTTGCTACAGGGAGATAGGTTAAACCCAAAGTTAAAAAGTAAAAATGTCTAAATTCAGAGACATGTTTTTCAGTGAACTATAGTGTAACTCAAACGTATCACACACGGGGGTGTGGGGGCTGAGCCCCCATCTGCCGGAGGCCTTGAAGATCTGTGGGCGAAGCCTCTAGCCGCTAGGCAATTTTTGTAATTTTTTGGAAAAAAAAAGCTTTTTTAAATGCTATTGGATCACATTTTGAACCTGCTCAGACTTTAGAGCTCTTTGAAAGAACTAGATTTTAACATTTGAAAGCCAATTGAAAACATTAAATTGTTTAATCTTCCTTTTACTTACAAGGTAAGTCCAAAGTACGTTTAAAATCTTGCATTTGGGGGTTAAATTTTGTTAGTGATTTGGCCCTGGTAGAGGAAGTAATGTACATTGCCTTCTGCAATATTTTAGCGGTAAATAGTAATTCACTCAAAGATTTTCCTTAGAAATTTTTGTTTTGTCGTAAAAATGACTAATTGCATGAGCAGGGGTGCCGAAACCTGGGGGGTATGGGGGGATATCCCCCCAGTAATTTGACTGCATACCCCCCAATAATTTGACTATAATCTGAATTTGAGCGCTGGTTGATCTTTGAACTTTATTTTTTGGTCTTCACTTGATTTTGGGGACATATACTTTTCACGTTTCAGTGAACACCTTTTTTTGTGGTCTTTACTTGATTTGCTCTCGTGAAAAAGTAGTGGTCGAGCTTCATCCCCCCCCCCAATGTTGCAAATAGGACAAAATTGGGGTAAAATTGCAAATTATCCCCCCAATGCTCAACATAAATTGGCACCACTGAGTGAGTACATGTACGACCTAGGGGCCCAGGCCTTCTCCATTCAAATTCAATAATTTGTTTCAATGAGCTTTTTCTCTAGCTTTTTTTTAAAGTGTTTTGTTGCGTAAAAACTGGCGAGGTGAAGGTGAATTGTTATTGAAAAATGGCGCAATAGATGGTTGCGCCTACTAACCATATTATTGTCAGGGGCCAGGTTTTTATTGCACGGGGCTTCTGGTACTGTGCCATTTGGCAAATCCTGCCCTAGTTATTGCATTACGTTCATGAAGATGTTAGATGAGGGCCTGAGGTAGCAACTTTTGGGACAAAAATATTCAAGTTCACCCACGTTTTACATTTAAATTGATTGGCAAAAATTGAATTGGAGGTGGACCTCCTGGTCGTCAATGTTATTGTTAATTACTGTTGTACGCGTGTACTGTACTCAAAAAATGATAAAAAAAAAGCTGAACCTGAAAAAAAAACAATAGCTTTTTTTGTCACATTTTTATCATTGGTGGCATTTTAATTGGGGGGCGATCCCCCTGGCCTCCCCTTGGCTACGCTTATGGTCTTACCATCGTAATACAAGCAGTCAATTGGTTGAAATAAATTAAGGATACTTTTGTACGCTCATGATTTTAAGCCCAGTGCAGACCGGGCTTTAAGAAGTGCATTTTAATTCTCGAGGGAATATTTTCGTGATACAAGAAAGTGTTTGAATTTTATAAATCAATTAATACGAGCATTATTCATGATAAATTAAATAGACGTTACCTGTATCATTTGTTGTATGAATGCATTAATGTTACTTGAGTTGATGCCTAACAAAACAAAACTGTGTGAATTGACGAGCAAGGCTCTACGCTTTGTGTTTCTCTCAAACCAGAAGTTAAGAGAGATGAATTGCTGTATGCACGTGACGACCTTCACAAGGACTGGAGTGCCGTGTTTACCACACTAATCTTTGCCAACTTACATTGCGGTAACAACACAACGCATCACACAGTTTATATGGTAATACTGCATATAGCGTACCGGTCTGGAAGTCAATTGTAGTTGACCGTAACTTTCAACGTTCAACTAGATATAAATGTTATATTCAATTAACATTTAATCTTAGGTGGGCAAGTTAATGTAAAACGTTAGCTTTGTTAACCACTAGTCCGTTAACAAACTTCACACCTCCGTTAACATTAATCCATTATTTCCAGCTTTAATTAACGGAACTTAGTAAAGTCCGTAAATTCGTTAATATTTTGCATGTAATATACATTTTTTTATGTTAACTCATTTTTAGAGCACAAATTGACGTTGTTGAGCTGATTGTAAGGAAATATTTTTTGCTATGGTGGTCTTTTTGTGTTTTGGAAGTTACGTTTTACAGTCTAATCTAATTATTTTAAGACAAAAATAAGTTCAAATGCACTAATGAAGCTGCGATTGGAAAATCTTTGGAAATTGCGGACAGCAATAATTAATAGACCTATGAGGCTGCAGCTTATTATTTGTCACAAAGAAGAGCTCCTTTCTTCGCTTTCTTCTATAAAGCTTGTGCTAATATGCTACAAGTGTTACTAGTGCCAACTGGTTTGTACCATTATGATAAATGAATGGTGCAAGATATTAGCGATAAAAACTTTAACGGAAGTTAACAGAACTTAACGGGAGTATATTTAATCCTTTAACATGAAAAAACTTTTTAACAGATTAACGATTTAATGAAAAAGTTAGCTTCTTAATTAACGGATTAACAATTAACGGACTTGTGCCCTTCTATGCATTTAATCAAAGACTATCTAAAACTTGTAAAACTAAACTGCAAATGACGTAGTAGTAAATGTTCTCGAAATAATGCTGCATTTGAATGGAGGTGACTAAGTAATGTGAGCATAAAATAATGCTCCCATTTAATATCAGCTACTAGCTACAGCTGTAGTTTAGAGCGGTATTTTTATTCTGTATATTTACCTGTTTACTGTTCTAATATTTAATTTCAGATCTAACATCCATTTTTATAAAATAATCCTAATTAGTGCTTAGTCATATTAATATTTCAAACGCATTTTACTTGTGTTATCAAAAGACTTGACTTATTATTTTATCAATTTCTTGCAAAAAAAAGTAAAATTTTGCCTATAGCTGCAACTCAGCTACAGAATAGCTATGCAACTAAGCTCTCTCTATCTAACCTAAATTTAACACTAAAAATATTGCCTGCAAATCTAACTCTATGCTTTTTTGGATACCCCTTCCAATACCACAGTAAAACTATTATTTGGGATTGGGAGATTACAGTAATACATCTACTGTAGAAAATAATCTATCAACATTTGAGCTGAAACCGTAAAATGCTAACCCAACTGATGCCATCTTTGTACAACACGCGTGGCTCGATTTCTGTGGTATGTAACTTTAATTGCTAAATAAATCAATTTACGGCAACTTTCACACTTTTTCTGCAGCAGAAAGGCGTTTGTTGTCAAACAATACTATGCGCTGTCGACCCAATCACTTTACCACATTCCAACGCTTGATTTTGCTTGATCTCACCATTAAAAAGCTGTTTGTTCAGCTGCGGTCTGCACAGATTCAAGCAAAAGCAACTCAATAAATTAGCGGGTTTTATTGGCTGCAGTTTACTATCAAATATTCATTTTGTTTATTACTTTTAGTGAAGGCCAAATGTACTCGTGTACTCGGCTCTTTTTTTTACCGAATACCGAGTACAATGACCTTCGCATACGAGTACCAGCCGAGTACCTGGGGTTTCGGGTACGAGTACTCAAAAAATGGTACTTGAGTTGTACTCGAGTACGAGTACTGTACTTGAGTACTCCATCACTGGTTACGGTAGTACAGATTTGGTAATAGAAAAAGCTGCAAGTAGACTACCTGTTTACACAACTTCCCAATATGAAACCCTAATATTGGGTGCTTTCAGTTTCAAAACGCATTTACCTACAGTACACTGCTTTGATTATCATAAACTGATCGACTTTAAAGACCAAGCATACCATACTTTAAAAGATTTTCTTAAATTTTTAGAAGAAATGTCTGCGATAATAAGGGGGCTAAACTATTTTGGTCTAAAATGATACAAGTCAAGATTATAAAATCTTACTGAAATGAGATTTCTTCAAATATAATTACGATGATGAGTCATTCAAATTTGTCTCCCTGCTCTGTAAAACTACCAGTCTTATGACTGCATGCCTGCCCAGACTCTACTTTACACCCTGTGGTATAACATAGTTAAAAAAAGCAGATTTGCTCAGGCTCTGCGAAAAGCACTTTGTTCCACAGCTGCATCATGACTTTTATGTAACTCTTGCTGTTGTTGAACACGGAAAAGATGACTGAACAGTGAAAACTCTTTTTGTTTTCTCCATCAGTGTCTCGTTAGACATTAAAGTAATCGCCCATTTAAGTATGCAACTTGATCTTGTACAGTTTGTGCATAATTCTGTAAACAAATAAAACAACTTAGACTAATTAGGATAAAGGTGAAACTTGAGCCCAAAAGTTTTAATAAAATTTTGCTCTGTTAAACGGTATGCATACTAAAACAGGTGTGTAGTTAAAGCAGGAGATCACTGCACTTAAAATTTGAACAATTTTTTGTTTTAACGGAGGGTTTGTCAAAGTAAAATAACAGGGTATGTTAGAATATTGTGGAATAGTTTTTTTTTTCTTATTGACTGATTGTAAAAATAGACTTACTATTAAAATCATACCGTAGTTTTTTTAAAATAGAACTTCGTATCCTATTCCAGAATAAAACTGTCATGAAAAAGGTATTAACCATCTTTGAGCAACCATTTAAGACAAAGCTTGTTGCTTTTCATCAAAAACTTTTTGAAATGTCATTGGCTAATTTATAAAATTGTTGCGTTATAGTTGCGTACTGTTACGTTGAGATAAACTATATTGCTTGTTTGAAAGTTGATCATTTGCTAATTTGTCTTCAAACTGTCAACATGTAAATAGTTTGCTCTGAAGAGGACCAGAAGAATGGTCGAAAACATTTAGCGCTTAATAAAAAATGATATCTATGTTAAAATTTTTTCTGTTGCTGCAATATGGCTGATAAAATAAGCTTTTTGCTGAAGATTTATTTTTGAAATGCATTTGTATTTTCTCAGTTCAAGTGCTTTTTTGGTCAAAACACATCCTAGTCCAATTATTTATGAATCCAATTACCCAATAAAAATGCCAATTATGAATTCAAATCCATCGAGATTCAAATCTCTAATGTTCGAATCGAGTTTGCAATGTTAGTGCTGCTGTTATGTTTGTTTTTTTCGCTGTTTAGATTGATTTTGAAGGCAATGTAGAATAGCATTAAGCACTTGGCTACTAGTGACCTGTTAGTTGTTTCAAAACAAAATGAGGATTCATTTGTTTCAACGCCAAGTGTACCAGAAGACAAGAAAAAGGCTAACCATATGAGTGTCAGAGTGTGCAAAACTCAACATGAAATAATACATCTGCTCTGACTAGTCCTCATGCAATTGCATCCAATCCCAGATGATATTGTGTCCTTGTCTAGAAAGATAATAGACTTAAGTCCACGCAGTTACATGAAAAGGCAACATAAATTTATAACCAAACAAACTCAAGTCCAACTTAGCTTTAAAAAAACAAGTATTGGGTGGTGCCATTAAGAATACTTAAATACAGATAGTAGTGTTAGTTGCGGCAGTTGTGTGATAGCATAATTTTATGCTTGTGCTAAAATTGTGACGTTTTTTGCAAAATGTTACGTTTTTATTTTAGAGTGCAATTTTCTTGAAAAGTGAAAAATGGACTTAAAGCAGTTTGGAATCAAGGCAGCAATATGGTCCTTCAAAAATACAGTCAGCCTCAGATGAGTTGGTCTTGCCTACAGCCCTGCTAGAGTAATCATTATGCTATCTGACTCTTAATTGTACATCAGTCAGTTATCACCAGTAAGTTTACTCATCATAACTGACCGAAACTGAATAAAACTGGCAGTTTCGGCAAATAAGCTGACCCGTAATCACCATTAATCTTACTATCAATACCAGTAGCATAGGGCAGTGTTCCCTCTAACTTTTTGGCTGATCGGCAAGTGCCCAAATTTTCTTAAAACAAGTGTGCCCAAAGCTCTAAAAAGACATTCATGTGCCCTAAATTTTGTACCAATTTGGTATTCAAGTATACCAAATGTCAAATTTTCTAAAGCTATGTTCACCATATTGCCAAAAAATATTTTTCCTTGTTCCAACATATGGCTGAATCGCTGAAAAAAATCGGCTTAGTGGGAACACTGGCATAGGGTACCAGTTCCATCTCCGCGGATTGGCCTTTTTTGTCCTATGAAGTCCAAATTTAGTTTAAAAAATGAGCCTTGAATATTGTGCCCACAGATATGAAGCAATGCTGATAGTGACCCTCCACTAAAAGCATTAACCCCAAAACAAGTTGAACTGATGTGTTCAGAGTTTGGTTTACTATGATATACTGTTGTTGGATAAATCAAATAAATACTGTATTTATTTGAAAATAAGTCGCATGTGTATATAAGTCGCACACTTATATTTGACATGAAAAACAGAACAAAATTTGTTTAAACGTTCATTCATTGAAATCACATTACTAAAAATTAAAAACCATCAAAGTCATCACTGCTGTCACTGTCCTCAAATAGTCCCAGTTTACCCCTGGAACATCCTCATCAGCATCTCCAGAGGGTGGCAAGTGTTGCAATGTAATGTGACTCGCATGGATAGGCGATTAGTAATGAGATCAAATGAAAGGTAATAGCATGGAAATATCTTTGAAAAATTTTCTATTGCATACAATGCACTTCATGTATTTGTGTATAAGTCACACCTGACTTTTTGGGTGATATTTAGGCACAAAAAAATGCGACTTATGCTGGAATAAATGCGGTAATCTAAGTGGCTGCAGCATTTACATACACTAATCATGATCAATTCCTTCACGCCTCATCATGATAGGTATGTTGTGTAACTCTGAACTCATAAGGTGGTCAGATTTAATGTGTTTGACTTGCAATGTGATGTCTGATGTTTTTGATGAAAATTTAATGTGAATTAGGTAGACTTAACCTAGCGTAGTCATTAGTACTACTAGTGAGTAAGCTACAGTATATCGATATTGTGCAGGAAAGCCAAAAAAACAAATGGTTTTCAGCCCATTCTGCTAGTAGTTTTTGCGGTTGGAAAAAAAAAGCTATTCTATATCCAAAATACAGCAAAAATCTTCAGTTCATAATAATTATTATTAACGCCTTTTTTGCATTTTTTTTTGCTGAAAATGTCGTTTTGTGTGTGTGTTTTTGTTCAAGACAGCCTGGAAAGTGAAATTGAAGTGCAAAAACTGAAAAAAAAGAGTATGGCTATACACTTCGAAAATCTAAAATATGCTTTCAATCGTTTGGCAGCTTAACTGTCGAAGCTGTAAAGTAGGCTAGGCTAGTAAAAGAAAGAAGATCCGGAATGGAACTATGGCCTGGTGTCCCTGTGTGAAACATAGGCCAGTAACTTTTGTCAGAATTACGAGATAAGTGTGATGTATAGGTTATGCTTATTCATACTTGTAATATCAGCACAGAGTAGATCTATCATCTTTTTGCTCCAGGAATGTGTTTCCTTCTATTTCTGGAGCCCAGCAGATGTTCCCCATATGCAGAGGTCAGCCGGTTTTTGCAGTCTAGTCGCCAGCTTTTGCGGTCTTGTGCATCCAACCTAAATTGTAAACCTCTGGCAATCATGTCTCATTCCAGCACTTCTTTCCATCTGTTTTTCGGTCTTCCTCTTTTTGTCCCATCAGCTTCAAACTGTAGTGCTTTTACTGGACCCCTTTCTTCATCCATTCTCTCCACATGCCCCAACCTTTGCTCTCTCAGAAACTCTTCCAATCTCTATGGTCTACACCTGTCATTTCATAAATCTTCTCATTGTTTATTTTATCTTTCAAGGTTTTTCCACATATCATTCGCAACGTTCGCATTTCTGTAGTATTCAACCTCCTTTCATCTTCCATTTTCAATGCCCAACATTCAGCGCCATAAGTTATAGCCCTTCTCACATAGCTTTTGTATAAGATGCCTTTAACCTTCAATGATATGCTTTTTCCGCGTCTAACATTCGAAATTTCTTTTAAATTTTTTCCTTGCTGAGGTAATCCTTGTTGTTAAACCTCCTGAGCTCCTCCTTCTGCACTGAGTACATCGCTTAGGTAAGAGAATCTTTCCACCACTTCTATGTTGTCTCCGTCTAAATTTATAATTTTATCTTCATGTTGAATCGAACACACCAAGGATGCATTTTTTGCAAGAAAAATCTTTCGCTCTGGGTAAACTTCCATGAACTCCAGAGCACCTCTTGTGCACCCAGTGTTGACATTTTGTACACTGCACAGAGTTCCTTCCCAATCCTTTTCTGCATACAGAGCAAGGATACTTTTGAATTTGCACTCGTACAAAATTTCTTGTATAAAAAGCCTGTGCCTTATTTACATTTATTTTCATTGCTTTGTCTTGTAATACTTTCTTCCATTGAGTGTATCTAGATTTCACCTCTTTCCAATTATTCCCGACTAGCACAAGATCATCTGCATACAGCATTTCCTGTACAACTCCCTCTCTGATGTCTTTAGTCACTTTATCCATCACCAACGCAAGCAGAAGAAGACTTAGTATCGATCCTGGATGGACTCCAACTTTACGTAAAATGGTTCTGATCTCGTGTATTCCATCTTTACAGATGTTTCAAAATTTGTATACATTTCCACAATCACTTTTATTTCTCTTTCCAACACCCCTTTTCTTCTCAGCGACCACCAAATTACCTCTCTTGGAACACGATCCAAGGCTTTCTCAAGATTCACGAATACCATATAGATTTCTTCCGGCCATTTGATATGTTTCCATCAACTGTCTCATTATGAAGATAGTGTCTGTCGTACCTCTACCTGGCATGCTTCTTTCAAAATTTTTTCAATCACTTTCATACGTTGCTCTAACAGTTTTATGCTTCTGTAATTTCCTCACAATCTTAGATTTCCTTTTCCTTTGAAAAATAGGAATCAGATCACTATTTCTCCAACACTCTGGCATTTTATTTCCCTCCAGCATATTGTTTGCAACTTCGCCCAATCTTCTTACCTACTCTTTTTTGCAAACATTCAACAACTCCACTGTAACTCCGCTTGGTCCAGCTGCGTTTCCTTTATTCATTAGAGCAAAAGCTTCCATCACATCTTCAAGAGAAACTTGTTCATATGGACCTTCGACTTTTGTTATTTCCAGACTTTTGTTCCAATCATTTTCTTCAGTCAACAGCTTCTCTTCATGTTCCTTCCAAACTTTAATTTTCTCTTGTAATGTCACCTTTAGCTTTCAATCTTTTTCCAGGATACAAGGCATTCCCATTATGTCTTTTTTCATCCTTTTTGCTTTGTTTGCTTAGTTTGAGGACATACTGCAATGCTTTGGAATTTTTCCTTTCAAGGAGTTTTGTTATTTTTTTGCTTTCTTTTTTGGTAGTCACCACTCTTTTGACTTTTCTTTTCATAGCCAAGTATTGTTGTTTTGATTGTTGGTCTTTTTTCTTTCATTATCAGTAGATTTATTTGCAGTCTAAGTTAATTGTTGAATTACTCCAAGGTTACAATCTGACCATAAACTTTTTATTAAATTTTACTGTTCTTATTCATGTACAAGTCGCACCCCTTACTGTCTACTTTTGCCTTAAAAAATGGTAGAAATTTTTTTCAGCATTTTTTATTAAAATCAAATGCACATCTATCACCAATCCAAGTCACTCTTTTTGTTGATGACATTGCTTACAAATAAGATACGTAGCAGTAAGTTTTAAACTGCAGATTGCTTATAAACCATGTGCTTTTTCATTGCAAAGCCATGCATGCATTTCTCATAAATCGCATGCGTGACTCTGGCTACCATGTGTATGTGCATTCGGTTGCTTACTTGCTGTCTAAACTGTCTTGGTGGCATTGTTACAATCAGTTAGTACAGTAAATGCAAGAGCACTGTAGAATAAAGGTTGCGAATAAGGAAGCAGCGACTAAAGGGCATATGTTACGACACACACAACAGGAGTTGTGCATGGCTGCCATACATTATATATTTATTTAATTTTAAAACTTTTAAAGCAACCCCATGTATAAGTCGCACCCCAACTTGGTACAAAATTGTCCAACTTATACTCAAATAAATATGGTAGTAGACTAAACACGAATCTGAAATGCCCAAGAAAAAGAGAAGATCATTGAAGAAAAAAGTTTGCTCTTGTTGCGAAGTTTTTTGCAATCACACGTTTGATTGAACATAATGCAGAACTATTGTAACCTTGGAGTAATTCAACAATTAACTTAGACTGCTAATAGATCTACTGATAATGAAAGAAAAAAGACCAACAATCAAAACAACAATACTTGGCTATAAAAAGAAAAGTCAAAAGAGTGGTGACTACCAAAAAACAAAGCAAGAAAAAAGTCATGATGATTGAACGGTGAAGAAAAAAAGACAAAACTATCAGTTTCCAGTCTACTAATAAAGAGTGCATGATCTGACATCACGCCTTTTGTTTTTATGATATTTCAGATTTGGGCTATGGTACATTGTCAATATAACGCTGCATTTTGTTGAATGTGATGCTAAAGTAGGACTGGCAGACTACAACTAGCATGGATGTTGAAATAAGATACGGAATTACTCAAGAAAACTTTAAAAAAGAAGTTCAAAATCATAGAAAGCCTTGCATTTTGAAAGGTTTGGACATTGGCGAGTGTAATTCTAAATGGAATGTTGAATATCTGTCAGCCCATGCTGGCACCAAAACAGCCACAGTGCATGTAAGTGAGTCACCAAAAATGAATTTTGTTGCTAAGAATTATGTCTATCGTAAACTGCCATTTAATGAAGTAATCAAACGCTCTTCTGAACAGAATCATGATGAATATTTTTTATCACCAAGTGAGTTTTACTACTTTCGTTCTCTTGGTGAAGATGTGAGAAGACAACCATCTGACATCTCAAAGCAATGGCCAGAAATATATGAGGATATAAATTTACCTAATTTTTTTCCTAGTGAGAAATTCTTTTCAAGTGTATTTCGCATTGCTTCAGCAGGTATGCAGTTGTGGACACATTATGATGTTATGGACAATTTACTAGTTCAAATTACTGGCCACAAAAAGGTAATTTTATTTCCTCCTTCAGATGCAACCAATTTATATCTTGAAGGTGATAAGTCTGTTGTGGTAGATGTTGAAAATCCCGATTTAAAGAGATTTCCAAATTTTTCAAATGTTATCAAATACATGTGCATATTGAAACCAGGAGATATTCTTTTTATTCCTGCATTGTGGTTTCACAATGTTACAGCCATTGATTTTGGAATTGCTGTAAATGTGTTTTGGAAGAATTTAGAGAATAATTTATATGATTCCAAAGATCCTTATGGCAATAAAGACTTAATACCTGCTGCTCGAAGCATGGACATTTTGAGCAGAGCTTTAAAAGTTCTTAATGAATTGCCAGAAGACTACAAAGATTTTTATGCACGCAAAATGATTGCAAAAATTGAAAATACTGCTTTTTCAGCATGATGATAATGTATTTTCAATATTATCGTACTTGAGACTAATAAGAGTGTTTGAAATATTTTTAGCTTCATAGCATCGCTATTAATACATTACTAATATTTTGCTGGTGTGAACAGTAATTTTAATTTGTAATCTTTAAGTCTCAACTCTTTTTCTCAATTTGTAGCCATTCATTTGTTTTTTTCAAATGCTAATATGAAATATTCCTTTCCAGTTATGTTTTGTGGTTAGTGACACTTGTCAGTGCTACTTGGTATTTTTTGCATTGATTTTAGTGACGTATACTCTTGCATTTTTAATTGACTTAATGGTTTTATTTTATGATCTGCTATTGGCGATTGTGATGTAGTGATAAATCTTCAGTTCTGAATATAAGAAAATCAATTTACATAAAACAAATTTGGTAATTCTAAACAGTTCCTTGTAAAAATAGCAAGGAAAAGCTACTGGGCTATTTTTATTGGAGTAGGCAGTGTTAGGGTTAGCATTGTCGTGTAAAATAGCTTCTAGACCCTTTTTAAGTCTCTTTTAACAAAAGCTACTGGAGCAAAAAGCACTAAAAAACATTAAATTAGCATTTTTGAATGTCCAAATTACTAATAAGTGGAATTGCATTAAACCATCAGTATTCCAAAAATTGACCTATAACATTGTCTACACAAGATTGGATAGCTATTTTCCTAATCCATATAAAGAAATTTTTGTTTAGACTATACTTTATCGGAGTTACAGTATTTGTAGTAATTTATGACTAAGAGTTAAAGAATTTCAAGGAGAAAATGGGTTTTCCTTAAAATAAATGAACCAGATAAATCTAACATTTTCTCACCAGGAAACAATTTATGAAATCCAAAACAGACAAGAAAAATGACATTGAGCATTTTTTCAGAAACTTCTAAAAGCAATTAGCTATCACATACCAAAAGAAATAAAAAAAAAATTTTAATCATAATTAATAAAACTTTTAATTTGAAGCTTGTATTAATGGATAAAAGAGAATAAATATTGTTTTTTTCACTTCTTTTTTGGATTGCTTCATTGGTCTTTGCTTGGAACTGTTACAAACTTGTTACAAAATGTTATATTATTCTTTACCATATTTTTCAGACTACTAGGCACAGTATTAATAAATAGCCTTTATTGCTTTTATTTTCTTATTTAAGATGCACTGATGAAATGCAACTTTAGAAGCTTTAAATAGCTTTGAATGAAATTGTGAAGAGAAAAAGAGTACAACCTGATCCATACATATGGCGCACCTTCGGTTTTTTGAAATTTTTAGAATTAGAAGTGCACCTTATGGTCCAAAAAATTTGGTAATTGAACATTCCTGATACCAATACCATAATACAGTTTGCTTATATTTTCAGTGTATTTAATATTGTGATCATCATTTATGTTTTTTTTATTAGAAGATTAGGTTTGACGTAACTATTTCGAGTTGTCTTGAGCAGGAGATTGCTAGAAGGTCTTTAAGTCAAGCTTCGCATACCCAGTGCCCACTTGTCCACCACATGCCATGGAAGCTTTTGTCTGTGTTTATTGTTGCAGAACATCAAGCTGTGAAGTACCATATGCCCATTTTTATAGTCTTTGGCTTGATCTGACTAGGTAGAAGAAATAACGTGCTACAAATTATTTCAGTACTTTTAGTTTACAATCGCTCTATCCATTTATCATATTCATAAGCCAATATAAAGCTTAATTTTGGTAAAATTACCCAAAGTCCAGGACTTACTTTAATTTGTTCTATGTTATTTAGTTATTTATGTGGAGCACCAAAAAAAATCAAAACAAAAAAATTAGCAAAGTTTATAAGGAGGGCTAGAAATTTTGAAGGGCTGGGCTGCTAATAAAGATTTATTTTAATGAACTTGCTGAGATTATATACTTCAATTCATTGAAATTAATAATAGCTGTATCTCTGTAATGTCGTGGTATTCACTTGTTGCAAATTCTTGATTGAAAAAAATAAGCTGGCACTCTATATTGTATTTTACTGATTGGCATTTTTCAATTTAATAATGCTTGAATTTTATTTTTGTGAAGAATGAATAGCTGTGGTGTTTCAAATAAAGGTTTGCAATTTTTTTACCAGCACCAGTAGTATTTGATAAATCATTTCAAAAACAATGGAAAGTTGGGTTGAGAAATTTGGTGAAGTAAATTTGCACGGAAAAGTCGTTGGTGATAAATGCATAGATTGGGCTAATGATCATCAAGTAGTAATTGGAACAAACAAGAAAGTTGTTGTTTGTGACATGTCCATGTTGATTTCTGCCAACAAAAGCGAAGAAGTCGGATTTATGATTGAAAATGTTCCTGTGATAACTGAAAAAACACCATTTGTAACTGAGGAACCCAGTTTTGTTGAAACATTTAAAAATGCATGTGGACAAACATCAAACACAAAAGCAACTCCAAACTATGATGTCTATAAAGTAAGAATTAAAATGTTTTTAATTATAGTGTGATATTCAATTAATCCTAATCCTTGTAAATAGAATCAATGATGCAAATTTTATGTGCTAACCTACCAATAATGGTTTGTGACAGTAAAACTATGACTGTTTGTTTAAACCGGTTTGTGGACTTGTTTTTACAGTCACTAAGCAAATTCAATATGTACAAGTTTTGCATGGCACTAAAATCTTTAGCAGTAAAATGAGGTAAAAAAAAAGTAGAATCGAAGGTAGTAAGATAATGGAAAATGATACCGGCACATAATTTCTTAGTAGCACATTCACACAGGTACAATTCGCAAAATGATGATGGGAAGAAATTTAAGAAGGCCTTAAAGTAGTGTTCCTACTAAGTCAGTTTTGTGAGTGAATCAGCTCTTTGTTGGATCAAAAGCATATAATGTTTGGTAATATGGTAAACATAGCTTTCGAAAAGTTTACAAATTTATGAAAATATGACTTCTAGTATATCTTGATACTAGATTGGTGCAAAAATTTAGGACACATAAATGCGTGTTACAGCTTTAGGCACAATTGTCTTGAAAAAATTTGGGCACCCTCCGATTAGCCAAAAAGTTACTGGGAACACAGCATTAAAGCATCTCTTATTTCAGTATTTTATGGATCCTTCAATGTATGAAAGAAAGCAAACTGAGTATAAAGGTTTTAGATCGGTTAAGTTTTCTCATCCTCTCTGTACAAGTTTAACTGGAACGGAGTTGTTGGCTGTTTTGTCATTGGATTACAGGTGTGTGCAGAAATTTGTTTTATTGTTTAATAATGCACTATTTTCATTGCAGCTTAAAACACATAAGAGTTTGATTTGAAGGCAGTTTTACAATGAGGTTACTTGGTGCTCACATGATCGCTCGGACAAACTGCTAGTGTAATAGTGTAAAATATTGGAGATTGTGGCTAAGTGGCTCAGAAACTTTTAGTGAAACCTTAGCCCTGTGACCTTATTTTGATTGTACTGCATGTAAATTGACAGTCTTGTTTTAATGATTAAGGAGATCATTGAGTCAAATCATTATTTGAATTTGGTTGGTCAGTATGCACCTAAAACATCTGCGATTTTTTCATAATAAACAGTGGAAAATCCAAAGATGATTCAGCTTGTGCCCAATAAAATGCTGATTCGCTAATAAAAATTGGTTTCACAATTATATAGCTGTAGTGTTGTAGCTGCATCAGAAAATTCTAAATTGCTTGTTATGCTGGTATTTTTAGTTTAGGAATCTACCATAAAGTCAGTGCTGGAAAACATGGAAGATGGGTTCCATTGTGCAATCTTATGACTTCTCTTGTCGACTATCTGCAGGCTAATAGTGAACATCTACCTAACTTTGAAGTAAAGTCTGGTGTTTCTGAGTATAAAGTTTTTCGAGAGAAATGTCATTCTTCCTCCATCAACAATATTGCATGGTCCGATATTTATTCTTTTCTAAACCAGCGATTATGTTATTTGGCTGCTTCCACCTTAAATGGCTACATTGTAGTCTGGAAATTTTTGCTGGATAATGATAATCAATTCAACCCTCAGATAGTTGACTTTTTTTCTTCCGGGTGGACTAACGTTGCCGATATAGCTTGGCAAAAAGACATTTCAAACCAGTTTCAACCAGACAACAAAGCACTTGGAATAGTAGTTTCAAATTGTGAGGGCCAAATTTTGTGTCGAAAGCGTTTATTATCTCTAACTGGAGATAGCACCTGGACAAACTGTTTGAAAGGTCATCTTTGGGAAGAAGAAGATCGTCTTGCTGCAAGGTAAAACCATAAACATTGGTGATTGGCCGCAAACCAGTCAGAGAGTTCGGCTTAGCAAAAATGAACGAATTGAACATGTTGAAATAAAATATAACCTCAAAAATGCAAGTCTTTAGAATTAGAAAAAGTAGCGCCGTAAAAGTACAATAAAAAACAAATATACAGTATTGTAAAATGTTTAAAAAAATTTTTGTATTTGATTTGAACATTAAATTTAGGGTATTGTGTGATCGTCTATAAAAACCTACTGAACATTGTGTTAGAAATCTACAAGTAATCATAGTGTGTTTAGTATTAGACTAAGCCAATGTGTTTGCTTAAATTGCTGTATTATTCAAAGATTTCGAAGCATCTGTTTATACAATAATTGTTTCACAGAAACATCCATTGGATCAATTTTTTGGACAAAAGTCTGGTTATTACTTCAAAATCTCATGTCCTGGCTGTGTGGTTGCTTGATGATAATCTTGACGTCATATGTGACCATTTACTTGACGTGAGTTTGGATTTGAGCATACAATCACTGTTACAATGGGTTACATTATCATGATATCGTAACGTAGGCCTTTTTTTGGTTATTTATTGGTCATTGACCTAAATTTTGTGGTGAATGACCGAAAATATCATAGTATATTAATTTGGTTTCAATGACGTAAAAAGTATCAATATTTTGAAATCATGAGCTAGAAGGAAAAGATGAAAATGATCAAAATAAATTCTGAAACGACAAAAAATTACAGCTTTTGGGACAGTTGACCGAAATTTCTGAGCGAAAAAACGAACCCAGATTGTAACTTCGTAAGCAATTCGTCATCTTAAAATATAAATTGTAGATCAGAAGTTAACGATTGAGTCCCAGGATTGTATGTTTGCCTGTAGCCTGCTATACTTGCATGGTCGCTTAAATGCTTAATCTTGAGCCTGCAAGGCCGCTACTATGCAACTAAACCCTAATTCTAAGAGATTACTGCATTTAAAATCATCAAAGTTTACCCGTAAACATCTCCGTGTTTGTTGTTTGGGTTAAAATGTTTTTGAATTTTAGGATGCCCATAGTATGCCTGTTGTTTGTTTGAATGTGTTTGAAAAAGACGGGACCATTCAGTGTTATTCTTCAAGTTCTGATGGACTTTTATCACTCGTCGATGTGAACGTTTATCCGACGCTGGAATTACATGTTAATAGAATACTTGCAAGGCCGACAGGTAGATATTTTTGTTCAAACGCGGCTACCGTACGATGCGTCAAGATAATAGGAACTTTTGCAATGTCTAAACACTGCATGCACTAAAGTGTTTCAAAGATTGATGTTGGAATTTTTTTCAGAGTCACAGTCCTATAAATTTGATTTTTGTGAAATTGGTTCAATTTACTTTACGTAAATTTTTCAACAAACTTGACGATTGGCTCAGGCACGAAATAACGATTTTAGTTTTTATCTACATGCGAATTAAAACAAAATTTTTGCTGAGTACTCTTGCACGTTGGAAATAATATTCTCTTCAAGTCTATTTTTTAACTTTATTTTTGTCTGATTCAAAAAATATAATAAAATCGACTTTTTGTAAAAAATTATGTTAAAATTAATTGTTTTTTATTTTCGTTTATTTTTGTTAGATATCGGAGGTTTTCGCGTAATTTCGCCTTCAACGTTACACGAGACAGCGATTTCTCCAAACAAAGCATTCATGATAATGTTGACATCCCGCCCCCATGTCAGACTGAGCATTCAAGTTGATAATGAAGCGAGTATTTTCATGAAGAGATTAATTTCACCAAAGGAGGTGTGAAGCAATCATTCAATCTATGAATTGTGTCTATGGCAAAGTTTGTTACCGGCTTATACTTAAATATGAATTGTAATAAACTTAAATATTGTGGTACTGTCATTCGACCGTATTTCCTTGTCAGTTTTTGCTGGGTTTCTGCGTTTCGTATTTTTTCCGCTTGACGTAAAAAATAATATAAAAAACTTTAATAAAAATTGCACTGAAAATTTTGGAGTATCAGTACTTCTGAAACTGTATGTTTGGAGTTGCTAGAATTGGCATTTTGTTTGCTTTGGAGTTTAGCTGATCATGATAGTTAAAATATTTCTTAACTCAACGAATTCTTTTATAATCTGAGCTTTTAGTCGTATACGAATGACAGTGACATAACTTTGAAATGTACCGGTGCAAAACAATAATCATGAACAAAATTTTCTCTTCCACCTAAAAGTGTTTGACGAACCCTGATTTTTTTTAAACAGTGGTTGTACTAACGTGGTAATGTACTTCTGTTTTCAGGCAGCTGAGAAGCTTCTCCAAATTGTTCATAGCGGCAGTGATGTTAGTTTATACAAGTACCTTGATCTAATAGAAATCACCAGTCAACATTACGCCATGACACGGAAATTCGATTCTGCACTTGAAAGCTTTTTGTCAGAGGGTAATATCAAACAAGAATACAGCATTCCGAATTTGCAGCTCAGGTACTGTACCGGTATTTCTGTTTTAATTTTGTTGACATTACGTCTCTGTTAAACGCAAACGTAATCAATCGCACGCGTAAAATGATTTTTGATTGCATGCAAAACTAAACTTGAAGCTGACAAAATATAAATTTTCTCTTTTTAAACTTGACAAGAATCCAATCTGAATTTTAGGTTCGCGAAAAAGAAGAAAGATTAAGCCTTTCGTTCACTATTTAAAAAAGCTCTTGTTAGAGGCCATGTTTTGGACGAAAATCACCAGCGATACACGAAAGATGAATTTTCGACGACTTCACATTTGGAAAATTTGTAAAAAAGCTCAGGACTAAACTGCCTGATAATCTTGTGGCTATGTTGTTTTACTTAGAAACCTAGGACTGACTAACGAGAAAGCTGAATCTTTGCTGAATACTTCCCGATAAAACGCAGATACTAGCAACCGAAAAGTCCATTTTAAAATAATCTGCACGATTCGCACACCATAGCTATCAAGTTAAAGCAGTAAATACTGTAAAATGGTTACGTCATAACAGTTTTTTATTTGTTTAGGTGGTATTTGTATAAGTTAAAGAAGAAAGCAAACAAATGTAGTAAAAGAACTTCACTTGTGGAAGAAATGAGACCGGTTCGATTCCCTGGGGAGGAAGAATGCAAGGAAGTTGAGGAGGTTTTAATAGTACGCCAAATCACGAAAGTGTTGATCGTAAGTTGAATAGCACATCTGTTTAACATTTAACATTTCTTGGTTATATTTTTGTTTTTGATAACTTAAAAATTTTTGGTTTCTACAGTTGGTAACACGCTTGTTTTTGGAGCGACGAGAGTGGAGTTTAATTTTCGGTCAGGTAAAAACGGATATGAAAAATCCGATACTGTTTCGTGTGGTATATTATACAATACTACACTTTTCGTCATGTGTATCATGAAAATAAACACCTGTAATCCAATGACGATTCATGTAAAAGTTCGAATTTTTTTCATGACAAAAGTTTTTCTTCATTTAACACCATTGAAAAGTGTTAGGCAAACGATGAACTTGATTGTTTTTTGGAAACGATAAATTTGTTTAATATGGTGTTCTATTTGAGTAAAGGTTGACTCTGGCTTATAGAAATCAACCGAAACGTCTCAAATGCTCTACGGTATTTAGGCTGTATTGTTTTTGATTCAATTACAGGTATTCAAGAAATTTATTTACCATTCTTTTAAGTTTACTTAAATGGTTTAACACTTACTGTTGAATGTTAAGTTGTTGATATTGCTATGACTTTGCTTGAAGCAGTGAAGCCCTGGCACATTAGCTCTCACTAACCCGGCGTAATTGTAAAGACGTATAGGATACGCTTTTGTAACCTTGGCGGAATAAGTTACATTAGGATTTTTTCAGACTTGGTTCTACCACAGTGTTGATCATGCAGACACCAATCTACCAATCGTTCCATTATTAAAAGTTATGGGCACTAAAGAAGACCTTCTCCTTGAAAAGGATGCTGAGATTATACGAAACATACGAAACCTTCCCGAATTGAACAACATGCCTGTTCAACAAACCTGCGCTTTCACAGGCCTCCCCACCGAAATCTCGTCAGACTGCAGAAGCGCTATCAGTACTGACGGATCAAGGTGTGCTTTTCTTTGCTTTATATTGTTTCTAGTTGTCACGCATTGTAGTTCTTTTTCGTAACTTGTGGTAATGTAGGTATTTGATTAATGATTTTTGCTTTGCAACTATAACGTCTCATTTTCCTATTTGAGCGTGAACGTTCACAAGCTTATAAACTGTGTGAAAGATACTTTGGCTTTCGTAGGGTTGGCTTCTGATCAACCTTTGTGTCAAACAAAGATATTGCTGGATTTTTCGTCGCGTATCCGGTATGGGGATGTTTGTTCATATTAAGTAATACTTAGCTAGCGAAAATTTGAAGTACATTATCAAACTTGATTTGGTTGCTGACAAATGATTCGACTATAATTATCTCGCATACTGCATTTGAATCTTGACAATAACGACTTTAATTTTTTCAGCTGGCCTATCTGTTGCTTGACTTTCAATCTGTTACAAGGGTATGAGAAGCGAAAATGTGAATTATCCGGTCTCTACTCCGCTTTTCCTGACAGTGACAATCCCAGTTGGATTAATAACCTTCTGAATTCTCCTTGTATTTTTAGTGGTGCTCCACTAAGACGTTACATTAACTGATCATGCTTTGTGACTGGCATTAGAATTACTTTGAGCGCTTTTTTTACTTTTTATACGTCATTGCTTACATTACATTTTTAGAAATAAACATTAAAAGATGAACTAACGCTATTGTAAATTGCAATTTAATGTGCTTTTGTTACTGTAAAACTATGCTCCTAAGCGCTGTATTAGTTGGTAACTTTTTCCGTAAAAAGTTCGATTTTGTTACCGCAAGCACCTTTTTAGCCAAGTTACTTAGAAAAAAATATAAGTATGAAAGATTTTTAACTTCATTGGCTTGATTGGTAAAATAAAAAGGGGGCGGCCGAGAAGTTTATTGCTTTCATTAGCAATTAAATTTTTTAATTGCTTTAAAGGTGTGTTTTCACAAAAAGCTAAGCGAAGGTTTGCAACCTTCGCGAGTGTCGCTTACGTCACTTGCTAAAACAGGCCAACCATTTATCAACAATTTTGTCTAAGTAAAGTTAAGCAACCGCTCCCAAAGATTGTGACTGGTTGAAATCTTTTGCGAGTTGTCAATGCCGTTACATTTTGGTTGCTTTGCTTGGCCGAATGCCCTCCTCCGTAATGCCCTTGAGAATGTCAAAATGCGTCACTTTTAACCAGGGATGTCGAAGCGGCAAATTTTCGTGGAAGCGGTAAAAGAGTACCGCTTCCACTTTGGCCATTCATATCGAACATCAAAACTTGAATGTGGTGCAGTTTTTTAAACAAGCTTACGATGAAAAGGGAATGTTTGATCGATCTAGATTTGGCAAGTTTTTGATAAGCTGCGAAAAGTTTGCCAATAATGTGTTACCAAGCAATAGAAATGTTGTTAATCACTACGAATTCTTACGCAAAACCTTATGTAGTACAGACCCCAAATTCTTCAAGAAATTGCCAGTTTTTACGGATGTTAAACAGGAGCTGGTAAACAATGTGCGTGAAATTTGGCTGAAAGCTGGTCTTACTGTAATAAGCGAAATTAGAATTTTGACTAAATGTAAAGAACTAATTGACAAACACGAAAAAGCGGAGAGAAAGGCCAAAAAATCCTTTTCTTGCTGGTTAGCGACGAATGGTGGGATTTAGTTTTTGATATTTCCAAATGCAAATGCCCAATAGCTCCTAATCCTCCAATACACAACGGCAAGATGTTCTGCTCGTGTTGTTGGGAAGACAGGATTCCACAAGAAGAAATCGAATTTTTGAAAGACCAAAGGACCCACAGAAAAATGTACATGTCTTCATCCCTGGATAAAGTTTATGCGAATAAAATCCAAAACCGGCTGAAGCATCAAGCTACGCCACGCATGCAGGTAGACGAACCATCCTGCTCTTACTCAGTTGCTCAGTCGAGTAACTGTTCATCAGGCCTCACACTGGAAAGCAGGTTTAGACCAAAGGATAAACCAGCATCTGACTCAACTGCTGGATGAGGACATCCAAACTACCGATTCAGATGATCCCAGTTTCTTTCCTAAACCTATCGCCGGAGGAAAGAAATACACAAAAAAGCGGAAACTCTCTATTAACACAAACAGTTGTACTTTGGCAGATAGACGCCATACATCTATACGTCAACAATCTGACCAAATATTAGCTGTTGTTGGTGGAAGTATAGCTGCATCTCCTGCCACTGTCTACAGTCGTAGAGAGGAAGTAAGATTGTTCTCATTGAAAGAGTGTGAGTCTGCAGTAAGTGAATCTAGAGTTTCTGCAGTTACATCATGACAGCAGGAAAATCATTGGAATGGAAAGGTATGTGTTTATGGTACAATTTTACAGCAAATTAACGAGGAAAAAAGTAGAGAAGGAAATTGGGGTAAAATCATACTTGCCGGAAACATCTGTAAACAGTGAAGCGGTGTTCCATACAATTGTTAATGAAACTTGTGGCGGAATACTGAGCAAAATTTATTCTGTTATGAACGATACATGCAGAGTGAATACTGGTCAAAAGACTGGCATCAACAAACGCCTTCAAGATTACATTGCTGAAAATTTTAAACATGATATACATTCGTTAGAGTGTATGTTTCACATAAATGAAATTTATCTATCTCACGTTATTGATGAGGTTGAAGGTAAAAGCAAAGGTCCAAATACATTGGTAGAAGGCGCTCTTTTAAACAAAATCAAGTCTATCACCAATGGTTCTCCGGAGACTTTGATTGACAGAGAAGCTCTAGATGTACGCATTACCCCCATTGCTAAGCTACATCTTCAAAACAAACTTTGCTGGTTTTCTGAACAAAAAAGTATGAGAAACAGCGCTGATGCAGGCTTTCGCAGCGACCAGATGTGCTTACTGGTTTTGTCTTGTCAGTTTTTTATGGATATACCAGCCAATCTCAAAAGTTTGCTATGGTATAAACAAGAAGAGGTTAGTCACTCCCGTTGGTTAACTACAGCAAATGGTTATCTGCGAATGCTTTTATTTCACTCTTCCGATCTTACTACTGTAGAGAAGACTAAACTCTCAAAGCTTGTGTCATATATTGTTTCTGTGTATTTGCCTTCATTTCTGATGATTCACCTTAAACCACATGCATGTGAGGGTCCTTTTGTGACATTGTTTCAAAGGGATCTCTTGTTAGCTTTTGAAGCAGTCGATTCGGACGTGTGTAAAGTAGTGAACCGGTACTTTTTGCAGCATGCAAAGAGTTTGACTTTCGCCACATAATATTGCTTTAAGTGTCTACTCTGAAAATCCACCAATGACCAAGGAAGTTTTGACATCTCTTACTTTGCTGCCGGAAGAAGTGGCAATTGAAGATTTGCTTTTGACGAGACGAGCCAAACTAAGAGACTTTTTTACCATTTCCAGTAAAACCGCGCCATGCATCTCGTTTGGCTCAGCCGAATTTTGGAAATCTATCGAAAATCATAATCGCTGCAATGAAAGGGAAATAGGCAAGCTGAAAGATTTGTTGCATCGCAAGAAGATTCGAGACAATTCTTCACGAAGAAACCAGCAGAGGTGGAGTCGAGGACACAAGGCTCGAGGCCAAGGCCAAGGACACAAAAAAAATCCGAGGCCAAGGACAGCCTTTCCGAGGACAGACCCTCTCGAGGCCAAGGACAGGAATGCTCGAGGCCAAGGACCAAGGACACAAAGCGCAAGTGCTCTCCAAAAAAAAAAAAGGTCTTCACAAAAATTTTTCAGGCAATCTCCAAAAAAAAAAAAAAAAAGGTCTTCACAAAATTCAAGCGATCTCCACTAAAAAACGTTTTCCAAAAAATTTTTCAAGCGCTCCACAAAATTTTAACATTCCAAAAAATCGTGCTGTCCTCGAGCCGAGGACAGGCCAATTTTCGAGGACTCGAGGCCAAGGACTTCAAAATGTGTCCTCGAGGACGTCCTCGAGGCCAAGGACGTCCTCGAGGACTCCACTTCTGGAAACCAGACAGATATTCGTCTACGTTCATACTTATGTAATAGCTCCAGTTGATTTGTTTTTTGTTTTGTTACTGTACTCGTTTCGTTGTTTTTGTTTCTCTAATCGTCCACGGGAGGTAAAAAACTTTGTTGCAGGCTCAAAAATTTCAGCCATTTTAAAACTCTGTATCGACGTACCCGTACCTTTAGGAGCCAAAGAGCATCCCCAAATGGACCTCTCGAGCAGTATAAATACAAGGCAGCGTGTAATGAGATGTCCCATTTGTTGTTTTCGTTCTAAAACTGTTTGATTTTTTTCTTTTTGCATATGACTGTTTTGCAGTTTGATTTGCTTTGTATGCCAAGTCGGTACTGACTTGATATTATCTTATCTTTAGCTTTACTGAGTGCTAAAACAGTTTTTCGAAAATAACTTCGTTTCTGTTGGAGTTAGCGATTACAAATGTATTGACTACAGATAGGAAGTCGACCATTCTGTAAATTTTGATACCAAACATTACTCTCTATCTCGTTTCGTTAAGGAGATATCGCACTAGTCAAAAAAAATTCCCCGCGTCCAAAAATATCAAACTTTGGGGGGGCGGGACGCCCTCAAAACAGCAAGTAATCGAAAAAAAATTTTTTTATTTCTTCATTGTGGCCGAAATCCGATCTGATGAGACCCCAAGCATTTTTAATTTCAAAAAAGGTGAAATTATGAAACATCCTGCTAAGTACCGTTTGGGACAAGAATTGTTCTAATATGTTGCTGTGTATAATTGCATAATTCTTGCAATGTTTTTTATTTTGTTGTCCTAAAGATACATGCGTAGGTAGCAGAATTTTGGAGCCAATCACATGCACAAACAAGTTATTAAAAAAAAGCACAAAATTCTGCAAACGTGGAAGCTTCGTTTCAGGACTACCTGATTATAAACTAGTAGGTCTTCGGACGGACTATTTCGAGCGCTTGTAAATCCGTCCACAGATCACACAGTTAATCGTTCATTATAAACTTTTGGGTGAACGTTCAGAGAAATTTGCATCATGTTTCTCGCTTAACATCGCTGAAACATAACGACCATGTGATTGATTGGACTCTTCGCTTCAAGGCGCTTCAAATCCGAATTTCTGACTACGACCATGCGCAGATGCTTGCGATGACAACCACTGAATACATGTATATAATTTGGTTCTATGTGATGTTTTTAAGATGATGATAACAAAGCTGTTTATTTTGCCTTATCTGGAAAAAATTTAACATCAAAAAATGTCACTCAAAAATACGTCATCAAGCGGTGGAAGCACTAAGAGCTGAAGTGATTCAAAAATTGCCGCATCCACATCCCTGCTTTTAACATGTCACCCGCTGGATACCGTACATGGTTCCAAACAAAATATCTGGTTGCACGCCTGACCACAACTTATTTTTGTGGATATCATATAATAGTGATGTGTATTTGAAAGTATTTTTGAGAGGATTTGCAAGTAAATTACGTTTAAAACAGAGCAAAAGCGGTACCAAACTCAGTTTAGGCATAGCAGAGTTTTCTATAAATATGTTTACCCACTACCCTAACCAATAATTCTTCATGAAAAATTACTGTATTTTTGTTTCTGGCTTTTTTCTGAGTTTTATTTAGCTTCTTTAAAGAACAGCAATCACTTTTTGTGCTTTTGCTGGAATGACTTTACCAGAAGATCATCGATAAAATTCTCCGCAATGAAGCGAAACGTTTTTTTTTTGATAGTGTAGACAAATTTTGCGTAGGAAAGATCGAGAAAAGTTTCACGAAACGCTTCGTGAAGTGCCAAACAACGTGTCATTTCATTTCATGCAGGTAGGTATCTACGATCTTCTCTTCCTAATCATAGTAGAAGCTAGTTATGCAACAGCCACGCAAGCAACCGCAATCAAGCGTAACCCTCTTGCTTTTTCCCCATACATTTGGTTTAAATACTACATCCTGATAAGGCAACGTTGTGACTGGCGTAATCGAGTGGTTATTGCATGCGCCTCCCAACCATCGTAACCGAGTTCAACTCGCACTCGGGTTCTGATAGCATGGAATGGAAGGATACGGAGTATAGACGCACTACGTAGGAGGGCGAAAGGTGATGCAGGGAGCGTTCTTTGTTTTTGCTTGAAAACCTTGCTTTTCAGTTAGGGTTGGGCAGTGATGCCAGCCTGAGAAGTAGCAATTATACGTGGCAGCAGCTTTGTCGCTAACAAAAGCGACGTACTGTTATGCTTGATTGCAGCTGCCTGCGTGACTTTTACATAACTAGCTTCTCGTTGTAATCATAGTGGAAGCTAGTCATTCAAAAGTCATGCAAGCAACTGCAATCAATCGTAACCCTCTACTGCGTTTTTCTCATACATTTGGTTTAAATACAGCATTTTGATATTGCATCGTTGTGATTGGCGTAGTGTAGTGGTTAACGCGTTCGCCTTTAAAACATCGCAACCGGATTCAATTCACGCTTGGGTTACGAACACAAGAAGCTAGTCATTCAAAACTCACACAGGCAGCCGCAATGAAGCGCTATGGTACGTCGCTTTCATAAGCAAAAAAGCTGCTGCCACGTAATTGCTATCCCTCAGGCTGGCATTGCTGCCCCAACCCTAACTGTAATGCTAGGTTAGTAAGCAAAAAAAACATTGCTTGGTGCATCTTCTTCCCCGTTCTTACGTACTGCGTCTATACTCCATATATTTCCATTCCATGCGTTCAAAACCCAAGCGCGAAGCAAACCCGGATGCGATGGTTGGAAAGCAATCGCATTAACCACTAGACTGTGCAGGTCGCAGCTATGCAGTAGCAAAATGTATTTAAACCAAATGTATGAGAATAAGGCAATAGAGGGTTACACTTAAATGCAGCTGCCTACGTGACTTTTGCATGACTAGCTTCTACTGGTTACGAACGCGTGGAATGGAAGTACATGGAGTAGCCTATAGATGCAGTACCTAGAATGGGAAAGAAATGGAAGGAGCCATCTTTTTTTTGCTTGAAAACCTTGCATTACAGTTAGGGTTGGGGCAGCAATGCTAGCCTGAGGGATAGCAATTACATGCCAGCAGCTTTTTTGCTTACGCAAGCGACATACCATTACGCTTTAGTGCAGCTCCCTGCGTAAGTTTTGAACAACTAGCTCCTGATATTCGCAATCCAAATGCAAATCGAACCCAAGTGCGATCGTTGGAAGATGAGCACAATAACCATTACACTACGCAGGTTGCAACAGTGTCATGACAAAATGTCGTATTTAAACCAAATGTATGAGAAAAATGCAATGGCACGAGCATGACAAGTGCATGACTAGCTTCTACTCGTAATCCAAGTAGAAGCTACTCATGCACACATCACGTAGCGAGCCGCATTTAAGCATGACTCTCTATTGCCTTTTTCTCATACATTTGGTTTGAATATGACATTTTGTCAATACATATTGTTGCAAGCGGCACAGTGTAGTGGTTATCGCGCTCAGCTTCCAACCATCGTACCCGGGTTCGATTCGTACTGGGATTGCGATTGTGTGAAACGGAACAATACAGAGTAAAAGGGTGGGTGGGATTATAACCACGGAGCAGTCTTTTTTTTGCTTCAAAACCTTGCATTACAGTTAGGGTTGATCGAGGCAGTGATGCCAGCCTGAGGGGAGAGCAATGACGTGGTAGCAACTTTTTTGCTTACGAAAGTGACGTACTGTTATGCTTGAGTGTGGCTCCCTGCATAAGTTTTGCACGACTAGCTCCTTGTTGGATTATGACGAGGAGCTAGTCGTGCAAAACTTATGCAGGGAGCCGCACTCAAGCGTAACGGTACGTCGCTTTTGTAAGCTAAAAAGCTGCTGCTACGTAATTGCTATCCCCTCAGGTTGGCATCCCTGCCCCAACCCTAACTGTAATGCAAGGTTTTGAAGCAAAAAAAAGATAGCACTGTGCATTTCCTTCCCAGTTCCTGCATACTGCATCACACATTCACTACCCAACCGCGAATCAAACTGGATGGAGAGTGTTGGTAGCTGAGCATGCTAACCACTACACTGCGCAGCTTGCAACAATGCAGTGACAAAATGTCGTATTTAAACTAAATGTATGAGAAAAAGGCAATGGCTTGTGCATGAGCGTTTGCATGACTAGCTTCTACTCGTAATCCAAGTAGAAGCTAGAAGCTCTGAACACCTGCAAAATGTGATTCAATGGCATTAAAAAAGCTTTTTTTCCCAAAAAGTTACAAAAAATCGTCCAACGGTTACAAAGCCTCCGGCGGCTGGGGGCCCTGCCCACAGACCCCCGTCTGCAATACCTTTGAGTTACACTAGCTTTCTCAACACGTTTCCTAAGTTAGATTTTTGCGCTCTTCAAGTATTAGTTTAATCCTTCTCTCTTTGCAAAATCCTGTAACCTGCCGAAAGGCAACGATTTCAGATCTTCCACCCTTTGATATCTTTGTCCCACAAAAACTTCTTGTTTGGAAAATTTTTGATGACCTCATTGCATGTGATTTATGATTTAGGCCTCCCCCAATCAAAAATTCTGGCTACGCCTATGAATTGGAGATCATCTCAAAAACTTTTTTGAAGACCTTTTTTTTGGAGAACACTTGCTGCTGTGTCCTTGGCCTCGAGAGGGTCTGTCCTCGGAAAGGCTGTCCTTGGCCTTGGCCTCGGTTTTTTTTTTTGTGTCCTAGGCCTTGGCCTCGAGCCTTCTGTCCTCGACTCCACCTTTGGTATCTTGTCACCAAAATAACCAAACAGCAGTCATCTCTAAAGCATCACGTGCGTAAGTTGGCACTGAAGGCTACTCTGACGATGCATCAACTCCCAATTATTGCACAAGTGACATTCACACAAAACTTAGAAACTGGGGGAAAAAATTGCACTTTTGGCAAAGTGAGTGTTTTGATTTGTTTTTAGTTGATTCGTTGCTGCAGTTACTTTTTGGATTTCTTATATAAAGCTAGATGGGAGCTTACAAGTTGCCAGCCTGTAAACGAACGACGCATGTTAATGGTGATTTTTAAAAAATCCTTTTGTTCCCCTGTAATGAGAACAATTTCAAAATTACAGCATTTTTTATTGCTGTTGTATAGTATATTTATTCTCTTGTCAGTTATAACAGCACTGCGTTGGACGCTAATTATTGGACATTCCGCACGCTTTCATTGTGATAATTACTTCGTGCTTGGAGGAATTTGCACCTGCTGCAGAGTTTCTAGTTTTCCAATCTCCCTTGAATTTCGATTTCTTGTCACTAAATTTGTTGCTTGTTCGAAGCCACAAACAGAGATAATCATCGTAAAGCGCCCTATCTAGGACGCAACAATGTAACCAGAGTGTGGGTTGAACACAGATTAAGCAATTAGGGTTGTCGCAAAAAAAGCTTTGGCACTTTTGGCCACGCTTTTGGGGAACTCTCAAAAAGATTTTTGGTCTCTTCTGATTATAAAAAAAATTAGCTTTTAAGCTAAAGCCGTTAAAATATTTATTTTTTGTAAGGTTCAATTTCGGGGGTTCTAAAAGAGGTGTAATTTCAAAAAATTGATTTCTGGGGGTTTAATTTGTGGGGTTTCCGGGGAGGTGGCACCCAAAAATTAGATTGCGCTGTTTTGCCCTTTAGAACTTATTAAAATAGCGTTCAATGTTCAGAAAGAAAAAACCTCATCGCGGCCAAAGCCAAAGTGGGGTTGGTGCAGGTGAAAGGATTTTTTGAGATAATTTTTCTGTATAAGTATTACCGGGTGAAATACTTTTGGCCGCATTATACACCGTTTGTGAATGAGAACATCTTCTTCGCAAAACGTTCCAGGAATATTTAAAACCAAAAGCTAATACAAATGGAGGCCGGTAGTAACGTGCAGTAAATTTTTCTTCATGCAGGCGCGTAGCCAAAAATCTGCGATGGGGGAGAGGCGTTGTGGGGTCTGGGAGCGGATCCCCAACCATGGGAGGCAATTGGGGTCTGGGGGCAAGACCCCCAGCCACCGGAGGTATAGAGTGTGGGGGTCGGATCCACCAGCACTCAAAAAAAACTTTTTTTTGGCAAAAATAACTTAATTTTAGACCTATTTTGATAAAAATTAATGCCATTAATCATAGGTGGGCACAAGTCCGTTAATCGTTAATCCGTTAATAACGAAGCTAACTTTTTTATTAACTCGTTAATCCGTTAAAAAGCTCTTTCATGTTAACGGACTAAATTGACTTCCGTTAAGTTCTGTTAACTTCCATTAAGGTTTTTATCGTTAATATCTTGCACCATTCATTCATCGCACCGGCACAAACTAGTTTGCACTGGTAACACTTGTTGCGTATTAGCACAAGTTTTATAGAAGAAAGCGAAAAAAGGAGCTCTTTTTTGTGGCAAATAATAAGCTGCAGCTTCACAGGTCTGTTAATTATCGCTGTTCACAATTTCCAAATATTTTCCGATCGCAGCTTCGTTAGTGCATTTGAACTTACTTTTATCTTGAAATTAGATTAGATTGTAAAATGTAACTTCCAAAACACAAAAAGACCACAACAGCAATGAGGGTCTTTCTATTATAAGACAGTCATAGCGTGTAACCCACCCTCTCAGATTTTTTTCATACTTAGATATATGAAAGCCATTAAAAAATAATGAAGGTTACAAAAAACGGCATCAAAATTCATCAAGCGGTTTTCGAGTTATGATGGTTTCAATATTACCACTTGAGGGCACTGTTCGGCAGTCCCAAATTTTTTAATTTACGTAAAAATCTTTATCCTTATGCTATCGAAACAAGCAAACTATCAATTCTGATAGATTTTGAGGTGAGGAATTCAACAATGAAGTTAGTTTTTGGAAAATCGCAAAGGTAAGTGGTCAAAATGTAGATTGAAAATTTTTTGAGTGCCCGATTTCATTTCCGATTATCTCAGAAGGGCAAAAAAAATTTTTAATCCAATCATTGCCAAAATCTCAAGAATAGATCACTGTTTGACATATTTAAGTTTGGTTAATGTTATTTGTTGCATATTTCTGTAATTGGTTTTGAAACATAGCTAATAACTAGCATTGATTTTTTTGTGATTTTCTGAATTTTTTGGAACACATGTATTGAATAGTATCTTATAAAATAATAATAGTTGCAAAAAATGAAGTAATCACTTTGTATACACTTAGTAAATCTGGTGATCAGCAAAAATTTTGATTTTAACCCTTAAATTGTTGGTGGTTAGTATAGGTCTAGCTAGGCTAATACAGTTTTGCTTCAAGTTATTTCCCAAGTGAAAATTAGTCAAGTGACAAACATTGACTATTACGGGTATGGAGAGAGCTAGATTTCTGCCATCCTTTTTCAATTGCTTACCTCTGGGAGCACTCTTGTAAAGTTTTAACCTCTAAAATGGGTGGATTACCATAAATTGGAGTGTTTGGCACAAATTCTCAAATGATTGGGTATATTCTCAAGTAAATGGGTATGACACAAGATTTTCTCCCTTTACGTAATGGCACTTTCTGCAGGGGTGATAATTAAATGGGATTCTTTATCAATTAGTTGCAAATAGTCAACTTGCCCTTTTGATACATACTTTACAGTTCAGATTTCATTTGAACAGCTAGCATGAAACAAGGTAAACTAATCAGTTGCTGTTGAGTGGCAGGAAACCTAAAATGGCTTCCTTATATGTGACAAGTTAAACAGATAAATCATATAAAAATAGTGTAATGTGCATGTTAAGTACTGCAGACTACAGTAAAGCCTTGATATTTATCTAACAGAAACTACAATTGGTTTGCTAGTAATATGTTGCATTTACTGGATATACTCCAAAGTGTATTTACTGCTAAGTAAGTCTTTTGAATTCCACTTATCTAATTTCATTTGGTACTTAGCACTAAATACACTTTGCGGTATATATACAGCAGTGGTCAAAATTAACTTTTTTAGCAACTTGCCCGTTGGGGAAGTTATAATAAATATTTACTTGCCCAAGGAGATCTCAACTTGCCCGAACCAAAATGGCAGAGTGCATTTTTGTGTTGTTTAATTTCGAAAAAGTGCGCGCTACCAAATTTGCATAATATCGTATTTCGAAAAAATCCAGTTCTTGTGTGCGATTTTTAAATCAGATTGAGGTAATAGATACCTTTTATTGTGGGATGGCAATCGCATTGCATGCTTTTCTTTCCAGAAATATCTCATCAAAACAAACAAAAAATCAACATCCTTTATCCATTATAAAAATTTAACAAAATTATCTTCCAATTTTTGTCATTAGTTCTGTTGTTTGTTTTCTGTTTTGTCCAAAGTCACATTTTAGGTAAAAGTTTGAGAATGTTTTAGTATTGGTTATGTCACAATCACAATGCGTATTTAAACTAAAGTCTTGCGCTGGCTGAGCTTCACTTTATGTTGTTTGAGATAACAAACCTACTTAACCAAAAAAATTTATCATCGGAAGCTAGTGACGAGTTTATCGCATTGAAAAACTTTTAATTTATCGTAAAAAAATCACATCTATTGTTCTATTCTGCATTGCATCTCAGTTTTCTTACATAACAAATATCGCAGAGATCATCAATTCAATTGCAATTCATGTTTTTTTTCAATCATTCAATTTACAAAGATTGATTTAAGGATTGTAATTATTTCAATCGTTACGTTAACAATAATTCACGTAGCCGTTTGCTACAAATGCATTTTTCAATCGCGAATATCTCGCAAACTGCACCGGCTAAAACTATGGACTTTTTTGTGTGAAACATAAAAGAACTAAAGATCTATAAAAAAACTAAAACAAAATTTTTGACCTTGCTTTCTTACAGCTCAGGGTAATACTTGTGAATTGTGATACCCGAAAGCGCGACAAGCGTGGTAAAAATTTTTGCTAAAAGAGAACCAAACATTTTGCTCCAAAAGAATCGCAAACCGTGTTCGAGCTTCGAACGAACTTGCGTTCGATTAAGAAATGTTAATTGCAATTAATAATGTGTGTGCGATTAAAGTGTTAAGTGCAACGATTTCACTAAAATAAACCAAGCAAGAGCTTACGTTACTTGCATTTATTTTAATGTACTGTAGCAAAAGCGGTACCGGTAATTTGCTTTTTAAATAATCTTGTTCAAAGTTGCTTATTTGCTAGCAAACCAATTGTAGTTTCTGTTAGATAAATATCAAGGCTTTACTGTAGTCTGCAGTACTTAACATGCACATTACACTATTTTTATATGATTTATCTGTTTAACTTGTCACATATAAGGAAGCCATTTTAGGTTTCCTGCCACTCAACAGCAACTGATTAGTTTACCTTGTTTCATGCTAGCTGTTCAAATGAAATCTGAACTGTAAAGTATGTATCAAAAGGGCAAGTTGACTATTTGCAACTAATTGATAAAGAATCCCATTTAATTATCACCCCTGCAGAAAGTGCCATTACGTAAAGGGAGAAAATCTTGTGTCATACCCATTTACTTGAGAATATACCCAATCATTTGAGAATTTGTGCCAAACACTCCAATTTATGGTAATCCACCCATTTTAGAGGTTAAAACTTTACAAGAGTGCTCCCAGAGGTAAGCAATTGAAAAAGGATGGCAGAAATCTAGCTCTCTCCATACCCGTAATAGTCAATGTTTGTCACTTGACTAATTTTCACTTGGGAAATAACTTGAAGCAAAACTGTATTAGCCTAGCTAGACCTATACTAACCACCAACAATTTAAGGGTTAAAATCAAAATTTTTGCTGATCACCAGATTTACTAAGTGTATACAAAGTGATTACTTCATTTTTTGCAACTATTATTATTTTATAAGATACTATTCAATACATGTGTTCCAAAAAATTCAGAAAATCACAAAAAAATCAATGCTAGTTATTAGCTATGTTTCAAAACCAATTACAGAAATATGCAACAAATAACATTAACCAAACTTAAATATGTCAAACAGTGATCTATTCTTGAGATTTTGGCAATGATTGGATTAAAAATTTTTTTTGCCCTTCTGAGATAATCGGAAATGAAATCGGGCACTCAAAAAATTTTCAATCTACATTTTGACCACTTACCTTTGCGATTTTCCAAAAACTAACTTCATTGTTGAATTCCTCACCTCAAAATCTATCAGAATTGATAGTTTGCTTGTTTCGATAGCATAAGGATAAAGATTTTTACGTAAATTAAAAAATTTGGGACTGCCGAACAGTGCCCTCAAGTGGTAATATTGAAACCATCATAACTCGAAAACCGCTTGATGAATTTTGATGCCGTTTTTTGTAACCTTCATTATTTTTTAATGGCTTTCATATATCTAAGTACGAAAAAAATCTGAAAGGGTGGGTTACAAAATTTGAAAATTTTGACTGTCTTATAATGGAATGACCCATGAATATTTCCTTACAATCAGCTCAACAGCGTCAATACGTGTTCTAGAAGCGAGTGAATAAAAAGAAATGTAAATTACACGCAAAATGTTAACGAATTAACGGACTTAATTAAATTCCGTTTATTAAAGCTGAAAATAACGGATTAACGTTAACGGAGGTGTGAAGTTTGTTAACGGACTAGTGATTAACGAAGCTAACGTTTTGCATTAACTTGCCCATCTATGCGATTAATACGTGGCAAAGAAATTAGCTGCGCAAAAAATGATTATACCGTACTAGTTGCATAAATGGGCTCTGTCGGAGGTAGCCATTGCTAGCATTTCAGTTCTCTTATTGACAAGTTGGTAAATCATAAAATTCTATTTCGGTAGGTTGGTAAACCTCTCAAGGAGTAATCTATTACGGCGATATTTTATAGTGAAAGATATATATAGAAAGGGGGGCTAATCGAAGGAAGGTCGAGAGAGTAGTGGTTGGTAATTAACAAGTACTGAATAGCCCTGTAAAATATTGCCCTCCTTTTCTCGTTTGTTTTGCCCTTTTTTCGTTTGTTTTGTGCCGGCTGGATTTGCACGCTTATCAGTTGTTTTTACAAGCGCTGTTTACCGCTGCCAACTGCTAGGCTATGTTGAGTTCGGGCAGCGCATGAATGGTTCGCATGACTTAACAGTACAGTTTGAGTTACCGCTGTATATATTTTTCAGACGTTGTTAAGTTTGCTAAATTTGAGCAAAAATGTTGGTTAATAGTTCATAGTTTGACTTTGGATTACCTAATCTTTAATGAAACGCTCACAAAACGGCACGTAGTCTGCTTGTTATGTTATTTGTTATACTGCCTTTGTTAGCTGAAATTCCTGAATGACTTACTGAACTGATGTTTACACAGTGATGAATAGTACGTGAAACTTTATTCTGTAACGCTGCATTTTAAGTTTAATAATTACTAAAGGCTAACAAGTTATACACTAGATTATTGGCGATTAATTAAGTTACGTTACGTTGAATTTCAGTGATATTGAATCTGGATATTGGATATTCATGTCGTGTATGATCACATTTTTGGATGCTACTTTGTCGTCTGTTGAAGCAGCCAGCTTGGGCCAAAATAGTTTGGTAAATACTGTCTTTTCTTGCTTGTTCAATAAGATAGCGATTATTGATTTACTTTAACTGATAAGCATCCAGAGTTGTTTTGTGAGAATTGTGACTTACTGTAGTGTGGTAATTGATAGCTATTCTGAGTAAGATTCGCCTTTGCGTGTGTTAAAACGCGCATTGTTTTTTGCAGAAACCGTTCATCGTTCACTTTGTGCTTACATTTGCGTTTTCGTCTTTATATTCCAAAATTGCATTACATTGTTCAACAAGGTTCATTACGTCGTAGAAAGTCCGAAGCAGAGGCGAGGTAAAACAAAGAAAAACAATCGAACGCGTTTCAAACCCCGTTTCACCAGGCTCTTGCCACTTAGTACGTGACATAGCCCTCCCCCCCTATTTCTGCGCTTATATCCATTTTTTTTTTATGAAACTTATGTTAAGCATTTTTCAATAAGCCATCAAATTTGATTACCAATTTTTGACTATTCTTTAAAGTCTTTATTCTGATTTATAGGGTTTTATTTTTGACAAATTAGCCTCCTCCACCCTTCAATAAACGTTTCAAAATATGCTTTAAATAATTTTTTAAAGTCCCCCCGCGCGCCCCCTGGCTTCTCTACTGTATTCACGTCTGATGTGATGAGTATTCATTACGTAAGTCGTGTTTTACATTTTTTCTTGGCGGTTCTACTTTTGTTTCGCTGGTGCATGAATACTGGTATTGCATCATTTTGCCATTGAAAGAAAACGTCAATTTTTCAAATGGGCCAGCAAATTGCTAACGCTAAGTCCCTGCGGTGGTAGTAGCGAGTAAAACCAGCAGTTAAACACTAAATTAAGAAAAAAAGATTCGTTGTTTATTCGGTTTATTCGCAAGCATTTTTACAACGTTTCAAGTTTTTAATTACTTTCGTAAAATCCCTACTAAAAAATAAAACAAAACTAAAGTACCTGTACCACCAAAAAAGAGCAAAGTACCGCGGTACCGGTACCAGTACCACAAAAGTACCGACGGTACCAAGAAAGTACCGCGGTACTTTAGTACCTTTTTGGTACTTTAGTACCGCGGTACTGCCCACCTATGAAGAAATGCACGAAGCTGTCTTTTTTTTGCTTCAAAACCTTACATTACAGTTAGGGTTAGGGCAGGGATACCAGCCTGAGGGAATAGCAATTACGTAGCAACAGTATCAAAAAAAGATAGCTATGTACATCTCCTTCCAGGTTCCTGCATACTGTATCACGTTTGCACAATTCATCTGCGAATCGAATCCGGATGGGGAGGGTCGAGAGCTGAGTGTACTAACCACTAGACCGCCCACCTTGTAGCATTGTAGTGACAAAATGTCGTATTTAAACCAAACGTAAGGGAAAAAGGCTATGGCTCGTGCGTAAGCGTTTGCATGACTAGCTTCTACTCGTAATCCATTACGGAATGGATGCTTATAAAGCTTCGAATTTGCATGGAGTGAATATTTTTGATTCGAAAATTTCTAATCAAAATTGCTGCACGATTTTTGAATTTTGACAAGCGCAATAGGCTTAGGCCTACCCATGTGATATTAACCAGACAGCTCTCTTGGCTAGTAGTTACCAGGGTTGGATCCATTCATTTTTTTTTAATTTTTAAATTCAAATTCAAATTCATTGACTTCAAAAAAACTACATTCAAATTCATTGACTTTGAAAAATCAAAATTCAAATTCAAATTCATTGACTTTGCAAAAGTCGAATTTAAATTCAAATTCATCAATAACTTATGAGCGGATTCAAATTCAAATTCAAAATTCAAATTCAATCCAACCTCCACTTTTTACACCAAAGATTCAAAGAGGATTTTGCAATTTGCACCTGGCAAGTCGCAGGTGTGTATTAGCGAATCGCAGTCAGGGCCTGCGAGAGGGGAGTTCAGGGAGTACATCGTACCCGGGCCTAAGGGGGGCCCATGCTCAAGGGCCCCGGAAGAGTTCAGGTTTCCGCGTTAAGTTTTGGTATGGCACCATAACACCGTAACCAAACTTGCCTACAGCAAAAATATCAGTCAGCCTATTCACTACTGGTAATTGGTCGCTGTTTTTGCTACACAGCCTTTAGGGCATCCAATAATGGCCGATTTGATTAAAAAAAGAGGAAAATGTATCAAAAGCCATACACTTGCACCGAACTTACCGTTTTGTTGCATTTCTCTGACTTGAAAGCCTTAAATAATTTCTACGGTATAACAATGTACGAGGGCTCACATTTCCAGAGATCCAAAAGCATTTCAACCTCAGAGAGTGGAGTCAAAGTTGACATACTATACTACTATCATTAAGTGGCTCACTTTGTCTGTATGAATTTAATAGGTATTTGGGCTTGTGAAGTCTATGATTGCAGATGACTTCTTAAAACTTTTATCACTAAAATATTTGGATTTGCAGTATTAAAGTCGTTATATTGTATAATATTGTGTCAATGTCATCATCCCCATTTCACATACTTTCTTTCATGTATATCACGTTTTCTACTCGTCAGTTTAAGCAAGTTTGGTGCTTGGATGTTGATCAAACGCTGTATTTACCCTCAAGAAACATAAAAAGTCTTGAAGCTTCCGGGGCTCCGCCCCGGACCCAGCTGGGGGAGCTCAAAGCGTCCCCCCAGACCCCCTAGCTGGATTTAAACCAATTTTATGTCTAGTTGTGTTTTTCGTAGGTCCTAACTGTATGCGAATATCGTTATCCCCTCACTTTTAAATAAAGATCTATGCCCATCCGACAAAAAAACGATTTAACGGCATGGGCTCCAATAAGGCTTGGGGGGCCCAGTAAGATTTGGGGGCCCGGTATCGACCTTCGCACCCCCTGAAAAATTTTCTCTCTGAGGCCCTGATCGTAGGTGCGTAATATACCAACTACTCAAGTTGCTTGAATCCAGAGTTGGATCCAGAACCGTTGCCAGAGCAAACGAAGTGAGGGGGCACTAGCCAAAAGTGGGGGAGGCACTAAAATTAGCGTTCAAAAACTGATCTTCAGATCTTGTACGGCTACAATTTTGCGCAAGTTTAAAATAAGGCCGGCCACATTTCTTAGCATGTTTCGTCGGCGGCCATTAATCGCTAGAATAATCTATCCACAGCAGTGAATGCTACTAGATGTGCAACCAGGATTTTGCTAAGAGAGGTGAACCAAATTTTTTTTTTTTGTACAAAAACTGCCTAAATTAGCCCCCAAGCTGAACAAACTGATGCAACTCAAGCGTTTCACAGACAGACATAGATACTAAATACTAAGTAAATGTGTATGGGGCCTGAGGGCGGTGCCCCCAGCCGCTGGGCAATTTTGAAGCAAAAAAAAAACGCAATTTTAACTCCATCTTAAAATCATACTTCACACTTTTAGAAGCGATATGAATAACTAAATTTCTAAAATTCAAAAGTAATTTCAAAGAATTGAATTGCTTTGCACCTCAACATCCCATTACTTTTGATCGAATCTAAAATACGTTTAAACGCTCGTATTTTGAGATTAAATTTTCTAAGTGACTTTGCAAATGGGGTTTAAGCCCCGTCACCCTAGTTGCACCACTGACTGTGACCTCAGAATGTTGAGTGTGCTCTAAAAATCAAAACAGCTGGTCTTTGAAAAAAGTTTTCACGCATTGTTTCATGTCATGATCACTAACGAAGTACCGATAACAATTCTGCATGCTTACATATAAAACACATATGCACAAGTAATCTGTAGTTTAAAGTTTATGGATATTTTTTACGTTCGAGTGTTTTTTCAATGTGCAAATTTTTTACTACCTGAACGACTGGAGTATTCTCAGAGAGCGTTTAAAACACAACAAAATGTCCCGTCTACGCAGAACACAGTTTTGTAAAAATAAAATTTAGCGAAACAAATAAATTATCATATTTTTTTCGTTTATTTTATTAGATTATAACATTTTCTGTTCAACTTGATCTTCAGCGCACAGAAGTTTTAGAATATTACGCTTATTACAAAATTATTTTGAGCCAAAATGTGGTTGTTTTGCCATGTGATTAAGATTTTGCGCTAGATAATTTATAGTTTGGTGTTCAAGCGGTACATTTCAGGAAACTGAATCATACTGATAGCAGCTATATTGTTTATTTACATTAAAGTAAAACAACATACTACGCCCAAAATTTATTTCTGTTTTTGCTGTAACTCGACTAAAGAATATTCTAGTCGGCTTCCCGCATTTTTGTAAGGGTAAATGTGAGTTGTTGTTTACATTTTTTTAAAAAAATTCCAAATCATTCAAAATTATTTGAAAATTTTTCAAGAACTCTGATAAACTTTATTTACTTTACTCTGCAATGTGAATAAAACTGATGCGCTCTTTGTTGTTTAGCTGCCTTCCATGCTCACAATAAAGCACCTTTTTATCGTTTAAATACGTGCGTTTATTAGGAGTCGAAAATGAGAAAAAGAATAGCCATCTTTTGTGAAACGTCAGGTAGCAGTCCAAACATAGAAATCTTTTATTCGTCTTTTTAAGTACGTTTATTAGCAGTTTAGCATAAGATGTAGTATAGCTAGCCTGTGTAAGTCGTTTATTAGATATCTGCAGCTATCCGTTGAAAAAACGTTAGTATTCAATCGCCTATTAAACCTCTAATTTAAGTCTACATCCAACCATAAATTATCTGTTTTAGGGTTTCAAATAAACGTCGATTAAACGACTCAGAATAAACGTCAAAAAAACTATGCAAATTTTTGCAAAATAGACTAGCAATAAACTACATTTAGAATTAGTTCAAATATGAGATACACATAAACGTCAAAAAAACGTCGCTGGGTTTTCATCTATTTGACCTCTGCGTAAGACGTCTATTCAACTATGCGGATTTTTGCAAAATAGACAACATTCAGACGATAATTAGACCGTCTAGATTACGTCTTAGACAGTGGCGTAGATCTCTATTTGAAAGTGGGGGGGGGGGATGATGCGATTGCTATAGTCAAAAATGTTGGTGCCGTTTGTAGATCAGAGAGGGGTTCCTAAACGTAAAGGACCTACTTTTCAAAGTTCTTTTGGCCTTTGTTTGACCAACTAACGTTTAAAACCCAAACAAGACACAATCAGAAAAAATTATTACGACGAAGATTTACATAAAACAACACAAAAAGCGTTACTAATCCTATCAAAAGTTTAGCTTCAAAAAATTTTCAAAGAAATTAGGAAAAGGGGGTGCGAAAGTTGTGCCCCTGTCGCTATAAAAAACTTTCACACTTCTAACAATTGTTGTTGCATTAAGGTATTTATCGCACTCCAAATGTTTGGCAGTCAGTTATTCATGCGCTGTGATGGTGAATAGGAGGAAAGTTGCCGAACATGTTTTTTCTGATATCAGAGCGGCTGACGAAATTGGTTGCTAAAAGAACTGTGTCCACTTCATCCAAAACGGATTTGAACGGCTGAATAGTTTAGTCGTTGTTGAGTCATCGTATTTCGCAGCCAAGTTTTTAGTCGATGAAGTGCTGAGAAACTTCTCTCACATTCACAAGAAGAGACAGGACACACAATGAGCATTTTCATTAAGATGTATACTTGGGAAAATAAACCTTGCACAGCATCGGGCATTTTTTGGTAGGCTTGACGAGCTTCCTTTAGGCTTTTGCATTTGGTTTGATGGCAGAACATTTTCAGCTGAATGCCAAGCGTGCTTTCATCAAGCTCTGGATAATTTTGTGTCAAGTTTGGGTCAACTTCTCCACTTACAAGCATTTGCTCAAGCTTGGTATACGTATTAAAGTCGCGGGTGTGCTGCTCAAAACTAGTAGAAATATCGCCAATGATTGCATCAAGAAACTGAAAGTAGTAGCGCCGATACATCTTTTCAATCTGAACATTTGGAGACTCGTCTGGTAATCTTTCTTTACGAGGAAGATGAAGTACTGTTAGTTTCAAATCATCAATAGTGGATAGAGCTGAGTTAAACATTGCAGCCAATGAAACGTCGGTTCTCATTAGAATCATTTCTTCTTTGACAATTTGGACTGCATTCAACATTTCTGCAAATACAGCATATATTATACCAACCAGTAGCGTAGCCAGGGGGGGGCGAGGGGGCTCGAGCTCCCCCATTGGCTTGTGAAGAATGCAAAATCGCATGTTTTTTGTGCTTTTGAGGCCGATTTCATGTGAAAAATGGAAAATAGCCCCCCCATTCGAAAACAGCCCCCCCTCAAACCTCTGAATTTGCGAAATTGGACGAAATATCAGTCTCAATTTTGGTGAAGACCTTTTTTTTGGAGATCACCTAATTTTGGGCAGAAAAAACCTTTGAATTTCGGATTTCGGCCGAAAAATCACTCTAAATTTTGGCGAAACCTTTTTTTTTTTGGAGATCAACCAATTTTGGGCGGAAAAAACCTTTGAATTTCCGAGCATTCCGAAACATTTTGTCTCAATTTTCGGACAATCCGTCTGAAACTGATTCAAAATTAATGAAAATTCGAGTCAAGGTCGTTTGCACACTTCTCACTCTTTCAAAATAGCCCCCCCCTTTTCCAAATCCTGGCTGCGCGCCTGATACCAACAGTTGACAATTGACATCCTTGTCAAAAAAATGAGACGGGAACGAAAGTTCGTTGGCCAAGCTTGCACCCTTGTCATTGTCACGTATTTGTGTGGCAAAAAAGGTGCAGATTACACTTTTTTCTTCGTAAGCAAATTTACAGGATAACAAATGAAGCTGGGGCCACTGCAAGCTTCTAAATTGTTTAACACACAATGCTTCTGCGTTTCTGCCTAGTTTTTAGGCGGTTTCAAATAGTAGAAATAATTAAAGCAATACGAACTCGGAAAATGACCAGAAATAGTCATCAAGTTTAATTAATCTGCTCAAGATATACTGTAAGCTTACGATTTACTTTTAAAACTATGGCTTACCCGAGATATTAGTCGAACGGGCCTGAAAGGATCGGTTAAGTTGTTCCAATACAGTTAGAGGTTTGATAGCCATTAACAGACAAAGATAAGTTTCCCCTTTGCCAAAGTACAATGCCAAGTTGTGAGCTTTATCAGCAGTGTCCGAGTTGCCGGATTTCTTCATTTCATCTGAACTTTCCAAAACGCTCTTGTAGTTGTCGATAACGGCTTTAATAGCCTTAGCTCTGCATAGCCACCGGGTGGGACAAAGTGGCCGAATTGTTAAAACTCTTATAGCATTACTGCTGTTACCTTCCGCTATATCTTTGTGGATTCTCTGCAAGCAAGCACAAACATATTACCTTACGCTGATAAAGACAATTACCGTCGGGTACTTCTGTGATACTGTAGTTGATTTACTCTTAAATTTCTACCGTCGAGTTAAAAATCATTTTTAAAATTTTAACATACCTTGACATTTTGGCAAGGCTCACGTAAATGTTAGTGCTATAACTACAAACAATTACCACTTTAGTAGTTCTCAGGCGGACAATGCAAATCTAAAAACTTACTTTAAATTTGCCAGATCTTTGATATAACACTCCTAATTCATGTACCCATTGAATAGCATTGCGGATGGCAAAACACTCCAAGACTGCATGTTTCATTATTAGATTGGAAACATGAGCAAAACAATGGAAAAACAAAGCCAATGGTTGAAGATTTTTTACCACAGCTTGGCATCCGCTATACTTTCCGCTCATATTGGCCGCACCGTCGTATGTTTGTCCACGCAGCTTATCAATTGAAAGGGAAAATCTCTGAAGTACATCAGAAACGATGCTAGCTATTGCTTGACCATCCGTGGCAGATGTTTCGTACAGGCCAAGAAATGTCTCGTGCGCATTCAAGTCTGAATCAACATGTCGCAAACAGATTGACTCCTGCTCCACACCATTAATATCCTGCGTTCCATCAACAATTACAGAAAAAAATTCATTTTTTATAATATCTGCCGCTAATTTTCGTAAAGCAGCATGACAATACATTTTCATTACCTCTTCTTGGGCTTGAGGAGAACTAAATGTAATAGTATTGAGCATGTAGCTATGAAATTCAGGGTCATCTTCCATTCTCAGTCGTAACAACTGATTGAAATTCCCCTCCTCCTGTTCAAGACCTCGAAAAGGTAGCCCTTGACGGAGCAAGAATTTCGCGGTTGTAAATATTTTCATTAAGCATCGTCGAGCGCTAGCTTGTTGTTTCTCTTTGGCGGCAGAGAGTTGTGCTGTAATGGGACATTGTTCTCTTGTGCTCGTCTGATAAACAGCAAAGCGATGTGTGTCGGTTGATTCATGTTTTTTCAGCTTTTCTTTTCCTTTTTTCCAGTTATCAAATCCATCTGTTATAAATGCTGGCTTCTTGTTTTGGCAAAACGTAAGCAAACCTAAATTGTCCGCTTTAGCACATGTGAAGCACAAAATTTTTTTCAGGTTCTTGTCATAATGTATTCATGGATGTTCCTTATACCATTTTTGCTGGAAGTATACGTTCTGAGTTTTTGTTTGCTTTGGAGGAAAAATAATATCATTTGGCTGGTACGCCTCAGTAAATTGTGATATCTTTTGTGGAAACGCTTCACTGGCTTCAGCTGCTTCTTCATTGAACCTGGAATGCCCTTCCGCGTTTGCAGGCCTACAAGCAGTAGTTCTTTCACGGCTTCTTTCTGGTGGCGACTCTGTCTCTTCGCAGTCTTGAGCATTCTCCTCAAGGCCAGCTTCATTATCCAAAATATCAATGGGGGTATCGTTATTGTTAGCGTCGATGTCTGAATTATTATCTGGTACATTTGTTACCTGAAAAAAATCACTAATTTTTCTGTACTTGCCCTTCATTGATACCGGGATCAAAATAACATAATCTACAGCTAAACTGGGCCGACATGACAGAACTGATTAACAAGATCGTAAAGGCCATTTTCGCTCGCTAAAAGGAGCTAACAAACAGAAAACCTTCGTAGACAAACTGCCATTTCCAAGCCGTCTCGCCAAACACTCGTTAAAACCGCTCGTTCAAACTCCTTTGCGAGATTTTACGTAGCAAGTGTTAGTATGTAATAAATATTCATTGTGACGTCAGATGCAGTTCTACTTCAAAATGATGCGTTCAAGCGTACTGTATAGTATGTATTGTGAAATTGCATTGTTATGAAAAAAATACTATAAAACATGCCTTATTATTCTAAGCTTGCAAATTCCTCGACTAATAATGCAGTAATAAGTTTAATGAATGACAGATTTTAATCATATTTTTGGATTAATGGTAAAAAAGAACAACTTTTTCCATACTACAATTTTTTAAATGACGTAAAACGCCCTTGAAGTTGTTGGAGGGTAAAGTCATACGTTAACAGTAACTTTAGGTAACAAAATTTTTGAAAAGTGAACAAGTCGAAGTACATTCTTCTTTTTTAGAACCGCGGTAAATGTTGAGTTGAGACTGGCTGTTTTTAATATTTGCCGATTTTCAGGCTGATTTGTTCTTGAGTTTTAAAAATTTTTGCGACCATCGATGTCAATTTTATCGGCCATGATTGTAATACTGTTTAATTTCTATTGCTTTGTGTGCTTAAGTGAAGGCTTTACTCCTGCTGTTGCAGCATCGTAAAATTACAAAAAAAACAAGCTTTTTTCATAATGAACAACTGTTAAAAAATTTTTTGGATTGCTCGCGCGGAACAGCAGCGCTCTATAATCTTGGAATAGTTGCAATTTTGCTTGCAAACACAAGCAAAATCACTAAAATTTCATCGTTTTAAATTAACACAAAATTTAGTTTCTTTTATTGATTTTGTTTGTTTTTATTTTTTTTCGTTTGTTTTTGGTTTATTTTCCTGCCAAGGCTGGCATTGTTTTTAATTTGTGCTTAAATTTTGAGCAAAACTGTGCCTCGTGTTCTTAGAAAATTGTTCTTATAAAAAGAGTATATTACTATGTTTGTCAACTGGCGCTATTCAATATTTTTTTATCAGTTGAAACAGCAAATGGTTCTCAATGCAATTTGCTTTCATCTTAGCAGTCTAATAGCAAACATGGCGACAATTTTAATTAATGTTCAGCAAAAATTCGCTTTAGTTAGAAGTTTTCGACCTTTTGCCATTAAATTTTTCAACCAAAAAGATTTCTCGCTCACTTAAAGAGTGCCTCAAAATCCTCTTTAAGTTAGTGAGGAAAATGTGACGTTTTTTTACTCGAACTGCTTTCCGCAATCGCTTGAAGCAACTTAGCGAGCAGAATGACGTTGCGAATTTCACAAGGCTTTACATACACGTGCAAAATTGACCTCTTACGTTTAGCGAGTATTTCATTCGGTAGCGCTTCTAAAAAATTCTCGTTATTAATGTGAACGAGGAAATTTCTGTCATATGGGCCCTGGTCACTTGTGTTGTAATTACGTAGCGTTGCAGCGCGCATAATGATAATGATGCAGAGATATGAGAACGAAGAAAATGCAGAGCAGAGTAATGCGTAGATCTGCATATTATGACGCAATAATGCCATGACTGAGAGTCTGAGATCGCACTACAAAGCGATGGTGTCCAACGATCCAACTTGAAATAATAGCCAGCTTGGTGCAAGCAAAATACCGGTACGCAACATCGAACGAAGTCAGGACGTTTGGATTGCAGAATCGTTGATTAAACCCTTAAAAAGCTAAACTAGCTCTGTCAAAAATCTGGGGGGGATATTTTAGATAACATCCCCCCCTGCCAAAATTCTGCCCCTCCCGGGATCTACGCCCATGGTCTTAGAGATAAATCTAGACCCTATTTAAACGTCTATTCAACCGACAATGTGCCCGCTGGGATGTCTCTTCCGCAATTCCGCGACACATCCGTAAAGTCAGATTAATGTACAGCAGTTGGCTGCCGGCAATGTCGCAAAGAATCAAAAAAACATCAGAGGAGAATTATGTTTAAACGTAATTATTCCTTTTTCCGTCATTGTCTGACTGTCTGTTGTCTTGTCGTTGCGTGATGTTTCAAAAGCAGTATTTTTAGTCAACCAAAATGGAGGCACAAGCGGCCGTTAGTGGGGTACGGCCCCCTTTTGCCCCCCTCAGTGACGGCACTGGTTGGATCCATTCATTTTGTTTTTAATTTTTAAATTCAAATTCAAATTCATTGACTGTGAAAAAACTACATTCAAATTCAAATTCATTGACTTTGAAAAATCAAAATTCAAATTCAAATTCATTGATTTTGAAAAAGTCGAATTCAAATTCAAATTCATCAATAATTCGTGAGCGGATTCAAATTCAAAATTCAAATTCAATCCAACCCTAGTAGTTACACTAATTAGAAGGCTAGCTATACTGCTATATAGCTATCTAATACAGCGGTTGTAGATAGACTGTTGAGTCGCGCACTGGTATCAGGGATAGGCTAACTACCGGTAGGTAGCAGCACTGGCTAGCCTTCTGTGTACCAGTATGTACCTTACAAAAAGTGGTGCTGGTAGGCTTACATTGTATGGTACAGGCAGATAGAGTAGGTTTAATTGAAGCTATGTTTTAATAATGATATTGATTGGCAATGCAACACACAAGAAGTTTCTACCAGTGCCATTACATACCGGTACCGTATCTGTGAAATTACTTACCCAGGAACTATAGGCCTAACAATGGACCGTCACTGAAAAATACTCAACTTTACGAGTGAAAAATAATACAGTACCGATAATGAAAATTAGCTTGTGCCAAGAAAGGAATGAACAGCAATGATATGCTTTAAGCAAGGAAGGGGCTATTTTGCCTCTAGAGGCAAATTACGTAGTGTTTTTTCTCTGTTTGGGTTAGGGTTGGCAATTGGGATTAGGGTTAGAGTTAGGGTTTAGGTATGGATTAGGGTTTGGGCTCTTTCAGCGCTTGTGGCAAAATAGCCGTTAGGACTATTTTAAATTTTGCCTCGAAATCTGAAATGACAAAATACCATGGGGCTAGTTTGCCTCTAGAGGCTGTCTTAAAACAAATAAAAGATACCCCTGCCTTTTCCTGCTTATTTTAAAAGATACGCCCGCGTTTTAGCCTTTTCATTTCTGCCTTTTCTAAAACATGGATGGTTTTCTTGAACCTCGATTAACAATAAAAATACAATTCAATTTACATGCTTAATTTAAACTGGCAGCCTTGAAACTACCTAAGTAATTTATCACCAGACTGAGGGAACCAATCACTAATTAGTAGACTAACTAACTAACTAACCTGTTAATTAAATAGCCTAGCCTACAAAAGTAATAGTAAATATTAGTGACAATCCACGTGGTTGCTAAATACCGGTAATAAGGATGCTCCGTCTCAATGTAGTAGTCCAGTACCTTAGGGCAAAATATCGAAAGGTTTCGGAGAAAAGGGGTACACGTTTGATTTTTGAATATGTTGCAGCTATTGAACCCATCTTCGATTTTAGTGGGTGCCGCGACTTTTTGGAGCACATGATCCCCCAAATCGGGGGATTCCCCTCAAATCATGTTTTATTCTATTTTCACGCATTTTTGTGTCAGTGTGGTTATTATTTTTTATGTTACAACTATTATATCAAAAACACAACTCCGTTGCAGTGTGAAAACAAATTACGTGATTGATGACGTCACGATCACGTCATTAACGACGATTTTGTTTCATATTTTCGTGATTTTTTCCATTTTTGGTCGTCTGTTTTTTTTGTACGAAGTTCACTAGAACAAATTATGGCACTTACTGCTGTTTTCGGAAACAGGATGAAAGCATGCAGCATAGCTTACATTAGTGACGTCATGATGACATCATCAATAACGTTAAATTCTAATAACAACTTTCTTCCGTATAGATTTCAACACAAAATGCAACGTATCTCCATCACGCATTCTGGTACACTGATTGGTTTAAACACAAATATAATGCCACTATAGCGGTTTTAAATCACTTTTATTTTCATTTTACTATAAACCTAACACTATTCACAATGCAGTAAGGCTGCCAAAAAGGCAGAAGTATGGTCCTCGTGTACTTTAATGGTGTCTTCCTTTCTTTAGTTCATGCATTTAAAGATAAAATTATATATTCCTGCCATCACAAGTATAATAAACTAAAACTAACAATTATTCTCTTTAGATGTGATGTACTGTATATCTACATTTTAGAAAAGTAAAGTTGCAAGATGATATATATACTTTAGCTATACAGTAGGCTGCATGAGCTACATTGTGCGCAAAGATATGTAATATTCAAGGTTGCAAGATGTGCGAAGCCGACCGTAAGGGACTTGGGTCAATGAGATGTTGCAGTCGTCTCCAATGTTTTTTTATTGGAAGTTAGTACAAGAATTGGAAGCTATTGTACTTACTTTCATCAAGTCCATCCGAACTCGTAATTGGAAGATGTATGTCAAAAGCTTGAAAATCCTCTGCTCTTGGTTCTTCGCATTGAATCACCATCTTTATGCACGTTGGGCCTCGGTGCATATTCGTGATATCGAAACTTTAGAAGAAAGTGGCTCTGATTTAATTGAAGAGTTTGTTCAAGGCAACTTTGTTGTTACGAAATCTCGTAATCGATTTTCTGCCATAGCGCTGGATCAAAATCATGAACAGTGCAATGCCACTCTCAAAGGAAAAGGAGGAACCACTGAGTCGTTTCAAAAAGATGAAGCGTTTAGAAGGTGGTTAGTAACGCAACCTAAACTTTTCGAATTGACGAGAGATATGACAAGCTTAGTTGGTTACATCATGAAGAAGGAAAAAGCTTACAAGATAGATTTCGCGAAGAACTCGACTGCTTGGTGCAGGCATTTGAAGACCGAGGCAACCCTTTTGAAGAAAATTCCAAGCAACTTGTAACCGTGTGTACACGAGAAGTAGCCGATAACGAAGGTGTTCAACAGCTTTTACAACTTCGTCATACTGCAGTAGCTAAGTACAAATCATTTGTTTCTTCTGCGTTTGTGAATAACACTCAGTCATTTTGGTAACCAATCACTAAAACCCCGTTGGACTTGTTTGGGAAGCTTCGAAAATCTGAGGACAACGCCAAGCCATCCATAACATTGTCTAAGCGTAATGCTTCGTTAGTGCAAAAGGTCTTTATTTCGAGTTACATTCGAGGGACAGAAGCTTTGAAACTTTTCTTCAAGCACGAAACTGAATCGTATCCTGCCTCGTTGTCATGCAATGGCTGCATAAGATCGACAACGAAATCTGCTCTTCTCCCTCTTCTTGAGAAACATGGGCCACCCATATATCAACCTCCAGTAGCGGATACTTGGCTCAGTCGATGGCTCAGCACTAATTCAGATGCTAAAGCCAGATGGGAATATCACAACCTTCAAACAATATATTTCAAATATTGTAACCCCGTATCTTTTAAGAAAAGCTACGCTTTACAAGCGTATTGATATTGTTTTCGACGTTTACCTTGAGAAGAGTATCAAAGGTTCCACAAGAGACAAAGGCGGTATTGATTGCAGGGTTGAAGTTTCAAAACAGGCTTTTCTTCCTTCGCAGCGTAGTTGGTCGAAGTTTTTACGAAATGGAGAAAATAAATCAACGCTGTTTCAAATGATTGCGGACGCCATCATTACATCAATTTTTACCAACATTGCCGCTGTAGTAGTTACATCTTTGGACGTTGCTCTTAGCAACACAGACCTTCTGGATGTTGTTGTAGCGCATATTTATCCTTCTGTCACCGGACAGCGTCAGACGCTAACTTGTTGGACGATCCGCACACTTTTCATTGCCGGGACTACTTCGTGATTGGAGGAATCCGCACCTGCTTAGGAGTTTCCGATGATCCAATGTTCCTGCGGATTTCTCCGAATTCTTGTCCACTGAATTTCCTGCCTGTTCGAAGCCACCAAGCAGAGATATTCATCGTAAAGCGTCTTATCCAAGAACGCAACAACGTGACTAGGGTGCGGGTTGAACCCAGATCATTCGATCAGAATCGTCGTAAAAACGACGCCTTTACCCATTCGGTCACCCTGCCGACAAATACAAATAATCGGCCACACTGATATTTCACCTTGCGATCATGAAGAAGCGGACACTCGTTTGTCCCTGCATATACAGCACGCTAGATCCAATGCAATAATTGAAACGGTTGACACTGATGTGGTGATTATTGCGATTTTTTGTTTTAAAGATTTGGGAATTGAACGGTTATGGATTGAGTTTGGCTCTTGATCAAGAACTCGCTTTATACCAATACACCAAGTTGTTTTCGGCAATGCCTCATTATGACATTATAGCTCCCAGTTTACATTTATTTCATGCGCTGACAGGTTGTGATACAGTATCATCAATGCTTGGTATTGGTAGAAAGAAGGCATGGACTTGCTGGATGCGAAATGTTGAAAATTTTTGCCAAATGTTTGCCTTCTTGAATTTGGCCAGTTCGTTTACCTCAATCTATCAATTGCAAGAATTTGTTATGGCATTGTAAGCCAAAAAGCGTGTTGCCAACGACATTGACGAATGTCGCTACCAGTTGTACGCCAGCGGTAATTCGTTTGATAAATTACCATCAACTTCCAGTGCCCTTAATCAGCATACTCGAAGATCCATATATCAAGCCGAAGTGTGGAGAAGTTGCCTAAAAAGGAAGCAAAATTTGCCTTCGCCGTTAGATTGGGGATGGGAGCTGACAGAAAGTGGCGAGCTGAAACCAATTTGGACTACTGAAGCTCCGGTCACGTCCGTAAACGTACTTACGTCTCACTGCAACTGCAAGTCCTTTTGCTCATTTCGTTGTGCATGCAAAAGTAGAAGTTTCAAATGCACAGGATTATGTTCTTGTAACTATGAAAACTGCAATACTGTTGATGCTCGGTCTGAAGCAATGGAGGCAGCACCTTTTCAAAGGAACGTATTCGACTTTCTCGAAGCGTTGCAATAATTACTTTTGATTTCATTGTTTTTATGCAGTTGAAATAACGACGGAAGTCATTAACATTCTTTTACATCTTGAACATCTTTCGTAACATTTTAGAAGAATGTTATTGATTGTTGTACTGTATGTATGACAGATTTAAACGAGCACTAATTTTATTAAGCCTAATTGTTTAATCGTTTTGTTTCTTTCAAAGTTCTGTAGGGCTGTTATGTAAGAAGAACCCACCGGGATTGTGAGTTACCCGAGCTTCCAGTACACTCTCTGGGCTTTGATTTATTCCCAAATTGAAGTTGTAACTTGCAGGGTCACAAGAAACAGTAATAAAGTATTTTTCAAGGATACAATATTGCGAGTATGCGGTTTAGATGAGAATGGAGCCTAAGTGTGATGACTGTATTTGCAGGCTGTGAAAATGCTGCTCCGGCTGCAGCTCAATCAGCCACTTTGCTGTGTGTGACACTAGCAAATATTCATAATAATGTGCGTATTGCGTAGCTAATAAATATTGTAAAAGTAATCGAGATATCAATGTAAGAAAGTATTTTTGGTACCCATTAAGTTCTAACTAGCTTTTATAAATTCTCACCCAGTACCGATTTTAACTTATTAATGTTTCTCTTCCATGTAAGGACTTTGAAGATAAGCATTGAAATGATTTATTTACAATGTGATCCGAAATGAAACTATGGAAACAGTTACTCTATATTGGTGTGTCTCGAAAATATAACCGGGTTGCATCAGTCTTTTTTATATTTGAATGTTAAGTTTGTGAAACCAAATTTTATTTCATTGCTGTGGCGTAATGACGTCAGATTATGAACCTTAATGTATTTAACATTGCTCACATGATATTACAGTACCTTGGACGTTTTAATGCAAAACAGCGTCCTATCTTGCTTTCATATAGATACAGTAATCTGAGTATTATGGTTCGTTTTTGCTTTTATTGCCCTTTTTCGCTTAACTATAGTTCGCATGTCTATATCTATGACGTCATTTGAAATGTCACGATGACATCATCAAGATGAACAAATTTTAAAGCCATAATTTTTAGCATAATATTTTATTCAGATTTTAAAACAAGTTTACAAGATAAAAAATATAAAAATAACGCAAAATTGAACCAAAATGGGCATTTGATGACGTAATGATGACGTCATCACGACAACTGCTTCATATTTAATTTTGGCCTTAATTGTTTTCATGCTATTATAAACAAAACATATAAAATATTGATCATACCGACCTATATATTTATAAAAATATGTGAAAAGATGACCGGGGGGGAATCCCCCATTTTGGGGGAATCATGGGCTTCAAAAAATCGCGGCACCCACTAAAATTGAAATTTGTGTCACAAGGTCCAACATACCCAAAAATCAAACGTGTACCCCTTTTCTCCGAAAGATGGCCCTAAAGTACTGGACTAAGAATTCAGTAGGCCTACTGCAAAGTGTGTGACTGCACTAACAATGCAGGATCCACGATGCACACCAATCCATGAGCAAAATTATTGTAGCCAAGAAGCAGCTTAGACTACTCCAAATGCATTTATCGTTTTTGGAAGATATGTACAATGTTAAAAGTTAAACATAATTTACAGGATTATAAAATTCCGGACAGTTGAGCATTTAAGAAAATTCCTCCGGATGCAAAATTTGACCCTGAATACCGGACATGTCCAGAATTTTCCGAATGGCATGGCAACCTTACTGTGCAGGGCTTTTAATACCGGTACCATAGCCTGCAGTATTAGTGTGAACTATAGCCTAGTACCGGTTTCAATTGTATGGGGTAGCCTGCAGCAACAGCAGTACCGCCAGAAAAAAACTTATTGGTGGGGGGGGGCAAAATGACGTCATCATTTATGACATCATTAGAAATAGTGACAAACAAGTGAATTATGTTTTCCAGCAACTGATTTTGTGTGTTGCAGTGTATTTAGGCCAATTTACACCATTTTACACAAATAATAAATTATCAGATATTCGGTTTTGCATTGGATTATTTTATTGGCCAGAAGCATTTAAATTACATTTATGATTTATGTTTCGGTAAATCACTGTAGCCTTCGTTGCTAATCTAGGCTATCTATTGACTGATAACACTGCACAATAGAGAAGTATGATCAGTTGGTTATCTGTTACGACTATGAGACTATCGAACAGCAAAAAGATTTTGAAGTGATTTGGCGCTCAGAACCTGCGCAGTTGAACAAACTAAGATTTCAGTGACGTCACTCGTTTTTGGGAGTTTTTATTTTGATTATTACTGTACAGTTATAGTTGATAGGTTTGGGTTAGGGTTTAGGTTGTTAGGCTTAGGGTTAGGGCTAGGATTAGGGTTAGGGCTTAGGGTTAGTTTTTTTAGGCTTTATTACAAAATGTCTGCATGCGCGGATCATGCGCCAAGCCTTTTCCAAAAGAATTAGCAAAAATACTGGTAGCCTACACACACACAGCACATTCCCTAATTCACTTTATCACAGGCATAGACAGAATTTTTGATTGAGGGGAGGGAGGCAAACTAAAAATTACATGCATTGACGTCATCAGAAATTTTCAAAAAAGGAACTTTTTATGGGACAAAAATATCGTAAAATGGTGGATCGGAAGTCGTGGCTCGGTTTGGCGTGAAACCTGGATTTTGCTGAAGGGAGAGGATTTAAACCAAAAGTTAAAAAGTGAAAATGTCAATCTAAATTGAGAGTTGTGGGGAGCAAACTAGGGGTGTCATTAAGTATGAGCCGTCGCTTTTTTTTTCAGAAGCTCTGCAACTCAGGTATCAGCGTTCGTGTGTTCTATTCTTCTTTCCGATTTAAGCTATTCCCCAAGTCTAGTCTAACCCTAATGAGTGCACACATGAAAGGAGTGAGAGCGTGCGCACGAGTCGCAGAGATTTTGAGAAAAAGCGGACGGCTCATACTTAACGACGTCCCAAACTAGTGTGACTCTAATGGATTACAAACGGAGGTCTGGAGTCAAAGCCTCTAGCCGCTGGGTGATCTTTTGTAATTTTTTGGAAAGGAAGTGGCTATTTTGCCTCCAGAGGCAAAATAGTGTTTTTCGCCTTTGTTTGGGTTAGGGTTAGGGCTAGGGTTGGGTTTAGGGTTAGGATTGGGGTTAGAGTTTGGGTTAGGGTTAGGGTTTGGGTTAGGATTAGGCTTAGGGCTATTTTGGCACTTGCGGCAAAATAGCCGTTAGGACTATTTTGCCTCCAAATGGCAAAATAATATGGGGCTATTTTGCCTCTAGAGGCAAAATAGCCACTGCCTTTTGGAAAAAATATCAATTTTATTGGATAATGCCTTTGGATGACATTTAAGACGCTTGGTACAAAGATAATTAGGTCTTCTAGTACTGGTAGTTATGTTTTTGCCTGTGGGCTGGATTTACATTGCGCAGGGCCCCTGTCTCTTTGGGGATTTTTACTACATCTTCCTGCCTAATGTACCGGTAGGTGAAGGCCAAAAGAAAGCCTTACCGTTTGAACATGGGGCCCGTGGTACTGTGCCACGCCGGTATATAATTGATTGATTGATAATAGTAAATCTGGACCTGGTTATTGCACTACATAATAAACCGGTAAAGGTTAGATGAGGGCCAAAGGTTGCAACTTTTAGGACAAAAACCCTTAATTTCTTCGCAGCCGTACATTTAAATTGGTTAGCAAAAATTTGACTTGAGGAGGCCAGAGTCCCCTGATTGTGTATAGGCCTATGAATATTTTGTTAATTACTCTTGTACATGTGTAGGCTACTGTTGTATGCAAAAATGCAAAAAGAAACTGAAACTGAAAAAACATTAGGTTTTAATGTCACATTTTTATTATTTGTGGCATTTCAATCTTATAGGCTCGGGCCCCCTTCTGGCTATGCCTATGCACAATGGTCCCTCTAAGTTTTCACCTCCTGCAAAAATGCCTGAAATAGTGCAAACGTTCTAAACTCAATGTGAAAATGCCGAAAATTTTTTCATCTGTTTGTCTGGTTTCAATGTGATCTCCAAAAAAAGGAAAAGGTGATCGCGTTGACAGAGACATCTTTTTCTTTGGTTTTATGTTAATCTCCAAAAAAAAAAAAAGGTCCTTCAACTGAGTTCTGCAAGTTTTCTACGCGCTGCGAGAAGATATTCAAGAGCCAGGTGCCGTGAATCACAGCTGTCGACGGTTTTTGGCAGGAAACAAAAACGCCGGTTTTTGGCGGGAGAAAAAACGCCAAAATTCGCAAAATTTCAGTGCGAAAATGCCGGAAAAAATTTCACACTTTTTGCACTTTTTTGCGCTTATAGGGAACAATGCCTATGCACTTTATGTAGGTCTAAAGCTCAACAAGCTGCAGCGGAATAGCCGACATGTTGTTTATCCTTCTTCAACTGAAATATAGACCGCTGAAGGCGCATGATATAAATCTGAAATTGCACTAGTTTACATATTTTGCAATGGAAGGTGGTCTATGTGAATTAATGAGCTAATAGAGGCAACCAAAAAATTGAAATCAAAAAAGTTATACCACATAAACAGTGTTCCCTTTAAGCTGTGCACGTGTTCATGCACACACAGCTTTTAGAGACTGAGTTCATGCATAAATTTACTACCCAGAGACATACTGTGGCACAAACACATTGTTACACATAGGTTGTTGCAGAAATATTTCAAATATTAATCATTTCCAAAAAAGTGCATATCCACAAAAATTTCTGTGCACACAGACTACAGAAAATTAAAGGAACATTGTACACAAACATCTTTTGATCGATTCAAAAGACCAAAACCACATTCATACATTTTAAGTAATGATGTCACTCCTCTACACCCTTGAAAAAAAACTCTGCAGTTCTAGGTAAATAGGAAAACTGGCCAAAATTGCTTTGGGGGCAACTCACCCCTTTTGCCCCATTGTGGCGGTGCCTCTGTACAGCAACTCAAAACCAATTTCATGAAATGCGAAAATGTGAGAATAATCAACATTGTGCACACTATAGCTTGGAACGAAAGATTTTCTCATGTTACTCATTTACATAAAAATTAAATTTTCTGAAGTTAAATGACATTTACTGTCTGAAACTCCCTAAGTTTACGCACAAAATTTCTTACTATAGCCTAAATTGTAAGTTTTATTTCAACAATGATTTAATTAAAGCCAGACTGGCAGAGGCTGCTGTTAAGACATAAGAGTAAGAAAATCGCTTTTCTAGCCCTAATCCCAACCTTAGACCTAGCCCTAACTCTTACCCTAATGTTAATCCCAACCCAAACTCAAAATCTAACCGAAGCCCTTATGATAATTTAAAAAATATAAAATGGTAAATGAGCGAATGAGCGCTCACTCTTTGCTTTCATTATAAGTGTTATGTAACCTAACGTAACTCTAGCTACTTGCTTAATGCTGAATGAAATTGAGCTCGAACATTCTCTTCAAACTAGTAAACTAACTAAAGTTACAGCATTAGGCTTAAAAAATCAATGGCTCCATAAGATTAGATAAACGCCTACAGACAAATTTTTAAATGTCTTCTGGCAAGAAACATAAAGTGTGGTCTGATCGTGTACGTGAAAGCATTGTCAGTCGAAATACTTCGGGCCAACTGAATCTTGTAATTAAAGGTGGTGCAGAAGAAGGAAAATTTCCATACTTTGGTCCTGTTAAGCAAGAAAAAGTGATTTATCACAGGTATGGTAATTGTTAAGTGGCCTATAGGGCTACACAATATGTTGTTTCGTTGTTTTGTACTGCACAGTTAGTGATATCGGTATTTTGTTGAAGCAAGCAGATACTTCATCAGTAGTCGGATAGTATTGGTAGAGCAATCTTATATATTGTTTTTATGTGATATCACATCAAGTTTTAGATTTTTCTGCAGACACATGCTTCATGGTATCACCATTCTTCAGCATAGCTAGAATTTTGACCAGAGTTATTTGTAGTTGCTGTGTAGGTAACAGTTCTATCTGCACAGCGGCCATTGTTGTGATGAGACCCGGCTTTCAGCCAAGAAGGACGTTAATTCGGAAACTACAAGGTTTTTCGATGCTGGATTGGTTGGTTGTTACTGATACCTCTAGGCTTACAGTAACAATGCATAAGTATGTGTTTGTTCTGTCAAAACTTAGTTTATTCTTACAATATTTTTTATTGCAGTGGTAAAATTCAAGATGGTGAAATTCTACTTGAAGTGAATGATCAATCAATTGTGGGTTTAACTTTATATGACTTGAATAATCTCATAAAACAGGCCCCAGATCCTGTTCGATTTAAATCTGTGAAAGAAGGTATAGTTATTGTGTGAGCTTAATCATGGTTGTAAATATATCACACTAAACAAAACGATGTATTGTATACTTTTATTTCAAAAAAATAAAACAATCAAATAAATAAAAAATAAAAACTCAAAATTGTAATGCGTAACATTTACCAGTATTCCCGAAAAATTATTCCTTAAGTTTATTTCAGAAATGAATTAACTGTTAACGTGAGATAAAATAAATTTACTGTTAATGCGAGTGGATGTTTTTGGACTAAGCTTGCCTTGTAATTGGATCGTACTGTGCAATTGTGAAAAGAAAAAAGGCACTCGAGTTGCTGTATAAACGACATCAAAAAAAAGCTCTTTCGCTTCAGTGGTCTCGTTGTGCAATCAGGAAAAAAAAAAGAGAAAAAATGCTCTGCCGCTGTAGTCTGCAGCGCTAAGCAGTTAGAATTTGCTGTGAAGGCAATATTGCAGTTGGCATATTCCATTAATCCATACATTAGACTCACTGGCTTATCAAGCGTACGTTCAGTTTTAGTGAAAATTTAGGGATTTTTACTGCGCCCTATGGTCTGAAAAATATGGTAAAATTTTGTTTTCTTTTGATGGTTCAGGTGTGGCAGGTTACTAACAACGTACAGTTGTGTTTGTTAACTGCTTTGTACTTCAGTATTCTTGAAAAGTGATCAAATAACACTTGTAGTCAGAGTAGTATCTCACATTTAGCACACCACTAATAAAAACATTAAAAACTCTACAGTCTGTTTCACCCTCAACTGGATCTTCATAATAGAATTGTATTTCAATAAGCTAACCCCTGATGATCTTGTTAATAATTTGTGTCAATGCATCTGACTTAATGGCCATAGTAACATCCAAAAAGCTTTACAGATAGCTTTACAATAAGAAAGTTAGTATTCAACAGAGGTACTACTTCTATAGCAATAAGCAACAAAATACTGGCATCAAAACGGTGGTAGCATTCTCAAAGACTGAATTAAAATTATAAGCTTTTAAATGCTTCTTGAAAAAGGACAAAGTTTCAATTTCATGCAAAGGTAATTGCAACAAATTCCATATCTTGGGTGATGCATTTAAAAACATAAATTGGAATTCAGTGAGGTTTTAGGGTGAACCAGACTGTAAGGTTTTATAATTTTATTCACAGTCAAATTTAGAAACCGTTTTCACTCTTAGGGAATCATCAGAACAGAACTTCTAAACAGCAAACATAAAAAAGCAAATTGAGTAGTTACACTTGAAATATAAATTTGTAAGTGGGTATTAACAAAATAATACTAATGCATCTCCGTGGCCTCAACTTTATCAAATTAAGCCACAAAGCAGCTGTTATAGTACTGTTAAGTTAAAAGGCAGACAAAATTGTATTTGCAAAGTACAATGCATATTGGCTTTGCTGTTGATTATTATACCATTTCAAGTTTGAGTGACTCATAATTGGATAACTTCCATTAGATTAAATTTGGAAGATAGGGGGTCAAAAGCGCTAAAACAACTCACGAAAATTCAGTAGCACTCCTGATGAGTTTATAGTTTATCTGAAATAGGAGAGTTTTGCAAGAACATGAAATTTAGTCAACATTTTTATCAAAAATTTGTTTTTGTGCAGACATTTTGGAATTAACGCGGAACGCTTGTTAAGCAGACTGTAGAATCAATTTTTTTTCTTCTGCGTGTGCTCAATATTTGTTTGTGTATATAAATATATTTTCCATATTTTAAGTTTTTATTAGCAGCTTATGTATTTTATTGGCATCTTCTTAGTTTTAAACAGAAGCTTGCATCATGCATAAGATGTATTATTTTTTGATACTGATACAACAATCATATGTCTTAATCTTTCAGTTGTGGTAGAAAAGAGCGTCTTAGTTGTTTATTTTAGCTTTGGTTTGTTTGTTTTACTAAGGAATATAAAAATAGTGTTGAATAGGTTCTCTCACTTTTGTGTTTGCTTCTTCCCTTTAACAATCATGCTATTTAAGGCACTCATTCGTACTTGACAGTATTTTTTTTATTATTATCAATTTATTACATTGAAATGCAGGTACAAACTATGTATTTTTGTTGGCACTATCAATGATTTCCAGACAAATAGGCCCCAACAGTGCATACTAGGGTGTTGCAGGCGCCCCCTCAAAAATTCAACTTGGTCCAATCACACCTACCTTTTTTTCCTGTGGTGCTTTTGTGTAAAAACACCGCAGTTCAAGTTTCAGACCATTTGGATCAAATTTACCTGTAGCACAACAATATGATCATATCACTTTATCGCATATCCACTGCATCTAACTGTTTCAAAGAAAACATAAGTAAACTGTCTGAATTACATGTGTGTTTGGTTGCAACTTGGTCAGAACGTGTCAGGCTCTAAACTGCAAGCAATGAGAGTAATAAGAATGCATTCTGAATCCTAAGAAGTTGGCTATACATCTTTTGCCCTAAATTTGATCTGGGGAAAATCAGGTTTTGACCATTTTTGATGCCTAAATTGAGGAGAGGGTGTGATCTTTGATGCATTAACGCATATGCAAAAATTTTTAGCAATCAAAACAATAGATACATTTTTTAGTGAATTCTAAATTAACGAATAATTGCTATTTGCATATTGGTAGCCTGTTAGGTATACATTGGTCTGAACGCCACCAATATTCTCATAAAATCTGAAATTACAGCCAAATTTTACAGTAATATCTTGTAACCTATCATACATTGGCATTTTTTATTGCAATTTTTCCAGGGTAACTGAAGACGTAACCAAAGCTAGCTATTTCCTTTTGTAGAGTCAGAACTTGATTCATTTGTCGAACTTTTCTTTAAAAACACGTTGAACTTCAGTACTTACCGCACTATTTCGGAAAATTAGGAAATTGGCAGCGAAGATTCGCGTTTACTGCCTAAACGTTTTTTTACTAATGTGACAAATAAGTCTTTGTTTGGTGACGTTGTAACTGCATCTAACCCAGTGGTTCTAAAGTGTGGGTCGTGGAAGATGGTGGTGCTATGGACTCTTTCTTAAGAGATGGTGAATTGGAGGAGCGGAGGAACTTAGCAGAGTTCCAACAGTCGGGCCACACCTCAAGGTCTGGACCACAAGATCGAAAACAGAAAGTGTAGACCAGAGCCAAAGATAGATTTAAGTGAAGGTTCTGAGGCAGAACAGTCAAGAAGAAGATGATGGAAATCCTGTAGAGGTTGTCAACAACTGCTGCAGGAAGAGTTTTTGTGACTGATTTAGCGTAGGTAAGGTATGATAATAGTAAGAGGCTGTAACCATGGCAGCAAAAGCAGGAAAGCTCACAGCATAAAGAACGTGGCAGGACCATTTCCACATGAGAACCCGCAGAAATTTGACAATTATGATGGAAGTGGGAAGGAAATGTGACATTTCCATTTGTGGTACTGGGTGTAATGCGTTTTAGCAATGGTAGGGGAGAGAGAACAAGGAACCATTGCAGTGGGCACTGGGCAGGTAGGTTTAAGCTAGTAAGGGAATCAGCATGCTCATTATTTCCAGTACACCAGCATGACCAGGGTTCCACGGAAATTTTTAAATGGCACTATTGATGAGTGAGGGAGCATGAGACCAAACATTCTACAAAGACGTTAGAAGGGTATAAGGCCACCAAAAGTAAGGTGGGGGGTCGAAAAATGTGTTGCGCCAAGGTGATTTAAATCTGTCAAAATGAAGTTCTTATCATTTTTCAAGTTCTTCTAATTCCGCTATAACTGAATTATTGTATTATTTGCATTTCTTTGGGCTTAATCTCAACAAAACTAAATTATTGCATCATAAGTGATTTTTTTGAGCACTCTAATGGCTGCCCAGCTACAGTACTATCTATAGCCAACTAGCTGCTAAAACCAGCTTTAAATTTGTTGATTGCAAAGGTATTTTGAAACTGAAGAGTTCAGTATAATAGCAGCGGTAGAGTGCTTTTAAAACTTTTACTTCTTAAGCATATAAACGTTGAATTTATCATATTTAAGCTTTGGGTGGTAAGATGTTTGAGGTTTTTTGGACTAGTTCTTGGCTAGAAGTTCTCTCTCTATGTTTATAATCAATTGAGTAATCAATATGTATTTAAAAGGATTGTCCTATTTCAACAAGTTAAAAACTAAAATAGATAAATATGGAGTGTAGTGAACAAAGCACTACAAAATAAGGTATAAATGAAAATAAAAAGAGTATTTTAAAACATTTTTTTGGTTTGATTGCATTTTTAGTTTACTCATTACTTGTATTTTACAATGGGCCAAACTTAAGTAAAGTACAGGGTGTCCGTAAAGTTGCTATACAGTCTTACAAGATACTATACAGTTTCATTGTATAATACTGTCTTACAAGTTACAATCAAGGCAAACAATTTCTATGACAAATATTCAAATTGGAGGCCTTCAGGATCATCATTCCGCACCTAAATTCTGCAATCAGGATCATCCTCAAGAAGTCCGTGAATTAGGCGTGGAATGTATGGTCTCATTTGGAGTTTCGTGAGTATTTTACGTAGAGAGGTTCGTTTGATACCAATTTCTGCACTAGCACAGCGAAGTGATTTCTTTGGGCTTCTGCCATATGCCTCAGCAACTGTAGCCAAATTTTGTTCAGTGCACACACTTGGCCGACCAGAACGCGGAGCATCGGCAACTGAGCCAGTATCATCAAATTTGTCTCGAAGTTTATAAATAGCCAAACGTGTTGAAGGATCTGTATTAAAATAATGATTCCAATTACGAATTACATCCTGTGCGTTTTCTGTTTTCCAATATCGCTTCAAAATAAATTTGTGCTCTTCCAAAGTTAGCTTGCGTGGCATGCTTGATTGAATAAACTTGTAAAAAAAAAAAATATTAACTATATAGTAACAAAAACTATTACATATAACACTGTATAGTAACTTTACGGACACCCTGTATTCATTTAAAATTAAATGTTTTACTAATGGTTTCTTCAAAACTTTTAGACCTGTGGGCATTTTTGATTCTAAAAATGCCCACATGTTTCACTGCTAGAGGTAAACCTTATCAGATTTGCAAAAAAAATTTTTGAGGGGTTTTTACTCAAAGCCACCACAGAAAACAAAAGGTGAGCTGTTTTCGTACACCTCTGGGCATCTTCAACACCCTAGTGCATACACCATTCTCTAAGTTGTATGTGCACAGTCGAGTAGAGTATATTATTTTTAGTAAAAATACAGTTGAACAATAACATCTGTCAAATTTTAATAAAAAAGAGTCCATGAAAACTGACCACTGATGGCGAAATGCTAACTAGTGTATTGCCTTATGAGCAATAGAACTTGAAATAAATTGATATGCAGCGTATTACAGTATATTGTTACTGCTGTAAATGGCTTGAAGCTTTATCAGTTAAATTGTTTTGGTGTTTGTTTTGTTAAAATGTTTTGCTGAATTGTTATGTCATAAAACTGAAGCGATTTTTCAAAAACTTATAAAGCACATCAGAGAGTTGTGAGTGGTGGAAAGAAAACTCAGAGAATCACAATTCTCTGGAACCGCTTTAGCGTCGTTCACTACAAAAACTAAGATGAAAAATTTGTCACTGCCGTCAGGGAACTGTAATTATATACTCGTCTTTATTTGTTTTTCTATTTCCAAATTGGGTTAAAATGTATATTGCCTGTCACATAAAATCTTGAACACTTTTAAGTTGTTTAAAATACAATAGTGGGCAGGGATGTGGAAGCGGTTAATTTTTATTGAAACGGAAGCTGGAAGCAGTAAAAGATACCACTTCCACTTTAATCTTTCATATCAAACGTTAAAAACTTAAATGTGGTGCAGTTTTTTGTAAAATATATGACAAAATTTTTAGTTCAAGAAACCAGCATTTGCAAAGAAAATTTTCAAAGATTTGTGTTTCACTAGATCTGAGGCCATCCACCACCCCTATCAATACAAAGATGAACCATGCAGCTTACCAACCTATTTTCAGATCTAAAAGTGTTAAACAATTTACAGTTTTGGTCTTAAGATTTTGAAGATTTTCTTAAAAATTTTGGGACGTTGCCCATTTTTTAAATAAATCTAGGGTCATATATTGATATGACATATAGTATTCAGTATTCACTGATTAACGTAAATAAAGTTTCTAGTTCCAGCATTTAAGTTTTCTCACTGCGATAATTAGGGCCTGCAAAAGTCAATAAAGTCAAATTTTTTTCAGGTCTTTTTTATATCATCAAACATATACCAATATTGGTTTCAGGTGCTTTGGAGCCAGTTTACGTAGATAGTATAGTTTGAAATAAAACGTCAACATTTTGGGTTAGGTCAAAATTTGTCAAAATTGTGTGTGATCAAAATTCTTTTTCAACTGCAAACAAAAGTTTTTTTCTGGATATTTGAGAACTAATGAAACGTTATGAGCAATTTTATACATGTTTGAATGAAGTTTTGCTACTCAAACTTCTGCAAATAGTTGCAATATGCTGCAATACAATTGCTTGGTTTAACTTTATAAAAATGATTTCATAATAACGCAAATCTCATTTTTTAAATTAAAAACAAATTAAGAATGCCAGCCTCGGCATGAACAAAATAGCGAAGTCAATTTTTATTATACAGCACCGTATATCACAACAAATAAACCAGATTTTTAAAGGCTTAGGACTATACTGTTTTGCTTTCTCAGCTTTAACAATCGACGGAACTTTTTACACAAAGCAGTTTTTGACCAAGCAAGATTGAAATTTAGTCAATGTATTTTCCAATAAAAATTTAAGAACAAATGAGGCCGAAAATTTGTGAAAATTTAAGAACAGCAAATTTCAATCCAAAATTTACTGGTTATTGAAAAAAGTATGATTGACTGGAAAATGTGTGCAGATTCCTTGGTTTTTGTCCTGCAGCGATTAGTTACTTTAATCACAAGACTGACTGATTGATATTTCTTTGTAAATGCTCTTAATGAAAAGTGAAGAAAGTTACCTGCTTCAAACTTACATGAGTTGTGAATAACAAAACCTTTTTTCTTTAATCAAAATTTGGAGCTCAATAGGGCCAAAACGGTTTGGGTCAAAATAAAGTCAAAATTTAGCTAAAATACAGTCAAAATTAAATTTTTTTAGGTCAAAGTAAAAATGGCCTTTGTGATAATATATTCTTCACAAGAAGATGGGAAAACATTATAATGTCTCTTAAACAAACTATAATATTATTGAACTCTTAAAAATGATATCCTATGTAATGCATGTCTTATTGCTGGGTACCATCGCTATATTAAAAAGGATTGTAATCTCTTATTGCACATGTATGTATAGCCAAAAAAATTTTGCAGTGTTTTTTATCTTGCAATCTTGAAAAGACACATTGCTGCCCAGAAATTTGGAGCAAAACCGCATATAAAAACGAATTATAAAAACAATTCAGCAATTTGTGGGGTTTTGCCCCTGCAGGGCTGACTAATTGTAGCCACCTAAAGAATTGCTTGCTACAGCAGATGTGATTAAAACGTTATTATCTTGAGCACTTGGAAATCCATACCGAGACTCCAATTAGCAATCGGTACTTATTTTAGGATATAGCCAAGTGATTGAACATTTCAGTTTTAGGCCGCTACCAATCCAAATTCTTGACTATTCCTATGCTCAGATCCTTGTAACGACAAACCACTTTCACATTTTGGTTTCATATAACGTTATTTTTAGGATAATGTTAGCATAAAACCTTTCCAGCTTGACAAATCTGGAAAAAAATTCTTGCCAAAACATTTTCAAGGTAAACAAATTTTAAGCAAAAATTATGTCATCAAGTGGTGAAAGCGAAAGTGATGAGGGTGGAAGCGATTCAAAAACTGCTACTCCAACATCCCTTCTATTGGGGCTCATTTTCCTGGGACCTGATTGTCCGGTACTCATTTGTCTGTCTACCCATTTGTCTGAGTACCTATTTGCTCCAGAATCGTGTTAACACAAGGAATGGGGATCAAACTTGAAATGTTTTTCAATGACATAGCAATACGATTACAGTATATACCGATTTATGTCGATTTATTTTGACTAGATCATAAAAAAATCCAGATCATATTAAAGAGCGTAAATGTGATAATATTAATGTAAATTTATGTAATAAAATTTACGTAAATGTAGTAATATAAGTGTAATATCAAAAGCAATTTCAAACATCAACTTTGTATGTAGAAATGACACTGTACCAGTTAAATAATAGTTCTGCATCATACTCACTGCATAACTCAAACTCAATGAGCCTGTGGGCAGTGCAATGTGTGTTCAAGAGAAATTAGAATAAGTTACTTGAATAACATTTTGATCTTAGATAGATTTGATTTGACCTTGGTTTGATCTTCTGATATCATAGTTATGTTTTTAGGTCAACCATTGGTAAAAGATTTGAAGATTTATTTAAATCAACGTTTTGACAAAGGATCGGTCGATCATCAGCTCCAGGCTGCCATTCGGGATAATTTATACCTTCGCACACTGCCATGTAGGTTATATTTTGTAGTGTAGTGTGCCAACCTCATGAAATGCAGCTATCGTCAAAAGACCTACCCACTTTCTTTAGCTGATCTTTCGTTGCCCTTTTGACTAGTTGCAACAGATTTAACCTATCAGTGGTCGAGTGGATAGAACAAAGTGTGAAGATTAAAAATTAAAAAAAAAGATTAAAAAAAAAAATTAAAAAAACAAAAAAAAATTCGCAATGTTTTTTATTTTGTTGTCTTAAAAAGACACACTACTACGCAGAAATATGGGGCAAAGCCACATATAAAAACGGATTATTAAAAAAAATCCTGCAATTGGTGGGGTTTAGCCCCAGCAGGGCTAACTAATTGTAGCCGACTATAGAATTACTTGCTACAGCAGATGTGATTAAATTTACAAAAAAAATTTTTTTTTAGGAAAAATTATTTTTTTTGGAAAAAAATATTTTAAAGAAAAAAATTAAATAAATTTTGGAAAAAAGATTTTTACCTCTTGGGCCAAAAAGTCCAGGCACATGATCAGCAGTGTGTAAACGTCCGCGCCTAAAAGTCATGTTCCGGGGCAAGTGGCAGCTTGACTTTGAAGACTTCACTGTCTCCTGGCCAAAGCAACTTGGTGAATAAAATGTAATTACAATTAGCACCTTGTATAGCTTTGCACCCCTTCAAAACAAATTTTGCAACCCTAATTAAGAGCTTCTGGATCATGCCATTTAGCCACCTTGGTGTAGTTTTATTAGATTCCAGAATCCATATAGTTTGTTAGTTTTGCATGGTAAATGAGGTTTGCTTTTTGCAACAGCTGATATTTTGTTGTTAACAGGTACAACTCGAAAGTTGCGTAATGGGGAAACTGATGGTGTTGATTATACATTTTTATCTGTGGAGCAGTTCAAAGAGTTGGAAAATTCTGGTGCTCTTTTAGAAAGTGGGATTTTTGAAGGTAACAAATCATATTTTGGCTTGTTATCCTCTCCAAGAAATAACTAATCAACAAACCAGCTAGATTATTGTTTAAGTCTTTGTCGAAAGTATTATTCTTGTGAAATTGTCTGTTGCTAATCTTTTTGGAAACTTTAAAGATTAGTGCATTGCTGTTCATTTGCAAGAGATAATCTTTTTGATAGTGTTACCGAGGATTCAAATCGTTTAATTATTCATTGTCAGTTACAAAGAAAATTTACGAGATCTTCACTGAAATAGGCCAAAGTAGTGCGTGGATAATAAAGTATTACACTCTGCTAGTTCTAGTAGTATTTTCTTGTAATAAACCTAGCCTACGATTTTAATGTGAAGAAAACCATATTATATTTAGTTGTGAATACTGCTGATTGTGGTGGTGGTGATGCTACCCGACCGGCCGGCCCCTTTAGAGGGATGGGAATGCAAAGGGACAAAAAATTTAAAATAGGCGGCACCAACGTCCTACCGCCTGAATGGGGTGGTGCGGTCCCTGCTCCCCTAATTTTGTGTGAGTTGGTCGAAATGACTGACAAACTTTCTGAGGGGCTCAACAAGAAAGTCGTCCCCCAGGGTCTGGCTTATCGTCGTTGACTGGTTTGTTGGATAGTCACCACTATTTTCGTCGGTGCAGTTAGAAGGCCAATCTGCTTCCTACCCTGCGTTGCCGAACAAATAACAGCTTTACCAATTTTTTAACTTCTGTAATGTTTCACTTTGTAATACTTTGCTTTTCATTTACCGGTAACTTGTCTGTTTCTTAGGAAATTATTATGGGACGCCTAAACCTCCTCCCGTTCCACTTTCACCTCCTGAAGTTCGACGATCAAACTCCGGAGATCTTCCTGGTCCTAATCCTTCGTCAGATGGAAAACGCAGACGGAATCGATCAAATACTGAGCAACTACAACCACTGCCAAGTAAGCTACCTAGTAACAAGGACATTTTTTGGGTCCATGACAACTGACCGCGAACCAACTGACCCTGATTGGCTGAGAGGGGCGGTCATAGAAATATTTTATCCCCAGAGCAATTTTGCCCAAGCCCTAACTTTGTGATGAGGTTCGGGGTCAGCTTGTTTGTGGTCAGTTGACTTGGCTTGATTTTTTGTTTCAAGTGCCGAAAGATTTCAAATTAATTTAAAGTTTTTAGTGACCATTAAGTAACTTTCAGATCATATAAAATAAGCTTTAGGTAGTTGCTAATTGTTGATTTTTTATATTTCTATTTAATGGTAAAATAGCCCGTGGATATGAGTCCAGCTTTTCAGATCAAGTTGTAGCGTCTTTGGATCAGGCTATTTTCCACTAATACCGATTTATCTGCTGGTTTTGAGCGATGGACGAAACATCAAAGTTTAGGAGGAAAACTACAAACTAGGAAAGCCCAATACTCTTAAACGGGTACCGGATTTGTTGAATGTAAAGCGCATCTGTGGATAAATCTGCATCAATCAATTAAACATTGTATTTTTAGTTTCTCCGTTGAGAGAAAATCAACTTAGCCACATTGATACCGCGATTTCGGCTGCGGAAACTTCTCAATCGCCAGTAATAAATGGAGAATTAGCAAATGGTTTGTTAGTTATTACTGTTGCAAATCCTATTACCTAGTGACCCTCACATTAGTGCTGCTACTTTACTTATTTGCATTTCAACTACTAGAATTGTTTCTCTCTAGTTACCGAAAAAGGAGTGAAATCTTAGATTTGCGCGTTTTAAGACATCATCTCTTACAACTAGATGGGAGTATGCCAGCAAACGCAGTGAACGACCGACGCAAAGCTAATGCTGTGACGCTCAAAAGTACTTTTTGTCTACCGTAAAATCAGCAATTATTCAAAAATATCTGATTATGAAACCTCCAGAAAAGTAGAGTCAAAAGATTTGTCAGTTAAATATCTCCTGGTATCATAACAGACTGGCACCCTAAGTTGAGTCGTTCAAAAAAATTAATTTTTGGAGGTGCATTTGGGGGTCCCCGGGGGGATGGCACCCCCAAACTATGTCAAAATATTTGTCTGTTAAATGTCTGCTGATATCAAAACAGACTGTCACCCTAGCTTGAGCCATTCAAAAAATTGATTGTTGGGGGGTCTCCGGCGGGGTGGCACTCCCAAACTATGTCAAAATATTAGTCTGTTAAATATCTGCTGATATCAAAATAAACTGGCACCCTAAGTTAAGCTGTTCAAAAAATTGATTTTTGGGGGGTTCATTTGGGGGGGTCCCCAGGGGGGTAGCACCCCCAAACTATGTCAAAATATTTCTCTGTTAAATATCTGCTGATATTATAAAACACTGGCACCCTAGCTTGAGCCATTCAAAAATTTGATTTTTGGGGGTTTATTCGGGGGGTCTCCGGGGGGGGGGGGGGTGGCACCCCCAAACTATGTCAAAATATTTGTCTGTTAAATATCTCCTGATATCATAAAACACTGGCACCCTAAGTTAAACCATTCAGAAAATTGATTTTTGGGGGGTCCATTTGGGGGGATCCCCGGCGGGGGTGGCACCCCCAAATTATGTCAAAATATTTGTCTGTTAAATATCTGCTGATATCATAAAACACTGGCACTCTTAAGTTGAGCCGTTCAAAACATTGATTTTTGGGGGGGTCCGGGGGGGTGGCACCCCCAAACTATGTCAAAATATTAGTCTGTTAAATATCTACTGATAGCTAAAACAACTAGCACTCTAGCTTGAGCTGTTCAAAAATTTGATTTTTGGGGGGGTTTCTGGTGAAGTTGCCCCAAAAACTTTCGGGAGAAAAAATTGCGTTTGCAGCTTAACAACTTTACACAAAAATTAGATTTCGATGTGTTATTGTTTAGGAGAAGAAGAGCGTACAAAATTTAGGAAGAAAAAAAAGGAAATAAAAGGAAAAAAAAAGAAATAAACCTCATCGCGGCCAAAAGTGGGTTGGTTGGGATGAAAGGGTATCTTAAGACATACAACCATATGAACTATTTTTTGCCGTACTTACGCCGTTGTTGACTGAGACCGCTTTTTACGCCAAGCTTGGGGGGCGGTTTTCGGGTCCAGAAACCAAAGTCACGTGACCTATTGCCTCGAAATTTAGTACAAACGTATAACTCAGTATTCTCAAACTACTGTCAAAATTTCATGTAGCTAGACCCAACCGTTCTTGAGTTATAAGCAAAAGTCTGAAATTTCGCACTCGTTAGTTGGAAAATGGCCGAGTAAAAACAAAGGAACACGCGACGCGAGCGTCGGTCGTTCCAATAGTAGTGATTTCGCGCATTTTTTGAATTGCTCGAAAACGAATGATCAATTTTATTAAGAACTTCTGAGACTATTCGCTCAAAAGCTTTAAATTAATTAAACAGATTTGAATAAAACTTTTCAAAATTCGCTTTTGCGTTTGACAGATTTGGTGATTGAAACTACGATGAAAGTGTAGTAGGCAAGTTGAATAACTAATATACCATAGTGTATTATATTGCTTTCGTATTATTATTGGCATTACATTTCATTATTGACATGCTTAATGATTGCGCTACGTCCTGATACGGTGGGTATATTAGACCTTGGTACAAATTATTTTCAAAATACCTAATGTTTAGATGCTATTATTAAGAAGGAGCCGACAATTGAAGAATCTGTTTTGCACTCCGAAAAAATTTTAGGTCCTTTACCAGAAGGCTGGGAAATGGCCCAGACAGATAAAGGAGATTACTATTTCATTGAGTAAGCATTGGTATTTACTAATTGCGCTAAATACTAGCTTCATTTTTCAAAAGTGTTGATGAATCATTAGATCAAATTATACAGCTTTAAAATAATACTTAATTGTGAAATAGAATAACTTAATAGATAAACATAGCAATACTTTGCTTTTACAAGCGCAGCAAGCACTGAGCAGTCGATTTCGGTTCAATTCTCAGGAAAAGTAATAACTCGTGGTATTAAAAGGTCATAAGCTTTTCTAGTACAGTAGTACGCTGTTGTGTAGAAATACTTATTTTTAATCATTTTTTCTCATGTATTTTCAAAGATGAACCATGTACAAAATCTCGTACTTTGTTTGTTTCAATATTATAGACAAATGTTGCCAAATAGAGTATCAAACACTTTTTTTCTTCAGCCATCTTGGAAAGAAAACCTCATGGTTAGATCCCCGACTGGACAACCCCAATCGCAAGAAGTTAGAAGACTGCGATGACGATGGTGAGTTTAGTTTGAAGATTAAAATCCTGAAAAAATTAAAGCTGAAATTAAATTCCACTATTTTGTTGTACTTTTGCTTTCAACGTTTGGCTACATTTTGGCAGCTACACTTCAATGTTTTCAATCAGCGTTTTTACTTAGTTACTCTTTTTACTTACAAATAGTAGTTAAAGGCAGTTGTAGAACCTTCTTTATTCGCCAAGTTGCCTTGGCCAGGGGACAGCAAAGTGACCTTTCAGTCTTCGATTTTGAGTCAAACTCTACCTATATACCACACACGGTGGAAGCCTCACACTGTCTCTTTTATAGCTGAACGTCAAGCTGTGAATACCAATTTTTATAGTCTTTGGTTTGACCTGACCGGGAATGGTACCCGAGTCTACCGTTTCAATTGCAGACGCTCTATCCATTCGACCACCAATCAGTTACAGGTAGAAATGCTTTTCAGTAGGGCACCATTTCCTAAACGTTTTTCTTTTATGGAGTGATTTTTTCCTTTATAGTTTTTGTTTTAAACTGTGCACAGTGTGCAGTGTGCCGCCAATAGTAGTCGTTTACGTTGAGTTTAGTTTGAGTTTTGGACTGTTTCAGAGTTGCCATACGGATGGGAAAAAGTGGAAGATGACCCGCAATTTGGAACATACTATGTTGAGTGAGTTGAAGTAAAAGTCACTTGTTTCGGATGTGTGTTCGTTATTATACTCGTATACCGTGCTGTTAAACTCAACCATTGTTTTTCACAATCAGAGTTTCAAATAGATTTGATGTTGCGTGCAGCACGGTATGTATTTTGCGCTTTTCCTCGAGATTTTTTTCCAAGCATTTCCAAGCATAAAGTTTTGGAAGTCCGCTATCGAATGCCATGAGTTTTTCGCCTCTCAGAAAGGCACTTTTTGACCTTTTTTCCTTTTGATCTTTTAACGTCTGGCTATGCCTGAGTCGGTTATTAGACCTTTCGGAAGTAGTCGCAGTTCGGAAATAGTTCCTTCCGCTTCTCTATTCCTCGGAAGTAGTCGCGCGGCACCACTACGATCGATATCAATTTCGTGCTTCAGGATAGAATAAATCTTGTATGATTCGAAGCCCCGTGATTAAGCTACTACATCACTGCTATTGACATTTTTATTTGCTATTTTGTTTCATTTGTGAGAACAAATTCATTTTCATTACTCGTCAGAAACGAAAACAGAAAAATAACAAAACATCAAAAAACTGCATTAATTATGGCAGCAAATCACTCTGAATGCCGTCGAATCAAAGCAGCACTTAACTTGAAAATTTATGTTTTTTTTTGCGTTATTTGTAGCAATTTTTGTTTTCACTACTTGAGTTGAGCAATTCAAGGAAATATTCTAATAAAGGAGTGCGCTTGTGAGTTAGAGCGTTTAAACTTGCTGCGAAAATCGATCGAAACTTGGCCTCTGTGTGTTTAAGCCCACACCTCCAGTTGAGTGACGCGTCTTAAATAATTAATTTTATCAACTCTGACGTAATTTAAGTCTTTCAATATTGAAAATATCTGCTATTATTGACCTTTCACAGTAGAAATATTTAAAATTGCAAAACCAACCAACTATAATGCACTTTTTCGACTCTACATTGCTTTATCAAAGTTGCTTTAAGAAACTTGCCGTAATATAATTGTTTGCAACTTTCCCAATCAATAATTTAATTTTTCAGCAAGCTTTTTAATTTAACATTGTTGGGCCAATGGATTATGTTTCCTTTTACAAAGTTCAGCTTTTAGTACTTTTCAGTTGATCTACGTCATTCAAACATTTAAAATTTCAGCAAATAACCAGTTTTAGGAGCGTAATCCTGTAATTACTGAGTTTAATAAAAGTCTTGTTTGTAATGCATTTTAGTGCTTTTTTGTTGTTTTGATTGAAATATGGATGTATTTACTCGACCGGCCGGTTTGTCGAGCGGAAATGCGTTCGTCTCTGGAGCGGTAGATCTAAGGTTAAAATCTTGAGCTGAGCCGATCAAATTGGCGCGGAGATTGGCCCTGCAAACTCGTTTACTCCCTTCGGCGTATTACAGCGAGTACAACGAAAGATTTGATTTGTATTTGATTAAATTCTGAATTCTTGGTTTTCAATTTCTTTACGATTTGCATCGGATGTAGATTCTGCACGATGCAGTAAAAATAAAGTACCGCACTTTTACCTTTCGCCACACACTGGAGATTTCAGAAAGGTAAATCCTTGGAATGAAATATCCTCCAGTTTTATTTTATCCCTGCTTTTTATTTTTATTGATTTATTATTTTAGCCATGTTGAAAAGAACACACAGTTTGAAAACCCTGTCCTCGAAGCAAAAAAGAAGTTACGGAGTGGGAAGACTCAGGAAGACGAAAAATCAGATTTAAAAATCCTTAATGACCAGCCAGGTGAATATGACGTACATAATGTTTTAAAGTCCCACAAACTTAAAAGCTTTTGATTGACTATAATCCACTGTGGTGGTAGCAACTTTCACAAGCTGTCTGTGTGTGACTGATGAGCTTCAATTGTGCGAAAGAGTTCTGTCGTTCATTGTGACTACATTACTGGTTTGTGGTTATACACTGTACTTGAGTAAATATCTATTGGCAAGAGTTTTTCGATCATTGCCCAATGTTTTAGTGAAAGACTGAAAAGTGTTTTGAGAATTTGGAAGAAGACCAAAAATTTTTTTGTATTTTCGAAGCGAAAAACAAACCGCCTTTAGGCACATTGTTGCTTAGTTAAGATCTCAAATTTTTGTTGATAATCTTTATTAAGTGCAGTAGCTGTTTAGTTTTAATAATTGAGACCTCAAAAAACAAATAGATTAAGTTGGAGGTTTTATTAGATGTTGATTATTTTTTGTTCACTCGTAAATACTTTCTGCGATCATCCTACTTGCATTTGTAATTCAGGGCAATTTTTTGTTATTGTTCAGTATGCTGAGGCGAAAAAAACAAGTTAATTCAATCTATTTTTTAGATTCTGCTCCTGATTCTGGGGATGAATATCGATTTACTAACGATCCTCTTCAGTTAAAAGGGAAAACTCATCTTGTCCCGATCGAAAAAAGGGAAAAGGGGTTTGGGTTTACAATCGTTGGTGGGGATGACCCCGAAGAATTTCTTCAAATTAAAAGTGTGGTAGCGGACGGCGCTGCAGCGTTAACAGGGAGTATAGAACAAGGCAATTACTCTTTTTGTTATTAATTTTCATATGATTGATACCGACCAATTAAACTAGTAACTCGAGTGTTTTTATTGAAGTAGTCATCCTGGGTTCGATTCTCGGTCGTCTTAAAATTGCTGTTCGTACTGTACTTTTTCGCTAGACATTTAGCATGGAAAAGGAACTGAACTAAAATCACTATCTTTGATTGTAAACAGGTGGGCTAAGTGTAGATAACAGCTTGACGTAGAAGATTTCAAGGTTACCATTGATGCCTCCTGGCTAGGTTTTTTTTTCAAAATTTGTTTTCGGTCATTTGAGCGATTTGTCAGAAATTTTTCCGGTCATGTGAATTTATTTTTCGGTCATTTTCATATCAAAGTAAAATGTACTATACTTCGATTTATTGAGTTTTATTAAAAGAAAACGAACACGAAACGAAATTTGCAAAACAAGACCTTAAAAACAAAGCATTTTAGTCCAAATTACTTCAAGTATTCTCAGCTAAATAGATGCTACGCTCTGCAGTGTTTATGATATAAACAGCCACTGCAGTCATGCAAAAAGGCTTAAAAAAAAGCGTTAGATAGCGTGTATAATCAAGTTACAAAAGTCACTAAATAATTCCGAGTTATTGTGATTTAATGATCACAGAATGATCCATCTTTAACAAAACTAACCTACAAAAAAAAAACAACTTAGGATGAACCACGTAAGGTCGCAGTTGTGCTCTTTCACAATGCGAGAACAACTAAAAAAACATCACCTGTAGTCGTAATTTTTTTTAATTATCACAACTACCAAAACCTCATAAGCGGGTAAAAATTTGCCAGACAAACTTTAGACTTTAAAAAACTTTAGACTTAAACAAGCCGAGAAAAAACAACCCTACACAAAATTTAGCCATCCACATTGATTCTTCAGCCGTTGGCATGTTGGACAGTGAAGAAAAGGCGCTGGAACCCCTGCTCTTTGCGCTGCACCCGGATCGCTTTTTAAATTTTAACCAATGGCTGTATGCCAAACTGTAGTCGTAAACTCGTAAGTTTTGTACGATTCTGCGTTCACGGTAGCCGCATCAATTTGTCACAAGTGAATAATAGTCGGCGATTTGTTGAAAGCGTTTTCAGTCTAGCCAAGAGACTAAAACCTCGTTCTGCAGTTGCGTTTTCAGCTTTGAAACTAAGTATTGCTCTGACGATCGTGGAGAGAGTGGGCCAATCCAATTCCCGCTTTGCAGCGATTGTCAAAACTGTTCGCCAATTGTCATCAGCATGACGACAATTCCGCAAAACTTAAAACTGCACCATTCGTCTTCTAGCGCCTCGGTTTCGATAGGGTCAGGGTTAATTTCGTAAAACTTAGCTAAGGCAATGACTTCCTTTGCAAATTTTTTTTATGCAAGCTGGATTTAGCTATATTGCTTGTTATTACAAAACTTAATTAAACTCGAAAAACTTCTACATTTTTGCCGATCTCGAGAACGAATAAAAATAAGAAACTCAGAACTTGAACTCGCATAAAAATCAAATGAGTTTGTTGCCTTTGTTACTGCATATTATTATTTCTCTGCAATGCATCGTGCAGCTGCAGCGACATGAACTTATTTCATAGTTAAGTGCGCGATTCAAAGCCTAAATAAAAATATTAAAGAATATACTTATGACGAAGCTTGCTCCGTTTCTTCATCATCTAGAGTAACCATTAAAATCAAATTGCTATCGTCTTCCACATCGCGCAACGTTAAATTTGAAGACGAAGTAGATTTGGCTTCGACGACATCTCCGCAGCTAGGTGACTTAAAAAATAAACTCAAGTTTGGCTGCTTACTGCAAAATTTTGTTTTCTTCTTTCTGGGCTTTAGTTGCTCTCTTTTACTAGAACAACTCAGCATACTCCTGTCAGTTGAGATGCAATTTTGCTCTGACTTTTAAGACTAAATAGAGTGAACTGAACTGAATAAACTCAGCGCTAATATTTTTATCAACCGCCGAACGGGTGGGTATTATTTTTCGTTTTGTCACTTAACCTTTACGTAGCAATTCACTTTGTAGATAGCGTTCTGCTTATTCATTACCGTGGGGGATGAAATAACAGTTTTTCCATGAAAATCGTATGTTTTTTTTTTATTTCTGCTCTTTCAACGTGTGGGTCTACCACATCAATTCCGACATTCGCGGCATGCGCAGATAAGAAAAGTGCTTCAAAGCAATACTTGTTAAGAGAAAAGATCTAACAACTGCTAGTTTTATTTCTTGGCATTTGGTGGTAGTGCTACGAACCCGCGATTAGTATGTTGGCCGTGGTGAAAAAGTTTTCGGTCATTATGACCGAACAGACCAAAAATATTTCGGTCATAGCGCAAAAAAATCGGTCAATGACCGACAAATGACCGAAAAAAAACCTAGCCTCCTGGTGAATCAACTTACTGTGAATAAGTAGATTATTTATTATTAAGTAATGGAAGCAAGATATAAACGTAGAAGTAATATTACGCCCAAATACGAAACGCTAAAATTCCAAAACTTGAGCAGTGAATAATCAGGTCGATAAACTATCACATATTTTGTTGATTTTATTTAATTACTTCAATGTTTTAGGTGATATCATAGTAAGGGTTAACGACTTCTGCGTCCTGGGTTGGACACACCCGGATGTTGTTAGATTGTTTCAGTCCATACCAGCTGGGCAGATTGTGACTTTGGAGTTGTGCAGGTATAGTATTGCCTTTTGAGATAATTTTATTATTTTTTTGCCAGCGTTTTTATGAAGTTTAAAACCTGAAAAAAAACTTATTTAAGCTGTCGCTAAGTACATGGAAACTTGAAGATGGGCCCAAAATACAACTTGTGTATATTTGCAAAATTTTCTTTAGTTTCTATTTTCCAATACTATGTCGCAATTGCAATTTCTGGTTTGCTGCTTGACTAGAAGACCTGAAATATTGATCACTTCGCAATATCCTGTTGAGATTGTTTTGAGTGTCATTCTTGATGTTGTGATTTATTTTACTCGGCGAATAAATTAATTCTGTCTGTCTGTCTGCGTTCACCATTTGGTTAAAAATACTATGATGGTGACTGTTGTTGCAATATTCGGTTATCTCGCCTCATATTGCAATTCTGCATTAATTAGCGGTATTTAGAATGGCTCTAGCGTAAAGCATAGCACTCAGAACCTCGAGGTTGAAAGTTGAAAGAAAATCTTGTTTTAATGTTACAAATTGTTTAAAGTCTGTACTTTCTGCGCATATAGCCTATTAAGCAGGTTTCGATTCATCGCAGCACGAAGTAGTTAAAAGGTATGAAAAGTGTGCGAATCGTCCTCTTTACGTATGCTTTTTACGTAATCGTTTACGTATGCTTTGTATTAACAAAAAAGCAAAACAGAAAATCACAACACGAGCGACTGTTTTTAATACTGTCGTTCTTGGTACAGACAAAACCCTTGGCAGTCACAAAAAGTCAGTCAGTCTAGCATTATTTCAGTTTTTAACAAACTTCCATGGAGGTTTTAACATTTTTCAGGGGATATCCTTTATTAGTGGACTCAGATGACCCCGACACTAACTTGCTTACCACATATGCTATACGGCCCGATGATAAACCCACTGAAGAATTCGAAAGACAACTCAGAGTGCTAAATAATCAAATTGAACGATCTAAGCATGGTACGTCAACTTGAATAAAAAAAAAAGTCAAATTATTATGTTATCGTAAATTTTGAATTGTGATCAATATGCAATTTCGAGCTGTGTTTTTTTTTCCTTCCAATATGCAGCTTGTGTGTTTGTGTACTTAGTCAGTGCGATTTTTAGCCCTGCTTTCTGACGAACCACAGGTTCTGATTGCTTAGTTTTACTTCAAATTTTTAGGGCTAAATTTTTGATTTACGGAGTTAATGATTTAGTGCGCAGTTACCACTTTTTTTGTCTTTCACAGGGGTTTGATATTTTCGCAGTGGTGCCAAGTTGTGAACTTTTGTTTTAACTTATTTTTAGTTTTAATCGATACTTTTCATTAGACGATTTTTATGCTGGGTTGGAAAACATGAACTTATCAAGTCCATCTAAATCAATGCCTGATATCACAGTGGATCAGAATTATGACGCACGCGGTTACTATGGCAACCAAGAGCTTCCGCCCGCTGCTACTTTTTTGCCTCAAAATATGTACGCCCGGTAAGTTTGGTTGAATGGGTCGTACGTATATTTAGGACTTCTAATTAGCGTTATTATAGCTTCAGTGCCTCACTTCTTTCTGATAAAGTAATCGTAAAATAACAGTATACAGATTTGTAATTGGCGTATTCCAATTCTCATGGTAATTTAGAGTTTTGTACGTTTTTTTCTAAATTTGCAACACAGCTAAGAAGCCTGTATTGTTCACGCAAAACATTTGCTGAAAGAATTATTATTGGAACGTTGAAAGAGTGTTGTATTACAGTTTACAGTTTTAATGGTGTTTGTACGAAAGAATTAGGGTATTAACTCGATATCAAATGAATCTTCAAATTAAACCACGTCTTTATTATTCCTGCATTGGGACCCATCTGCAAATCATTGCGTCCAGGCAGCACAACTCTTTTCGAAGAAATATTGCTGCGGTTGGGAGGCGATGGCGACTCTGTGTGTGATGGGACCGGCCCGAGATTTGAACCTTAGACCTCTCGTTCCAGAGACGAACGCATTACCGCTTGACCAACTGGCCGGTTTAAATAAAACTTGATTATTTTATTAATAAATTTTAATGTATTGGTTGTTGAAAATCAGCGAATCCTTTTCTTTTGGCTTTCACACGATTCCCCCACAAAATGTGTCAAAGTATGTGATGTCGTAGCAGTGGTCATTGTTAACACAATTCTTAGAATGCTGATGAAAATGTTTTACCTTTGAATTTCTGCTTTGATTTTAAACACTATCGTTGACTACTTGTTTTTTGTGAGTATTCGGTGCAATCAAGTAGTTTCATACATATAAACATAATGCCGATAATAACCTAGTCACATTTTTCAGGTCAGGGAGTATGGGTGCTTTACCAGCCCCCGTAGTTCTCCAAATAATTGTGGAGAAGGGCAACGAAGGGTTTGGGTTTACTATAGCCGATAGTCCCAAAGGCCAAAGGGTGAAACAAATTCTAGACGGCGTCCGTTGTCGTGAATTAATGGTAAGTGATCTTTTCAAGTTTGAAATTTATAATTTTTTTCTACTTAACGCCCAACGAGATAAATAAATTTTAATACGGTCTTTGAAAAACCGTGGTTAAGTTAAGACTTTCAAAAAATTGGAATTTCGAATGCGACTCTGGTCTCTTGAAAAGCCAAGTATCATAGCATACTCGTATACTCAAATTTGATAGTGGACCAGTATCGCTGCGTCCTGGAAAAGTCCTTGAATTTTGTTAATAAGTCCTGGAAAATATCGGGAAGGTTTTTCCATGCTTCTAACTGAAGGAGGAATGAATTGCAATGCGATACTCTTTTACTTCTAGTAGTTAGTAACTTAAAATGCAAATGTTTACATCAAAATTTTTCGTTAATAAAAGTACAAAAAGTAGGTACGCAAAAGAGTAATAGTGAAAAGTAAATTTAACGGCCTGTAAAAATAGCTTTAAACAGTTCTGAAAAATGACCCAAAAATTTTGTAAGTTTTTGTAATTTGTTCTTGAAGAGACCTTGCGGTCTCCGAGTCAAGCTGCCACCTACCCACTTGTATACCACACACGGGAAAGACTTTTCACTGTCTCTGATGCTGAACGTCTGGCAGGGAAGCTGTGAATACCAATTTTTGTAGTTTTTGGTTTGACTCGACCGGGATTCGAACCGGATTCTACCGTTTCAGTGAAAGACGCTTCTTCCACTAGGCCACTGATTGATTAAAAAAGCCTGGTATTTAATTTTGCAGTTTTCGTGGCAACCCTGGTGGACAAAGTTTCACCTGATTTTCATCTTTCAGGAAGGTGACATATTGCTCGAAATTAATGGAATGGCTGTGCAGAACATGCCTCATAACAACGTGGTACAGATGCTTAAAGACTGTCCTTTCAATTCCGCTGCTATATTTGTCATTCAGCGTGGCCCCATTCTGATGGGTGGTGATGCTCCTTTTGCTCCTCGTGTCAATTTGGGCCCTGGGACAATTCCAGACCCATACGGGTACCCCTTAAATGGTCAAGCAGCGTACTTGAATAGAATGAAGGTAAGCAAACTTGTATGTTTTAGTTATCTATTCCGGCAATTAATTGAGTTACAATCCTACTGTAAAACCATTAATTTCATGCCTCGTTGAAATTAAAACACATGTCAAAACTTTACCTAACAACATAATAAAGAGCTAATGTTATGGCTATAAACGGTTCTGATTCTTATTTTTCCGATTCGTTTTTAAAGACCTGTGTTCAACCTAAAGAAAAAGCTTAATTTAGGTCGGTGAAAAAGTATAATATTTCAAACGGTCGTTTGAAGCAGTTAGACAGAAATGTTATTCCATTATCAGGTTCTAAGTTTAAGTGCTGAATTTCTAAATGTTCAAAGCACTAAAAAACGGATATTGTGCAGCTTTTAACCTTTATCGCGAATAATGTGAATAATAATTAGATATAACGTCATAATATTAGTCATAATATATTCTATGAGGTATGCAGTTTTGTTAAAATGTAAATTCGTCGCGAATATAAATCACATCGTATTTTTGTATGTGGAAGGATTACTTGGTAAGAGGCTTTAATTTTGTGTTTTTGAATGTGCAATTAATGTCGTTATTCATCTTGAATTGTTGATTAACAATCAATAATTGGTTGTAGTAATGAGTAATATAATTGCAGTTGTGAAACGTAAATCATTGTCAAATTTTAACAAAAACCGATATATCAAGCTTAGTGTACTGATTTAAGCAAATACGAGGCTTGAGTAGATGCAATTTTTTCAAAGTCTACATAATAATCTAGAGTAGATAATTAGGATTTATCCAAGACTTCAAAAATTTAATATATTTTTGAAGTGATTACAAATTTTTGTAGTGGATGAAAATGATAAGCAAATTATTCACACTGTAATTTTGTTTTTACGTCATGCTGCATGCTGACCAATAGCAGAGCCGCTTTTGATCACGTGTTTCACTAACGGCATGAGAGTGACCAATTTGTTTCAAATTATTTAGCTATTTGAAAGTTTCTTGAAAAGTTTCTTGAAAAATCAGCAAATTTTTGGGTGGTAACTATTGCGAACATTCCCTGAGCAAAAAAGTGCCCATTTCTCCACTGGGTTTTTGAGCTCAATCCTGGGTTTTGTGGTGCACAAGGAAACAAAGCTTTTGGTAATCCTCGGTTTTTTGAACTCCCTTTTTTGATTACGGCATTGCGCCCCTCGTTTTTGATTGAGTGATCCGGGGAAGCGACGGTGAATCGTCCTCGCCCACGTAGGAGTTGATCGTATTCCAAGCTTTCGGGTTGACCTTTGACTTCTTCCCACGTAGATTTGCTACTTGTTCGAAGTCATCAAGCAGAGATTATTGTAAAGCACCTTATCCACAGACGCAACAACATATATCCAAAGACGCAACAACATGACCTGGGTGCGGGTTGATCCCAAGTCATGCGGTTAGAGTCGTTGTAAAAACGACACCGTTAAGGTCTCGGCGACGCTGTCGTTTTTGCGTTAGTAAGATGGCGCGGGGAGCCACTTGGCGCTCTTTGCACCATGCTCTTGTTTAAAAAAGAGCAGGATTGTTCTTAACCAAGATTACAGGTCATTTGTTTCGAGTTTGACTTGCACTATATTTTTTTTCCCAGCGCTCCCAGACCGAACCTGGTCTAAGCAGTGAAAACGGGTCTGTTGTGTCAGCGCCTCCCAACGCAACCCATCCTGCCGTGATGAATGACTACAGAAACAAGCATGCAGGTAATCACTATGATATGATGATAAATCATTAAAATTACCATATTCTTCAAGATTAACAGGCTCTTCAACCCTGCCATTTGGTAAGGGATAAATTTCCTAAAAAGAAGTAACAAAATAAACGAACCACCACACCATATGTTTTTCATGATAACCTACCCACAGAATTTAGATCCAGATTTATGCATTTACCTTAAATTTCTTTAAACATCTCGCTGATAAATACAAAAAGTAGGGAGACAACGTAAAGACCGTACAGTCATCCGAGTCAGTTGTCACCCTACTCGTGGTTGATAATTTATTAGAAATACTAATGTCAATTAAATTTGTCAATTTGGAGATTATTTAAACAAAAATATTATTTCATCAAATCTTACATAATGAGGTGAACAAAAAGCAAACATAGCACACAAAAATAATTAATAGAAAAAAAAAAATATATATATATGTAGCAGCCTAGTGTAGCGGCTAATTCAAGGAATACCACCTGTCGTCAGCTAGGCTAGTAGTAGGTAAGTCGGCTCACTAATCCTCAAATGATTTTTTTGACTTAATTTTTTGCTATAAACTATTTTTTCACTTCTTTGCTATATTCTTGTAAGTTCTATAGTACTGCACGATAATATAATCTCGAATTGGCAGTATTTCTTTTTTCATTTGAGGTATGAATTGTTTTGTTATAAGTCTTGTGTAAATTACCGTGCAGAATAAGGAAAATAAGGATTCAGGCAAAATGAAGTGATTTTTAACGACAACGCGCTTTACAGGGGTTGTTTTAAAGACTATTTTATATGAAAACCATTGCATCAGTGTAAGTCGACTTTCTGAAACGTTCTATTTTTTTGCAGTAAACGTCGATCCTGCCAATCTCTTCAACCCGCCTATATCGTCTGCGTATCAGTCATATAGTGGACCACAGTAAGATGCTTAATTTTTTGCCAGTAAATGGTTAAAATACAATCAAGCAAAAAAATTGGGGAAGAGTTTGTGCTTTTGCATATCCGTGTCTGTTCCTTCAATTTATTTAAGAGAAAAGACTAAAATATTTTCCCTCCCCCCCCCCCTAAAAAATTAGGATAGCGAGATGAGTTGTTTGCTTTGATCGAAAGTTGTTTCAAACTCTCAAATGAACTTGCGTATTGTGATAAGTTTAAATATTGGTTGAAACACGTGTGGTCAAACTGAAAAAAAAAAAGAAAAAAAATTCAAAAAAGCTTTAATTGCCCTTGTATTAATACAGCAAAAACAGAAAAACAACAACAATAGTTTTGATATGTTATTTATTTGTTGGTTTTATGTACTTCATGCCCCACTTCATTTGAAAAAATGTTTTCGTGTGTAGAAATATGTACCGAGACCCATACCATAATCCAGTCCTCGATAAATACATTCATTTATCCGTGGTTTTGCGTCGGGAAGAGTCCGGCTTTGGATTCCGGATTTTGGGAGGAAACGCTCAAGATGAATCAGTAAGTGCTTGGCCACGTTTTTGTCGACAAAATTATTAGTTTTTTGTCACGTGATTTACTGCAAAGTTTTTCATTATTTTCTGGCAGCACTTTATGTTCAAAGTACTAATTTAAAAAATTTTGGCAATTTGTAATGAAACTTTTTTAGTGCCGTTTGTACTTCATTTGTTTTCGATTCTGGGTTAGAATGTTGCTCCTTCATTCATGTAATGTTTTTTTAACATTGAGTCGAAGTGGCAGCTTAAAGCTTTGTTTAGCCGTGCTTGTTTGACAGCTAGGAATAAAATTTTAAGTTTCTTGTAAATCACTTAATTGCAATAACAAAATTTGACAAAATATTACCAAAAGTTCGCGACTGATTTCAATGATCTTATAAACAAAATAACAGTCAAGGCTATTTTTAACATTTTATTTATTTCAACACCTCTTTTCCATAATCTGTTAATGCGTTTTCCCGAAAATGAGGTTCCATTTGTGGTTATAAAAACCGCTCTGAATAAACGCACCCTAATTGCTTTGCACTCTTAGCTTGGAATTGGTTGAAATTCGTTGAAATTCCCTGTTTTTGGTAATGAAAATCTTTCACTTTTAGGTTACGATCGGCGCTATTGTTCCAAACGGAGCAGCGGCTAAAGAAGGGACTCTACGAACTGGAGATGAATTATTAACTGTGGATGGCCAAAGAGTGACCCGTCTTGGTCATAACCAGGTATGGTTTGCCCAGCTGTAGCTAAATGATGATAGTGTACGTCGGCTGCCTTTCCAGAATCTCACAGTTTATCAGCGATATGTATGTTGCAGGCTGAAGAGTTATTTGCTTAGCGCCATCTACGCTACCGTAATTTTTTTGTATGCTTTTTCCCAGGTTTGCTTGTATACTTCTGATTCTAGCAATATCGTAAACAAAGTCGACTAGCATATCCATTAGGATGTTTCATTTTTTCATCAATTTCGAGAAAAGCTTAGTTTGGGCGATTTTATGACGGGGTTTTGGGTACAAGTAACGAATCGAGCGTTTTTTTTCGATTATGACGTCATTCACCGGTGGCACCGGCCGTTTGAAGTTTATGACGTCATATGAGGCGCCGAGATTAGCATATCTCGCGAACGGGTCGGGTTAGGAACCTCATATTGGTGTCAAACGACGCAGAATAGCCGGTTTCCTATCTGCTCTTAATACATTTCATACGTCTATCTGCTACTACAAACCGATAAATCAAGAAAAACCGTTTTTTTAGCAAAATATTGGTCTTTTTATCGCAATTGGCAGCTCTGAAACTTGTTCAATGAGCTTGCCCAATAAGTTTTGTTAGCGGACAATATGTTAGTTACTACGACATAATAAAATTATAGAACATTTCATTATTTCGGTCGCAATCAATTGCTAAATCAGTTTTCGAGTGACATATAATATGAGCTAAAGTTTCCAAAATGCCAGTTACTTGGCACGAAGCAGCCAGTACCCAAAAATTAGACGAGGATTTGAAAGGTGACCGTTTGCCGTTAGCAGCAGAAGTCTTAGGTTATTATAACTTTTTGAGGAGATCTGAATCCGAAAGCAATCCAAAATTTTTGCTGCAATTACCAAACTTTACTGACGTCAAGAATCAACTGATCAGTGATGTGATTGGGTTGTGGGGGAAAGCCAGTCTTCCAATTATTTCCACAAAAAGAGTTGAAACTAAACTAAAGGAACTCATTAAAAAGTATACCCTTGCTCTAAAAAGAGTTAGAAAGACTAAAGAAAAGGATTTATCAGGTGAAAAATGGTTATTTGAGTTGTTTGATTTGAGCAGGTGCAAATGTAAAATTAGCGATCATCCAAAGATCCATCAAACAAAAGTGCTGTGCCCTTGCCCATTCGAAGATCGTGTACCTGAAAAGGAAGCATCTTTCTTGAAGGATCAACGAGGTGAACGTAAAATGATGATTTCTGCCAGTAAAGACTTAACTCACACAAAGCAGTTTTTAAAACGGTTAGCTCATAAACCCAAGAACAGCTCGGAGGATGATGAACCTTGTACTTCCTCATCTTTGGCTACAACATTTAATATTATTGATCCCGATGATGCTGATCCAACTGAAGATAAGGGCGATGCTAAAGAGTATTCGCCAGTAGAAATACCGGTTGGTAAAAAAAAATCCATAAAACGAAAATCGTTGCACTTAAAGGATGAGAGTTGCGTGCGTGCAGACAAGCGCATGTTATCTGTTCGTCAACAGTCGGATGCTATTCTTTCTGTTGTAGGAAAAGATGCTGTTGCTGCTTCAGCTTCTACTGTATTTCGCAAGCGCCAGAAATTCAGATTAACTGCCCTTGAAGAGTGTGAAGCTGCCTTGAACAGAGCTGAAGCTCTACAGCTTTGCTATGATGGTCGAGTAGTCAATAAAGTTGATAGGTACGTTTTTCTAGGTCAAGGTGTAGGTTCCAATCAAACCATCAAGTCGGAGCATGTTATGGGTGTTAAATCTTTTCCAAAAACATCGTCTGTTACTGGAGAAGCTATATTTGCAACCATTGTAGATCAAATTTGTGGTGGTTACATAAACAAGATTGTATCGGTAATGGCAGATACTACAGCTGTTAATACTGGCAAGAAGTCAGGGGTAAATGTCCGTTTAGAAAAGTACTTTCAAGAAAAGGTAGGACATGGCATTCACACACTCGAGTGTTTGTTCCATGTGAACGAGATATATTTGTCGCATGTCATTCAATCTCTTGAGGGAATTACAAAGGGTCCATCTTCGCTAGAAGGTGATGCACTTATGAATTTGATACATAATATTGGCAAGCCAAACATGAAAGATCTTCTTTCAAGACAAAGACTTGACATCCGAACCACTCAAATTGCTTCTCTTCATATAAAGTCAAAAGTGGAATGGTTTAGCCAATTAAAATCCGATCATAAAACAGATGACAAGTTTCGCAGTGACCAAATGGTGATGCTGACTCTGGCAAGCTATTTAATTATGGATGTGCCGGAAAATCTTATCAATTTTCTTGCTTATCGGCAAGAATCTATTAGTCGTTCAAGGTGGATAACAACCGCAAATGGCTATTTGCGACTTCTGCTGTTTTACTATGATAAACTAAACCGCCACCAGCAAACGACTCTGAAACGATTGGTTTCTTACATTGTTTCTGTGTATGTTCCTTCTTTCATAATGATGCATTTGAAACCACAAGCTGCTGAAGGACCTCAGTTAACTCTCTTTCAGAGAGATTTGTTGAATTCCTACCAAGAAATTGATAGAGAAATTGCTGATGTTGTTTTCAAGTATTTTTTGGATCATGCTGTTCATTGGCTTTCACCTAAAAACGTTTCCCTCAGTGTGTTCTCTGAAGTGCCACCATACTGCATGGAAGCTGTAAAAACTGCTTCGTTTCCAGATGTGGTCAATACTCGAGCTCTTTTGCAAGATCGGACCTCCCGTCTTCGTCATTTTTTCACTTCCGCAAGTAAAAATGCACCCTGCATCACCATGACTTCAGTTAGTCCCAATTTTTGGAAAACAATTGATAACAACAACCGTTCCACTGAACGAAGAATTGTTAAATTGAGATCAATTGTACAGAGTAAAATTAGTGACAATGCTGCAAGTGGTTTAGTCGATGTGAAGATTAGAGCATATTTATGTGCAATGGAATATTTGCAAAAATAATGCGGTTTTAAAAATCACATTGCCGTCTTTGTTTGATGTGTTATGCTTTATGTTTTAATGTTATCTACTATTAAAAATTGTTCTCTTACTAATTGTTTGTTATATGATTTGGAAGAGGTACGCTAGTCAGCCATCATCTCTTAGGTGAATTAGAACTTCGGTAATAAAAAATGTTAAAAATACCGGTATCTTAAGCATGAAAGAGCTGGATACTTAAGCTAAATAAAATCTGGTGTAAGTAAAGAAGTCTGCAAAACAAGATCGTAAACATAACTCAAAAACTAAGATTCTGAGCCATATAAAAAAAAAACTTCTAGATCCTTACAACTAACCAAAAACTTGTAGCAATTGCTGTGTAGTGTTAAAAATTTCAAATTTTTCTAAAAAACACGGTTTTTCTTGATTTATCGGTTTGTAGTAGCAGATAGACGTATGAAATGTATTAAGAGCAGATAGGAAACCGGCTATTCTGCGTCGTTTGACACCAATATGAGGCTCCTAACCCGACCCGTTCGCGAGATATGCTAATTTCGGCGCCTCATATGACGTCATAAACTTCAAACGGCCGGTGCCACCGGTGAATGACGTCATAATCGAAAAAAACGCTCGATTCGTTACTTGTACCCAAAACCCCGTCATAAAATCGCCCAAACTAAGCTTTTCTCGAAATTGATGAAAAAATGAAACATCCTAATATCCATTCCAATGTTTCTTAAGTAGTTAAGTGTACTAAGACTTGCTCAGTAAATACAATAACAATGTCAATAATGCAAGATCTTGACGTCCTTACGTGCGCTGCCCAGCTCTGTGCTTAATGTCAATAATGTTACGATGATATATCAATTATTTGTTTAGGTTGTTAGTTTGATGGGGAATGCTGCACGGAATGCCGTTGTACAGTTGGGTATTCGAAGACGAGTAACCTCCACACCCCGTAAGTAAACTGCAGAGGTAGTGTATTTTCGAAAAATTTTTTAAAATGATTTTAGTTTGTGAATTAATTGTACGGCAAATACAAACAAAAAAATTTGAAAAACTGTCCTTGCCAAATTTGATGTGATAAATGCATATGTAAAAATATATATTATGAAACATCTGTATGCTGCTCTTTTTGTGAGCGGAATATCGTTACATTTGTAATTATAACTCGTGGTAGTATTAATTCAAATATTGTTTTGATTGCAAAATATTACTGGAGATTTTTTTTCAGAAATGCCATCTCTGCCCCCACAAAGAGGCCCAGCATATCGGCCGGTAATAGGGCCAGGTTCCCGGCCACCAAGCCGTGGTCCCAACGCAGCAGTTACTAGCCGACAACCATTTGATTTGACCATTCACAGACGAGAACACGAAGGGTTTGGTTTCGTCATCATTTCGTCAGTAAAATCGTCAGGTTTGTGATGTCAAATGATGTATTTATGATGGTAATTGATTCATAGTTACAATAGTATCTTTGTGATTATGGCTAGATAGGTGTTAAATATTATAGAACAGTTAATATACTGTGTAATCCCTGCTCACTAGTATGGCTGGATGTACTTTATTTCTTAAGCAATCTTTTTGACACTCCTCACCCTTTCATAAAATGAAATTGTAGCATTCAACCAGGTTTTTTTTTTACATACCGATATTCCACCTTTTTACAAAACTTTTTATTATCAATGCATTGTCTAAACATTTGTGTTGGTTCCAAGTTTAGGCGGTTTTGAGCTACATTGAAAATTGGTTATGCAATTTTTCGAGGCATTTTGACTAGTTAGGTTAAGTACACTTTTTTTCATAAGAACCAGCAAATTTTGGATTGAGACTGACTGTTCCTAAACTTTCCAGAATTTTCAGCCTCATTTTTTCTTTATTGGAAAATAAAGAAACACAAATTTATTCTTGCTGGGTTAAGAGTTGTCTCTTGCTATGGATCATGATTAATGTTAGTCAAATCAATTATGACTATATAGAAAAAACCCGAAAGCCCTCTGCTGATTACTTACAAATGCGTTGCACTAGCCTGTGTTCTTAAACTATTTTTTCTCCCTGAAGCTTGCATTCTTAAATTTGTTCTTGAATCTTGATCGAAAAAGAGCTTCGTGTTCTTGTAAAAACTAAGTGCATTGCGAAGTTTACTTGAAATGGGGAAAGTCTCAAAAGTTAGTTCGCATTGTTGACCAAGCTAAATCGAAATCAGATCTCATACAAATGCTTTAGGTGCCGGTCTGCAAGCCCCGCACAAGATCGGGCGAATCATCGACGGATCGCCGGCAGATCGGTGCGGACAGCTCCGTGTCGGCGATCGAATCCTCGCTGTTAACGGCGTTGATATCACTCATCTTCATCATGGACAGATCGTCAACCTTATAAAAGACTCGGCTTTCTCCATTAGCGTCAGAGTGCTCCCTCTTACGGATGACGACGAAGACGAAATGGAGTCGCCAAATGACAGGTTGGGTCAATATTTGGTATTAATTCAACAAAATAATTGTTGTATTGCATATTTTTTCTCCTGTCACACCGGACTGCGTCGGACCAAGGCCACCTAGATAACATAAGGCCTATCACGAGGATTGTGACGTCACGCAATGTAGTCATTGTTTGATCAGCTTGAATTTGAAGATTTGCTTACTTTCGCACGTAAAGAATTCGAAAGTAACATTAGTTTTAACTGCAGTAAGTGAAAACTGTTGACAGTGCCGATAGAAATAGGACTTTGCTAGTTGTAGATATAGATACAGTTGACAAATTAAGTATGGAGTATTGGAGTTGATGCAGTTCATGCCAGAAAGGTTTCGATAAAAGTTCTAGTGCAACTTTTGGTGGAGAATGGCTAGCATCGAAAATCAAGATACCGAACCTAGGCTATAAAATATTTTGATTGAAAGTAGCAAGTTGGAGATGCAGTTCACAAAAATTATTTATAAGCAAGCGAATGCAATAGAAGTCCTGCAGCTGTCAATCGAAAAGCAGTATTAATATCCATGCAGAATTATCATTGAATATATTAGTTTTTAAAATTAAGGCTGATGAGAATACAATATGTGATTTATGTATTTGTACGCAGATTTCACGTACAAACTTGTTATTGTTTGATTTTGTATTACTCGTATTGGAAGATAAAATTCTTATCACAATGCCATTTCGTTGTTGCGTACCTCGTTGCGATGGAAATTATTCTGCTTTATCAAAAGTTACTGTATTTGGTTTTCCGAAAGAACCTGAATTGAAAAACAAATGGCTTCAAGCTATTAAAAGAAAAGACTTTGAACCAAGCCCAAGTAGCAAGGTAAGTGTGGTGGGACAAAAGAAACGGAAGTAGATATTTTGGTAAAAGTATATAGTTCGTGGTCGTGATTCCTCAGCCTGTTGTGGTTTTGAGAAAGGAATTTAATTTTTAAGTCCTAGAATTTTCTAAATTTAACGTTACGGTTTTCCGTGTCCGGTGTTCAACGTCTCCGGATGAATCACTGAAGGTGTGCCACTTGTTAAAATTCTTAGTGTGCTGTTAATTTTATTGCTAAAATGCGTGTAAGTTGTGAAACAGGCAAACAGCGTAATTGATTGATAATGTTGCAGTTTATACTGTTTAGGTCTGCGAACGTCATTTTTTACCACACCAAATATTATGGAGTACCACAGCATTTGACGAAAAATCTGGAAAAACTTTGTCTTACAAACTGAAAAAGCCCAAACTGGCTTCAGATGCTATTCCCTCACAGTTGCCTAACTGTCCGTCCTACATGTCCCAACCTACTTCGACAGAAAGATCAAGCCGTGACAGCATTTTGCTAAGAAAAGAAGAACTTCATATAGTAAAAGCTATGGAAGCAAGCAGAAAAGATTTTGAAGAACAACAAACCAGAAATAATGTATCTTCAATCACGGATTTAAAACAAAAATTGAAGATTGAAGCGCCATGGCAAATGATCATGATGGACGCGAAAGGAACAAAAGGCGTGTCGATTAGCTATATTAAACATTTGGATTCTTCCGGCTCACACATTGATTGTTCTTTGCATATAAACAATGACATGATGCTAACTGCGTACATGCATTCTGTGGAGCTCAAACATGTGGGAAAGAATGCATTGCCCATGCACGTGAATTCACTCCATCAAATCAATGAGGTTTGTGACACTATTATGAATATGCCAGCTTTTAAAACTGACGTTAGCAACGACGCAATTGATTTAACATTGAAACTTATAGTTACTCTGCTGCTATCTTTGCAACGAAGCTTAACAAAATTTGCACCTGTCATTTCATTTGTTATCGAGCAGCTGCAATTAACAACTAAACGCTCATTGGTGTACTCTAGCGAATTTTTAATATTTGCGTCAATTTTTCAAAACTTGTCTCCGCATGGATATCGTTTTTTGCGTAACAGTGGAAAGATAATTTTACCGTGCTTAACAACAATTCGTAAAGTAACCCTATCCTCATCTGTTAGTCCTGTAAACGAACAATCTGAGCATAACTTTATGTTTTACATAAAAAATAAGTATAAGGCACTGCAGCCTAGAGACAAAACTGTGTGTTTATTGGTAGACGAAATTCACCTTGCTCCATTTCTTGATTATAAAGGCGGAAATTTAGTGGGAGCTGCTTATGATTCTACCAAAGCTGCAACATCAGCTTTTGTGTTTATGATCACCAGTGTTTTTTCTGACTATAAAGATGTCGTGCATGTGCTGCCCTCTTGCAAGATGACTGCTATTGATTTGTTTAAGTTTTTGTGTAAATCTTTGAAATCTCTCGAAACCATTGGTTTTCGAGTGATATCTGTGATAACAGATAATAATGCCATTAATAGAAAGGCTATGTCAAATTTTTCATCACCTCCGCAACTTTTAACAGCGTATCCTCATCCCTGTGACAGTAGTCGGCCACTATTTTTTATATTAGACACAGTGCATATATTTAAGTGTATTAGGAATAATTGGTTAAATCAAAAGACGGAGGGCAAATGCTTGGTTTTTCCACATTTTAATTTTGCAAATGTTTCTACGTCAGTTACTAGTGATTCTCAGTGTGCTTATGCTTCTCTTTCATCTTTGAAACAACTACATCATTTAGAAGTTGATTCAACCATAAAGTATGCTTATAAACTCTCAGCTAAAGCATTATCCCCATCGAACCTGGAACGTCAAAATGTTAAACTCGTTATCCAAATCTTTAATGAATTCGTATCGCATGCTCTACATCAGTTGGGTGGAAAATTTGGCATCCCACATTGGCAGAATACTGCTGCTTTCATAGACTTAATAAAAACTTGGTGGGATATTGTGAACGTTTGCACTCCAAACAAAGGCGATCGATTGAAAAACAATTATCAGAAACCAATTATTGGCGACAACACAGAGTCAAAGGAGTTTTTGAAACAGTTCTTAGATTGGCTCTTGCAATGGGATAGAATGGTGCATACTTCTGGTAAACTTACAAAAGAGACTTTTTCTGCCCTTAAGCACACCACCCAAGCTCTTCTGGAAATATCCCATTATTGCTTGCAAGAACTTGGTGCAAGATATGTGTTGTTGGGCAAATTTCAAACTGATTCATTGGAAGCTCGCTTTGGGCAGTACCGGCAACTTGCAGGAGGGAAATATGATGTGTCCTTACGTCAGGTTTATGAGTGCGAAAAGAAGTTACGCTTGCTGTCAGTACTACAATTGTCGTTAAAAGGAAGAGATATTTCTATTGAAGATTTTTCCTTCGACTGGGATAATTTTAACACTGGATCATCATCACTTCATCAACAATGTCCTATCGCAATAACCGCAGAAGACGCAGAACAAGGCAAAAATTACTTGACTGCTATAACTTATATTGCTGGCTATTGCTGCTATTCAGCAAACAAAAAGCTGAAATGTCAAACTTGCAAAGATCTTATTGCGTCAAGTGATGGCGATACGCAATCCATTGATAGTAGTATGATAAAAGGCCTGTCAAGAGGAGGGTTAATATATCCTTCCTATGAAATTGTAAGTGTTGTTCTCGTCAGTTATGTGGTTATTAATAAAATGTTGGAAATGGACGAATTTCATAAATCACATTCACAGCGTTTGTTAGCTATGAACACTATAATATCGGTTGTAGAATCCGAGAACATATATGTCTTGTATGATAACAGATGTGCAAATGGACATGAGCTCAGTGCATTGATTAAAATGATCGTTTGGGCATGTGTAAATATAATACTCAATAACTTTTGCTTCAAAAAAAATGACGAAGTAGCAATAAGTCGCTTGGCTAAAAGAAGAAAACTTTTAACCTTGACCTAAATTATTCGATTTGTAGCAACATAAGTTGTACTTCTTGCATTGGAAACGTTTCTTTTTTGCCTGTTCTGTTTTTTTTTTCTACTTTTGTTGGATGTGTGCTTGCATGTATTTGTTTTGTTTTTCTTGGAATACATTTCTCACCTTTTCGGTACGCCCTACTTTCAATTAAATTATCAGCAGTCAGTATTAACTTGTAGTAGAGCCTAGATTGAGATAAGAAGGAACAATAGTTTCAACTACACCAGCGCTACTGCGCTGCAAAGGTGATAAATTCTTTGATGTAGAATATATTACACTGCGGTGCGATAGCATTTCGCTGTTTGTTATGACTAGATGCTATGACGTCACAGCTTAATCTGTTTGTGCGTGACAGGCCTTGTGTTATCTAGGTGGCCTTGGTCGGACCCCAATTGTTTGACGGTCCGCACACTTATCATTGATATGGCTACTTCGTGGTTGGAAGAATCCGTGTCTGCTTTGGAGTTTCCAGTGATTCAATGTTTTGGTGGATTTTTTCGAATTCTTATCCTTTGAATTTGCTGCTTGTTTGAAGTCACCAAGCAGAGATCATCATCGTAAAGCGTCTAATTCAAGGACGCAAGAACGTGGCCTGGGTGCGGGTTGAACCTAGATCATGCGATTAGGGTTGCCGATTTTTAACTGACGTTGCGCTGCCTAGATAAGTATAGAAAATACTTTGTCATTTTTAAGGCTGGAAAGTATTTTTTAAATTTTGTTAGTATAAAAAACGAATTTATTTTTGCAATCTTATTCCGCTGTAACCTCTCTTTTCAACCAAGTGACATCGAGAAACCCAAACACAGTGTCTCTTTCAATGTTTAACGTCAAGCAGGGAAGCTGTGAGTACCAATTTTTATTGTCTTTGCAACCGGGAATCGTTCCCGAGTCTACCGTCTTAGCAGGAGACGCTTTTTCTACTCGACCACTGATCGGTTCAAGAAGAAGCGTCCGGGTTGTTTATTCAAAGTGTTGCCATGCTCTTTATTTCAAATTAATTAAATCTGTTTTGGTTAATTGTTTTTGTTTTATTAAAAATTAAATTTATTCTGGTTATAGTTACTAAAATTTGTGATTATTAAATTTTTGCTTTGATTTATCGATTTGTTTGTTTTTTGCTTTTTCTTTGTGATTATGTTGAAGTCTACTTTGGCTGTCTCTACAAAACCTTAGATGTTGTAATTGTAAACAATGTAACGATCCAATTGCAGGCTGAAGTTTTCAGTTGCAGGTTTTCTATTTTTGATTGTTATGTGATCCTGCTGGTTGAACAGAACCCCCAAGTTTTTTTGAAACTTAAACGGTTTAACAAACATTACGGTAGCTGACTGTTTACTTTGACCAATACAAAAGTCGAGTTAAAAAAATTTTTTTGTGGTACGTAATATTGTTAGTTTAAAAGTCGCATTTGCTTTAGTTAATGAGCCACATTAACAAAAATAGCAATTACTGTCAGTTGTAAGCTTCGCCTAAATTTTTCTTGCAACTGGACTCTATCTGGAACCTAAAATCTAGGTTTGACGCAGTGTCCTTGGGAAACCACTTAATGTATATTTTCCACTGGGGCCAAGCGGGGCGCACCCAAAGTTTTTCAGGGGGTTTCAATTTTTCAAAAAGGAACCGATACCCAATTGTAGTCAAGCAGGGTTTCGCGGTAATAGTTGCACTTTGTTAAAACATTGTTTATTCAGAAACCCTGCAAGGCTGCAATAACAATTTTGAAAGTTGCTGGTTGTGAAAATTGTGTACGAAAGAACAGGAGGCGAAGCTCCAGGCCGCTGGGCAATTCTTGCAATTTTTCTCAAAAGAAAACAAAACATTTTAACGCCATTAGGATGACATTTTGCACATTTTTAGAGTAGTTAGAAGAAGCTAAATTACTAAGATTTAAAAGAGTTTGAAAGAATGTATTTTGCTTAGCCAATTTGCCCTCGCGCAGTTACAGGTCAGGTCCAAAATATATTTAAAAGCTGAAAGATCGCATATTTGGCTTAAATCTTAAGTGACTTGGCTAAGGAGGGAGCTTCACCCCTCTTAGTTTCCCTGGTTGCGTCACTGATTAAAGCATATTCCATTTTTTCATAGATTTTCAATAAAAAGCAAAATGTATAATTTTCTGTAAAGAAACTAGTTGCGAGTAGCATAAAAGTGCAAGAGTCCACGGTCCAGACCTACAGCAGTTCAGTAGCCCGTTGCAGTTGCTCAAGAAGTTTATTACAATTAATTTACCATCAGTCAAAGTGTGTTTAAAGTGACTACAAAAGCTTCAACTTTTAAGATAACTTCGCACTGTCCCCGTTGACCACCGTTTACACCCGGTCTTAACTAGGTGTTGAATCAAATCAAGTTTATTAGTTCAACTGATGGGGCAAAAAACTTCTTTGCCAACGTTTCGATAGGCTATGTTCATGGCATGTACTACTTTTAAAATATAAACCGGCGTATTGTGAAGTCAAGTTCGAAATCTAGAATTTTAGCGTTCGTCCAATCCACGAAATGTTCGTTGTCAAAAACATGCTTAGTTAGTGCTGACTTATCGAATCGTAGATGCCGAATGTCTGCTAAATGTTCATTTTTGCGAATGGAAAAACTGCGTTTTGTTTCGCCAATGTATGAGAAGTCACAGTCATGGCAAGGAATTTCATATACTGCTTCTTCTCGCATATTAGGGTCCACTGAGTCTTTGTGATTAGCGAATTTCTTGCCAATGGTGTTGCACGGTTTTAATACGGTTTTTACATTATGGTTGGACAAACAACGCCGTATTTTGTTCTGTCAATCCGGGGTAGTATGGTATTATGGCAAAGCCTTTGAATTGTTGTTCTGTGCGGTTTGAAGGTTGTTTGATGAGGGTCGTGTTCGGGTACAAGTTCAGTTTTAAATTGTCTTTTACGTGCGTGATTTCATCTTGACGGTTTTTCGTGGTAGAGCAAAGAGCATTGGCCCGGTCAATTTTTGTAGATCTACAAAAACTCGGTTGAAGATTTTTTGGATCATTTGAGCACGATTGAAAACTCAATCAAATTTACCATTGAAAAAAAAAAAGCCAACCACACACTTCCTTTTTAGACACATTGGTCCGACGAAATAAACATGGCGATTTCTCCACATCAGTCTACCGAAAACCAACCAACAGCAACCGATATTTAAACTTTCGATCTGACCATCCTTTGGAACACAAACATTCCGTTGTGCGATCACTAATTGACCGGGCCAATGCTCTTTGCTCTACCACGAAAAACCGTCAAGATGAAATCACGCACGTAAAAGACAATTTAAAACTGAACTTGTACCCGAACACGACCCTCATCAAACAACCTTCAAACCGCACAGAACAACAATTCAAAGGCTTTGCCATAATACCATACTACCCCGGATTGACAGAACAAAATACGGCGTTGTTTGTCCAACCATAATGTAAAAACCGTATTAAAACCGTGCAACACCATTGGCAAGAAATTCGCTAATCACAAAGACTCAGTGGACCCTAATATGCGACAAGGAGCAGTATATCAAACTCCTTGCCATGACTGTGACTTCTCATACATTGGCGAAACAAAACGCAGTTTTTCCATTCGCAAAAATGAACATTTAGCAGACATTCGGCATCTACGATTCGATAAGTCAGCACTAACTAAGCATGTTTTTGACAACGAATATTCCATGGATTGGACGAACGCTAAAATTCTAGATTTCGAACTTGACTTCACAAAACGCCGTTTTATCGAGTCGTATTTCATCAAGACCACCTAGACAGACCACCTGACTGTGAATGATAAGCAAAATGACAAATTCCTTAGCATTTGGCTACTCTACTTCAAACCATATGACGTAATATTATTGTTTTTCACGCTCCGCCAATCTGTCAGTTATTCGCTTCCAATTTGTTATAATTTTTGTGTTAACGTATGATTCATTTGTGACGTAATTTTCGCATTTATCGTATGCTTGTTTTTAACTTTGCATTCTAGCCCTGACGAAGATAGGTAGTACATGCAATGAGCATAGCCTGTCGAAACGTTGGCAAAAAAGTTTTCTACCCCACCAGTTGAACTAATAAACTTGATTTAATTTATATTTCTGGTGACAACAGTTGAGATGTAGGTGTTGAATCGTTTGCGTCAAGCGTATGCCTGAATTGGCGACGTAGATAAACAAAGCATGCTGCAATTGCTGCATACACTTACGATATTACGCCGAATTTTGGATGAGTCTTAAACGTTTGTGATTGCTTCGACTACGCAGAAAAATTTTAAATTCCTAAATATACTTGCAGAAAAAAATCTCGACGTGTGAATGCAATTTTGTTGTGGTTTTCATCTTCAAACATTTGTTTTTGCAGAAGTGTATTTGGCTTAGTAGTTATTTTCTACGAGGTCAGCTTTTTTTGCAAAATGGCCGTCTCTCTCTGTTTAGTGTCAAGCTCTGTTCTGCTCACAAGCTAATGATCGGGTCCATCCATTAATCAATGTACACGGATACATCAAATACACATAGTTACATATTAATTTATCTGTCAGCAATATTGTTGGTGAAAGAAATGCAAAAATTTCAGTTGCTTAGTAAATATGTTATGGGATCAAATTACGGCGCTAAAACAACACCTTAAGTGATCAACAACAACTTAAGTGATTATTTGGTGAAAAATAGATAGAGCAGAATGTTACAAGCTGGGTTACATATCAACAACATTGCGTTGTTTTTAATTCCGAAAAGGAGGAGGGGTATCGGCCCCGAACCCTCCCGGTGCGCCACTGAGTCTATCTGTTGTGGAGGCCCGGCCTGACGAAAAACTTGCAAACAGAATTAAAAAAAGATTGCTCTGCATTGGTGTAGTTAGATAGACGCAGAGTGCCTGGTTCACACGCACGAATGAATGAATGCAGCAGCGTTTTGTAAACTCTCGTTGAACATTTAATTATGAAGCGAGGTGTTATACCTTTAGACCCGGTCAGCTCTTTGTGCTGAATTGTGAGCGTATTTTTCCTTCAGTTTAGGTTAATAAGAAGAAACGTTGAACGCAATGAATTTTTGCATTATAAAGGATGCTCCAGCACTTTAATTGAACTTCTGCATGTCAACCCAAATGGGTAAACGCGGCTTTAGTCTCAAAAAAAAGTGGAAACATTTGCTTGCCAACATCTTCAGGGTGTTCCAAAATAATACAGTAGATACCAGAGTTGCAAGTCGGGCCGGGCTTTTCGGGTCGGGTTCCAACTAAAGTTTGACAAAATGTCAGACTTTCTGGCGTGATAAACGTATTTGCCTTGTGTTTTGTCCTATTAAGTGCTATAAAAGCGTAATTATAATCACTTTGCAACACTGAATGACGTCTTTGCTTTTGTAACAATACAATTATTACCATGCAATTATGATTATAGTGTCACTATTGATTAGCAGTTAGTAGTTTTATTTTAACCGCATACGAGCAATAACCGAAGACATTTTTTTATACCTTACTTTCGGACCTTTTCGAACCTAGTTTTACCTTCACATTATTTTTTCGGGTTCGGGCCTGTACTAGTCGGCCCGCGTTTACGACTGATAGGTACGCTACGTACCCTAAAAATTGAATTCATGGCTAAAACGGATATTTGTTTGAGAACAGCCCTCATTATTTTAATTTTTTTCATCACTTGTTCTTAGAAATGACTGCACTCTATTATTACTTTGTTTGGACTCGATTATGTCGTTTTGATTACCTTGTGTTATGTTTGAACATCTTGTACGGTTGGTCCTCGTGGATTAACAAACCTTTTTTTGTTCTGTGCTTCAAACTTGGAAATATTTTTGTAGGGGATTAAAGGTAGTGGAGTTGCAACGTCATCAACGTGGATTCGGATTTGGAATCCGCGGTGGACGAGAATACAACATGCCTTTATATGTGTTACGAGTTGCCGAAAATGGCCCCGCTGCTGAATCTGGATTGGTGCAGGTCAGTTAAGTTTTTTTCTCAATTTTGCTGAATAAAACAGTATTCAGTTCTCACCCTAGACACGATCGCTATTGGTTAACATAGACATCCGGCATTTAGAAGACTTCAATGTACTGAAAAAACTCTGGTTGTGTTTGAGTGATCAGATATAGCGCATTGCGAGCAACATTCGATCTCTGTCCGAAAATAGGCTGTGGGAATTCGTCGCGGAGTTAAGATAAACAAAAAACGGGAAAATGGTTTGCAAACAATTTTCCGATATAAGCTTAAATTTTCTCAAATGATTTTTGATTTTCCCTCTCATTTTCGTTTAAGTACTTTCAAGCCAAGCAGAGCATCAAATTAATAAATACAAGTAATTTTAACTTTTTACTTTCGTAGTCGATTATTTGGTTATTTTTTAACTTTTTACTAGCAATTTTGCATTAGGTTGGTGATATTTTAATTGAAATCAACGGGCGTAGTACGATGGATATCCCACACAACCAAGCAATCAGTTTAATTCGCCAAGGCGGCCATTCCTTACGACTCGTTCTAAAACCTGGAGATGGAAGTGTCCCAGAACTTGGTAAGTTTCAATTAATTAAATAATTATCTTTTTGTTAAAGCCGTTTCAGTTGTACTTTTTTCGATTTTAGTTTTTCGAAACAAAAACGCGTGAGAGTAAACGAAAGATCTAAAAACACTTCTAGCCCTAACATAAAACTGATATATTTGTTAATAAGACGATAAGTTTGCTGCGTATTGCTTCATATGCTCTTTAGTCGGCCACTCTCGAGTTTTTTCTTGTGTGTTGTGTTAGGTTTAAGGTAAGATATGTTGACAAATGTTCGAATTCGGAAGTAATTAGTCGATCAATTGAATTTATTGGGGACATTTAAATCATTCAAAAGCGTGATTTCAGATCTTAAGGCACCAGTATTTGATTCTTATGGGACCGAAAACATTAGGACTGGTGTTCGTTAGGACCCGTGTCTCTAGGACTCGTGTTTTTTAGGACTCGTGTCCGTTAGGGCCTGTGTTCATTAGCACTCGTGTCCTTTAGAACTCGTGTCCGTTAGGACTTGTGTACTTTAGGACTCATGTCCATTAGGGATTGTGTTTTTAGGACTGGTGTCTTTTAAGGCTCGTGTTTTTAGGACTCGTGTCCGGATACCATGCCCATCAAATATTAGAACAAATTCACTCAAAATAGGCCGCAGAATTACTTTTTGTGGCTGTTTAATTCAGCCTAGTAAACTAAACGATTCCAACAATCCAACATGTCGTAATTTTTGTTCAGTGGTCACGTGATACATCCGACTCCATCGCTCTCTAATGTTAAAGTTTCTATTGTTATCACATACTCTACTTGTGATTAGGCAGCCAATTTATTGTTATTATATGGTGTTTTCGCAAATGCCGGTACCGATTTACACAAACTTTACTTCGACCTATATTCAAAATAGATCCCCATTGTACCGTACACTACATGTAAGCTTTTAGTATTTTTCGTGCTTACGCATGAGCGTAAGCTAAAGTGTCTACCTAAGCGCAAGCGCTGTTAATCGCTTCAGAGCGAAATTGATTTTACGAGCTTCGTGCAGACCCAAACCAAGTCAAGCTTGCAATAGCACGTTGGTAACTTGTAGCTACTAAAACTTACTTTGAAAGCTTAAAATTAAAGCACTTTGTCGATAAGCTTTTAGTCAAATTCTTTTCTTCGTTAGTTAATGATTTGCATAGCAGCACTTTATTTTATAATATCAAGTTACGAGTTTTTTTGTTCACTTTGGCAGAAGTGTTAAGATTTTGATTTTTTAAGCGTTTTTCGGTGGAACGTTTACATTTATCTGTCTTGTTTGTTTCGTCGTTCCACTGACGTCTGTATAAGCCTCATTTCCCTAATATCTCTGTAAATGAAATTCCATAATGTGTCGAATTCCTTAGATTCTCTTACGATTTACTGTTTTTCAACAATTTATTAATTTTTTCGTACAATGTGGAAGGTACAGGGTTAATTTTCCGCAAAGGCAACACCTGAACTTCTTTGGATTTTCTACAGCAACTTAAATATTAGCAAACTGGAAAGAGGGCAGTCATGTCTGCAATACCCTACCCCTGTGCAGTAGGACGATAGTAATGACAGTTATTCAGTTGAAACAAGGTCAGATATTCCGTTTTGCTCGCAAGGATCCAATCTTTGTTCGATACCCAGCAATGGAAGACTGTGTCAACAATCAACAAAAAAATGAATGTAAAACTAATCTCAAATCTTTTGTATTTGCCAAATAACTGCATTGAACTTAAAAGTAAATTGTAATTCTATGTTCTCCGAATTCCCTTGACCAGGAAGGACCTTGTGCTTTTCGAATTTAGCTGCTACCTGTTTTCCAACACCGTAGAGGCTTCACAATGTTCCTTTTCTTGCTGAACATCAAGTAGGAAAACTGTGAATACCAATTTTTTTATAGTCGTTGGTTTGACCCAACCGTAATCGAACCAGAGTTTATCGTTTTAGTAGCAGACAGTATTGTGAGGTAAGGTTCTCTACTATTTTGAACTAAATCGCGAAGACTGAAAACAGCAAACGTCACACTATATTGTAACTAAACATTTTATGTATTGCATTCAACAATAAAGCAAAGAAAATAAATAACTTTTAACCGTGATAAATTACTCTAAATCTAAATACGCTAAGGAAATACTTGAATTAAATTGAAATAGAGACGTCGACGTTGAAATTAAGGTTGATGAAAAACGATATTGCTGGAAGGGTCCTGATTCCAAAAGAGAGCTCAAATTTGTTTGCAGCGTCTGAAATCTGATTGTGAGAAGGAGGCAATGGCACGCCACCAATCAGCGCATGCTCTGAGCTACCTTCTTGCAAACGCTAACAGCGACACGAAGTGGGGTGATTAGCATTACAAGCTGATTGAACAGAACAAGGGTTCGATTCTTGGTGAGGTGATGACCCACATATTATCTGCTCGACCACTGATCTGTAAACGTTTTTTCAGAAACGAATCCGGTTGGGAGCGTGCATTCTTTATCGTCAAGTGCCGTTTCTGGAATGGATTCAGGAAGAGGATATCCATTACCTGATCAACCTGCGGAGTGGAAAGTCTCCTCGCCTCCATCCAGTCAAAACTCTCCCATTAAAGCACCCTTGAACCCAGGCCGCGAGCCAAGTCAAATTTCGAAACAGGCCCGGCAAAGAGCTAACTCGTCTGGTCAAATTCTTCCCCAAGGCGACCCCCTTGTTTCTCCCCCACGATTACGTAGAGCTATCACTCCTAACCCCACCCTTGCCTATCGTGAAGCAGGCCCCCTGTCATCTGAAAGTGATGTGGCGGAAAGTGCCCCCTTCGAATTTCCCCGCTCAAAGTCCTACGACAGTGGCCCTGTTTATGAAAAAAATGGCCGCGGCCCAAACTTCAAACCTAAAGTGCCCCCTAAAAAGCGAACTCTTAGAGGAGAAACCCCTGCAAAGTCTCCTTCTAATGATAGCCCAATCTCCCCATCGTCAGACTCTCGTGGGCCGCAGTCGCCTCCAAGTGGAGACATGCTGGTAGATGCTTCTCTGGGGGACAGTAAGGGCTCTTTAAACGATGATTCGAAAAAGAAACCCAAAAAATCAAAATTTGGGAAATCTAAACTGTCAAAAGTGGGGTTGTGGGTTTCACCGAAAAAGAAATGATTAAAAAAAGTTTTAACTGCAGAAAGTTGTGGCCTGCATTTGCGCCAAGTCTGCCGTCACATCATTCATAGACTTTTTGTTGAAGCATTTGAAACATGGCTGAACGAGAATATCCTTAATGGGGGAAAAGTCTGCTTCTACGTTATTTTACTCATTTTAATTCGTGTTTTCAATTTTTGCTCTTCAAAATATTTTTCATACCAAAGCAATGCACTCAATCATAATAAATGGTATACAAATTGCAAATTAAACGCGAATAACTATATTTGTTTAGACTAAAGAAAGTATGGGTCAGAAGTTTGTATTAAAAAAATCAACGAAATAATACTTGCAACGTTATTTTTGTATGCAAGTGCACTGAACTTAGTAAACTCTCTTTTATGTGATATGGTCTCATTACACTGCTTAGATTTTTGTCATACCTTAGTAGTCGATTTTTTTACCCCCTATCAGTGATGCAAGGGTTAGAATTAGAAAAGTTAAAATTTAATTGTAGCAATACATTGTACATTATGTACAAGGTTCTAATTATCAATGGAATTGAGGAGATTAAACTCTGTCACCTCTGTTATCAAGGAAAACAGCACATGAAGTTGCAATTCTATAGCTGAAATAATTGGTGCGAAAAGATGCGGTGTTGCAATGTTATTTTTTTCGTGGTGCTCTTAGCTTTACCAACAGACATTTAATGGTACTGTCACTTTGTTTCGACATATTTTGTAATGAAATTTAGTGCTTTTACTTTATTGCAACGGTGTGTTTATTTTATCATTTATAATGCCACCCCCAAATCATTTCATAATTCAGTATTACAATGTAGTATGCAATGCGCTTGGCGAAATAATATTTTCGGTGCGCCTTTGCGTTTGAAATTTCAATGTTGCTTCCTTATGGAATATAAAGATTTTTCTAACATTGAAAATCAAATTTTTGTTTTTAAATGGACATGTTTTTGCAACTGCTGTCACTAGTGTATTGCTTTGCCGAAAACAATTTTTTATTCACTTCCTATGTAGAATTGTATGTCATCTGCTTCTGAATTATGTGGCTCTTGTCTTGGGATTTTATGATGGCATTCGCCTCAAACCTTTGTGCCATGTAAATTAAGCGACGCGTGTCTCAATGTTTGGTGCCACCGAACATTATGGAACTTGCTCACAATTTTATGGCAAAAAATCTCGCCTACTTCAACAGCTGCAGCGTGAAACAAATAGTACTAGAGTTCGTCCCAATTTAGAAAAAATTGTAAAAAAAGTATTAGAAATTGAAAAAGGTATGTAATGTTTAGTGGCTTTCACTATCCAAACCCTTTTTTCAATACTCCTCTATTTTTTGTCGAAACTTGCAATTTAAAAGTATTGTTAGGCGTACTTGAAATTTAAATCCTTCAAGTGCGCTGTTGCAATGACCCTAATGTTTTAAGTGCCCAATATGCACTCTTCCTTACTGGCCAATTGAAAAATTATTACTAACCTATTCCATTTAGAACTTCGAACCATCATGGTAAGTTTTGATTGGTAGAAAAGATAATTATGTCCTGAAAAGAGATGTCTGAAGAGGATAAGTGCTTGTTGGTGAACATGCTAGTGTTTACTTTAAAGCTGCAATATGTCTGTATATTAGTTATAAATGCTCGCTATAGATCCAAAGTATCTTCCCCAATAACTATATTTTAATTTTTTAAATATTGGAGTCAATGTTAGAAATACTTGCTACTAAATGGTCTCGTCATACTTGCGATAACGTGCGACAAACTTCGACAAAATTAAAACTTGCTGTAGGCAGCAGAAATTAATCAGCTGCATTAAACTTAAATTACGGAGACTTATGCCTATTTATAGATTATCATACTTTTCAGACTGCTCTGTAATATAAGGCGCACTAAATAAAATGCTACTTAAAAAGCTTTAAAATTTGTAAAAACCTCCAAATAGCACTGAATTTAATCGTAAAGAAAAAAGTATCACCTGATTCATATATAAGGCGTACCTTTAATTTTTGAAATTTTGCTGTTTTAAGTGCGCCTTGTGATCTGAAGAATGTGGTATGTTAGTTTCCTATCAGTAAGTTTTGCCTACAAAAAGTCTTTCATGCTATCAAACCTTATCGCAGTATAAATTGTTGCAAGTCAGACAGCATCGGTATAAATATATTAGTTTTAAGCTCCTGCACAATTCAAAAAATAAAAATAAATTCAGGCAGTGATAAAGGAGAACTGTCATCAAGAAGGGCAAGTTTAGCCAATTTGAAGCGAATTGTATGAAAATGTCGAAACTGCGTTACTTTTTATTTTCTATTAACGCCTTTTGCGTTTTTGAATGTTGTTTAATAACTTTAAGGAATAAATAAACTTTTCCTCGCACTGCTGTGCTTTGTGGAGTAGTCGTGAACCCTTAGTAATCTAAGCTAGAGTTTTAAAAGCAGTACGATTTGTTTTTGTGACCACTTTCGTTGTTAAGGTTTTTTGTGTTTTAATTGAGAAAAAGTTGCATAGGGCGTTATTTTACCTATAAATTTTCCGAATCTACCAAGTTATTTAATTCTCCTTATTACAGTAATATCGCTGCTGCATTTGCTGGTGCTGCAAAACCATATTGCTATTGAAAGCAAATTTCGGAATTTAAATTGTTTCTCCTGAGATACTATAGATTCTTTAGATATTCATGATGTCCCGGGTCGAGAAAAAAAAAACAAAGAAACAAGCGCACTGCATTGTGCTTGCTTGGAAACTGGTATCATTGCATGTTCTATTGGTAGATGTGTACATTTGCGCAATGCTAAATTTGCCATATACTGTGCACTAGTGTGCAGTATAACTGTCAGCTGCATGCTTTACTGAGGTAGTCTAAGTTGATCCAGTTTTTGCGCAGAAGAACATCAAATTTTCAATTCAGTCTTCGTGAAATTGAAAAATCATTGCTTTGATATTTTAACTGATATTTGCAACTCCAACAACAGCCATCAGAATGGCGTTTTTCCCATGCTTCATCAGGGCAGAATATTAAAGCTGCTTACTCAGTGGCAAATAAGAGCGACCGATGGGGGTAATCATCATCACTTGGTGCACAATTATTAATTTTTTTAGTGCTTTAGAAATAGTTGTTTAAGTATTTTGCGCGATATTCAGATCGCGTAAAACCACTTGTAGACACAGTGGCATTTCCCATGAGCGGAAATGCACTGAACTGTTTCCGTCAGTTGCAAAATGAACTAGCATACTCCGATCTCAAAGCGATCTCAAAGTTCCGTTTACACTAGAAACTGACACTTCGGATGTTGCATTATCTGCTGTACTTCAACAAGACGGTCGTCCTGTTGCTTTTTGGTCATGAACTCTTACACCACATGAAAAACGCTATGCTAGTGTGGAAAAGAAAGCTGCGGCCATCGCTGAGTCGGTTCGAAAATGGTCACAGTTTTTGTTGCCTCGCAAGTTTATAATAGTAATGGATCAAAATTCTGTGTCGTTGATGTTTAACAGTACCCGACGCAACAAAATTAAAAACGACAAAATCATGCGTTGGAAAATTGAGTTAAGTGAATACTGCTGTGATATTGTTGATCATGAAGGAAAATTTAACCTTGTGCCTGATGCTCTTTCACGTGCGTATTGTGCTAGTACTACTGTTAATGCTTTGTATAGAATTCACGCCGATTTGTGCCATCCTGGCATAACCTGGATGTATCATTACATGAGACATCGCAACTTGCCCTACTCGTTGGATGATTTGAAACGAATGACTGAGGCAAGCTCGATATGTCGTGAGATCAAACCCAGATTTTACAAACCCCCGCCGGCAAATCTTCTCAAATTTTTCAAACGACCAAGCATGGAGTTTAAAGGCCCTCTGCCTTCGACCACCAAAATCATTACCTTTTAACTGTTGTTGATGAATTTTCAAGGTTTCCGTTTATATTTTCTTGGAGTGATGTTCGCTCGCGTACTGTAATTTCATGCTTAAACTTGTTATTTAGCTTATTTAGTTTTCTAGCCATTATGCATAGTAATAATGCTAAATGTTTTGTGTCTAAAGAAATTGAGCTGTTTCTTAATGAAAGGGGAATTGCGAGCGCATTTTCTTCCGTGTACAATCCTAGTGGCAAATCTCAATGTAAACGTTTTAACGGCATAATTTGGAATATCTCAAAGCTTGCACTTCGTACGAGAGGCTTGAAAACTTCTCAGTGGGAAATGGTAGTTCCAGAATCGTTACACGCTTTAAGGTCATTGTTGTGCTCGGCCACAAACGAAGTTCCCCATGATAGATTTTTTAAGTTTACACGCTGTTCAATGTTCGGTATGGGCCTGTGTATGTACGCAAGCATGTAGGTGACAAATATGATCCACTACTGGATGAGGCGGATTTGCTCCATGCCAATCAAATCCATGCAATCGTGAGATATCCGGAAGGATGTAAAGTTCCCGTTTCCGCACGAGATGTTGCTCCAACTGCAACAACGCCTAGCAATGGGGACCTTTTTCCTCTTTCTGTTCAAGTTCGACCTGAATTGGTTGGGGATAGACGTGCTACCACCAGTACGGGATCTGAAACGAGTAACGAGCCAGAAAGTGAATCGCAGACCCCGTTCAATTGGTGTTTAGCTCGTCAAAGAATAGCTCCCGATCGGCTTTCTTATAATACTCGAGTTTTTAATTTTGATATGTCCAGAATTCTTTTGAGGGGGTTGAATGTCGTATTCGACCTAGTGTTATATAATTCCTGATAGTGTGCAGTTTTGCTAGTGATTGCATGTAGGCTACTGCGTCACGCATGGATTGGAACTGTACGAATCGCTGTTGAGTATCTACAGGCATTGTGCTGTAGCGTGTTGATGAAAACGCTGTAGTAGAGCTGTCAGCAGTTTACATTTAAGTTTATACTGCAGCCTTTTGCAGTGACTTTTTTTTCTATTTATTTAGGATATGCGTTATTTACAGTGTGATTGTATCTACAACAGTCACTGTCTAGTTTCTCAAGAATTCTCTTGGTGTTTGCTAGGGTGTACTTTATAGTATAAAACGTAACATTCGATTGGTGAGACATTTTGTAACGTGCAACGGTCATTTTTATATTCTCAATCAGCGACTTCCAGCATTGTTCGTTTAAAGCAGTGTCCTCGTTAGACCTTTTTTTGCTCAAGCTGAGTCTGCCGTATTAACTAAACTCAGTTTATTCCTTTACAGCCTTTTAAACTCGTAACGAGCAGTTATAAAAGAAAAAACTAACGTCAGCAATACTACGTACGCGGAACTAGAGGCAATGGTCAAATGCATATCATCTGCAACAAAAACAGTACGTCCGAGTTCGATCCCAGGTCGGGTCAAAGCAAAGACTTCAAAAATAGGCATTCACTGTTTACCAGATGGATGTTCAGTATTACAGGGACACTGGGCAAAATGAAGACTCCATGTTTAATAGACATGACGTGGCCAATAGACAGATAGTAGATGAAGTAGCGGACTAAGAGCTAAGTTGCTGTCTCCTGGCCTAGGCAGACGAATTAGATTTAATTACAATATTGAAAAGCCGATGGGCTCTTCCAGGACAGCCATGAGCTTTTCTTAACACAAGGGCTTTCTTTCTGCGTGACTACAGAAATCAAACAGAAAAAGCTTGATGTCTGGAGAATTTTCCTGCCGTCGCCAGCATATAAAGTCGAAAGTTCGTCGTTTGTACACCTGTTTTTAAATCTGTATTACCTAACGCGTATCAAGTTACCGCTTCAAAAGTTGAATAGTTATTGCTGCACTTACTCATAAAGGGTACCTAGCAGGGAGCCCGGAGACTACCCAGGGCATGAACTCGCGACCCGCGTAGTCATAAAGAAAATTCACACAGCATGCAATAAGCCTATGTCAACAAATTATTTAGTTTTTCCGCCACACCTTGCTGCTTAGGAAATCGGTGTCTGAAATTATTGTCTCTGTAATGTCATTTTGGGTGTGGCCAGTTTTTAGCTTTAATAAGATAACAAAAAATATACCTTTCTTCTGTGCGTGCTTTAAAAATCGCCATTTGCTTTGTTTTTATTCATTCAGTGAATTTTGAGATACGTTTAACTTGTTGATGCATTGCTAGTGCTGGCAACGCATCTATTAAAAAACCCGTCTGTCCCGTCTGCCCCGTTTACCCTGTCTTTGTCCGTCTTGCGAAATGCTTTTGATTGACTGTTTTCTTTGCTTGCAATAAAGTTGTCTGTTGAGACTACTTCTACTTTGTTTTACTGTCGAGGAAATAGGCGGGTTGGGAAATTGATCCACTTATCAATTTCCAAGATCTGAATTCTCTGGGTCTGAGTTATCCAATGTCCTTGGCGGCCGACTCCCGGGCAGTCAAAACAACTTCCACTGGCAGTTAGGTGGCAATATCAACCACCAACTTTGCAGCGGCAAGCTGCTCGAGTCAATTATACGCAGAGTGGACAGCGCTGTTTCGAGCTTTTCGCTCTCATCAGCAGCCACGTCTAAACCAAGAGTATTCCCTAGTCACCTTTCGGCCAAACTGGATAAACCCTAAAGGCTTGCACGTGAAAGCTAACAGCTCGAAACAGCGCTGTCTAGCCCTGTGCATTATTGACTCGAGCTGCTTGCGGCTGTAAGGTTGTTGGTTGATATTGCCACCTAGCTGCCAATGGAAGTTGTTCTTACTTCCCCGTAGTCGACCACGAAGAACGTCAAGCTTTTCCGGTTACATTACTGAAGCTTCTCAACGCGAGCAAAAACTCTCGTATATCCCACCTTTAGGGTGGCTGTTATCGAGTGCAAGAGTCGAGGACACAAGGCTTCAGGCCTAGGCTAAGGACACAAATAAATCCGAGGCCAACGCCAAGGACACTACGCACAAGGTGTTCACCAAGCAAAAAAAAGGCCTCCGCTCAGAAAAATCTCAAATTTTCCGCGAAATTCAGGCGTTCTCAAAAAAAAAGGTCTTCAAAAATTTTCCGCAAGGTCTCTGGCGTGTTCCAAGACGAAATACATATGGCAATCACCTTGGCCCATTTCCAATAAATCAAAAAATTGTGCTGCCATCGGCATTTTCGAGGACTTGCAGGCTTCGAGGCCAAGGCCAACGACTTCAACTCAAGACTCCATCTCAGTCGAGTACTAGTTATTTTGGTGGCCACGGGTTACCTCTCTGGCATAATAACTTCTTAGCCATTAAGCACAGCACAGAACAAATAAGTATTATTCAACTTTAGTTATGCTGTATTCATATAAATTTTTTTGCCAAAGTTACAATAACGAAGTAAAATTCAGTAAACCATACTGTAATGACTGAAATGCTTAAGTAATCATAAAATAAAGCAAAGATCCGAAACGTGAGCGAGCATTTGTTCCCTGGCATTTTGGCTCTTTGCTTTACATTGAGCATACTGTAATAATTTCTTTAAACACAAGTCGACTACACCAAATTTGTCTATGCACTCATCCGTGATGTACCATGTAATATACGCAGTACTTAAATTGTAAAACTTTGCGTGGGGGAACGCTTTCGCAGCCTTGACCAAACGCATTCGGCAATGCGGATGAAATTTAGTGGAAATTATGCTTCAAGTTCAGATGCTGTCCCTGAATTAGATTGAAGTAAAAAAAATAGATGTTCATCGAAAATTGAATGGATTTTGTTCACTAAATCGAGTGAAGACCAAAAAAAAAAAAAAAGAAATGCCTTCACCGCAATTTGGTACTATATTCGGCCGGAATTTGGAATTTATTCGTGCTGACAGCAACTTTTTCGTCTAATCATTCAGACGCTTGCTCTTAATGGAGAGAGCGCTGAAATCTCTTTTGGGGGACGCTAAATCTCGATGGGGGGACGCGTTCCCAATACTATTTAAGTACTGGATATAAGTGAACACGTGAAGGCACGTGAGCTTACAGTGAATCTACGATAAACATCAATTCCGTTAATCATTAATCCCGATTTGAACAATGATTTCAAAGCGGCAACCAGGGGCCCCGAGAGCCGAACGTAGGCCCAGGGCCAGCTAAAAAATGACGGATTTCCGGTTTTGTGAACTGCAGTTTAGTCCAAATTAAGGCGTGATCTCAAAAAAAAAAGTCTTCACGAAAATTCTAGCTGTTTTTTCGATCAAAATTAGGTGACCTCCAAAAAAAAAATCTTCACGGAAATTCTAACTGTTTTTTCGGTCAAAATTAGGTGATCTCCAAAAAAAAAAAAATGTCTTCACGGAAATTCTAACTGTTTTTTGGTCAAAATTAGGTTGATCTCCAAAAACAAAATACAAAAAAAAGGTCTTCACCGAAATTTCGATGTGCCTCTTTCGAGCTCATGGGCCCCGGGGTCATTGCACCCCCCTGCCCCCCTCTCGGAGGCCCTGGGGGCAACAACAGAAGTTTGATAACAATTTTGATTTTGATCGTTTTCAACTGAATGGTTTACCAAAAGTTGACTAGTGAACACATAACAAAGCTGAATGAGGTACGCGAAACGTTATATTAGCACCGTTTAAGATATTTTAAAAGAATATTCAAGTCGAAAAAATTTTTGCTAGATTTCCTCTCAACGTTTTTTGACAGATCTGAAAACCACCTTCATCAAATTTGAGCTTTCTGTAACGTTTCGTTTCCGAGATATAGCAGTTTAGATTTGCCTTAGAAATTTTGCCAGAGTTACCAATTATAAACAAAATTTCATAAAGTTACTGTATCTTCTTAATTCTCAAAAAGATTTTTGCAGGAAAGTTGTTCTCAAGACAAAGCAAAAGGTCAGAATCGTACGAGTATATTACGCTTTTGAAATAAGTGTACGCCTGCTTTTTAATCTTCTGTTACAAAACTGACAAAATGGAAACACTGAAATAAGAGGAAAATCGTTGACTTTAAATTCCAATAACTTGAAAACGGCAAGGGGCAGAAAGTTCAAGTTTGGTGAGAATGTATTTTAGGTTTTTCTCAACATTTTGGTCAACAGCGAAAAACTTGACTTGACTGCCCTTTTAAACAAAAACGTTAACACAAAACAAAATTAGGTGGTCAAACTTTGGCCAAAACCGAGGCCCTTGACATTTGAACTTTCTCTTTGTTTTTATAGACAACAATATTTTGCAGTGTTTAACACATTTTAGGCAAAATGATAGTCATTTATTAATAAGCAGTTGAAGTCAACAGTAATTCATCCAGTAAATACCGAGCGTCTTCCGCATTTCCATCTGTAGCGACAACCCATGCAAATTCCTAAGCATTTAAACAAAATTAAAGAATCGTAAAGTAACCCTGCTGGCATCGTGCACACAAAACTTAAGTTCGAAGTTGATCAGAGTTCAAATCCACTCCAAATCCAAAACCTCGCACTTGCACTAAACCACATTTTAGAATGCTCGAAAAAATAGATTCTTGAATCTTAAAACGAGAACTGAAAACAAAATCGATGTTATGTCTGAAATTAGGGCAGTTGACGTGACTCCATCCTTTTTTAGCCAGCTGTTCCAGAGATATTGTACTTCAAACACGACGTAGGAGCCTCGTTAATTATAATTTTTTATAGGCAACCCTTACGTTTCAATGCAATAGCCTAATCCACAAACACCAACATTAACCGATATATAAGTTAAAAGCAGGGAAGTGGAAGCGGCAATTTTTGAATTGCTTCCGCTTACGCTTCCACCCTTGGCACTTCCGCTTCCACCGCTTACCCTTCCACCACTTGATCACGTAATTTTTGCTTAAAATTTTTTGATCCTAAAATTTTTTGGTCATCATCTTAAAAACATCATATAGAACCAAATTAAATAATTGTATTCAGTGGTTGGTCATCGCAATGTTTTGGGCATGGGCGTAGTCAGCAATTCGGATTAAGAGCGGCCCGAAAGCGAAAAGTTCAATCACAGAATAGTTATGTTTCAGCTGATACGAATTTCTCTGAACGCGTTCATCCAGAAGTTTAAAATTATGAGCGATTATAATTGAGATCTAATGATCATTCGATCTAATAGCGAGCGATTATAATGGAATAATTATTCGGGATCTGGGGACGGATTTCCAAGCGCTGGGGATAATAACTTATTTCAATTGCATCTGCGGAGTTAAGCGCAAGTCTTTACTTAGCTATAATTAGGTCGCCTTGGCGGGGCGAAGTTTCCAGATTTTTTAAATAACTTGTTTGTGGGTGTGGTTTGCTCGAAATTTTTGCTAGCAACGTTTATTTTTAGTACAGCAAAATAAAAAAAACTGCTAGAATTATGTAGTTATACACAATACCACACTACTGTAGAATAATTCTCGTAGCAAACTGTAGGCTACTTGTAGGAATAATTATTAAGACAAGCATTACAGCATCATGTTTAAAAAAAGTTACACAATATTAAACTTTGGTTGAGAGATGTTATGATGCTCTCCCCTGTTTGCTTTTCTTGAATATATTGTAGCAGTAAAAGAAATTAAAATGCTGAAACTGGATACTGTAATTATGTTGGTGAATACTGTGTTATACGAGCATGGCCCCAGATGTTTCAAAAATGGGCAAAGCCCTATTCAAAAATATTTTTGAGAAAATGGTTTAATTTTAAGACTAAAATAGAGTATTTTTGAACAGTTATAGTTTTAAAAATGAATTGCTTGGTGTCACGAATAATAATTTTGAATGCCTGAGATATAATATGAAGAGTCCATTTCTAGAACCCCGTAGGCGCCATCTTAAAAAAAAAAAGTTACATGCTTCATCCGGTCGTGCTTTGTCATATACATCCAACATCCTATACTTTGTTTCCAAAACCCTGTTTATCCAGTTCAAAATAAACAACAAATGTTACGTTTATTTCCAAAACCCCGTAGAAGTCATCATCGTTTGTTTCCAAAACCCTTTGTATCCACGATGACCAATAACATTTAGCGCTTTCATCACGTGATATGTTACGCGATTGCAAAAGCATTGTGATGCAGACTTTTGCAGATTAAGTAGTTTTCCGGTTATTAGTGTAGGTAGAGATGTGGTTGAGGAAAGTAGCGTTTTTGGAGCAGTAGTATAGTTATAATGAATGTCGACATAAATAGTAACACAGTAAAAGCTGTAAAAAAACGAGACGTTTTGTTTGCTGATGAAAGCGATAACGATGAGGCTATTTTAACCCTTGATTCATAACAAAATGCCGAGACTTCTACCAATTATCTTCATTTTTAGCCATAAAAAAAAATTCTGGGATGTGAGGCAAAAAGCGATCAAGGCGTAAAAAACAAAAAAGTTAAAAAAGATGTCTGCCTAAATTCGAACCGATTTCTCGACCGAAAAAAGTGAAAAGCAAAAATATGTTTTTGCCTGAATTCGACAAAGTTATCCACCAAAGTTGGATGAGAACCTATACAATTTTGCATCCAAATTTTTCAAAAATTCTTTGAGGAGGGAGGAGTAAATATTTCCAAAACGCAGTGCGTAAGTTTGGTGGGCTTTCGGCAGGTTTTCTTCAAACAAAAACTCCTAGAAACATTCGAAAAATTGCTCCTCTGGCTACACCCTTTTTGCGATTATTTTTGATTTGTTCAATCTTGTATGATTTAGCCAAGGATTTTATTCGTTGCACAATAAACTTATTGCATTAACATTTCTTGCATGCATAGTTTTTGTTTATTTGCTTCCAAAACCCCGTACATCCAAGTTTTTAAATTTACAAAAAATAAATTAATTAACTTCCGGTTTAACTAAATTAACTAAATTAATTAATTAATTAATTAACAAAAAATAAATTAATTAATTAATTGACTTAATTAACTTTGGCATCCCAAAACTATGTCAAAGTATTTGTCTATTAAGTATCTGCTGATATCAAAATAAACTGGCACCCTAAGTTAAGCCATTCAAAAAATTTGATTTTTGAGGGGTCCATTTGGGGGGTCCCTGGGGGGGTGGCACCCCCAAACTATGTCAAAATATTTGTCTGTTAAATATCTCCTGATATCATAAAACACTGGCACTCTAAGTTGAGCCATTCAAAAAATTGATTTTTGGGGGTCCATTTCGGGGGGTCCCTAGGGAGGATGACACCCCCAAACTATGTCAAAATATTTGTCTGTTTAATATCTGCTGATATCAAAATAAACTAGCACCCTAAGTTAATCCATTCAATAAATTTGATTTTTGAAGGGTCCATTTGGGGAGGTCCCCTGGGGGGGTGGCACCCCCAAACTATGTCAAAATATTTGTCTATTAAGTATCTGCCGATATCAAAAACACTGGCACCCTAGCTTGAGCCATAAAAAAATTGATTTTCGGGGGGTCCATTTGGGGGGTCCCCGGAGAATGGCACCCCCAAAATATGTCAAAATATTTGTCTGTTAAATATCTGTTGATATCATAAAACACTGAAACTCTAAGTTAAGTCTTTCAAAAATTGATTTTTGGGGGTTCCATTTGGGGGGTCCCCGGGGAGAGTGGCACCCCAAATTATGTCAAAATATTCGTCTGTTAGATATCTACTGATAGCAAAAGAAGTAGCACTCTAGCTTAAGCCGTTCATAAACTTGATTTTTTGGGGCTCCATTTTGGGAGGGTTCCCGGTGGAATTGCCCAAAAAAATTTCGGGAGAAAAAATTGCGCTTGCAGCTCAACAATTTCACACAAAAATTAGAATTCGATGTTTTGTGGTTTAGGAGAAGAAGAGCATACTAAAATTAGGAAGAAAAAAAGGAAAAAAAAAATAAACCTCATTGCGGCCAAAAGTGGGTTGGTTGGGATAAAAGGGTATCTTAAGACATACAACCATATAAAATATTTTTTGCCGTAGGCCTACTTAAGCCGTTTTTGACTGAGACCGCTTTTTACGCCAAACTTGCGGGGGCGGTTTTTGGGTTCTAAAACCGAAGTCACGTGACCTATTGGCTCGAAATTCGGTACAAACATGTAACTCATTAATCTCAAACTGCTGTCAAAATTTCATGAAGCTAGACCCAACCGTTTTCGAGTTATAAGCAAAAGTCTGAAATTTCGCACTCGTTAGTTGGAAAATGGCCGAGTAAAAAGAAAGGAACACGCGACGCGAGCGTCGGTCGTTCCAATAACAGAAACATTATTTTGTTGGTCTTAAATGTTGTTTGTCAAAAAAATTACTTTAGGAGGTATGCTAATAAGGACGTCAAGATGTTGCAACCATAATCATGTCGTAACTACGTTTTACACATTAATTCTTAGTCTGGAAAACAATATCGAAAACTTACTAGGATAAATGGCACGGCTGCATTTCCCAATAAACTTTCTTGTATGCATATCGCGAGCGCAGAAAGAATAGCAGCTAATCTGCAAAAAAATGATCGGAGTAAAATTTCCTGAACTTATTACAGTAATTGCTGGTAGAGGGAGGTTGCGAGTGGTAGCACTCATTTCCTACGTCATTGCTCTTACACCACACAACTTCTCATCCAAGAAAATGTTACAACACAGCGTTCAATGTGACCAGCCAGAGAATCGAACAACAGACCTCCCGCTTCAAAACGCAGTACTGTATCAATTGCCGTAGTATTGGATCATGTTTTCCTTTGTAATTCCTTTTTGCGGTGAAAGAAAGTGTAAAGAACAAAGCAAAAATTGCTCATTTTAAGGCATCAGTTTCGTATTCTTGCAACAGGGGTGTCCAACTATTCAAACTTTTTTTTTAATCGTTTGCGTGCTATCTGGCCTAAAGGCTACCAGCGCGGAAGCCTAAGGAAGAGTCACCAGAACGGCGACTACTTAAAAACAAGCAATGCGAAAAAGTTGTCTTCCACAGGATTCGAACCTGCAGTCTTTAGTTTACCGGTCCACTGCTCTACCACTTGAGCTAGAGAAGACATTTCCTCGCATACTCGATTTTGGCTATTTAAACCCAGCAACTTAATGCTTGTTCTATGATGTGAATAATAATTTAGTGGTGATGTTTTGACGTTTGCTGGCCAAAGCTTTAATATTTATTCGTTTGCGTGCTATCTGGCCTAAAGGCTACCTGCACGGTAGCCTAGCGTAAGCAAAACGCAAACGTCAAAACATCAAACATCAGAAAAAGGAAGCAAACGTCAAAACATCAGAAAAAGGAAGCAAACGTCAAAACATCACAACTAAATTATTATTAATATTCAAACTTTGTCGACGGAGGGCCAAATTGAACCCATCAATGTTGCATGAGGTACGTTAAGTCCAAGAAAACCGAAATAAAAAAAGGAAACAGTATTGAACACAGGTTGCGATTTTCGCGATCGGAAAAGAAGGTGAAGGCCAAAAAAAGGTTTCAATTGCATTTTGTGGAAAAATATAGGTGAAGATTAAAAAAAAAAGTCTTCAACTGCTCCAGGTTGGGAATATGAGTTGAAAGGCTATAACTTTGCCACACCAGCGTCTTTCATTCACGATTGCAGGCGGAAACATCCGTGGCAGGCAAATGTTGCATTCTCGACGTGGACCGGATGAAATATTGTTTCAGCATCACCTTTAAATTGCGAAACGTGTCACTTTGCCGTTTCACCTAATTTACATATAGTTTCGCACTGTTTTGATTTTTGCAATTGTTACAAAGTTCTTTTGGCCGTCAATCACCATTTTTGTTAACTTTGCGCCCTGCATTTTGTAATTACGTTACACTCACGTGGTACATTGGCCTGTCTCGCGAGTGTTGGTCACTTTTAGTTTTGGACTTTTAGTTGTGGTACAAACAGCTCACATTTTTATCTTGTACGGGCAATTGGAAGAATTCGGAAGTATTTTATCTTGTACGGGCAATTATATTTAATTTGGAAGAAGTTTAATTTTACGGGCAAAAATCTAGATTATTTTTTGTTGCCTGTTTGTCTCTGTTTTCAATAAAATCTGATAAAATACAGTTTTCGCTATATATTAGTGTTACTGAGTGCAGCCACGTCTGAGAAGTCTACGCTGGGCCAGTAAGCCGGAGTCAAGCTGCGCAACAAATACCCGTGTGGTTCTCCCGGGATATGACCCAACTTTCTAGTTTGAACAAATATCTTCGCGGGCTGGAAATAGCCTGAGGGGCGGGCTTTAGGCACCGCTCCTATACAATCAATAATCCGAATAATCCTACATGAATTCTAATTCTTAAATAATAATGAAAAATAAACCGCAGCTTTGAAATGTTATTAACAGGGTGTTTATAAAAAGTGAAAACTAACACGCTTTAATTTATTCTTTATAGCCCCAAAGAGTGCTGTTAACAAGAAAACTTCAAAGTGACAATATTGTTTCTTGAAGGTGTGGTTTATATTAACATAAAAGGCTCAAGATTGTAAAAAATTGAAATATTTTGAGGTAATCTTTGTAGAAAACTGGGTTTTAAAAGTTTACATTTAACAAACATTATTTTTTTGAAATGCTGTTTTCAAAAAGTTTCTTCTTACTTTTTGGTAACTTGATTAAACTTTTAATATCGTAAAAAATGCATTGCCGCCATGCCAAGTAAAAGCTTTAATTTCAGTCGAAAAGGGTCTAAGGCTCTTCTAATAGTTCCCCAAGAATTACAAATAGTTTGCATTTATCGGAAGAAAATATACAGCTTCCTTATTTCCGGCTGGTGGCTTCACCTCACAAACCTTAAAATGAAAAAAAAGTAAGTCTAAAAAAACAAGTTTTGAAAAAAAAAGGTCTAATTCGTATGTTACTAATTCGACCTTTTTTGTTTTGTTTTTTAGTACGTTACTAATCATACTAATCAAGTCTAATTAGTACTCACTATTTCAAATAATCTGGGCCTATTCTACTTGTTTTTTCACATGTTAAGGTGCACCGCTTTGGCATTAGAAAGAATAGTCGTAGCGGTGGCGATTGGCAACATTGACCAAAATTTGACCCATTTGGGAAATGGACTCAAGATTTTCGGACTTCAGCGAAGCGCGTTAATCGTTCTAACGACAAAATTTTCGCTTTGAGGAATGCAACAACCAACAATCTAATCGATTGAACCAAAGCTTTAAATTCTTACAAAGGCATTGAATTTTCGTAAATAGCTATCATTCAGTTGGTCTGAAAATGTTTCAACAAGTCAAGAAACTTTTTGGCCGTTAAAAATGATTTTGACTAAATTCGGCTTGCCATGCAGTGTACCTTATCCGTCTGATGAGTACATTTAGTGTAGGCCTACGTGCTTAAGCATTTAGGATTAAGGTTTCATTCGCAACTTTTCATCAAACGATAAACATTGTCCATCACTTACAGGGCTTGGTCTCGACTCTTTCGTACCGGTCTCGGTCTCAAACCGTCGTCATCTCGCTTTCGTTGCTTAAATTTGGTCTCGAGACCGGGTAATTTTTGTAAGTAAAATAAAATACAGTGGAATTCGCGAAATTCGCCATCGTTTAATTCGTCACCTCTCAATGTCCCCGAGAAACTTTTTGTTTGGCTTATTTGTTATTTGCAGATTTGATTCAATGTTCAAGCGATATTCACTATGGGGCGCCGTTTGTGTACCCTAATTTGTGCAATGTTTTTTTGCATATTTAATTAAATAGTCATTTTAATTAAATATACAAAAATAAATATACAAAAAAAACATGTGCAAAAATAAATATGCAAAAATTTTTGAATATTTATTACATCATAATTTGCGCGACATTTTTTGCATATTTAATTAAATAGTCATTTTAATCAAATATACAAACTTATATGCCGCAGAATAAACCGTTACAAAAATAAATAGACAAAAAACTGTTACACAAAAGTTTTTTGCGCAAAAATTTCTGGCACAAAAATTGTTGTTGCAAAAATAAATCCTCAAAAGTTTTTGTGGATTTATTTTTGCAACATCATTTTTTCGCATCAAAATTTTTTGCATTACAATTGTTTGTGTCACAAATATTTGTACATTTGTTTTTGATAGCAAAGAAACAACACACGCCGAAATAATGTGCAAAATTTTGTGACGCAAAAAATGTTGATGCAAAATTTCTTGTCGCAAAAAAAAAACGTGTGCAAAAATGAATCATCAAAAATATTTGACTGTTTAGTTTGTGTCCAAAATCATCAAGGGTTGAAATTATGCGGGCGGGATGGTACCAGCAAGGTATAAAACTGGAACATCAGGACAAAAGCTTCAAGCTGTATGGCAGCTATAGGTAAGGTGCTAGCCTGCTTATGAGACCTCTCTTTGGGCTAGGAAATGATGGATCATTCACCCGTACCTTCCCACCCGCATAATTTCAACCCTTGATGATTATGGACACGAACTAAACAGTCAAATATTTTTGACGATTTATTTTTGCACGCGTTTTTTTTGCGTCAAGAAATTTTGCATCAACATTTTTTGCGTCACAAAATTTTGCACATTTATTTCGGCGTGTGTTGTTTCTCTGCTATCAAAAATAAATGTACAAATATTTGTGACACAAACAATTGTCATGCAAAAAAATTTGATGCAAAAAAATGATGTTGTTTTAATTTAATTTTAGGACTGCGGTTGCAAATATACGAGCTTTTATGATTTTGTTTAATTAAGTTTTAGTCAGTTTTATTGATACGCAATTCTTGAAGAAAATAAAGGTGATCATGCTTCGATCTTTGAATTAGAGGCATTAAGTTTAGTTGAAAGCAGTCTTCAAAAATAATTTTATTGAAAATCTACATAAAATGACGTCGTGAAGATGTTTTGATGACGTAATCAATTCTAGTAAAGCAATTTATCATCTGACTCAATTTATGTAATCATAAAACCAACTTATGAGTCAATTTAAGCCTCAAAAACTTTTTCCACAAAATCGAAAAAACAATGACGTCGTCATCTTTTTCGGTCTCGATCTTTGCCGATCTCGGTCTTGAAGGCAAAATCAAGACCGAGATCAATCTCGGTCTTGATCTCGGTAAAATTTTGCGGTCTCGGTCTTGGACGAGTCGGTCTCAACTACAGCCCTTATCACTTTAACAAGGACTGCAAGCAAACAAAATCAATGCGGGTATTTAAAGTAAGGGCAATCGTATTGAATTAGATTAGTGCTCATTTCATTCTTCTTGATCCCACCGCTCCAGAAATATTTTGCTTCAAACACGACGTAGAGGCCTCTCTGATTTTAGTCTTTTTCGACCACCTTGACGTTGATAAGATTGGCGGCGCCATTCCAGTTCTATTGTACCCTCTAAGGCAGTGGTTCTCAACCTTTTTTGGCTATTGGCACCCTGTAACCAGGAAAAGAGTTTTGCGGCACCCGATTGAACCTAAGAGCTTCCGATTCTAATAAAATCAATTTTAAAAGTAAAGTTGGGATCAAAACACTACAATGAAAAACAGTTTTGATTAATAATAGCTAAACAGAACACTAAAAATGTCATAAAAATGATTTAATCTATTTTAAAAGCCAGTGCGAAATTTGTGCTTGATTTTTAGCGCAAATTCTCTCAATGTCGGGGCGCACATTCGATAATGCTACTTGCATTTCTTCCTCCACAACAAGTAGCCTTTCTCTTTTTGTTGTTTTTAGGTTTGCTAAAACGGAAAATGCGGTTTCGTATAGGTACGTTGTGGAAAATTGAAGTAAAATAACCAATGTCGTTTCTCCAATGTTAGGGTATTCATTTTGAATTTTAATCCAAAATTCATCCAAAGGCATTTTCCTGTGCAACAGCTTAATGTTACCGTCGTTACGTATGTCAATAAGTTCTTCTTTTAGATTCATTTATAGTTTTCAATGGACACTGTTGGAAAATATTTCTCAATTTTGTCTTGCAAAGACTTGAGATGTTTAATAACCGATGAAACCATTTCTTTCTTATTCATTTTCGAAAAATGAAAAAAACATGTCAGAGTTTCCTTCCTGTATTCGTAATGACCACACTTTTAATTTTTCTTGTAGAGCTCTCATTTTGTCTGCTAAAGATAACAGATTTTCATTCTTGCCTTGCACATTGGAATTTGTCTTATCTAAATGGTCAAAGAGGTCTATTAAATTCCAAATATGCTAATTTGGACTTCCAGCTGTCATCGCAGAGCAAATCATAAAATTCTCCTTGTCTTTCAAAACTAAAAAAGCTAACATCTCCTCTTTCAGCTCACATGCTCCAGACAATGCTTTTCCACGTGAAAGCCATTGTGCCTCGGTGAGCCACCGAAGATTTTCATAATTTGCTTCCATTTCTTTGCAGAGCTTTGTAAATAATGGTGATTTAAGTGGTCTGGCCTTGATGTAGTGTACCATTTCTATAACTTCTTTTAACATTTGTGTTAAGTTCGAGTTCAATGTTTTTCCAATAAGCACTTCACGATAAAGAAAACAGTGGATTGTTATGATTTCACTATTAACTTTTTTACAAGTGACGCAAATCCTTTAATTGACCCAATCATAGATGGAGCTCCATCTGTACACAGTCCTACACATTCTTTCCATGTTAATTAAACAATGTGCAATAGCTCGCGGCACCCCAGCTAATCGCAAATGGCACCCTAGGGTGACGCGGCGCCACGGTTGAGAACCTCTGCTATAAGGCAACACCGCTATCATTGGCTACTGCAGTGCGCCGATTTGGTGCTCAATGTAGCAGCTTAACTTCGGCGTTGTCTTAGAATAGAACTGGAATGGCATCGCCAACCTTATCAAAGTCACGAACCCCAATAAAAATTAAATCAGAGCGATCCCAACGTCGTGTTTGAAATGAAATATCTCTGGAACACCAAGGTCGAGAAAAATGTACTCAACGCTAATCTAATTCATTGCGATTGCCCTAACTTTAGATATCTCCATTGATTTTTCCTGCATGCAGTTTTCGTTTAAACTGTACGCTTGATGATTGACAGGCATTCTGCAAAAAGAGCCAAGAAGACCAGACATTTTTTATTTTTACTTTTTTTTTCAGGAAGATGCAGGCTTGTCCATGGGACATATTTTTCTGTCCAATCCCATCTCATTCTATGGGATTCCCATCAAAACACAATTTAATAAAAGTTAATGAACTTATGAAAATTTAAGTATAATTACACGTACAAAGGTAGATGCATAACGACAGAATTTATTGAGTTTTTTTACTTTGAAGTTCCGAAGAGTTCATAATTCATTATCATTCTGGCATTCATTATCATTCATGGGAAATGCAATGCGAGCTGTCCCATCCCATGGGACATTTCCCATAGGATTTCCATGGAAATCCCATTCCCATGGACAAGCCAAGGAAGATGCATTAAATTATTAAAATAACGTAACACCCAAACGGTCACAATGGACCACATTCTGTCTCGATACACGCACTATTAAGGCTCTGAGCCAAGCGCTTAGCTAGAAATCTGCAAAAGGGGGCTGTTTTAGGGCTCTGGGGACAAACCCTTGGGTTCAAAAATTTTATAATTTTTTTGCAAAAATAATAATTTAAGTCTATTTTGATAAAAATTACTACTTTTGAAACGTGGCATAGAAATTAGTTGTGCAAAAACATGATTAAACTGGTTGCATAAATGGGCTATGCGAGAATAAGTGGCTAATCGTTAAATTTCAGTCCTCTTATGTACAAGCTGGTAAATCATAAAATTCTATAGTTCAATAACACTCACAAGAAGTAATTCAATTAGTCTACTGTATTTTTTATAAAGATAATTGGGAGAGGGGCAAAATGGTACAAGATTTGAAAGAAGTGATTGATAATTAATTAATTTTGAAAAGCCTATCCCCCTATTCCTGAGCTTGTATATATTTTTTGGTAAAACCTATGTTCAACATTTTTCAACTAGCGATCAAATTTGATTGCTTATTTTTGGCCATTTTTCAAACCCTTTACTGATTTGTGAGTTGTATTTTTTAGTTAGCCCCATTTCACCAAATAAATGGTTCCAAAGATACTTTAGATCATTTTTTAGTCTAATCCAGAGCACAATACAGTCTCAGAAGTGCTAAAAATGTGGTGTATTTTTTTTTTTATTCTGCATTTTGGTCGACAAGCTAATTGGGAGAGGGAGCTATAGCCCCCCTGGTTACGCTACTGCTCTGAGGGATGCAGCAGAGGAAGCCCTGACCTGGTTCGTCTTTGGCGTGACAAAATGATTAACTTATAATGATCGCTGACACATGGAACCATTGATCGTGCCTCTCAACTTAATCAATCTTAAACGTGGATACTTTTCTCGTGCACATTCTTCACGAGTTTGTACTTTTTGGGTGCATGGTTTTGATTCATGCTTGATTCTTTTCCGTTTTTTTTTATCCAGTGACATTCGGTTGTACCGTACTTTTGTACATTGCAAAAAGTTTCATGGCTCCAACCAATCCAATTTTGTTTAGGTCAGTGAGTCGAATGGTAACGCACTTGTCTCTGGAGCGGGAGGTCTGAGGTTCAAATCTTGGACCAGTCAAATCGGACACAGAGTTGAGAGCGGTTCGCCACCGCTGCAACATTTCTTCAAAAGGAGCTGTGTTGCCCAAGCGCAATGACGCAGAAACGTGCCCCGCACACTCGTTACACGTTTCGGCATAGTACAGCGATTATAATACAAGATTTGATTTGATCGAATTTTAAACAAAAAAACTTTCAACACACCTTGTTTTCTGCACTGTTATAAGCGCACCAAAAATACAAAAATAAGCTTTCGGTGCCAGTTAGAAAAAGGTTCCATGGCCATAAAAATTTAAAAACTTTATAATTTTGTTACGAATACAATCGTACACCAATATCTATACCGGTACCTTTCTTCCGACAATTTTTATTGACTTTCGGTTTCGATGAGAGTTTCGTTTGAAGGCTGAAAGAATTTGGCTTGCGCTTGGAATATTTCCTCGACTTTTAGCTACAAATTTTAAGAAACAAAGATCAGCACATTTAATTCCAAAAATATACTACAAGACTTTGGCAAAACAAAAAAAAACATGCAAAAAAAACGTTGCCAAGAAAAATGTTGGTTAATTATTCAATCTATTTAGTATGAGACGTTTTAAATTTACGTTTTGTCATTTATTGGAATGAAAAGTCTCACACATTGTTTTGGGTCCGCTGTTTTTGTTTTTCTGCTTTCAAAACGCCACTTCTACGAAACAAATCATGTGAGATTTCTTTTGAAAAATTGAACCGTGAATTGCATTCAAAACTTGCAGAAGCAACTCGCGAGTCGGCAAGAGGAAGAGTTGGTGTTTTGTCATTCTACGAGCCGCAGCTTTGTGAGTGCGTCGTAAAAGGGAAATTCCAAAAGAAAAAAATATGAAACGTACAATGATCATTTTATCGATCAAAATTAAAAAGCTACACTCGCTCACTTCAGTTTTAAATCCAGGTCAAAAGAAGAATCATGATGTTGGCATCGTAATTGTTAAGACAGCAAAAAATTAACGACAACGCAATTCTTACAAAGCAATGCCTTTTTCCAGGGCTAACACTAACAATGTAACGCAACATGTATTTTTTGATACCTTACCTATATCCGTGCTGAACATCACGAACATTAGGATAACGAAGAAGAATGCAAGCCTCATTTCAAAGTTCAGTTTCAGAATACAGTGTTTTTTTCTGGAAAATAGAAAGTACATTATCAACACGAAGTTGATATCGTAGCCAACGAATAGTACTTTTCGCAATCGTGACAATCTTTAAGTTACGAAAACCATCGGAACCAAAATTACGGTATGCAAAGGACCATCGCTCTTTCATACTTTTATTGTGCAGTTCAAATTGTGGTGATTTCGCCAGTGTTGATCTATAGGCAATGCAGCAGTCTAACAGAATCAGCCAATAGCAGCTACCACAAAAACAATCCATTGTTTTTGCTTTTTATTTTCCACAGTTGGCGGCAACATTCTTTTACGCTCTCAATCACTAAGCGTTGAAGCTTTAATTAATTGATTTACACATTTTTGTTGTCTTACGATTTATGCGCAATTTTAAGAAAACAAAGATTGTACAGCTTACGAAAAGTTGACTCAACAGCTAACACTAACTGTATACAGTACATACATCATAATTATACGATGGGGCTGATCTTCCAAACAGCATCAAAGTTAACACATGCTCAAGACATACTATTATGCAACGTTTTGTGTCTCAGAGTCTGGTATCAATTAGAGGGTAGATTTTGGTTGCCGTTATACAGTAGATATGGGCTTGGTTAAAACTTATGTTTTCTACGATTACATTCGCATCTCATTAACAACGTGACCGAGTCGATTTTGGTAAATGCCACTTTTTTTCTTGTCTCAAAGAATAAATAGGCTTGACCTTCAATATACTGTATTTGTGAGTTAATTACTAAACTCTCATTTAAACAAAAAAGAAAATGTTTGTCAAAATTGATTTGATCTTGTGATCAAAATGAGGTACGGTTAAAATTGTCAATAATAAAAATAAATTTGAAATTAATTTCAACCGGTGGACCGCTCGTTTTCTCAACCCCTTAAATTCCTTCTGTAATTATAGTTAAAAACACTATGCTAACGTGATGGTTACTCTTTTGGTAAAATACGAAAACTTTTTAATAGTTATTATCTCACAATACCATTTTCGTTGTTTTTCTCATCAATAAACCTTTTCATGTCAGTCTAAATATCAACAATGAAATACAATCTTTTTTTTATATACGACCCTATGAATTTAAGTCGAGGGTGGTGGTTTTCAAATGTTCACAAATTTTAACTTCATTTGTCCTTAAATTTTATTGGAGTAACTCAAGCTCATTTTTGCTTGATCAAACATTGCTTTTTGTTATTCAAATCAAAATCAAATCTTTCATTATACTCGCTGTAATACGCCGAAGCGTGTAACGAGTTGGCGAGGCCCATCTCGGCGTCATTGTGCCTTCGGGCAACACTACTTCTATTGAAGAAATATCGCAGCGGTGGCGAGCCGTTGGCAACACTGTAGTCACCATTTTGTTACGATAAGATACTGTAAAATAGTTGTTGTTGTTGTTTGGTTTTTTAATTTGGCTCTTGTTTTTATTGAATTGTTCTTATAAAAATAGTGCATAATAATAAATCAGTTATGAGACTAAAGAAACAATGAGTAGGCTAAGTTATTCTTTTCAATGAAATATAAAGAATTGCTCTCTTCTCTTAAATGACACTAAACAAAAAATTGATTGCTCTAGAATTGTTATATAGTATAGTGTTTTTTAAATGTTGACGTCAATTCAAATATTCTCAAAACTGATCGAGATCAAAATTTCAAATAGGCTACAACTTTTGCAATATGGTGAATTCGCCGTGACTGGCAAGCCGTGCTGATAATTAATAATTTTTGCTTTAAAATAATTTACATTGACAAATGATTGGGTTTTAATACAAAACGGATTGCGGTTTTTGCGCAGAAAACCGCTTTCCGTTGACAGCAATTCGCGCGGTAAATCGCCTGCTGTTCCGTTTTCGTATAGTTCGAGTTCGGGGTTCGCGCTCTGTATAAACGGGCCTTTAAAGGTAAAAAACAGGCCATACCCTAATGACATTGCAGAGACAGTAACTTGAGACATTGATTTTCTAAGCAGCATTGTATGGTAGAAAAACTAGTAATTTGTTGACAGAAGCTTAATGCATGCTGCGTGAATTTTCTTTAAAACTAAATGGGTTGAAAGTTCATGCCCTATACAATTTCCGAACTCTGCTGGGTACCCTTTGTGAGTAAATGTGGTAGTAACTATTCAACTTTTGAATGATAACTTGATAAGCGTTAGCAGCTTGGCATGACTAATTTCTGGGTGGCTGCTTGACTCGATGACCGAGAGGTCCTTTGCAGCTTACTGTTCTACTTAATTGTAATTATGTGTGTCCATGAGATTTTGTTTATTGTTTTGAATGAAACGAAATAAAACATATATATATATTAGGCGAGGTTACAACCTGTGGCTCCGGAGCATAGGCGTAGCCAGGGGGGCCGAGCCCCCCCAATCGAAATGCCACCAATGATAAAAATGTGACAAAAAAAAACTTGTCTCTTCAGTTTCAGTTTCTTTTAGCTTCTTCGCGTTGAACAGTACACGCGTACAATAGCAATCAACAACAATATTGACAACCAGGGAGCCGGGCACCCCTCAATTCAATTTTTGCCAATCAATTTAGAGGTATTATCTGGGTGAAATTAAGGGTTTTTGTCTTAAAAGTTGCTACCTCCGGCCCTCGTGACCTGGTCTAACCTTTTTATAAACGCAATGCATTAATCAGGGCCGGATTTAGCGTATGGCACAGCGCCAAAGGGCCCAGCGCTCAGATAGTAAGACTTTCTTTGGTCTTCACCTATTTTTGGCTGGAAGATTTTGCGATAATCCCTAATGTACCAGGGGCACCGCGCAAAGTAAATCCGGCCCCTCAAAAAACATGGTTAGTATGTGTAACCATCTATTGTACCATTTTTCAATATTAATTCACTTCCACCTCGCCAGTTTTTCCGCGAAAAAATACTTTTGAAAAATAAATTAGGTAGGGGAAATGCTCAATGCTCATTGAAAAAATTATTGAATTTGATTTGAGGGGGCTGGGACCTTTAACCATACATGTACTCCTATAACTGGTTAATTTCATGACAAAGCAAAAATCTTTAAGGAAAATCTTTACGTGGATTATTGTTTGCAGGATCCAGTGCACCATACTTTCCTTTGCTGGGCCAAATCACTACCAAATTTAACACCAAAATACAAGATTTTAAACGTGTTTTGGACTTAAATCGCAAGTAAACAGAGAATTGAACAATTTAATATTTTCCAATTGGCTTTCAAATGTTAAAAATCTAGTTCTTTCAAATGACTCTGACCACGTGCAAAATGTGATCCAAATAAGCAATAAAAGAGATTTTTTTTCAAAAAATTACCAAATATTACAAAAAATCACCTAGCGGCTGAGGGCTTCGTCCCCAGACCCCCATAGCCTCCGTCTGCTTGGGGTCCGCCCCTACATCCCAGTCTGTGGTGTGTTTGAGTTACACTAGTTTACTCAGCATGTCTCCCAAGTTACACGTTTGCACTTTTCAACTAATATTTTAAGCCTTTTTCCTTTCGCAAAATGCTGCTGTACTGCCAAACACACAGGCCATAGCTTCTGGTCTTCCATTCTACGACATTTTTGCCCCATAAAAAGTTCCTCTTTTGAAAATTTTTGATGACGTCATTACATGTGATTTGGCCCCCTCCTAATCAAAAATCCTGGCTAGGCCTATGCTCCGGAGCCGCATGCGACACTTTAATTCTTATGTTGAACTCTTTGAGGCTATTAGAAAGTGAAGGATCATTTTCCCATACGGGTGAAACTATTAAAATTTAAATGCTGCTGCTGTAGCGAGCGCTAGATGAAGTTTGTGATTTATTTATTAAGCTCAGAAGCGCAACCAAAAGGAGGCTCAAAAGACTTCGAACCCCTTTTGCTAAGTCACTTAGAACATTTTCCCGAAAATAAAAGCCTTTCAAAATGGTTCGGACTTGACCAGTAAATAAGGGGAGACTAAACGGGCTGAGCAATAATTGCTCAGCAATAATTATTTATTCTTGCTCAGCAATAATTATTTATTCTTTGAAACGACTTCTCAATTTTAGTAATTTAGTTCTTTCAATGGCTCTACAATTGTGCGAAACGTGATCTAAACTGCTCTTAACGGTCATGTTTCGCTGAAAAATGTAAAAAATCGCCCAGCTGCTCTCCCCCACAAACCCTCCTTTATGATATGCTTAAGTTGCACTGATTTGCTCAGCACGCCGTCTAAAGGAGACATTTTTCGAACAAAAATATTTAAACTTTTGGTACAATCCTCATCTCTTTAGCAAAATCCTAGTTGCGAGCTGGATTCTGTTGTTTTAAGTCCTGTTTTGCGTTGAAAATGTAGCCCGTTAAAAGGCCGATCTTGCTCGAGTCATAATCGGAGTAAAACTGAATTCCTCCCAAAACCGAAGCAATTGATTTTCAAAACATGGAATGCTTTTCCCGAATTCTTACGATAACATGAAGAAGTATGCATTTGGAACCCTATTAATCTTTGAATCCACATACGTATGTGACCAACTGCTTCCAAACATGAACCAAACATGAACATCAAAAACAGATATCGCACGCGTCTCATAAATAACAGCTTATGCAATCATGTGTGAAGATGAAGATAACATCCTTCTAACAGCCCTCATGTGCAAATGCTTTGCAATGAGAACTGAGATGCAAGAGCAAAAATCAAATTACTAAAGTCTGATTGCATTAACTGCTTTTATAAATGCGACACATGACAATGTTGTTTTTCTTATATTGTGAAAATAGTTTTGCGGCTCCCAGGGAATTTTATATTATCGAAAATCGGTTTATGTGGCTCCGTAAGTGCAAAAGATTGCCGAACATTTTCCAAAACAGGTTTACATAACACGAACTTTCGACCTTATACGGGTATGCTGGCTGCAGCAGGAAATACTCCAGCCATTTCCCGCATAGCCTATTAATGCAATCAGTTTAATTATGTTTTTGCTCTGCTAATTTTATACTACTTTTGAAAAGTAGTTTTCAAAAACAGGCCTAAAATTAATTCATTTTTGCACAAAAAAAATTACAAAATTTTCAAGCACTTGGGACTCCACTCCCAGATCTCCGTGTCTCCGGCAATCGGGGGAAAATTCGTCCCAATAAACTCCTACGTTAAGCCTACAATAAACAGGAACGTGCGGTCAGGGGAGGCAGGTGAGGCGGTGCCTCACCTGTAGAATTGTGCAAAGGAAAACGAAAATAAAGTATATGTTTAAAATAAAATGGTTTCACACAAATCAAAATATTTATCAAAAACTTTATTAATTTTTGTCATATTAACTTTTTTGTGTATTTTATTCACTGCTTTTATGTTATGTCTTTCGCATTCAAACGCCCAAACTATTCGGTGTAATATTGCTATCACTACGGCGTGCCATTGAGCATCGCTTCAAATATGCGAAGTGAGGCATTCTCACTTGTGCCTCACTTCAGGTTCAGGTAAACAAATTTTAATGAACAAACTAAAAGTATGCTTCTTTTTCTTAGACAAATCGTGGACAACGCATAATGCTTTTAAATCTGATTTTGCGGCGCGCCTCACCTGTGACGTCATAGAATGAGAAAAAGTTTAAGCAGTTTTTTTTGTAGTCTTTCGTTCATTGCGAAATTGAACAAATTATTTTTCTCAGAAAATGAAAACAATTTAAAACAAGAAAATGAACTAAAACGGAAGAAAATTTAGTCTCAAAGCTGAGAGACTTTCTAAACTAAGTTTTTAATCTAAACTTGAAGTTATAGCTAAAAGAAAACCGATTTAAAAGATTTGCTCGAGACATCATTACGAAAGAACCCCTCAATTCTGAAAGAGTAGAACCGTACTCAAGAAAAGAGTGGTTGCGCTATAAAAATCTTCATTTTTGCTTTTATGTTTAAGCAAGTAATAATGTTGGGACTGAAACCGTTTTTTTTTGACTTGAGAATTTGCCAAGAAGGCTTAGCAAGCACGAAAACTTCAATAATGTCCACATTCAAAGCCAAATAATAGGCTAGGCTACCTTGATAAATTTTCGAAACTTCAAGAATTGATTTGGCTTTAAGCGAACAGCAAAAATTAAACGAATAATTAATTATCGAAAATTTGGTTTTCCTTTAATGCAGGGCTACCCAACTTTTTTACTAGTACAGGCCACATTCACGGGCGAAAAGTTATTGCGGGCTACATGCATTTTTACCAAGATTAAACTCCAAATAATTGCAAGTTTTTTGTACTGAAATCTGTGCTCACTTTGGCCAGTATTTCGGGTATCTGTCCCAAAAACTAGGTGAAAACCAAAAAAAAAAGGTCTTCGCCGCAAATCGGTGCTGCTTTCGGTCAGTATTACGGGAATCTGTCCCAAAAAGTAGGTGAAAACCCAAAAAAAAGGTCTTCATCGCAAATCAGAACTGATTTCGGGAGAACCAAACAGAAGAAGGTTTTGGTTTGCACCTTTTTATTTCCCAGAAAATGCTAAGTAAGCCTATCCATGAGGAAATCAACTGCGCAAAAAGACCTTGTGGGCCACAAAAAACATCTTCGCGGGCCAAGTGTGGCCCCCACGGGCCACGGGTTGGGCAGCCCTGGTTCAATGGTAATGAAAACAATTATTTACTTGTCATTTATTGTCTGAACTAATTTTTTTGCAAACATGTGTGTGAAAAAAAATTGTGCCTCACCAACCAAAAGCGCCACCGCACGTCACTGACAATAAACTATAATAAACTCCAACGTTAAGCCTATACAGTAATCTCCCAATATTATATCTAACTTAAGTTGCAACCAAGAACACCCTTTTTACACAAATCCTTCTCGGTCACCTCTCTTTGTTACCGAAAAAAAAGGAAAGTTTAAACCTTAATTTGAAATCGGATTGTAACGCACAACACAGAGCATAAATTAGTTTATGATCCTCCTAAACTGTAAGCCTGCCTATTAGTCAGATACTGTAACTATTATAGGTAAACTAAATTAAGCAAAACTACACAAACCTAATAATTTAATAACGCTACATCATTTCGAACTTTTGCGGCGTAAAAAAGTAAAAAATCATAGAACTTTTTATATTCATAAGCCGCGCTTTAGTTATTTGTTGCTTAAAAATACCACATTATGCTAGGTCGTATAGTTGTCTACTAATGAAGCAGAGATAAGAAATAATCTAAAGCAGGCTTAGATCGGCCTAAGTACACTAGCGGGACAGTTGTACCCGTAAGTGTACTTCATACTAACTAGCTTATCCTTTGTTAATGAAGTCCTAGACTGACAAGGTCCATGAAACGATGGCAAAGCGGTATACAGGCCCATCGAATTTATGGCAAAAATAAGCAGAGGGAAAAAGAAAAAAATTATTTACACCAATTTTCAACTTGAATATTTAAAGGAATCACTTGTGTACGCATACGAGTTTCCACTAAGTGCATCAAACCGTACTTATTGCATTAATTTTCCTAAATTTCCTCCTCTTTCTTAGCAATCTTCATTTTACTGAAATGCCTTTACGTAGGGCTACCATACGTCCTCTTATAAGAGGATTTGTCCTCTTTTTCGGTTTAAAATGAATTGTCCTACGAGGACACCCAAAAAATAGCCAAACATCCTCTTTTTCAATGCTCAGAGTTTAAAGGCGGGATGGAAGACCAAACCAACGAAGACGATATCCTTTCGTTGGGCGGAAAAAACGTTTGGATTTCCGATTTTGGCCGAAAAATCAGTCTCAATTTCGGTGAAGACCTTTTTTTTTTTTTGGAGACCACCTATTTTTGGGCGGAAAAAATGTTTAGATTTCCGATTTTGGCCGAAAAATCAGTCTCAATTTCGGTGAAGACCTTGTTTTTTTCAGGAACTTTTTTTAGAGCTTCTTTTTTAGGAACTGTCCTCTTTTTGGTCAATGAAAATATGGTACCCCTACCTTTACGACTTAATGCATATTTGAAGAAATGTCGCAACAAAAGTGATTTTGGGCAAAAATGATATCAGTTTTGAAAAGGTCTGAATCATAAAAGGCTTAAGTCATAATGATTACGTGATAAAACGTCTTTATGACGCCTTTAAAGAGATTGAATCGTTTAGGTCAGAGTTGTAATAAGTTGGGCTGGGGTACGTACACTGTTCAAGCTGCAAAGAAAATACAATATTTCAAAGATGGAAAACTTTAATTAAATTTAAAACTGATGTGATTAAAGACAATAAAGCCTAATATTTAACATAGCAAAATTTTTAACGGTTCGGAATCAGCTACGTCCATCTTCAGTAAAAATGAAAATCTTAGTCGACTTTTGACTGATGATAGGCGTTACATGAGTCCGAAACCATTAAAAAAAATTTAATATACTTCTTTACTGTTTTTAGTCAAATTAAATGAAACTACGGTGTAATCAGTACTAAGATCAGAGGCGAAACCAGGGTGCTAAAGGGGCTTCAGCCCTTCTTCCCAAATCACTTAGAAAATTTAATCCTAAAATAGAAGCTTTCAAACATGTTTTTGACTTGACTTGAACATAAAAAGGGGCTGAAGGGGCTGGGCAATTTAATTTTTCAACTGGCTTCTAATCTTAGCAATTTAATTCTTTCGAAAAGCGCCAAAAACGCACGAAATTTGATCCGAATAGCGTTAAAATGGCATTTTCTACCAAAAATTTCCAAAAATTGCCCAGCGGCTGGGAACTTTGCTCCCAGATCCCCGCCTGTGACATGCCTGATTTATACCAAGTTGCTTAGCACGCTACTTAATTCAAATATTTTTAAAACAAAAAAATTTAAACTTTTGATTTAAACCCCCTTCTTCCCTTATCCAAATTCTGGTTTCGCGCCTGACCAAAACTTCTTAATTATCCAAGCAGATGATTGTGCTTTATATCAAAATCTATCACTTTCTTTTGCAACTTTCAAAGCGGATTCTTTTCACGAAATCTCATTTTATTTTCTAGCATCTGTAACTGCTCCAAAAACGGTTGAAACAAATTTGAACCGTCTCAGAAATGCAAAGGGCAGAAACTGAGGGTGTTCAACTGTGGTAACAGCAGTGAGATTAGTCTGCTACTACAACCACTATCGCAGGGTGTTTAATCAAGCGAATTAGTCGCTCGTTACTCGAATAAGCCCAGAAAAATTTGCGAAAACTTTCAAAAATGGGAATTCTTCTACAGCATTTTATCACCATCTAGCGATCAAAAGTTTCTCAAAGGTGGGGCAAAAATGATTGACTTGAACTACATTTGTTGGCCGTAAAAGTGAAATGGTTGTCAAAATTTTTAAATGAAAATTACAATCCTAGTTGGAAAATTATTAAAAATTTGTGTCTTAATAATTCATAATTCATTGTTTTAAACAATTTTACGCCCAAATTGTGAATTAACTAATAGGGTTATTTGAAAGTTGGCTAATTTAAGTATTTCCAACTCCATGTCAACAACAACAGAGGGCATTTTATTTGACCGTAATGGTGTCAGTTCCATTTTACTCTTCCATTTTACTCCAAAACTTACTCTTTTTGGCCAAAAAATGAGTTGAAATACCAAAATAAACCTCTATTTCATGCAGAATTTTTTGAAGCTGATCTTTACAATTTTGCTCAGTTACTATAAATTCTGACGGTGACCTCTTATTATCAATATTATCATACATCGCGGCAGCATTTGGCTTAGCACCTAATAATTATAGTTTCATAAAGTATATCAAACTGAGTGTATAGAGATTCCTATGAACAGGATTACTTATAAAATTGCATCTTAATCCCACGGAAAACGTTATTTCAAAAATAAATTATATGAAAACGTTATATCAAAAACAATTTTGGAATACCTTAACATTTTAGGAATTTCGAATAAAGGGGCAAACCAGTTTTTAAGAACTAAAACAAAAGTTTTACCCGTAAAAAAGCAAAATAAATTGTGCGATAATTTACAGTTATCACCTGGTGCTATTAATGGGAAAAAAGTGCATGAAAATAATTATTTTTCCACAATTGAATTCAAAGTATGTTTTTTTTAAAGTTAGACTAAACATGCAGTCAATAGTAGCAAATATTGAACTTAGTGGTTTTAAATTTACTATAGCAACAAATATGTATTTTGATTAAATGACAAAATATAAGATTTATTTGATGTTTTATTTTCGAAAATGGGCCTATTTCAATTGAAGTTTTTTATACTGTGATTAATGTTGTTTTGTGAAGCATGACGTAATTTTGAAATCATCTTTATTTTTTATCCAGTGTTGTTTTTTTTTTCTTTACGTTAAAAAGAACAATAAAGCATTTGCTTGGTAATCATCATCGAAGGTAATTTCTACCAATTTATAGGCCACTAATAGAAGTTGGTTTTGTATCAAAACTCAGAATCGCGTGTTTATCTGAAAAAAGAAGGCCAAAAAGGAACAACAATTTTATCCACACTATCGAAAAATGAGGCGGTAGTTAATAGTCCTAAACGTCCATATTTTATCAACTTTTGAAAGTTGTATGTCTGACCCCTTCATGTTGTGTCATTCCATGAAAAAACAACTCGTATAAAATTTGAAAAATTTTTACTTACGGGGGAGCCCCAGGCCCCTCAAAAATCAGAAATTTTGTCAAATTTTGGTATTTTTGAAAATGTTTTTTGAACAGGACGAACATAAATTCAAAAAAAACATGACAATTTTTAAAATGCAGGTATTTATACGCACTAGTACAATTCATAATCGCAGGGAATCGAACAGTTACCCTTACTAGATTGGTTTCGATTTCCTATCGCTATGTCATCCTAAATACTGTATATTGTTTGATCGAAAACTGTGATAATTGATGATTGGAATGATGTGTCATCTCATACCTAGTTTGTCAAAATTTGACCCTTATATGTGTTGTAAATCCAAAATTGTAGTCACTTTTGATTTCACCACTATGTAGCGCTATAGTTTAAAGCATGATTATTCGTAATAAATTGAAGTAAGTTATGGCAATGTTCGACAAGACTAAACTTTGGCTGTAAAATCAACTGACTATATAACCACGGCTATAACTTGTATTTTTGAAACGTCAAAAACATTAATAAAATTTAAATTGTCTTTCCTTTCACCTTTTATTTGAAACTTTGAAGACTACAGTAGATGAAACTATTTTTAAATTTGACTAAACAATTGTTGTGAAAGACGTTTGTTTGCCTTAGTGTTGAAGTCAGCAAGAGTATTACAATCGCAGTGCTTATTGCATGTTACACAACCAGCAAAATCATACTATCTAAAATAGTAAATTATGCACGTACCTTGAAGATGTATAGTGTTGCTCCAGCTATGATTTTTTTACTGAAACTCTAAAAACTGCAACAAGATTTTGCTTTGGTAAAAACCGGATACCTTTTGAAGGAGAAAACAAGTTACACAGCAATAAAGGTCAGCCTTTCTGGGAAGACAATGTTGAGTTCACGCTTAAACTATTGATGATACGGTAGGTTCTTAGCTGGCTACAGTTTTCAGATGCATCTGTGATCTACCGACTAAATTCAAGTCATTTACTATGAAAGCTGAATATTGAAAATCGTATTCAATGCCAAGCTCAAAGCTGAGTCGAGCCAAACTGAGAAAAGCTCAAAGAATATTCACAGCCTTTTTGTTTGACATTCAGCACCAGAAGCCAGATAGGTAATTATAATTGTAAATTACTGAACCGTAAAATGACGACCGAATGAAAAGTGTCAACTCTTCGTGATGGCTACAAGATCCCACAATACTGTCTTCTAGCCAAAAAATATTAAAAAAAATATATATATATAGTAACCAATCTAAATGAATGTAGAAATAGTTGTTCTGTGAAAAATTGTTAGTTTCACCAAAAATATTAGCGAATTAGTGAAATAATAAGTGCAAAAGGTTTGAAATCTCTGTAAAAAACGATAAAAAGGTATATAGCTACAACATAAAAATAACATTATATAGAAGTTGAATGTCCTTCCGCAATTCAATACTATTGTGCTGGATTAAGAAACAACAAAATATTATTAATATCTATGCTAAACTCTAGCGCCACATAATGGTCGAAATCAAAAGTGACCGCAGTTTTGCATTTACAACTCACGTAAGTGTCAATTTTTGACAAAATAAATGTATAAGCTGAGGAATATATTAGCTGAGGAATAGGGGAAAGGGGGCTATTCAGAATTTGCTGATTTCCAATCCCTTCTCTCAAATCTCGCTCCGTTGCCCCCCACCCCCCAATTATTATCTTTCTCTCACAATGTAGACGAAGTAGAGTATACTTCTTAGGAGTTTTTTGAACTATAGGACTGTATAATTAACCAGCTTATAAGTTAGAAGACTGTAATTTGACCACTAGTCACCTTCTACATAGCCCAATTATGCAACCAGTTTAATCATGTTTCAAGCACTACTATTTTCCATGTCACGTTTTAAAAGCATTAATTGTTATCAAAATAGGCCTAAAATTACGTTACTTTTGCAAAAAAGTTACAAAAATTTTCAAGCGCTGCTGCCTTGTCTTCGGCGGTTAGGGCCAAATTCGCCTTCTGGCTATATGCCTGATAATAAGACTGCCACGAAAGATATCCTGTGCCCAATGCTTTCATAATTATTTTTATTCATATTATGTCTCACAGATTGAAACACTACAGTAACTTCCAATTACAGCAAAGTGTGAAAGTTATATCGAGATTGAATTGGAGTCACGTCGTTGATGTCGTTCATTGCAACAAAAGATATGGAACGTTTAGTCTAGCATTCAAAGTAGTAAATAATTCTGATTACTTCATACACTATATAGTGGCCATGGCTTTGAATATAAAGGAGTGGCTTTCAATCTTTTTCGTATCACGACTACTATTAGATTTTAGTAAATCTAAGAAACTTTTCCGAAAAATTATTTTAGACTTGGACTTAATAGCACACAGCGCCAAACGAAAAATCTGGTGAAGATTTTTATTTAACAACACAACGGAGCACCCCTTTTTTTGGTTATGTTTGCAAGTCATTCATCAGGCTGGGCCTTCACAAGCCTATAGTACTGCTTGGGTCCTATGGAAAATATGCGTAAAATGTCTTTTCCAAAGACGCTTTGCTAGTTTGAAAATCGAATCGGGGTCAGCTACATTTCGGTTACTATGCCGACGCTCTGACATTTGCGCTATCTCCACCGCCAAATGATGATGTAGTTGCAGCAAACGATGATGGCGTTTGAATCGTACGTCATTACGCTGATCATCTTTATATTGCTGAAGAGTGCGCAAAATAATATCTTTATACGTCCAGTGATAATGTTATGGTTTTTGTTTTTGTTCTTTTGACTAGAATTCATCAATCATTTGATTAATTTTTTCTATTTTTTTCATTGCGTTTCAGCAATAATTAGTTTCAAAACAAAACTCTTTAACAGCATAATTTGTAAATAATTTTTTATAATCTGTTTTGACTTTCGCATCGGGACATTTTGTATGCGGCAGTTATCTCTCTTCTGTCACATTATGGTAGTGCTTGCGGCAAATATGGGAATTCCCGCATTCTAGCTTGGATTCTCATACTAGGGCTTTCTAGTTTAACGCGAGGCGTAACCACATTGCGGTTTCGAGTTTCATCAGTGCGGTTTAGTGAAAAAAGAGGATTTAAAATGTGCGCGGGTATTTTCAAGCACTTTAAAAACCAAAATTGACGATATAATTTATATCGCTAAATTGGAAAATTATATTGTTAAATCGTCAAACACAGTGCATGAATTTGCACCTGTGATTTCTAGTTTTAAAAGAAAACGCTAAATACAACCCATTCAAAATTAAAGATTAAATGAATCTGCTTTCAAGTCTTTATCAAAGCCAACTTGTCACTATTTCTACACCATTAGCTTGTTTTGTAATGGTATAATTACTACTTTTTATACTTACGAAATGGCTCTAGCAAGCCGCAGTCTTTGAGACAAGCTGCCATTTGCCCTCAAACCCAATTGTCTACGACACACGGTGGATCGTTCAAACTAGATGTAATTTAAAGAACCTTGAGGTCTTTGAGTCAATCTGCCACCTACCCCCACTTGTCTACCACACCCGGTGGAGGCTTGACACTGTCCCTTTAAAGGCGGTGAATCATCCAGCCAATATCAGTGGTTTACAATAGCTAAAATTGAACTATTATTTTTGATTTTTTTGTTTTAATTTTGGGACTGCGGTTGTTAAGATATTCAACACATACAAAAAGATGTCCCCAACAAAAAGTTTTTGGAAACTCTGAGTTTTGTTCTTCCCGCCAAAACCACAGTAGGCCTATTAGTTTAGGGAACTATGATAGGCCTAATAGTTTAGAGATAGTTTATTTCTAAATAGTTTAGGCCTAATTAGGCTAAACTATTAGACCTAATAGTTAAGAGATAGTTAGGCCTAATAGTTTAATAAGATTACAGTAGGCCTAATAGTTTAGAGAACTGTGGTTTTGGCGGGAAGAACAAAACTCAGAGTTTCCAAAAACTTTTTTCGGGGGACATCTTTTTGTATTTGTTGAATATCTTTGCGAACGCAGCCCCAAAATCAAAACAAAAAATATCAAAAATTATAGTTCAATTTTAGCTATTGTAAACCACCGGAATTGGCTGGATGATTCACCGCCTTTAATTGCTGACCGTCAAGTAGGATAGTTGTAAATACCAGTTTTTATAGTCTTTGGTATGACCCGAGTCACCCGACCAGAAGTCGAACCCAAGTTTACCGTTTACCCTAGTTTACCTAGGGTAAACTAGGGTAAACGGTAAACTAGGGTTCGATTTTTGGTCGGGTAACTCGGTTCACACCAAAGTCTAACCCTAGTTTACCATTTCAGTGGCATACGCGCTATCCACTCGAAGACTGATATGATATAAGTTCTATTTAATGCTGAAGCAAAAAATTTAAATTAATTTTTGGTTGTGTTGCAGATGGCTGAAGCTTTTCTGTTTGAAATGGTCCAATGTAAAACTCTGTAGAGACTTTTTGAAAATCAACCATCACAACGTAGAAGTTCTTTTTTTTAGGTTATAATTGTGATTATTGATTAACCTGAATATTAGAGCGGTCCCTATTTCATCAACTTTTGAAAATTTTAAGTCCGACCCCTTCATGTTGTGTCATTTCATGAAAAAATAAATTGTATAAAATTTGTTTGAAAAATTTTTAAGTCTGAGGGGTACCCCAGGCCCCTCAAAAATTGGAAATTTTGTCAAATTTTGGTATTTTTGGTATCTATTGACCTTAATGTATTTTGATGATGACTTGAGTATATCTTATGTTAATGTATTTTTAGACCGCAAACTGTGAAAATTGATGTTTAAAATGATATGTCACCTCATATTTATTTTGTCAAAATTTGACACTCATGTGAGTCGTTGAGTCGTAAATGCAAAATTGTGGTCACTTTTGGTTTTTACTACTATGTGGCGCTATATTTTAATATAAATATTGGTCATATTTTGTTGTTTCTTAATCCAGAACAATGATATTAATTTCTGGAACGACATTTTCAACAACATGGGTGTTCCAAAACTTTTACATAATGTTATATTTATGTTGTAGCTATATACGTTTTCATCGTCATTTCCAGAGATTTCAAACCTTTTGCAACTAATTCCCTAATTCATTATTATTTGTGGTAAAACTAACAATTTTTCACAGAACAACTATTTCTACATTCATTTAGATTGGTTATTACATTTTTTTAAAAATTTTTTGACTAGAAGATAATATTGTAGGATCTAGTTGCCATCACGACGAGTTGACATTTTTTATTCGGTCATCATTTTTATATTAGTATTTACAATTCAAATGACCCATCTGGCTGCTAGAGCTGAATGGGAAACAAAAAGGCTGTGAATATCCTTTGAGCTTTTCTTAGTTTGTTTTGGCTCAAATTTGAGCTTGGCATTGAATTCGATTTTCTGTTTTCAGCTTTTATGGTAAATGACTTAAATTTAGTCAGTTGATCACCAATGCATATTAAAACTGCAGACAGCAAAGAACCTACCGTATCATCAATAGTTTAAGGGTAAACTCAACATTGTCTTCCCAGAAAGGCTGACCTTTATTGCTGTGTAACTTGTTTTCTCCTTCAAAAGGTATCCGGTTTTCTTCAAAGCAAAATTCTGTTGCAGTTTTTAGAGTTCCAATAAAAAAAAAGCTGGAGCAACTCTGTACATTTTCAAAGAAAGTGTATGATTTATTTTTTTTGATTGTTAGATTTTGCTGGTTGTGCAACATGCAATAGACACTGCAATTGTAATACTAGTGTAATACTGGTTCTAGTTAAAAGTTTTTGTGTCAGTTCCATCACCGTCAAATAAAGTGCTTTCTGCTGTTTTTAACATGAAGTCGGAGCAATGTAAATGAGCCAACTTTCGAATAACCCTACTAATTGATTTACAATTATAGAGCAAAATCGTTTAAAACAATGAATTATTAAGACACAAATTTTGAGTAATTTTTGAAATAGCATTGTAATTTTCATCCAAAACTTTACAAAACCATTTAACTTTTGCGGCCAACAAATGTACTTCAAGTCAATCATTTTTGTCCCATTTTAAAGAAAATTTAACCGCTAGATGGCGATAAAATGCTGTGTTTGAGAAGAATTCACATTTTTGAAAGTTCTTACCAACACCAAAATTTTTCTGGGCTTATTCGAGTAACGAGTGACTAATTCGCTTGATTAAACACCCTGCGATAGTGGTTGTAGTAGCAGACTAATCTCACTGTTGTTAACATAGTTGAGTACTCTCAGTTTCTGCCCTTTACATTTCTGAGACGGTTCAAATTTGTTTCAACTGTTTTTGGAGCAGTTACAGATGTTAGAAAATAAAATGAGATTTCGTGAAAAGAATCCGCTTTGAAAGTTGCAAAAGAAAGTGATAGATTTTGACGTAAAGCACAATCATTTGCTTTGATAATTAAGGAGTTTTGGTCAGGCGCGAAACCAGAATTTTGACAAAGGAAGGAGGGGGTTTAAATCCAAAGTTTAAATTTTTTTGTTTTAAAAATATTTGAATTAACTAGCGTGCTAAGAAACTTGATGCAACTCAGGCATATCACAGGCGGGGATCTGGGAGCAAAGTTCCCAGCCGCTGGGCAATTTTTGGAAATTTTTGGTAGAAAAATGCCATTTTAACGCTATTCGGATCAAATTTCGTGCGTTTTTCGAGTCATAGAAGCCAGCTGAAAAATTAAATTGCACAGCCTCTTCAGCCCCTTTTTATGTTCAAGTCAAGTCAAAAACATGTTTAAAAGCTTCTATTTTGGATTTAAATTTTCTAAGTGATTTGGGAAGGAGGGCTGAAGCCCCTTTAGCACCCCTGGTTGCGCCACTGATCTTAGTACTGATTACACGGTAGTTTCATTTAATTTGACTAAAAACAGTAAAGAAGTATATTAAATTTTTTTTAATGGTTTCGAACTCGTCTACGTCTATCATCAGTCAAAAGTCGACTAAGATTTTCATTTTTACTGAAAATGGACGTAGCTGATTCCGAACCGTTAAAAATTTTGCTATGTTAAATATTAGGCTTTATTGTCTTTAATCACATCAGTTTTAAATTTAATTAAAGTTTTCCATCTTTGAAATATTGTATTTTCTTTGCAGCTTGAACAGTGTACGTACCCCAGCCCAACTTATTACAACTCTGACCTAAACGATTCAATCTCTTTAAAGGCGTCATAAAGACGTTTTTATCACGTAATCACTGTGACTTAAACCTTTTATGGTCGAAACTTTATCAAAACTGTATCACTTTTGCCAAAAATCATCCGTGTTGCGACATTTCTTGAAATATGCCTTATGGGGTAAAGGCATTCCAATAAAATGAAGGTTGCTATGAAAGAGCAAGAAATTTAGGAACATTAATGCAATAAGTGTGGTTTGATGCACTTGTTGGGAACTCGTATGCGTACACGAGTGATTCCTTTAAATATTTGAGTTGTGAATTGGTGTAAATAATTTTTTTCTTTATCTCTTTGCTTATTTTTGCCATAAATTCGATGGGCCTGCGTGCCGCTTTGCCATCGTACCATGGACCGTATTAGTTTAGGACTTTATTAACGAAGGATAAGCTATTGTATAAAGTGCACTTACAACTAAACTGGGCTATGTGGGAGGAGGCTAATGATAAACTTTCAGTTCTCTTATTTACAAGCTGGTAAATCATAAAATTCTATAGTTCCAAAAGCTCAGAAGAATTAATTTACTTCGTCTATATTTTATATAGAAAGACAAATGGTGGGATGGAAGAGCTAATGGATCGAGATTGAAGAAAACTGATTGGTATTTGCTACTACTGAATATCCCCAGCCCCCATTCCTCAGCTTACAGTTTTTATGAAATCTATATTCAGTATTTCTCAACAAGCGATAAAATTTGATCGCTTATTTTTGCTACTCAAAGTGGTATTGATTTGTGATTTATAATTTTGAACAAATTAGCCCCCCAAATAAATGTTTCAAAAGATGTTTTGAATCAATTTGAGTCCATTCCAGTGCACAAGACTGTCTCAAAAGTGCTAAAGCATGGTATTTTGCTTGTTCTACAGTTTGGTCGACAGACCAATGGAGGCTGTAGCCAGGGGATAGGGGGCTACAGCCCCTCTGGCTACACTACTGCGTCCCACTCTTTTCTTGAAACAGAATTGTCTATTACAGAGTTGTAAGTCTGGCCGGGCTTTTCGGGTCGGGTTCGGGCCGGGTTCGGGCCTAAAGTTGACAAAAACTTCGGCCTAATTCGGGCCTGAGACGTACCTTTTATCTTAGGTGCTCAAAAATATAATCAAAATAACTTGGCAACATTGCTAAATTTTTCATACCTAACTTAACTTTCGTTTTTTTCGGGCATGATTTGGTGTTCAAATTAGTTTTCGGGTTCGGGCCGTGTTCGGGCTTATATTTTCGGGTTCGGGCCGGGTTCGGGCATGAACTATAGTCGGCCCGTTTACAACTCTGGTCTATTATAGCCTAGACGTGTTTTTATCAACAATAAAAAAACAGGCTGGTTCAAAATAAAACCAAAATCCCTTGACCTTTTTCGTTTTTGTAAGTTGATTGTAGTTGGTGGTCACATTTTTAAGAATTTTTGTTAGAATGCATGTTGATAATCCAAAACAAACCCAGAGACGATAGCTATATAGTGTATTAATACCCTAAAAACCCCATTGGTCTGTTGAGACTAGTACAGTAGCATAGTCGCAGTATTGTGCTTAGCCTTGCTAATTTACAATGTAGTATTTCTACAACGTACCTGTTGGTCAAGCTGTAACGCGTTCGTTTCTGAAGCTGTAGGTCTGAGGTTTATATTTCGGGCCGGTTAAATCGGGCACAGTATTGCCAAGTTTGAAAGAAGCTGCGTTTCCTACAAGCGCATTGACGTAGATATGAGTCCTGCCAACTCGTTACACGCTTCGGCGTAATAATACACCAAGCATAATGAAAGATTTGATTGATATTACAGTATATTTTTTTAGTCCGCTGCCGCAGAAGCAGAAAAATTTATCAAAGTTTTCGATCATCAAAACTGTTTCAAATCTGACAACTTCGAACCAATGCACCTATTGATCTCTGATCTCGAGTACAGCATCATCTTCGGAACATTTAATTTCTACTTTTTCAATCGTTAAGTTGTCGATAAAACAACAAATAACGCAATGTACTGTAATCTATGTTTGGATTAATTGTTTTACTGTATTTTGCTTCGGTTAGGATTTTTACATTTTGTTAAAAATTGGGCTCTCGCTATAATCATTAATTTGTCAGAGTTTTACAATTTTTTAGAAAAAATTAGAACTGCGCAGAATAGCTCTTAGAGGTTTTGCACACCCACTACACTTTTCGCCTTGGTCTAAAACACATTTTCAATGTACCGAAATTGGCAAACATTTCGTGATTGCTCGCTGCAACATTGTTTTATTATTCAAAGTGCTCATCACATTGTCAATGCAGTTTGTTTTTGTATTGATTTTTAATTCGCTATAATACTTTGAAGAAATTGATGTTTAAAATGCGTAAGATTATTAATTTTTTGTTGCATAAAAGACAGCCACATATGGATGGCTTAAAGTTTAGAATAAGTTGTGGCGTCATAGAATCTTATTTGTCAATAAATGACTTCACTTGCAATAGCTTTTGGCCTAATTGTATCATTTTTTTAATCTATCGTATATCATACTGCAATCAAAATTTGGATTTTCGCATTTTAATCGAGAAACTTTAAAAACTAATCCCTCCTGGCCAAACTTAAGTGCAAAAACAAGCAGTTAAAAATATACAGAAAGCCATCTCATTCATCAAAACCTGTTTGGACGTGAACAACGATCACGTTGACTTAATCTAAACAAAACTAACTCAACGTGGGTCCAATTTATATTTTGTTTTAATTATAGAGTTCAGTTTATCATAACCACGTTAAGGATAGCGTCATATTATTTGTGGTAGGTTACTCAGTATAAGCATATGCAGGTATATTGAGGAAATCTTTATACATTGTTTTAGGCCCGGCGCCAGAGTAGCGTGACTGGAGGAGACAGAAAAAAATTGGGGGGCGAAGTTAAATTTTTCCCTCGATATCGATAGTGAACTAAAGACAAAAAAAGGTCTTCATTCCAAATTACGCCCCGTAGATACGGGCTGTTCACTTCCTTTTGTCGCACAATTCTTGCTCGGGGGGAGGGGGGGAAGTTTACAGCCTGGCGGGAGGCGACGGAATCTTATGATGTGGATCTCCGTTCTTGCCCTCAAATTCAAAGGTGAAGAACAAAAAAATAGGTCTTCGGCGTAAAATCTTAGGCTTTGTCTTGGCGTTCACTTGCGTTTTTCGTCCTGGAACGAGGCTTTACTCACGCTTAGGGGGCACAAGCATTATTTTGAAGGGGCACAGGTCCCAAAAGCACTGCAGTGGCACTTTTGGGGCACAATCCTCGCTTGAGAGTGCACATTTTTTGTTTGGGGGGTCAAGCAGGATTTGGGGGAGACGGCCTCGAAATGCCCTTCCGTGGCGCTGGGCCTGCATTGTTTACAAACTTTAAACATTGTAGCTCATTTTAACGTGTCGAAATGAGTATAGTCCTTTTATTACTTTCGATGTGTGTGTGTTTTTTATGTATACAAATAATGATTAAAAATAGATTGTAGAATACTTGTAGTTATATATTGATATTGGAATCATTTTACTCACCCATTTTCTCGTTCATGATGGACGTTTGGTAGGTTGAGTACATTTCACAAACCCACTGATAAAAAAATTATTCTATTTCAGCCAACCAACTTCTATGAAATATCTTCCAAAATCCAGGATCATGTAAGCACACCCCTATCCTATAAATGAATAATTAGTAGACTAGAAATGTACTTTTTGAACACAATGCAAATTCAAAAAAATGCTCTTTTATTACTGAAAATTCATTCTTGTACATTGCTGAGCGTTGCTGCAAGCGGCAAAATTACTTATCGAAATTCTTCGCGTCGTTCCATTAATCATGTAAAACCTTGGAATCTCATAAGAAACACAATATATCTGAATCACACGCTTTTATGATAAAAAAAAAAAGATTAGACAAACAAATTTTTCATAATATTAAATATTAAATATTTTGATCGCTGGCGAAACGATAATTTTGACTTCGGAGCTTATTGTTGGTTTTGCCGATTTTTTGCTGTTTTGTTTCGGCCTTCTATATTTTTTTGGCTTGGCCTGTTTTCGGCGACTGGAAATTCTATAAATAGTGAGAAAAATTTTTGTTTTTTACTCATTTCGATTCATGCCAGCTCAGCTGACGAGGTTTGGTATTGACCGAAATAGCGCTATCCTGAGCATTGCATGGAGGGTTATTTTACTCTCAAATTTCTTTTTGCTACGGAGAAGATTTTTTTTTTTTTCGCACGACTCTTTTGCTTGGTGGTAGTTCGGTCAAGAAATTGACTGAGCTCTATGACTTAACAAAATTGTTATGCTTTGGACTTTGCCGGTACCGATTATCCACCAAAAGTTTTTCCTAGCCTATGCGAATCTTGTAAAGATTAGACATTTTAGAAAATACTAAGAAATTGCAAAATATAATTTTCAAACATTTTATTTGTGCTCTGCTTCTGCAGTTCTACACAGCATCACTGAAAATAGTTTTAGCAGTTCAATTTTCCAGCAAAAAAGTAATTACGCAATTTTTATAGTCTTTCCAACAAATTTTTCATAATATTAAATATTTTGATAAAAAGCTCGAAAATGGTGCAACAACAACATTTGTGGAGAGGTTGATTATTTTCTTTTTGTTTTTGGCGTTCAATTAATTGCAAAGTATGATTGATAACGGTTGCCCTCTAGTGGTTGGTGCGTGCGCCTTCGTTCTTTTAGAATCAGACGTTTCAATGCGACAGAAGCGTATATTATTTCAGCTACATTTGTGTTTTTGTGCATAAATATGATTTCCTGTTTCCAAAATGAAAATAAAAAGTGATTATTTTTGTGACAGCAATTTAGTGAATATTGGTGGAGAATCGTTAAATATATAGAGAAACGTCCGTGTCAAAAGGACACATCCCAAGCAGTCGACCGGCTCGGTTGAGCAACCTATCGAGCTGCTATGCAGGTTGACTTAATAACCAATTGATCCGATTAATCTTTGACTTGTGGCCACGTTGGAGCTGACGCTACATGATCCCCCTCCTTCTACGCTGGCGACGGCACTTCATCGTCTCCACACAGCGCAAAGAAGAACGTCCACCACTAGAACGTCCTGCTCACCATTGTAACGTCCGTATCAAAAGGACGCATTCGAATGCGGTTGACCGGCTTGGTTGATCAACCTAACGAGCTACTCTACGGGTTGACTGAATAACAATTGAACCTATTATCTTTGACTTGTGGCTATGTTGGAGCTGACGCTACAATGGTAATTTTCCCAATGTTGGGGGTTTCCAAAAGTTTAACAAAAAAAGCTTCGAGTGCAACCCTGAATTATTGACAAATTGGTCTTAAAATAAGGTTTGGGTTGCTCATGTCATATAATTTTGTCTTCATAAAAGTACGCCCCTAAATATTATCCACCGATGAATTTGTTCTTCCGGCTTTAGATTTTTGTTGTACACTTGTACACCGATTAGTACTTAAAAAAAATTTAGAGATTTATAGTAGCCTTTTAAAGAAATTAACTAAATTATCTCTTATAAGATTTTTGCATAATAAAATTTCAAGATTTAAATTGCCTACCTAATGGGATATTTATTTTATGGGATCGTCGAATGCAAGCATATACCGGTGTATTTGACATAATAATGAGCTGTATTAATACTACTGCTGTATGCATGTTCATAAATATCCTCATCTAATTACATCATGAGTTAGTTGTTTGGTAGGATTTTTTTACCAATACCAAAAAGCATCCACTTCTAATCGTACTTCACAGATGAATATTCAATTGCTTGCTACTTGCTAAGGTCGGTTTACACTGGAGTAAAATCTCGAACGTAAAAGCGAATCCTTAGTTTATTTTAAGCAACTGGCAGCTTGCACACAGGTCAGAGTTGTAAGTCAGGCCGGGCTCGGGCCAGATTCAAGCTTAAGATTGGTAAAGTTTGGGGCTTGATTCGGGCGTGACAAATGCTTTGTGTTTTAGGTGATTATTGAAATATAATTAAACTCACTTTGCATCACTAAATAAAGACTTCATTTAAGTATCAGTACAATTATTTGTGGATAATTATCATTTTTGCGGCACAAGTTATCAATAAATAGTTTTATTTAATCGAAAAATTTGATGTCCTTTGTGGTCGACTCCTGGGAAATCATAACAACTTCCACTGGCAGTTAGGTGGCCAGATCAACCACCAACCCTGCAGCTCGAGTCATAATATGCACATAGCTGGACAGCGCTGTTTCGAGCTTTAAGCTCTCATCGGCAGCCCTCAGCTTCTCTAACAATGTTATTTCCCAGCTGGACAATACTCTTGGCCGAACTGGACAAACTTTAAGAGCTTGCACAGTGGCAGAGGGTTTGTAGGGAATAAACAATTTTTCACTTGTGGTACTTAAAAAAACAAGTGAAAAAATCGCTGAACCCTTGTAGTAAGGATAGGCTATCCCTACAAGGGTTCCCCTTGTGTGACCACGGAAATCATAACCGAAAAGTTTGACGTCCTTCGTGGTCGACTCCTGGGAAATTTACGGTTTTATTTAGTCTCTGCTGCATATTATGATTTTATTTAGTCACAGCAGACTGAAGTCATAACAGAAAAGAGCAAATATTATTCCTATACGTTTTTTTACCTCTAATTGAACTTTTAAACTGCTTCGGGCCTGGTTGAGTTTACCAATTTTCGGGATCGGGCCTGGTTTAGGCAAGGTTCGGGCCTGAACTTGACGGCCCGTTTACAACTTTTATGCAGCAGAGTTGTAAACGGGCCGACTAGTTCAGGCCCGAACCCCGAAAACTAGTTTGAAGCACAAATCATGCCCGAAAAAAACGAAAGTTAAGTTAGGCATGAAAAATTTAGCAATGTTGCCCAATTATTTTGATTATATTTTTGAGCACCTAAGACAAAAAGTACGTCTCAAGCCCGAATTAAGCCCGAAACTTTTGTCAGCTTTAGGCCCGAACCCGGCCCGAAACCAAGCCCGACCCGAAAAGCCCGGTCCGACTTACAACTCTGTTACGCAGGTAAGCAGTACGCCAGGCGTATCTAATTTCTGATTAAAGTAAACAAAAAAATAAGCTCTTAAGCTCATGATTTTACGCACAGTGCAGACTGGGTCTTTATGCTACTGCTATTTGCGAATTATTTCTTCAAGATTTCCAAATAAAGCGAATCGCTACTAAAGTTCATCTGCCCGAGTTCGGAGCAGATCATCCCTAGTCATCATCAGGTGAAAATTAGTTGCGCTACGTCAGACCATTAAATTCGAATAGCGAAAACACTAAGAAAGAGATCAATTACCAGCAAATCAAGATCAATACCAGCCTAGGCATAAACAAGCAATTAAGAACACAACGCGCAGGCCAGTGCATTGCATTTGTAAGCAAATCACCAGAGCTTTGCTGGCTTTTTCTGTATCGCCATTTCTGATTTGTCTGAACTCGAAAGACTATTTAATGCATAATGATTTATGCGAAAAGACTACCTTCGCCCACGCAAGAATATGTTCGCTCCTCTTTATTTAATTACTCTTCATCTAAATTTAAGAACAAATTGAAAACAAAAGAGGCTGACAATTCGTGAGAATTTAAGAACAGCCAGTCTAAACCTTAAATTTTTATATAAAGAAAAGTGCCAATGTGACGTTAAAGAGAAAACACCAAATTAAATTTTAATTTATGATAATTTTATAAACACTTTGCACTTGTATGAAAATTAAGTTGGAATGTAATAAAACAAAATTAAACAAAATAAATAATAAATGTCTGCAATGGCGAGTTTATTCTATATATGGTTCAAACAGCTATACATTATTGCTTTTTGATAATGCTCAAAATGTCAAACATATATCTGTAAATAACAAAAGGTTTTTGATTAGATTTTTGACTAACAAGAGAAAAAGGTGTTTTCTTATAAATTCTAAGAAATTCGATTTCTCCATCAGTTTACAGCACGATAAGAAAGAAACAGAATAAATCACAAAAAGAAATTTTGTTATTGTGAAGAAGAAGTTACAAAATAAACGTGAACATTTACCTAAACAAAAATGGCACGTAATGCAGGTTGAATAATTATCTTTTTCAAGTTATGCTTGGGTCCACAAGTATTGCTGGTAGAGCTTTTAAAGGCCGGGTATTTTAAGCCCCAATATGCCCCAACTTTCAAATGAAACCTAAATTGGAAGACAGAGTGCTGTTTTGACTATTATTGTACATAAGTTATTTGGATTCCAAGAAATTTTCAAAGTTGTAGTTTTTACAGCAGACTTTTGATTTTAGTTGGTCTGTATTTGGAAACAGTTTGCTTAAAAATTCATCCCGAATCAAAATTTTAAGTAAAATGTGGATCAAACTTGATTCTCTCAAACGTGAACTAATCAACCACTCTAGTTCTAGAGTACTAGAAATTTTCTAAGAGTACTAAAATAGCCCAGTAAGCATAAGCTATTAAGAAGCATCTGTGGTATAATAATCTTTAGGTTTCTTGATAAACTTCGCGATAGCAAGAAAGTATTGTCCGCAGTTAGCAGTAAAACAGAATAATATATCAATAGAGTCAGGGATTTGAAGAGATTCCACAATTTTAACGACTATAAACTTAAATCGATTATTTTTTTTAACTCATAAAGTTATTGTTAAATTCGCATTTTGGTAGCTAAAAATGTTATGTTTTTTAAATATTAATATCATTGTTGCAAAATAATTAGATCCCACATTCGTTTACATAAATTATACTACGCATTTTAAAAGCAAGTTATCTAACGTTTGCATAACGATTGTATAACAATATTTCATACTACAGAAATAGCTGCAGGCTGCGAGTGCATCATAGCTTAATGTGACAATCTTCAAACTTTTTGCTCAAATCATTGTCTCCGTTAGTCTCGCAATACGCAATGAAATTGCTCAGTAAATTCAGCATCCAATTTAAACTCGGATTCAGTTTTGAATCAGCTACAACAACAAAAAATCAAATCAAAATCATTGTTTTTATTGTTACTGGCTGCACTGCGTTGAAGTTTGTAGCAAGTTTGCGGGGCCCATCTCCGCGTCATTGCACCCGAACAAAACAGGTCCTTTCGAAAAAATGTCGCAGCGGTTGCGAACCGTTGGCAACACTGTGTCAATTTGACCGGCTCGAGATTTGAACCTCAGACCTCCCGCACCAGAGACGAACGCGCTACCGCTCGACCTAGTGGCCGATCTCAATAAAATTGCTTAGTAAATTCGACATCCAATTTACTCTCAGATTCAAGTTTAAATAAGCTACATATCTACATAAAATCAAAATTCTGACACTCACATCGTTTTTTGACGATGTCAAAATTGAAAGGTGAAGTGCAGAGCCTTCACCGTGTGTGGTAAGCTGGTGCATTGAGCAGATGGATTCTTGATTTGGAGACCGCAAGTTACCGTCGCTGTGTTCCGGATAAGACAACAAGTTACTGGTTAAAACATTAATACAATGCGAATTGTAATTCTTTGAACTGTGAAATCTAATTTTTTAATAAAATTCAAAAAGATTATAAAAACTAAAAGATGCAAAAGCGACTAGTGTCTAGTTATTATTGTGAAAAGCAGTAAATAGAGAAGACCACGTTAACTTGCATGTCATCAACTTTAAACCACATATTCACAAAACAACAGTAGCAATAGTTTTTTAAACCTTGATTTTTAGCGGTCAAGTAAAACGCGAGGTCTGAGGTTCAAATCTTAGATCGGTCAAATTAAACATTGCTAACAGCTCGCCACCGCTGCAGCATTTCTTCAAAAAGAGCTGTGTTGCTCTGGTTCAATGATGCAGAGATTGACCCCGCCAAATCGTTACACGCTTCGGCGTAATACAGCGAGTATAATGAAATTTTGATTACACTACAAAGCAAACTTGTAGTCAATTGTTTTTGTTTGCTTGCTTTTCATTGCAGATGGTGTAATTTAAATTTTTGAATTAATTGTTTTTTACAATGAGGTTGGCTTTTGTTTTGTTATTTATTTTTATGCTTACTTTTTCTTTTATCGAGAGCAGGAAACAAAATACTCCAAATCCCGCAAGACCTTGGAAATGGAAAAGAAATCTCTCTGCTTTAGATAAATTACGAAGAACCTCAGCGATTAAACAGGTTAGTAACGTGCTTTCCAATGTGGTATTTTGCACTTAATTGCCGACCTTATATGAGAATTTTTTTGTCATGAGAAAAATATAGACCAACGCTATGCAGTAATTACAGTAGAAATATAGCATAGTGACTGATATAATTTAGATCGAAAATTTCGAATAAGTTGAAACATGGGATTTCTTTTCTTTTTTTTCTAGTAAAAGTTTGTATTAACCAACCAAAAAAGGTCTTCATCAAAAATTTGTTTTTCTTTGTTGAGTTTTTTTGTTGTCAAATGTAGGTCAAGACTTCTTTAGGGGCACATTTCTAAGTAGGGTTAACACATCTGGGGGGCATGTCACAAGCTTTTCCCCGTCAGGTACGGCAGTGCATAGAAATACCAAGTCTAATCAATCTTGTGTTTTCTTTGTTTTGTATCCAGATTAACAGCGACAGAATTGTATGTGAAAACTATTCAACATTGTCTAGACACTTAACTGTTGAATCGATGTTTAAAACGGTACACTATATGCAGGCTGAAAGGCAAATTGTATAAGTTATGCGACACTATACTGTATATCTGTCTGAAAATTAATGAGTTAAAAAACAAAGACTATGTGGCATGAAATAAAAAATTGCGCTAAAACAAACAAACTATACAATGTTACCCGGAAAATTTAATCAATATTTTACAAGGTTCTGACTTTCAAAAATTGTCATCCTCTTTAAGTAATACATAGCAGTCGATTTTAATATCTTTTTATAGTTTATAACTAAATTAAGTCACTAAAAACAAAAAGTTTTCCTTTTGATTAACATTTAATTTTCTAAAAACACAGCATTGTTTTTGATTATTTTTAGTATACGGTATTGTTTTAAAATTTGCATACAATATTTCGAAATCAATTTTATTTTTTGAAATTGTTTACAGTTCCATGAGTTTGACGTTCAAGAAATAAAAGCTTTTAATGCAGAAGTTTTCTAAAGGTATTACCATTTTGGCTATCAATTATCCCATTTATTTGCAAAAAGCAGTATAGTATATGTATCTCATTTTAAAAAGTATTATTAAACTTTTTGAGATGATTTTTTTTATACCCAACTTTAATCTGCATTTTTGTCCATGTACCACGAATGAGTAAGCCTATATAGTTTAATACATTATGTATTTCTTTATTACTTTTTATTAAAGCTGAATGCTGAAGGTTAATTAAAAAAAGCTAAATTTTTTGCTGAATGTTATGCTGATAAAATAATATACTAGGTGCGATGATGAACATACGATTCCTCCATTACGTTCGTTAAAGCTGCAAAAACATTTTACAATAGCATTGAAAAATTACAGAAAACAAATCTTTTTTAAAAATAAAAAAGTTTTAAAAATTCAAAAAAATGCTACCACAAAAATTTATTTCATGTTTCTTTATAAAACTCAGTTTTTTTCAACCTGCATTAGTTGACTTGATCCCCTCTTAACAATAATTTTTAGCTGTATTATATGTTTCATACAAATTCAAAATGCTATATCTACAAGTAGTAACAATTTCCAACCTCATCATTTAATTTATTTGTTAGATAAGAAATTCTCTTTTTCTTGCTTAGAAAAAACAAAGCTTAAGTTGGTCGAATTAAATTTAATCTAACCTTTGTTCCTCAATTCGAATTTATTCATTTTTCAGATGTGCCATTTACCTTGTCTAAGAAACGGTAACAATAAAGGCTACGCCCACAAATGCTCTGAATTCACAAGAAAAGGTAAATAACTTTTTTGGTGATAACAATAAAACAGAACTTGGTGACAACCGTATAAATACTGCTGTACTATCATTCAAATATCCTAAAATTGTTATTTTGCAATACTTTCCAAAAGTGCATAGAAAAATTAAAAAATCTATTTAAAATTTTTTGAGCAAAGTTAGGTACTGATCCTAATTAACTTTTGGTTCAATTCAACCACACAATGACAAAATGGTTGAGAAATGCCACAATGACAAAATGCTCCCTGAACTCTCTCTTTTGTTCTAAAATTGGCTTATGCAGATTCCATATAGCTTTTATCCACAATTAAAATTATTTGGGTAAAAGCCCCTACTTTTACTCATACTCAAATGAAATCATTCAAATCTTTCATTATATACTCGCTGTAATACGGCGAAGCGTGTAACGAGTTTGCGGGGCCCATCTCCGCGTCATTGCACCCGGGCAAGCAACTTCTTTTGAATAAATGTCGCAGCGGTAGTGAATCATTGGCAACACTGTGTCAATTTGACCGAGATTTGAACTTCAGGCCTCCCGCTCCAGAGCCGAATACGTTACCGCTTGAGCAACTGGCCGGTCACATACTTATTTAAATCGATTTTTCTCTGTTGATTACATACAACTCTTTTTGTTTCAGGCCGATGTCGGCGGTGTAGAAAATTGTTTCAGTGTTTTTCGCGTTTGAATTTATTTTCGCTATTCGAATTCAATGGTCTAACGTCACGCAATTAATTTTCACCCGCTAATGACTGTTGGGAAGTTGGGATGATCTGCTCCAAACTCGGGCAGATAAACTTAAGTAGCGATTTGCTTTATTTGGAAATCTTGACGAAATTATTAGCAAATAGCAGTAATATTAAGGCCTGGTCTACACTCTGCGTAAAATCATGAGCCTACGACTTCATTCTTTAGTTTATTTTAATCAAAAATTTGGCACTCCCAGAGTAATGCTTTACTTGCGTACAGGGGTGCCGATCTTTGTTGAGCATTGGGGGGGGGATAATTTGCAATTTTACCCCCAATTTTGCCCTATTTTCAAGATTGGGGTGAATGAACGTCGACCACGATTTTGTTCAGTTGAGCAAATTAAGTGAAGACCAAAAAAGAAAAAAAGTCCTCACCAAAATGGAACACTTTTTTTCGCCGAATTCAAGTGGACACCTAATGCACACCAGAGTCACATTATTGGGGGGGGGGGGGGGGGGGAATGCAGATGTAGACCATACTCAAACTATTGGGGGGGATACAGTCAAATTATTGGACCCATCCCTCCCGTGCTTCGGCACCCCTGCCTGCGTAAGAATTGTAAACGGGTCGAAAAGATCAGGCCCAAACCCGGCCCGATCGCGAAAATTGGTAAACTCAACCAGGCCCGAAAGAGCCCGAAAGTTCAATTAGGTGTAAAAAAACGAATAAATAATTGCTCTTTTCCTTTATGAATTTAGTCCGCTGTGACTAAATAGAACAACTTATTGATAACCTGTGGTGCAATAATAATAATTGTTCACTAATAATTGTATTGATATTTAAATGAAGTCTTTATTTAGTGGTGCAGTTATTTTGATTATGTTTAAATAGCTACCTAAAACAAAAGGCATTTATCAGGACCAAATTAAGCCCGAAACTTTATCATTTCCAACCCCGAGCCCGGCCCGAGCACGAACCCGACCCGAAAAGCCCGGCCTGACTTACAACTCTGACCTGTGTTCAACTGTACAAGCTGCCAGTTGTTTAAAGTAAACTAAAGATACGCTCTTACGCCAAAGATTTAACGCCAAGTGTAGACTGGCGTTAGTCTGCAGAGGGCAATTGAGTATTCATTCGTGAAGTGCAATTAGAAATGGTTGCTTTTTGGTATTAGTGAAAAACAATGTTACTAAGCAACCAATTCTTGATGTAATTTGATAAGTATATTTATGAACATGCATAGCATTAATACATCTCATTATTATATTAAATAAACCGGTATGCGATTGGATTCGAAGCAAAATTGTAGGACAATGGTGTGTCTGCATTCTGTAAAATATAGCAATGTACATTCGAGAATCAATTTGTACTTTAATTAGTGTTGATTTTAATTTTCTTGAACACGGATAATTGCATTGTATTAAATGTATTGCGTTTGTCTAGGAAATATTTTTTTCTTTTTCTTTATGAAAACAACGGTAGGTATAGGTGAATTTTCCGAGTATCGGTTTTTCATTCGCTTTTGTAGCTTTTTTTCCATGAAAAAGTATGCACTTTTTTGTTCGCATTTTTATATGTCGATATCCGCACTAATCATATTATCATATACTGGACAAAAGTTTGTAAATAGGTACAGCCCTTCATATCTTTTGAAATATCGCTTTTGTCTTTCGTTCATACACGAAATTTTTGAACAAAATTTTATCAATATGTAACAGTCTACTTAGTGGGGGTATGCTGGACGTATAAAAATGTTGAAGAAAAAGCGCATGCTTTTCCTAGGAGAAGCAATAATGCAAAAAAAACCGGATATTTTCATTTTTTTCTCAGTTACGTGGACAATGGACATAAAACAAAATGCAATTACATGTGCAAAACGTAAACAATATTTGATTCATTTCATAAAATAAATATCTCATACGTAAGGAATTTAAATCTTGAAAATCTAGTTTTTTTAAAAAGCTTCTGTAATCTTTCAATTTTTTTCAAGTAGCAATCGTTGTACAAGTGTACAATAAAAATCTAAATTGGCAAGAGCAAAATCGTCATTGGATAATATTTAAGGGCGCACTTTTATGACATAAACAATCCAAACCCATTTTAAAGACCATTCTGTCTATAATTCAGGGTTGACTAAAAGCTTTTTTTGTTTAACTTTTGAAACCCCCCAAAATCGGAAAAACCACCGTAAATTTAACGATTCTACACCAAATTTCACTAAATTACTGTCACAAAAATAACCACATTTTATTTTTTTTAGGAAAATTTAAACCATATTGATACACAAAAACACTAATGTAGCTAATATTAATCATGCTTCTGTCGCAATGAAACGTCTGATTTTAATACAACAAAGGCACACGCACCAACCTCTAGAAGGCAACCGTTTTCAAACATAATAGTTTACAGTTAATTGAACCCCAAAACTAAAACAACCAACCTCCACAAATGCTGTAGTTGCACAATTTTCAAGCTTTTTAGAGAAACTTTTAATACCATATCATTAAAAAATTTATTTGAAAAGTATAAAAATTGCATAATTATACTGTATGTTTTTTTGCTGGAATATTGGACTGATAAAATTATTTTCATTGATGTAATGTAGATTGCTGAAGCAGAGCACAAATAAATTGTTTGGCAACTATATTTTGCAATTTCTTAGTATTTCCTGAAATGTCTAATCTTTCTTTTATCATAAAAGCGTGTGATTCAGATATATTGTGTTTCTTATGAGATTCCAAGATTTTGCATGATTAATACAACGACGTGAAGAATTTCGATAAGTAATTTTGCCACTTGCAGCAACGCTCAGTAATTTAATTTTCAATAGTAAAGTAAATTTTCAGTAATAAAAGAGCATTTTTTTGAATTTGCGTTGTGTTTGAAAAGTATATTTATTTTCTATTCTACAAATTATTGAATTATAGGATAGGGGTGTTCTTACATGATCCTGGATTTTGAAAGATATTTCATCACAGGTGGGCACAAATTCGTTAATCGTTATCTGTTAATAACGAAGCTCACTTGCTCATTTACTCATTAATTCGTAAAAAAGTTTTTTTTATGTTAACGGACTAAACTAGCTTTTGTTAAGTTTCGTTAACTTACGTTAAGGTTTTCATCGTTAGTTTCTTGCACCATTCCTTCATCGTACCGGTACATACCACTTTGCACTGGTAAGACTTGTTGCGTATTAGCATGAGTTTTGTAGAAGAAAAAGCGAAGAAAGGAGCTCTTTTTTTGTGGTAAATAATAAGCTGCAGCCTCATAGGTCTATTATCGCTGTTCGCAATTTCCAAAGATTTTCCAATAGCATCTTTGTTAGTGCAGCATTTAAACCTATTTTTATCTTGTAACTTCCAAAACACAAAAAGACCACCATAGCAATAATTTTTTTCTTACAATCAGCTCAACAGTGCCATTACGTGTTCCAGACGTAAGTGAATAAAAAGAAATGTAAATTACACTCAAAATGTTAACGAATTAACGGACTTCATTAACTTTTGTTAATTAAAGCTCAAAATAACGAATTAACTGTAACGGAGGTTTGTAGTTTGTTACAGACTAGTGGTAAACAAAGCTAACACTTTGCATTAACTAGCCCACCAACGTATTTTATAAAAGTTGGTTTGATGAAATAGGATAATTTTTATATAAGTGCGTTTGTGAAATATACTTGACCCGCCAAAATTCCATCACGCATGAGAAAATGTGTGAGCAAAATGATTAAAATATTAATATACAGCCACAAGTAGCCTACAATCTACTTTTAATCATTATTTATGCAAAAAAACAATAACACATCGAAAGTAATTCAAGGTCTATACTCATTTCGACACGTTAAAATGAGCTACAATGTTTAAAGTTTGTAAACAATGTATAGAGATTTGCTCTACATAACTGCGTATGTGTATAACTGTATATAGAGTAACCTACCACAAATAATATGACGCTATCCTTAACGTGGTTATGATAATCTGAACTCTATAATTAAAACAAAATATAAATTGGACCCACGTTGAGTTAGTTTTGTTTAGATTAAGTCGACGTGATTGGTAGTATAAAGTTGTTCACGTCCAAACAAGCTCTGATGTATGGAATGATTTTCTGTATATTTTTAACTGCTTGTTTTTGCACTTAAGTTTGGATAGGAGGGATGAATTTTTAAAGTTTCTCAATTCCATTGCAAGAATCCAAATTTTGATTGCAGTATGATCTATGCAAGATTAAAAAAATGAAACTATTAGGCCAAGGCCAAAACTACAGCAAGTGAAAGTTACTCATTGACTAACGAGACTTTTATGACACCACAACTCATTTAAAACTTTAAAATATGTGGTGATCTTTTCTGCAACAAAAAATTAATAATCTTACGCATTTTGAACATCGATTTCTTCAAGGTATTATTGCAAACTAAAAATCAATACAAAAACAAACTGCATTGACAATGCGCTAAGCACTTTAAAAGATAAAACAATGTTGCAGTTGGCAATCACGAAATCTTTGCTAATTTAGATACATTAAAAATGTGTTTTGGACCATGGGGCAAAATACAATCGGCGTAAAAAACTTCTAAGAGCTGTTCTGGACAGTATACTAATTATTTTCCAAAAACTTGTAAAGTCTGACAAATCATTATTACGAAAGCCCAATTTTAACAAAATGTAAAAATTCTAACCGAAGCAAAATACAGTAAAACAATTAATCCAAACATACATTACAATGCGTAATTTGTTGTTTTATAGACAATTTAACGATTGAAAAAGTAGAAATTAAATGTTCCAAAGATGATGCTGTCCTTGAGATCGGAGATCAGAAGGCATTGGTTCGAAGTTGTCAGATTTGAAACAGTTTTGATGATCGAAAACATTGATAAATTTTTCTGCATCTGCGGCAGCGGACTAAAAAAATATACTGTAATATCAATCAAATCTTTCATTATGCTTGGCGTATTATTATGCCGAAGCGAGTGTCGAGTTGGCGCGAGAACTCATATTCGCGTCATTGCGCTTGCAGGAAACACAGCTTCTCTCGAAGTTCGAACTTGGCAACACTGTGCCCGATTTAACCCGCCCGAAATATGAACTCAGACCTACAGCTTCAGATACGAACGCGGTGCAGCTCGACCAACTAGTAGGTTGTAGAAATACAATATTGTAAATTAGCACGGCTAAGCATAATACTGCCATTATGCTACTGTACTAGTTTCAAAAAGCCAAGGGGGTTTTCAGCCTATTAATACACTAGCTACGTCTCTGCTTTTGATTTTCAACTAAAGTTGCGTTTTCACTGTACGCAAAGCAACATGATGTGAAAGTTGGCAACCTTCGCGAGTATTCTTTTACGTTACTTGCTCAAAATAGGCCAGCTACTAAAAACACTTTTGTCAAAGTGAAGTCAAGCAACCGTTCGCGAAGTTTGCGACGGGTTGAAAGCGTTCACTAGTGGTTGATTCGCGTCGCTTTGCGTCCAATGTAAACCCACCTTAACTTACAGTATTTTGCATGCTCTTATCATCAACTATCAACTTCGAAAAAACTTGAAAGTAAATATAACAATTAGCATCGACCAGTTAGTTTTGCGGTAACGCGTTCGTCTTTGGTACGGGAGGTCTTAGGTTCAAATCTCTGGCCTTACAAATCGGACACGTTGTTGTCAGCAGAGTTATCTCGTCACCGCTGCGACATTTCTTTAAAGGAACTGCGTTGCCTTCGGGCGCAATAAAGCGGAGTTGGTCCAGGCGCAGCCAGGGGTGGGGGGGGGCTAATCAAAAATGCCAGCAATGATGACTATGTGACTTTAATTGGTTTTCACGTAGACTTCAGACCGCGAAGACTTTTTTGATGTCGGACTCCACATTTTCAGTAATGGTTTGCCCCCCCCCAATCCTGAATTGGTCTCCAACTAAATTTCGAGCCCCCCAATCAAAAATCCTAAATTGGATTGTGAAGACCTTTTTTTGGGTCTTCACTTATGTGATTTGTGGTTTGGGCCCCACCCCCTAATCCAAAATCCTGGCTATGTCCTTGGGGGATGGGGCCCACAAATTTGTTACACGCTTCAGCGCATTGCAGCTAGTATAATAAAGAAATTTGATTGATTTGGTATAACAGTTAGCTTGTCCACAGTTAAAAAACTGCGGTACTTGGTTGACGACCGTCTGTTAAATGTTTTCATTTTCGGGTTTCAGTGGATATGATGAAGGCCATCTAAGTTTATTTATGACTAGTTTTGCAAGGATAAAGGCTACTGATACTTTGGTTTTATAATTTGTTCATGAGTTTAAACCAAAGACTCTACCGCTATCCAACCACACCAACATAGAGCAACGTAATTTTTCTTGATTACCACAAAATTAAGATATAAGATAAAAACATGCCATAGAGGTATCCGGCAAGTTTTTATAGGCTAGCTGTTTGATATTTTATAAAACAATAGATTTTATGGTACGATGAAAGGTGAAATCAGAAGACTGCGAAGAAGGTCTGAGGTCAAAAATAATCCAACTTTATTTTGATACAAAAGATTGCTGGCGCCAAACCACTTTTTCCACGCCATCTTCTGTTAAAGTAGCCAAATATTAATTACTCTTTTAAGTTTCTGAGTTTTGTTTAATGAACATAATTTACACCAGCAAAAGTTAAGTTAGAAAAGCGGCGGATTTGTTCTAGTTTAGTTGGTGAAGGTTGCTGCCTACCAGTTCGATTCCCGAACGGGAATCGCTTGATGGGTGCTTGAAAAAGGAGTTTTAACGAGACCGCCCGCGAACGGCAGGCCAACCTGACAAAACATGTGCAAGAAACGGTGCATTGATGCCTCTGTTACAATGTGGGTGGACGGTTAGAGTGCTTGGTTACTTACACGTTTTTACTTGTAAATAAAATAATACACTTTGTACTCTTTATACCGACTTTGCATACCCGGTTTAGGATAAGCGTCGCAGGTTTGATTTGTGTAATTTAATGTGGAAGCATCAATTTGACAGAATCTCATGCAATCAATCTGAAACAAGACAAAATATAACAGTTTTAGCACATATTAAAAAATTGTTGAGCTTCAGTACAACTTCATGAAAGTATCGTACCTAGATAATATTTTGCTATGTAGTAACCATAGCAAATTACGAAAGCTTCTCTTTATCTGGAAATTTTTTTTCAACAATTAGGCGGCGTGGATAGTTTCAATGCATTAATCCTAGTGATGATTTTCTCCCGCTCTTTTTTTGAAAATGATAATCAACATGTGACAACTTAGGGCCACTTGGTGACATTTGAAAGTCTTTTTCAGTGACGCAAGAACTATACATTTTAATTTCATGCTGCATTGTGGTAAGACCAAGCACATGATGCTGTATAAATAACAACTTTGATCCAATTCTTTGAATTTAGAGTGATAGGCAAGAGTGTCGGCAAAAAATCTTTCAGAGGGGTGCCAGTAATAATAAAACCAGTATTAACTACTAAACATGGGAGAATTTTTGAAATTTGGGCGGTCTAAGAGAGAGAGCGTTAAAATCCAGGGGGGCCAAGGCCCTCCCTGCCCTCCCCCCTTGCCGACGCCCATGGTGATAGGTATAGGTATTTATCCACGTTGTTAAAAATGCTGTATGATTAGACTTAATTGACTGCAAATTTTACTGCACGAGCACGAACTCAAATTAGATCCGAATTTTTAAAGATTTACTTTAAAAAGTTTGAGTCAAGGACAGCAGTTTGAATTCATTGCTACAATTTTAATGGCTCATGATGTTGTGGCTTGAGCTCGAATCAAGTCTACTTTTATGATTCGACTTTGCGGTGATTGTTTCAATTCGAAAAAAGCAAAAACTTTTTGTCTCTTATTTTCTTAACGGGTCTGATGTGCATTAACGCTTCTACAAAACTTATGCTAACAAGCTAATAACTAAAATAAAAACTTTAGGTAAACAATTGTACTTTTGAAGTGAAATTGTTAATTCCAGATTTGACATGCGCAAATTTTGAGGAGTAATTAAATCTCCTACCCCTCAAAATACTAAATCTAGCTATCCTTCATCTATTACTGTTGGTAACTCCTTTATTAACATCCATCTGAAATAGCAGATGAATTCAATGAACATTTCTTTAGTATCGGCAAGAAATTGTCTGACGAGATTAGTACGCTCAATCCACCGAATTTTAACCAGCACCTTACCAATAAAGTTTGCTCTTCTATGTTTTTGTGCCCAACAACTGTTTCTGAAATCTTTAATCTAATTAACCAGTTAAACGGTAACAAAAGATGTAGTGCAGATGGGGTTGATGTTTTTTTCGTAAAGGCTGGAGCGGTGGTTATCGCTCCTATATTGTCTATTTTGTTTAATACATGCTTTAAATTTGGTGTAGTTCCTTCAATTTTTGAAGTAGCAAATGTATTCCTGTTTTTAAATGTGAAGAAAAAAGCTACGTAACTACAAGTATAGGTCCGCATCGATATTATCATGCTTTTCAAAAATTTAGAAAAAGCCGTTTTTGAGAGAACTACCAAATTCTTGAATGATCACTCGATGCTAAGTCCAACACAATATGACTTTAGGTTCAATTTTTTAACAGAGCATGCTGTACTTGATAAAGTGAATTCCTGTTACGATAATATTGAATAGAAAATGTACTCTGGCTTGGTGTGGCTCGAATTGGCTAAAGCTTTTGACACGATTGATTACCAAATTCTACTGGATAAACTTGAGCATTATGGTATTAGACGGATAGTTCTACAATTTTATCAATCTTTCTTAGAAAATAGAAAGCAATTTGTGAGCATTAACAAATTTTGTCATACTTTACGTGATGTTAACATTGGAGATCCCCAGGGATCAACCCGTAGGCTGTTGCTGTTCTTATTCTATTTTAATGATTTTCCTTACAGTGTTGATCGTCTACCTCGCTTGTTTGCAGATGACACCTGCTTCCCTGTCAATTCATTTTCTTTAGGTCATTTAGAAAGCAAATTAAATATTGAGATAAATACAGTTAACGATTGGATAATAACCAATAAACTGACATTAAATACTAAAAAATCAAATGTACTTGTAATTAACTCCAAATTAAGCTCTCCTGGTGCTGTAATGAACTTGATCTGCCTCACTGGTTCAATTAATTCTGTCAACAAAGCTAAATACCCTGGTATATATCTGGACTACAAACAAATTTTTTTGGATGATATTAAAATGGTACAAACTAAAGTTGCACGCTCAGTTAAAATTTGATATAAGTTGAAATATGTTTTACCGAAAGATGCCCGAATGCAACTTTACCATTCTTTAATGTATTCATAGTTAGTTTATTTATGGGCTTACTGTGTGGGGTAATACATTCCTAACTTATATTTCTAAATTACATACACTGCAAAATAAATCCATTAGAATAGTTATTGGAAATAATTGGAATGAAAATGCTACTCCTCTTTATTTAGTTTTAAAAATTTTGCTTCTACCTTTATTGTTCCAGTTTTCAACTGCTAAATTTGTTTACTTCCATAGTAGATTGCATCTTCCTCTTCAATTTGATGACTACTTCTCTTCATTTAAACTTGCACACTCTTGAACTACAAGATTCTAATCTAACAACCGATTAGTTATTCCTTTATTCAAACCTCAAAGAACTCAAAGATCAATCAAATATAATGGAGCTAAATTGTAAAACTCTATTCCAGAGTACATGAGAAACTATTCTTTTCCTAAGTTCAAAAAAGAGAATGAAATCTTTTTATTTTCCTGTGCTGTGCAAAATTTTTCGTTTGTCTAAACATAGCTTCTTATCAAGAAAGTTTTACTGTCTTTGCTTTGGTTTGCCCTGTGCAAGTTGCTGCTGCTCCATTTCTGTTGTTGTTGTTGCTGATTTTTGTCTTTTAGTCATTTTTATGTTTCTTTAATATTTCTGTGTGTCGTTAGCTACGAAATTTCAGTGACTTGTATCCCGTATATATCATTTACGCAACGCATAGGGAGGCTGCTGACTTGAAGACCTAGCGGTCCCTTCGCAGCCTTCTTGTCGCAGCCATAGCATATTGAGTAATTTTTTCACCTGTATATTCACGTTTGTTTATGGTTTGCGACAAACAAATAATTTGAACTAGCATGAGATAATCAAATAAGTGATTTATGAGAGGTATCGTACAAATCATTCTCATGAAAAAAATCACGTTTTTTTTTTCATATCCAACTACTATTTTTCCAAAACCTTTCATCATGAAAATTATCTACCATATGGTTTGCCAGGCAGTGTTGATTTCCTTGAAGGCAAAATGACTTTTTCACCAACAACTCAAAAAAAAAAAAAAAAAAAAAAAGAAAAAGAAAGAAAGCAAGAACCACCAACTACTTGGTCTCATTCAGAGAATGTTTCTAATTAAACTGTAAGATATTTCTGGTTAGGCTACTGTCAAAAAGTAAAACAATTCGAACCTTTTGCAACATTGGAGAAAGCCGATTCTGTAAAAATCTCTTCCAATCAATTGCAAGTTTCCCCTTTGTAGATGCCTTGAGCTTGGAGAGAATAAACATTTTCAATATGTTGCTTTTAAAATAATAAAATTCGGATGGCGGAAGATTTGAAATCCCTTTAGATGGTGATGATGAAATGGCGCCGTATGAGTTCGAGATATTGGGGGTCATTGTACCAGATACAGTAGAATCACTGTGTAATTTTTTATTGTTAGCATTAACTGAAGCCAAATACGTAAATAAGAATAATGTAATTGTGAGAGACGATTTTGATGCCATGATGCAATACCGCACTTCTAGGCGAATACACAAAATGGTGTTAAAGACGCTGTAATAAATATAGAAATCATAAATGACTGTTAGCTCTTTTCAACTTTAACCTATACGTACGTTTTCACTCTGAAATAACATCTTAGCTTTTGCTGTTCTTGAGCGAAATTTTTGTCAGGTATCTACTGTACTACTGGAATATTACTTACAAAATTCACTCCTCAAGTATTGAAACTCAAAGCTATTTTGTAATTTTTGGAAAAATAGTATATTCGTTTAGAATGATTTTTTATCGCAAAGTTTTTCAAATTTTCTGAAACAAGAAATAAATGACTTTTTTAAATAATCACTTTCATTTCAAAGTTTCGGTAAGTGTCAAGCTTATGACCATGGCTGCACTTGTAGATAAATAATAATTAAGTTTAAGTCAACTTGTACAGCACATCTTAATTGAGTCATCTGGTAATAATTGCATTATTGCAATTACATTTTATTCAACAAGGAGTCTTGGCCAAAAGACAGCGAAGGACTCTTCGATCTTCGAATCAAGCTGCCACCAACCCATCTGTGTACCATACACGATGGAGACTTCACACTATTCCTTTTTTTGTTGACCTAAAGCAGGAACGCTGCGAATACCGATTTTTATACTTTTTGGTTTGACCCGATCGGATATCGAACCCAAGTATTTCGTTTCAGTAGCAGACGCTTTATTCAATCGACCAATGATCTATAAATAGCCTAGCTGGGCCTTTCCCCAACTGAACTGCATGGAACCACTCTCAATCCAAGTGAATTAGACAACAGCTTATCATCACTTACTCTATTGTTTAAGGCCAACATTAGGGTAAAGTTTCATTTATATCAGCAAGTTATTATATAAAATTCTAGCTGTTTAAAGTTTTTTAGCAGTAATTAAAGCAAGATTAGGCACTTTTTCTTTTTTAAAAAATAATCAAAACTTAATACCTTTTATGCTTTAGGCAGAAGTCTCATGGTGCTTAATGGCACACGAGTCATTTACGTTCATGTATAAGCCGACTAAGTGCCTAAAGTGTCGCAAATGATAGTGGTCAACTAGAGTTGTGATTTTGCTGTGATGATGCTTAATATTCACATTGGAATTTTGATATGAAAAAAATGTTAGTTTTGATTTTACCGTGGTTTTGAAATTTAATATCAAAATTGTTTCTTTACAATTTGATTTTGAAAATGCTGATCTAACTCCTTTAATCCTATTTTACACGAGCTATTTGATCAACTCATCTTATACGGAAGCAAAAATGATCCTTTCCAACTCCTAAACCTAAAGTCATGGAAACACCAAATTTGGCATGCGGATTGGTGTTCACCAAATAAATAAAAAACTGGACTGAAGTTGATGACATTATCATAGTGACGTCAGAGCCATATTTTGAAAAATGACGTAAATTTTGCACATACGTTTGTTTTTTGATACTGAGCTACAAAATGCCTAAGACAAAGTATTTACGGCACAAAAATATCTATTGTCATTTAAGTTAAATTTTCAAATTGTGCACTACCTCAAAATTTTTCATTGAATTATAAGCCCAAAAATCCTCAGATTTCGGATAATGACTTCAGCTAACCTCAACATTAAGAAGCTTTTCAATTTTTCTGGAGTTAATTGTGAATAAATTTGGCTCTATGCCAAGTTAGTTTAAAGAAAAAAGGTTCTTGTTTAAGGGATTTATCATGCACAAATAAAACTCTGTAGCATATACAAACAAATTTTTGTAAAGGCAAGCTGTGATATTTTTCCAACCATTGACTCTTATGCTGAATCTGCTTAGTGTTTATGTGCTATCACTTTTTTTTATATACTACGTATATTGAACTGAAGGACAAAAAAATAAAGTATAAATGAGGGTCAAAAATTTTAAAATTTTAGTCCGACTGCATACAAACGTAATAGCTTGCAACCTTCTTTTGCGAAGTTATTCGCTTGCCACTGCCGCTTTCTCAGCGAGGATCTTTAATGGAATTGATTTGAAAATTTTTTCAATCTAACTTAATTTTCGATTGTAACAATTGAAGCAGATTCTTCCGGATCAACTTAAAAATGTAATTACATTTTGTTTACCAAGTTGCATAGGCCAGGAGACAGCAAAGGGACCTTTCGTATTCGATTCAAGCTACCACTTGCCCACCTGTTCATACGACACACGGTGGAGGCTTCATACTGTTCCTTTTATTGCTGAACGTCAAGTAGGAAAGCCGTGAATACCAGTTTTTATTCTTTTTGGTTTAACTCAACCCAGGTTTTTCGTTTCAGTAACAAAAGCTCTATCAACCCGACTAATATTCTATAAGTATTTACAACCGCAATCATAAAAAAAATATAGACCCAATGACCTGAAATACAAAAGAGGTTGGAAGCATACAATTTTTCAAGGAGAAAGTGACATAAATTAATTCTTCCGTGGTTAAAAGTTGTCTTTTGAGATAGATCATGACTACTGTTAGACAACTCAACAATGGTAATGTAAAAATTCCAAAAAACCTTTGTCGATTACTTATAAATAAATTTATTAAACTATAGCATGTGTTCGCAAATCATTTTTTCATGCTAAGGCTCGCATTGGTCTTAATTTGTTTTTGAATTTTGACCAAAAATGAACCTCATATTCTTATAAAATTTTTGTTATAAACAAAGCGTAACAGTAAAGCACAGCTTGTGTCAAAAACAATAATAATCCTTGATTTTGTGTAGTAAGATCTTGCCCTACAATTATCAATTCTAGACAAGCAATATTAGAAAAGTGCAGGTTTTGACAACTCTCGACCATCACCTAACGAATGTCGTTTTCAAACGTCTAGAAATGGCAAGCAAAAGCAACACATCACTATTTTATTTGAATAAGAACTGATGATTCTATTCAAATAAGAACTGATGATTTTATTTGAATAAGAACTGATGATGTTATTTGAATAAGAACTGATGATGTCCTGTGAGCGAAATATTTAAAATAAAAATGACGCCATAGATATAACTGATTTCGTGTTCTCAAAAAATCAGTGAAGCTACTGTAATGCTTTTTGATCTTACATAAAGAAATCGTCGGAATTACTCTTTCTTTTGTGCTGGTGATTCCCTTGTATTAATAGACACAACAATAGAATTTTACGATTGAACGAAAAGAAATAGGATTTTGATTGACCACTCTTTCCGCGTTAAGTTTGGATTAGCGTTATTTAAGGTCCACTGGTTAAAGGTTTAAATCGAAGGTCAAGACATATTTCAACATGTCAGTAGTTTTGAAACAGAAGTTTATTTTATTTACGTTAATGAAATGTAATTCAAGTTTTCAAGAAAAACTGCGACATATCAGCAATGGTTTTAATTAATATGCAGTTACAACAATTTTTTGTATTTCCTTAGTTGCATTATGTTTGCAAATGCCTCAATTGAGTTGTGATGATTTATTTTTATTGCAAATTTGGACATAATGAAATAAATATTTCGTTTTTCAGTAATATAATGTAGGCTAGGTAATTAAAACAAAAACGTTCCACGTAATATTTTAAGAATTACAGTATTCATCCAATTGATGAAAAGTTTGTTCAAACTACAAAGTGTTGTTTTTACTCATTTTTAGAGTACAATACTTAAACGATAAAAAATTAAAAATATCCTGCAAGCAATGTCAGAAACGTTTCAATGATGTAAGCTAAAAAATTAAAATTCAATGATGTTAATTAAATTTCAATGATGTTATGATTAAAATTCAATGATTAAAATTCAATGATGTTAATTAAATTCAATTAAATTTCAATGATGTAGATAAAAAATTAAAATTCAGGAGTCGACCATGAAGGACGTCAAGATATTGCAGATATAAGCTGCTATTAAAATTTGGCTTTTAAAATGTTTTTTATAGCGAATTGCTCTTGCGTCCTAATTCATGTGTGATACAGGTCAAAGTGTAAGAAAAATTTTAATTTACGATTAGAAAATTTTTCAGTTAGACCTACAACGGAGATCTTGAACAAGTTAAATTTTTTGAATAAAACGAGCAATCCTAATTTGAATCTACGTAATTTTCCGTATAGTCCAAAGTTATACAATCCAAAATCTAAAAGCTATTTTTTCATAAATTGCTTCCGCAAAGATGTCTGGCGCCCACCGGCACGGCAAAAATGAACATAAGTCAAGGTTCAAGAATTGCGTAATTAGTTCATGTGATCACGAACGATATGGTCATAGGAAACAACTTGGGTCTTATAGTTAGGTGAAGCACAAAAGTCGTGACATTCTCAGCCTATTAAAGAATAGAGCGTTGAATTTAATGGGAAAGCTTCCGTATCGCTCACTTTAATTTATGCTGAGTCGTTAGATTTGTAGCAGCGGAAGTTCTACAGTTCGGAAGTTATAAAACGGATTAATATCATTTTGAGCTTATAGCAACACAAAGTATCTAGGCAGCGTGAAGCTGCGATGGGCTTGCATTTTTGTAAGTTACAGTAATAATCGAGGGGCGACAGCGAATCTAACGCCAAGATGATTATTTTTACTCATTACTGGTTGGGTTTGTTTGTGTTTTAATATTAAGTTTGGTAAAATTGCAAACCATAAATGCATCAACAAAAAATAAATATACTACTGGATATTTTAATCCTATAGCAGGAGAAAACAGAATAATTAGTTTTTAAATGCACATTTCTCGTTTATCTTTCAAGGTTTAGGGTTTTTATTATGAGTTTGAGTTCGAGTTAAAAATAGAATACAAAATAACATAATGAATACGATTTTGCGGTGATGCACAACATCTTCCCAATATTTATTTTAAAAGCAAGCAAATCTTTAAATTATTTTACGCCATTACACAAAGTATCAAACATTATTGCTATAATAAATGCTATAAAGCAACATTTTACAACGCTTTATAGCTAACAAGACATGCAAAAATTTACGTTTTAAAGTTGTATATTTTTTGTGGATGACATAAAAGTATAAAATAAACACATAAAACTTTCAACTTAAGGTTTAGAAAAGTTTTTATCTTCTATAAAGAAATGACAAACTATCAAAGTAACTTTTATTGTTGAAAAATTGTGTCTGCAAGTGGTATGACAATCAATCAGGGCGCAGTTCTGTGATTTTTATATCAGCATAAATTATAGAGAATAGTTTCAAAAAAAGTTTTCCAAAAAAGTTTAGTTGTTGAGTAGAACGGCGAAAGTGAAAAAATAGGTCTTCGATAAAGTTTTGTTGGGAAGGAAACATTCATAAAATTGCACCTAGACCGATGAAATGCCAGCTGACAATCTTATAGAGACGGTTCATGGAGAATGAAACAATATAATAGGATGATAAAGATGAAACAATTTAGCATGGAACAATAAAAAATGAAAAAATGAACAATGAAAAAATAGGATGGAGCCATATAGGATGAAGCAATTTTTAAACAAATATGGCCCCGACTGACTGTCACTATGATGATTATGGTGGAGCGAAAATGGCATAAAATTTTTTTTTGATTTTAAATTGTAATCGCAAAAAAAAAATGTGGTTACGTGTCAATAACAACTATTGAAAGCTTTCTGCAAAATTTAACATCTTAGGTTACCACATCGCATGTGAAGGTTTACACGCCAGACATATGCATTATTATGCCAATTGATATACTTTGCGGCGATCATGTTTACTGGTTAAATAATCGCAACAAGCTGTCCAATCAAAATTATAGCAGAGTACCGAAAATTTGCAAAGAAAAAGGGGCTATACGCACTGGTGTAGGAGGATGGACCACGAACTAAACCAATGAATTTTCAAATTTATTCCCAAAAAGCAATTTTCAGCTTATTGGTGCTGTAGAATATCCAAAACAAATGAGAAAGCTAGGGAACATGCATCTATTGTTATAATATCCCTTAAATTTACTTACTGGCTCGTACCGGAACTAAAATGTGGATATTAATATTATTGAATAATACATTTTGGTTTACTGCGCCTCTACTATGTCGGTAGGACTAATGTATGACATCGACAATTATGAAGTTATGACTGCATCAGTGAAACAAATTTTATATTTTGAAATCCGTCAAGCTTTCTTTCAACATTGTCTAGGCTACACACCGGGATCGGTATAAACTCCAAATTTTCCTTCTGACAAGGACCTCTGCAGAATTCAATATTTTGGACTACCACTGTCAACTGGTCTTTGGATCACCTATCTCTGATCTCATAGTCAAGAGCGCTGATCTAATGCTACTTTAGACAACAACATGCATTGTCATCCAGCTTCAACAACAAAGCAATCTGTTATAGGCCTACTTGGTAAAACTAACAGACCCGTCGGCCTTCGTACATTGATATTGATAACTTTGTGCTGGGCTGTTAGCAACTGACCTTATTATTCAGTTTTTATTGATGGAAACTTCTAAAATCAGATCGTAAATAACGTCATAAACGAAAGTACCAACCAAAGGTGTTGAAACACAATCATATATGTCTCCAACAATGATGACGCTATAAAGGTATGCGTAAATTTGCCACATTTAATACCAAAAGAATGCCACAAGCTAACTGGTAAAAATCGGAAATTTTTAGGTGCATTGTGGCAACTTGAGATGTCAATATTTTTTCTTCAATTTTTTTATGCAAAATTATATCATACCACTACTAACATACTTTTTCACTATTACGAAAGATTTTTGTAAACTTAATTTTTTTCACTCCACGTTAATGAAGATGTCATCAACTCGAAATTATTTTTTGATTTTTATAAAAATTTTAGCGAACACTAACAAACACGCCAAATATTTGGTGTTCCCATGACTTTCTTTAAAGAACTAAATACGGGGCATTCTTGCCTCCCCGGATAAAATATACGCTCGTCAAATAATTCGAGTAAAATATAGGATAAAGAAAAAGTTTGAGTTTCTATAATTGTTATTGTCGTGTTTTTAGCGCTGATTTTTGAAAGAAAAGTTTGAATAACTTTAGACTACACAACAAGTGGAAAAATGAAACTTGCGTTGAGCGTATTACTGTGTTGTATAATTGCCATTTCCTTGAATGAAGCAAGTAAGTATCTGAGTCGCTGTAACAATTGCATTGCTATAGTTACACACTGACCGTATTAAGAAGGGGGATCTGGGAACAGTTATCTATTTTCCTGGCTTCCGTGAGAGAGAACTGCAATTAGCCCCGAGGTCCCGTGGTAATGCAGCAGCTTGCAGTTTTATATCATTGCATTTTTCAAATAAATCTGAAAGTTTCAAAAAACAAATTTAGTGTACTGTACAAGCAATAATCCATTAATCCATGCATATGAGTCACGTTTTCTACTTCCGTCTAATCACACCTCTAGAGCACTTTTCTACAAATTTTGTTTACAAGCTTTTCATTGTAGGCTGCTGGACGACCACGGAAGGTATAGTTTACTGTACGTATAGTCTCAAAGGATAATGAGCGTTAATGGTCTAAAGGATACAAAAACGGTTTGCCAGTTCGGGAATTGAACTGAAATCATACAATTTTAATTGCTTGAAGCATTTACTGTTCTACGTAGTTTATAAAATACAGAAAGTATTGTATGTTGTTTTTTTATAGCGTATTTAAAATTTTTTTTCTACTGTAAGTTTCTTGGTATTTTTGCAGAAGAGATTTCACGAAATGAAGCAAAAGTGTCAAGCAAGAAGCTCTTCAAGAGGTTTATACATCCAGAAGTAAGAACACCAGAACTCACCAATACAATTCTAGAGACTTGAGAGCATTAGCAACTTAGCAGCATCAATTGACATATTTAAAGTTTCGATAACACATGTTGTAATAAAACTCGAACCTTTTTGGCCGAAAGCAATTAAGCCATCATCAAGATAACCCAATCTGAATAATGTAAAAAGAATACATCATGTGGCTATAAATAATTGCCAAAGCATTCGTTACAAATAAAATCAATTTATGATGAAAGACTACAAAAAACTCGCATAAATTTTGAAAGACTTAATTCATAACAACTTAGCCATGCAACTGTAAGTAGGAATATTTTGTGGCTAGTTAAAAGCCATACAATTAAGAAAAATGAAGAGAAAAACGTCAAAACAAGCAAGTTTAAGATACGAGCTGAACAATAATGCGTACACCAGAACATAACTAAAAATTACTTAGAAAAAAGAGACCTCTTTAGCATATACCGGTAACTGTTTATTTATTTGGGACTTAGATTTTTAATAAAAAGGTTTCTTGAATTTTAGTATCACACTCGGTGACACAATCTTAAGAACCTTGAAAGATACCATTGAATATCTTTGCATTTTGTCACAATCGTATACAGGCGCGTAGCCAGGAATCTGCAAAGGGAGGAAAGAGATGTTGCAGGGGTTTAGGGGCGTAACCCCCAGCACTCGAAAATTTTTTATATTTTTGGCAAAAATAAATTAATTTTAAGCCTACTTTGATAAAAATTAATGCTATAAAACGTGGCATAGAAATTAGTAGTGCAAAAACAAGATTATATTATTTGTATAAATGGACTATGTGGGAGTTAGCTATTCTAGAATTTCAGTTCTCTTATTTACCAGCTGGCAAATCATAAAATGCTGTTCCGGTAGTTCAATAATTCAATAAAACCGGTAGTTCAATAAAAGAAGTAATCTGCTTCAAATACGTTTTATAGAGAAAGATATAATTGGGAGACTAATAGAAGAAAGTTTGAGAGAAGTGATTGGTAATTAACTAATACTGAATAGCCTCCCCCTTATTCCTGAGCTTATATATTTTGAATTAACCTAAGCATTTTTCAATAAGCGAACAAATTTGAATACCTTTTCAAAGTTTTTTTCTGATTGATGAGTGTCACTTTTGAGAAATTTGCCCCACCCCTAAATAAACGTTTCAAAAATGCTTTAAATCATTTTTGAGTCTATTTCAGTGCAAAACATGATGTCAGAAGTGCTAAATCGTAGTATTTTCCATATTCTGCATTTTGGTCGCCAGACCAATCAGGGAGGACTACATCCTCCCCGCCCCCTGGTTACGCTACTGACCGTATTTAATGGTCCTTGATAGCACTTTTTGCATTAATATGAGCTAGATTCAAATGCTCACGTGCTCGAGTTCCAAGTTGTCGCGAACTCATGCCTACATAGAACAAATTCGTTTCATATTAACTTAAAAATTGGTATACGGCAACTGGACCACAGATTGATGGGAGTAGCTGTCTTTAGTTCAACATACCGTCCAACTTTATACGTTGCATAAATTGCACAAATCTCAACCCAAATTTGCATTTAACCAGCTCAGAAAGTTGTTTAACAAATGGCTTAGAAGCTGCACCAACGTCAGGGACCTTTTTAAGCTGATTATTAGTGTCATCGTCACAGCTGGTAATGTCACAGGAGAATGAATCAAGAGACTGCTTTCGTATTTTGCTAAAGAAATTATTTGTGTAATTATCAATGAGAAATAATGATCGTAATTTATTCACTTCTGCAAAACACAAATTATCGCTAAAGAGCAGATCATTTTAGCACTCAAACTACTATGCAAAAGGGGGCATCAAATCATTAAAACAGTTATATGCTAAAGAGGTCTCGTTTTTCTTAGTATTTTTTAGTTATATTCTGGTATGCATTATTGTTCAGCTCTTACCTTAAACTTGCTTGTTTTGACGTTTTTCTCTTCATTTTTCTTGATTGTATGACTTTTAACTAGCCACAAAATATTCCTATTTACAGTTGCATGGCTAAGTAGTTATGAACTAACTCAATAAAAATTTAAGCGAGTTTTTTGTGGTATAACAAAATAAATTGACTTCATTTGTAATGAACGCTTTGGTAGTTACCCATAACCGCATGTCGTATTCTTTTTGTGTTACTCAAATATGTTACCTTGATAAGGACTGAATTGCTTTAGGCCAAAAACGTTCGATTTTTTATTACAATATGTTTTTACTGTTGAATAAAAAAAAACTTTAAATTGTGTGTTGATGCTGCTAAGTTGCTAATACTCCCAATTCTCTAGTATTCGAAATCAACCGCCTTGCCGCAGCTATATAACTCACAAATAATTTTGACAAAATCACATTATAAAATGTTTAGCCTGATGGTCTTGAATTGAGTTTTTGGGCTGGCCAAATCGGACACCGTCTTGCCATCGTTTGGCCAGTTTTAAGATATTTGAGAAGGTGATGTAGCAGCCAAGCTGGCCAGACGGTCGAGCGGTAACGCTTTCGTCAGTGGAACAAAAGGTCAAAGGTCCAAACTCGTGCCGGTCAAAATAATCGATATTCGGCTAAATCAGACACAAATTTGCCCTCAAGCAAGGTCTCATTTGGTGTACTAGCCATTTCATGATCTGCAAATTCCAGTCAGTCCTTTTCCTAACCGACTCCCAATTAGCCTTCTCTATCCTTTCTTCAGCCCCCTCTTATCTCCTGCCTGAGTCCCTCTGGAATGTTTGGTCCCTCGCCTCCTTTCTTCGGAGGAACTTCTTCTCTCTCGCTCCATTCGCTGTGAGCTTTCCCGTCTTCGCTGCCATGGCCACAGTCTTTTTTTATCTTCATATCTTCACAGGATCAATCGGAAGGAGAATTCTGTTTGTAATGCCTGTGGACACCCTCTACAGGACCTCAATCATCTCCTCCTGGACTGTCCTGCCTCTGAAACCCTTCGTAAATCTATCTTGGGCTCCTCTCTCTCTATTCTCGATCTATGGTCCAGACCTTGGGGTGTGGCCCGACTGTTGGGTCTCCGCAGAGTTCCTCCGCGCCCCCATCCCTCGGAAGGGGTCGGGTAGTACCACCACTACCACCACATTACTTCGAAAGAAGCTGTGTTGCCTGTAAGGGCAATGACGCGGAGATGAGCCTCGCTAACTTGTTACACGACTGGGCACAGTACAGCAAATATGATAAAAGATTTGAAATTATTTGAACAACATCTCTAACTCAATTTAATTATTTTTTTTAGTTGAGGGATTGCGATTTCTATTGTACTTATCTACGTACACCCTGCAATAAATTTGATGAAGTTGCAGCATTTGAAGACGTTGCTGGTAAGTGTCAAGTGTTAGTCAGCAACATGATAATTAGGAAAGTAACTGCTAGCACGCAATCGATTAACAATTCAATCCTCCCCTGGGTTGTTTGAAGCATTTTTTTGTTTTTGATATGTGTGTTCATTTGCAGTATCTGCAATCCATAAAAGAGCAAGCATTTGTTTGACCTCTTTTTATATTATTGAGTACATTTTAAAGTAAAACAACAGCAACAACAACAACACAAAAAAGAAACAAACATAATTTCAAAATTACGTCGCGAAAGAAAATATAAACAACCAATAAAGCATAGCAATCTGCACAGCTTGCTCTGGTGGCCATAGAAGTAGTGCTTTAAAGAAAAAAGCCGCAATAAAATGCCACTCTGAATGTTAATATCTGAAATCCAAACCCAAATCAAATACAAAAAGAAAAAAAGAAATTAATGTGATATTAATTTGAAATGCGGTGCACAATGAACATTTCAAATTGCGAATCAAATTTACAGCAATATAGGTCTAACAAGCTAACGACACACAATATCATTCTTGGTCTCAAATTAGAAGTCAAACAGTAATTAATTAACAGTAACGATATCATCTAATCTGGATTCTAAGATAAATTCTGCTTTAAACTCTGAACAATTTAGTAAGTTTATTACACAAAGGCCTATAAATCAATGCTGTTTTAAAAACAGGCTTTGTTGATTTTGCAGTTTGTACATTCTGCCGTGAAATTGAGGGATGCAATTGAAGAAGATTGAGAAGACTCTATAAAAAGTCAATATGAGGAAGAAACTGTACTGTTGTTAAAATTATACTATAATTAATAAAGAGTTACACAGATTTTAATGTTGTGAATTAATATAATAATTAACTTGTCTGAATAAATTTTTTCTCTACTGTTGTTCTTAACTAATCGATTTGCAATAAAAACTATGAGATAAAGTCAAAACCGCCCAGTGGGTCGAGCGATAGCGCATTTGTCACTGAAGCGAGAGTTCTGAGGTACAAACCCCGGGCACGTCAAATCGGACACAGTGTTGCCAACGACTAGCCACCGTTGCAGCATTTCTTGAAAAGGAGCTGTGTTGCCCAATGGTGCAATGACACGGAGATGGGCCCCACCAACTTGTTACACGCTTCGGAGTAATACAGCAAGTTTAATTAAAGATTTGATTTACTATTGTTCTACATTTGAGTAGCGAGCATTAATTAAAAGGTTTATTTTACCCGGATGACAAAAATAAATCATACACAAGAAATTATTGTTAAAAAATTTACAATCGAAGACTGTCAAAAGATCTAAAATGAAGTCTCTATTTTTTATCTGGAAATGCATCGAATAATTTGTATATTTTCCACATGTACTATATCAGAGTTAGAGTCGAAAACCCAACGTTCAAGGCCAAGGACTCAAAAAAAAAAAAAAATCCGAGCCAAGGACCAATTTTTCGATGAAAGGCCTTCTCGAGGCCAAGAACAGGAATGATCGAGGCCAAGAACCAAGGACACTATCATTATTTTTAAGTTCTCAAGAGTTTAGGATATTGCGTTTTGTTAAGTTTTTGATGATAATTCGAAAACAGTAGCTTGACTAGTTTCTAAAAACAATGAATATCATTTTGAATTTTTACGCGTTTGCAGCATTGTCGATTACGTTCCGGAACGATATCGTGCTGGTAATGAAACCAGCCCACAAGACGTAGCTCGTAAATGGAAATAACTAAATTATAAAAGCGGAAATGGTCAATTTTAAGGCCTTAACTTCATCAATTAGAGCCCCGGTGCAAATGTCCATTGATTATGGATCCCAACTTTTGTAACAGTTTCTCAAATATTACCCTTATTGCTTGGTTAAAAGATATTTTTTCACAAAATTGTTTAAAAAGTATTATAAACTGAAACTTGTAAGTGTGAGAGCAGCATTATTTTTTAAACATCACATAGCGACTCTACGTGGATATTATTATCTAAAAGTATTGCAAAATACTATAAGTTTTTGTTTGTAACTTTTATTGAGGTCCCGAATCTGGCATTTACAAGCTCAAGTCTTTGAAAAAAAACCGGGGTTCTGGGGGCAATGGCAAAGTTTCCATGTTTCCATTAAACTATTTCAGTGATTGTCTTTTTCAGAAAAATCGCAATGTTTGGGGGGCAATGGGAAAGTTTCCATGTCTCCGTTAAACTATTTCAGTGATTTTCTTTTTCAGAAAAATGGCAATGTTTGTGACGATTAGGAGATGAGACAATTTTCGAAGCCACGTGAAAGAAAATACCATAAAAGTTAAGTTAAAAAAATTTTAGTTTTCTCACATTTTCCCAATCCTAATTTTAAGCCAATCTTTTCTTTACGGTTTAGAGCGTATGATGTGTCTCTATACTCTATAGCAGGGATACTCAACTACTTCTAGCAAAGGTCCAGATAAGAAAAACAAAAACTCGTTGAGTCCAGTCCCAAAAAATGAGGTCTTCACAGTAATTTGGGAGTATACGCGCTCCACATGGTACAGACAGACAATGAGCTCCCACCCCAAGAAGTCCTTTCTCGCACCCCCGAAGCAAAATCAAGAAAGCGTGGAAATTTGGATTTAGCACTCCGGAGATCCGAATGTGAACCACAGTCCGCCAGTTGAGTAGCCATTTTCATTGTCTCGTATGTAGTGCCTGTCAATGAATGAGCGAGTGCGTTTCGACCTCCCAAAAACACTTTGTGAAATGTAACGTAAGGTATTTATAACTGCAAAAAGTAACTACGGGATTCCAGAAGAACCGTATTAAAAAGAAAGGCATTGGAGGCATTTGCTCCGTGGCCTACCTTCAAAATATCTACTATTGTAAAAACCATAGATGGGCACAGGTCCGTTAATCGTTAATCCGTTGATAACGAAGCTAACTTTTTCATTGACTCGTTAATCCGTTAAAAAGTTTTTTCGTGTTATCGGACTAAATTAACTAACGTTAAGTTCTATGAACTTCCGTTAAGGTTTTTATCGGTAATATTTTGCAACATTCATTCATCGTACGGGTACAAACCAATTCGCACTGGTATCACTTGTAGCGTAGGAGTACGAGTTTTATAGAAGAGAGCGAAGAAAGGAGCTCTTTTTCGTGGCCATTAATAAGCTGCAGCCTCATAAATCTATTAATTATCGCTGTTAGCAACTTCCAAAGATTTTCCGATCGCAGCTTCGTTAGTGCATTTGAACTTATTTTTATCTTGAAATTAGTTTAGACTACAAAACGTAACTTTCAAAACACAAAAAGAGCACCATAGCAATAAATATTTCTTTACAATAAGCTTAACAACGTCAATGCGTGTTCTAGAAGCGAGTGAATAAAAAGGAATGTAAATTACACGCAAAATATTAATGAATTAACGGACTTCATTACTTCCGTTAATTAAAGTTAAAAATAAAGGAGTAACGTTAACGGAGGTGTGAAATTTGTTAACGGACTAGTGGTTAATGAAGCTAACGTTTTGCATGAACTTGCCCACCTGTGGTAAAAACGCAAAAATAATAAATCATCAGTTGTTTTTTTTAACTGCACAAATTTTTCTTCGGAGCTTCGCTTACTCGTATTTTTATGACGTAGTACGAAAAGTGATTAAGTGCAGCGCGCATCTTTCTAGGCATTCAAACAATTACAGTTATACTGTATTTAATTTTACACTCCCTTTTCAATAATTGTTCATGCAGCGTTTTTTTTGATACAAAATTTATTACTTGGTTTTTCTAGCAATACTTTTCAACACAAAATTTGTTCAGCGGATTTTGACTCCAGACCGCTTGCCAGTGATTAGAATTGTTCATTCCAAACATACCTCGTTACCGTACTAATAAATTACTTGAGTAAGGAGTCAGGATTTGGAATAGCATTCCAACAAATACTAGGGCATTGTCGCACAAAAAATTCAAATATACCTTCAAAAACTTTCTATTATCTTCGTACAAATATTAGCATCAAAGATTTTGTTTACACAGTTTTCATATTCCTTCATGATATACTGTAATTAAGAAATATCTGCTTAGATCGCATTAAAAGTTCATGCTGATGACGGGTCGTCATTTTTTATTTTTAGTTTTTATGAAATTGTCGAAATGTCGCAACTTACTTAGGCAAAGTAATGAAAACCATACTTGATACTATGGCATAAATTGTCTCTCTGACAAGAGGGTGGTTGCTTGACTCGATGACCGTAAAGTCTTTCGCAACTTCCCTGTCGCCTTTTGAAACAAACGCTGATTATATTTTCTTCTTCATGCTATTACTGAGTGATGAAATAAATTTGTCTTGTTTTGGCTTGTCATTTTTAACTCAAAACAAAATCTTCGCGATATTCGCTCGCCTATTTTTACAACAAGTGTTGTTTTTTTCAACAAAAGTTTTGTCAATTATATCAGTGACATACTAATGTTTTTGGTGAAATAGGCTATCCATGATAACTGTATTACATTTCATTATCAAACACATACAAACATACTTTCTTCTGAATCCCCACTCAGATAGGCACGGTCATGTTTTAGCATTATCAGCTCCAAATGGTTGTGTTTGGACCCCCGAATCTCTTGTTTAGGTCCCGGATGGTGTTAGTGCTTTGTTGTAAGTACCTTAGCACTGAAAGTATTAGCAGAAATAACAAGAACTATTCTACACTGTCTTTTGGCCCTTCATTCTCCGATTAGGGGCTTTCACACAAAGCTATTTAAAATAAGGTTTACTATGACTTCTTGGCTATCACATTGCATTATTTTTCAAGTAATAATGATGATTGCAATTTACATCGCTCTTGAGATAACACCGACAAGAGTCAATGCATCTGACAAGGGGGACGTAATAACAGTCACCTAAAATAGATTTGCAGAAATAAAGTGAATTATACACCACAGAAGTTCTAATTCTACAGCAGTAAGCAGCAAAATACTGGCATCAAACAGTAGTAACATCCTCAAAGGCTAAATTAACGTAACATGCTTTTAAACGTTTCTTGAAAAGAGACAAGGTTTAAATTTCACGCTGAGATAGTGGTAACGAATTCCATACCTTGGGTGATGCAAAGGAAAACATAGATTGGGATCTAGCAAAGTTCAAGCTAATAACCGTTTGAAGCAGCCAATGATTATCATTACAACGCAAGCAGTATCTTGCCGAAACAGAACGAGTATTGATTAAATTTTTCAAATATGTAGGAGCATGACCATGCTGGCACTTGTGCGTAAGCAAAGCAATTTTGAATTCAATACGAAATTTAGCTGGTTAAAGTGAAGTTTTTCGAATATGGTAGCACGTGCATTCGCAAAGAAGAAATAAGAACTCCGATAATAAATCTCACTGCAGCATGTAAAACTTTTATCAACTTGTGCAATAAATATTCCGGTATGTTATAACACAAGGCGTAGCAAATTATCACTATAGGGCAATATCAAAGAATGGACTAGCTAAACGTTTAGAGTTTTAGTGAGCTTTGATGCAATGCTGCCTAGATTGCGTAAATTGACATAAGAAGCACCAACCACTCCATTGATATACTTTCCAAGGTTCAGTCTGTCTACAAATCTTACACCTAAGAATTTTCACAAAGTCATTAGGCCTAGGCAAAGAACAGCTATCATCAATTCGTATGTTAGAAATTAGCCTGGATTCAATGTTACGGATGAATAAAATTTCAACAACTTTAGTTTTACTTTCATTCAGTTTCATTAAATTGCAAGTCATCCAATGCTTTAAATCTTGCAAAAATGTTCGAATTTTGTTTTTAATCATATTTACAGAAGAAACTCTATCAAAGAAATGTAACACTGCCTATCATCATCTTATGAATGCACAGCAAGGCCATGTGAATTAGCTATTAATCCAGCACTTTTAAAATATAAATGAACCCATTAAGAGACAAAACTTAAGTAAACTAAATTTCTGAGCTTAATCGGTTTTTCAATGTATAAAGTAATCATTTAAAGCTATTTTCAGGAACAAAAAAATAATTTTACGTTAATTTATTATTTTGCAGTATGTAACATAAGTGTAACATTGCCCTTAGCGGTAAATATTTTCCCCATTATCTCTAAGATAATCAAGCACATAAACAAGACATTGTGATATCAAGAACTCATGGGTAAAATGCTAATATTCAAGGTTAAATTTTGTTGTCACTAGAGCTCTAACATTTGCCACCAGAGGGCGCTGTAACCCCCAACTTTTATCGAAATTATTGCAACTTTTTTTTATTTTGACACATTTGCAAATAAATTGTACCATCTTGCAAGACGTTTTTACTTGTTTTATTTTTGTTTATTATCTATTGCGCAGAATGAGCTCCTGGACAAAATCTCTAACAGAAAACTGTTGATGATTACGATTACAACAAATTAGAATGATACGTGATATAGCCAAAAACAGTTCCTTCCATTCACATAACAAAGGTGGACATTACACTTCAGGCACTTATTGTCAGTAAATGATGTCTTTTTCATGCTGGTGCAAAGCTTACATCTTTGGCATTTATCTGCTATAATCATTGAAACGTAGCTGATTACAAATTTTGCAAAAAGTGGCTTGTTGCAAGTTTAGCCTAGGCCCTAGAGACATCACACGTCAAACACGAATCCAACTTTTCTTACTACACTGCTAAAAAGTCTTTACTTTTACAGCTAGATTCTTATTTAAATTCATTATTTATTACTCGTAGAATGTAACAAATCTGACTTTACTTTTTAACTATACGGCCTACAAGGCATAATCTGTATAAATCAACACAATTACAGCTAAGGATTAATGTAACATATAGGTTACATGAAATTCAAACCAAAAAAGAACCTATCCGAAAAACTCAAAGAAGCTGAATAGAAATTAGGATAGTTTCACAGAGGCATATAAGACTGTTTTCAACCAAAATATCTAGGTCCAACTTCATACCCGCTGCGCAACCTAACGTCAATCCACAACACCTACATACCGGAATTTTCACTCATTTACTCAACCCAACCTATTTTAACAACTAAACAATTTAGTGTTGTCATCAAATTTAATATTTGTGATAACGTTATATCTTTCAATGTTTAACAAAGCTTGAAACTTTTGAAAATATAAAATATATTAAGCACAATTGCAGTTGCATTTTATGTTACACGTATATTACATTGTCCCTTGAAGGGTTTAGGATTGGCCCTAAAATTGAACCCTAGGGTACACCAGACTTAGCATCAACTGAATGAGAAGCACAGCCAGCTCCTTTAACAAAGTAGCTCCTATTACTCAAATATGTTGAAAACCATTCTAAAGTTACGTCGAAAACACCAAATTCGGCAGACAATTTACTAAGCAAGAGATCATGGTTAACTGTATCAAAAGCAGCTGACAAATCAAACAAAAGAACTATTGCATTTGACTTGGCATCCAAAAATATCATTGTTTTTTTAACAAAATAAATGAATAGAAAGACGAAATGTTTAGGTTAATTTTGTTTTGTTGTTTTTCTTTTTAATCAATCAAAAATAGTACTGTACTTGAGCCAAAAATAGCGCATTTTTGAGGACGTGCAGGCTTCAAGACCAAAGCCAAGCATAAGCATAGCGAGGGTGCCCCAGGAGGCCCGGGCGCCCCAATTGAAATGTCACCTATGGCAAAATGTAGCAAAATGGTTTATTGTTTCTTTTAGTATTTTTTGCGAGTAACGCTTTCTTTTAGCATTTTGCAAATAATATTAACCACTACTTGCCCCCGCGGGCTCCCCTCAATTCAATTTTTCCAACCTATTTAACAGTGTAACCCGGGAGAAAGTGAAAGTTTTTGTCCTAAATTTTGCTATCTCAGGCCTCATCTAACCTTTTCATGGACATAATGCAATAACCAGGGCAGGATTTACCATAATGTGGCAGAGTGCCAGGGGACCCGCCCTCAGATGGTGAGATTTTTTTTGGTCTTTACCTATATTAGCCAGAAAGATGTTGCAAAAATCTCCAAAGTGCCAAAGGCACCGCGCTATATAATTCCTGCCCGGGCAACAACATGGTTTCTAAAGGTAACCATCTATTGTACCATGTTTGAATAACAATCCATTTCCACCTCTCTAGTTTTTACGCGACAAAATACTTTTGGAAAAAAAAAGCTACGGGGAAATGCTTGTTGAAAAAATTATTGAATTTGAATTGCGGGGGCCTGGGCCCCATGGTCGTATAAGTACTTCTACAACTGGTTATTTTTATGACAAAAAAAAATCTTTAAAGAAAATCTTCGAGCGAATTATTATTTATTGCTAAAAATTTGCAGGAGGTAATGTACCTTACTTTCCTCTACCTGGGCCAAATGACTTACAAATTTAACCCAAAATGCAAGATTATAAACATGCTTCGAAAAATTCTTCTTTGCAAAATTTCCGATGACGTCATTACATGTGATTTAGTTTGCCCCCTCAATTAAAAATTCTGTCTACGCCCATCAGGCCAAGGACTTCAGCTTCGAGGCCAAGATCAAGGCCAAGGATTTCAAATGTGTTCTCGAAACCAAGAAAGTCCTCGAGAACTCCACCTCTGTACTGTACAGTACGGTATTGCTGCATAATATATTTGACATGAAAGCTTTTGTTCGTTAATTTTCACGATTTTGTTTTTAGTTGGTTTGTAATTTGTGTACTTGCATTGACTGAATGTTTATTTCAATCCAAAATCTCAAATAACATATTTACATTTTGTTAAGAACAATAAACTAAAAAAATTAATAATAAGCTATAGATAGCATCCAGAGTCTTATAGGCACAATCAAACCTTTGATTAATTGCCTAAGACACTCTGTTTCGGGATCGACACTCGTCTTTTATTTTTCGTCTGTATAGCTTGAACTACAGGTATAAACATGAGCGTAGCAAAGAAAGGAATCGCAAACAACCAGATCATAACAGATTTTTTTTCCAAAAATATTAAGTAAGCACAATATTACAAGCAATAACTATAATAGTTTAATTCAAAATACTGTAATTTTCAATGGCATGCCTTAGACAGCAGTTTCGACCATGCAATCTCAGGGCTCATCAGTAAGGCTAGCAGGGCCAAATATCACCAGTGATAAAAATCTTCAAAAGGTAAAATTTGTATTTTAGTCGGTTAGGATTTGATTTATAGCGTATAGTTTCATTCGGTAAAGATTTAATTAATAGCTTTAGTTTCATTGGATAAAGATTTTTTGGTTAAGATTTAGTTATCTTGGCTAAAATTGACTGAATAATGGGTAAAAATTTATGTATTACAAACATAATAATAAGTAAAGATTTATTCATTGATTGATAAATTGGTAAAGATGTATGTTTGGAAGATTTTTATCACTGATGATATTTGGCCTTGCTAGCCTTACTAACGAGCCCTGAGATTGCATGGTCGAAACTGCTGTCTAAGGCATGCCATTGAAAATTACAGTATTTTGAATTAAACTATTATAGTTATTGCTTGTAATATTGTGCTTACTTAATATTTTTGGAAAAAAAATCTGTTATGATCTGGTTGTTTGCGATTCCTTTCTTTGCTACGCTCATGTTCATACCTGTAGTCCAAGCTATACTGACGAAAAATAAAAGACGAGTGTCGATTCCGAAACAGTATGTCTTAGGCTATTAATCAAAGGTTTGATGTGCCTATAAGACTCTGGATGCTGTTTATAGGTTTTCATTTAATTTGCACAAATTTATTACAATGTAACAAAGACTAGAATGTGTCATCGAGAGCGATATCCGGGTACTTCGCAAAAGTATCTATCTTTACTGAACTAAAGAACTTCACAATTGGTGTAAGCGTGTACATGGTTGTTAATAGTCCAATCTGAAATACATCACTTTCGAATTTCATAATGTTCCATTAACTTGATCAGGTTTGTGGTTAACGGTTTTCAAAACTTAAATGTCTAGAAAATGTATCTCTGAAATGCATAGGTAGACACAAATTCGTTAATCGTTAATCTGTTAATAACGAAGCTAACTTTTTCATTAATGTTAACGGACTTAATCAACTTCGATTAAGTTTCTCTAACTTACGTTAAAGTTTTCGCTGTTAATTTCTTGCAGCATTCATTCATCGTACCGGTACACACCAGCTGACACTGGTTACACTTCTTAAGTATTAGCACGAGTTTTATATAAAAAACGAAGAAAGAAGCTCGTTTTTGTGGTAAATACTAAGCTACAGCCTCATAGGTCTACCAATTATCACTGCTCGCAGCTTCCAAAGATTTTCCGATCGCAGCTTCGTTAGTGCATTTAACCCTATTTTTATCTTGACATTAGATCAGACTGTAAAATGCAACTTTCAAAACACAAAAAAAGAGCACCATAGCAATAATTTTTTCCTTACAATCGGCTCAACAGTATCATTACGTGTTCTAGAAGTGAGTGAATAAAAAGAAATGTAAATTACACTCAAAATGTTAACGAATTAACGGACTTCATTACTTCCGTTAATTAAAGCTGAAAATAACAAATTAACTTTAACGGAGGTATGAAGTTTGTTAACGTACTAGTGGTTAACGAAGCTAATGTTTTTCATTAACTTGCCCACCTACGCTAAATTGTCAAACAAAATTTTACAACTCTGCTTATTCTCGTTTCAAATTTTAGGAGTTTGTTGAATTTTCACTTAGCTTCGCAGCACAATTGTTGAAATTGCAGTTACAAACAAACCCTTGCCCAAACAAATATGTTGACAGTAACCTTTTGCTCCGATTAAAACAACAAAAACGGCATCCCATTATTAATTGGAACAAAACTTTTTGATCTGAAAATGCCAACATGATTTGGATTTTGTTGCGTGCATTATCTTGAACATAAGTTTGACACACTACCCTAAGTATCAAATCTACACCCTCAACTAGCCCACTGCAATATTTTTGTATGAGGAGCTTTATATAAGCGCATATACGAACAGTTGTACTAATTTTTCTCAAAATTTAGAAATTAAATCAAAGCAATGCCTGCCTTAGCAATTAGCGTGAAAAAAAAAATATGCACACAAACAAAATTTAGAACCAAAAAATGAAATTCTTTAAATTTATAAGTGATATTTTAGAGTCTAAGTTTACGATGACCTCTCATTCAAAACTGATGATAATTTACTCAACTCTATGCTTTCCAGAACCCTAGGTGTAATGTTTAAAGTCAAATAACAATTTACCAAAAATTGTTTACTTCTTTTGCCCTTTACGCTTTTTTTAGTTCATTTTAACAGCTTTGAGATTATTTGCTCTCTCTAAGGTTAAAGGTCTCAAAAAGTCATCAAAATAATCAAATAACTTCAATCAAAAAGGTCATATAAAGCGCTTTATAAAACTTAGCACTTTTTAGGAGTTTCTGACTGTTTTTCACTTTATTATAAAATAACATAGAGCAATTTTTAAAATTCCAGCATTATTAAATCAGTCAATCTTAACACCAACACGGCCAGAAATATGAACGCATTTTAACAGCTATTCCTATTCTGAAAATGCTATTTGGCAGTGCGACCCAAAAGCCAACATATTGGATATATCGTATTACTGTATATCCATTATTCAACACAAAAGCTTTCTTAATAAAATTGTTCAAAAGCTTTGAAGAGCAAGTAGAAAATTTTTTCAATATCACAAGGTATCACAGAAAAGACTCGGCCATCCAGCTTAAATCTATCAAAACCAGCATTAAGCTCAAGATCCCATAAGTTTGACTCTTCTACTTTTCTGTGATACCAATTCATTGCGAGAATTCATCGTATAGTTTTGAAGGTCCATTTTAGGGTTAATGGTCCAACATGGCATTGCCAAGTTTGGCATGTTTTGTTCTTTCTTTTATTTTAGCCTACTGGATCTCTCAAAATTTGATATGTCTATTTGGAGCAATGTAATGTAACATCAAGAAATTTAACATTAGTACCTTTATTTCGGCCTTAAAAGGTTATTGCTTTAACATCTGAAAATTAACATAAATTAGCACTGATACTAACAAAACTTAATTCGTACACATTCTGTCATATCTCAACTAAACTGCAACTGGTACAAATAGGACTATATAGATATTTGTAAAGCAGCGCTCCTGTGTAATTATAGAAATTTGTAGAGCAACAACATAGCGGTAAGAATTAAATCTCGTGATTACAAACTTATGTAAAGTGCAGACAGTACAATTCAAAGCTCACCACAGGGAGGTGCCAAGATAATTGGAGGATACCTATAGTATGACATCCTTAAATTTTTTTATGGTATATTTTTACCTATCTTGAAAATATTATATTTCTAGCTAGAGGAATTAAAATTTTTGAAGAACCCGTCGTAGGAGGACTCCCCAATCGTGGCATTTGAAATTAGTCATATTGTATTTATCTATTCTAATTTTATCTTTTTTTAGAATTACCTATTGTGAAACTTTCATGTGTCTAGCTTGAATGGTTACAAAGCTTGAATTTGGAGGATTCAATTACATGAGCGTCGGCACGGGGGGCAGGAGGGGCCATGGCTCCCTCTGGATTTTCACACATTCTCTTAAGGTTTTATGCAGGAGGGGCCATGGCCCCCTCTGAATTTTCACAAACTCTTCCATTTTTAGTAGTCAATGCTGGTTCTATTCTTGTTGGCCCCCTCTGAAAAATTTTCTGCCGAGGACCTTGCTCAATTAAGGTACCCCCATTTCGGCACCCCCAAATTTTGTAATGTAACTTTCTGTTGTATTTACTTAGCCTGAAAGTTTCCTGTGTCTAGCTTAAGTGGTTAAAAGTTATTAATTTTGGCATCCCCAATTGTTTGAGGCCATGTTTTGGATAAAAATAACGCAGAAGAGAAGAAAGAAGAAATTCCGACAACTTCGCATTTAGGGATCAGTAAAATAATATAGCCACAAGCTTATCGGGCACACACGAAATGAGTCGTAAATTATATACTACTATATTTTATTTAATAAAATCGATTTCACCCCAGCGGGACATCATCACTCATCAGTTAGGTCTAAAAACAATCAGTGTATACTTTAAAACAAAATCATCATAAAATCTAGACAGACTATTACAGCAATCAAATTGAAAATAAAACGAAGTCCAATAAACAGCGAAATTAAAGAAAATATAATACTGTATATAGTAAAACCTCTTTTGCAGAGCAAATATATTAAAAACCTTAATCTATCTAAACCACCACACCATTAGATAAGAAAACTATAAAAAAAGTATTTTGAAATAATAAACCCCTTCAAAAAAATTTTAATTGTAAAATGCGTTACTGAGCAACCAAAATAGTAAACATATCTCCAGAACCTTACAATGTAGAAAAACTTTAAATTTTTTAAAAACATGGGTGGAATTGGAAAAGAACACATTGCAACACTCTTAATTCATAAATAAGTCGGCAAATCCTGAAAATTTGATGTGTCTAGCTTAAACATCCCCAATTGGGTAGGATTATCGCGGTACCCCCAAACGCTATCCTATTTTATCTTTCCTTTATAATTACCTATTTTCAATGTTTCATGAGTCTAGCTTGAATGGTTGAAAAGCTTGAATGTTTGAAAAGGTTGAATGTACCCCCAAATTTTGCCATATATCTGTCTGTTGTATTTACCTGGCCTGAAAGTTTATTGTTTCAAGCTTAAGTGGTTAAAAGTTATTAATTTCGGCATTCCCGAATGGTATGGACCATTGTGGTACCTCCAAACTTTATCATATTTTATCTTTCTTTTATATTTACCTATTCTGAAAGTTTTATGAGTCTAGCTTGAATGTCTGAAGAGGTTGAATTTTAAAGGACTCAATTGAGGGACCTTCATTTTGATGCCCTAAAAATTTCAAATTGTATTTTTTCTTCATATTTGCCTATCTTGAAAATTTGATGTGTCTAGCTTAAACAATTAAAAAGTTTGAATTTTGGCGTCCTAGTTTGAGGAGCACACCCTCGTTGTGGTGCCTTCACTGTTTGTCAAATTTTGTATTTTCTTCGTATGCACCTGTTCTAAAAATTTTATCTGTCTAGCGTAAGTGGTTAAGGTTTTAATTTTGACGTCCTCGTTTGAGGAGGATTCCTTCATTTTGATACCACTAAATTTTGTGAAATTTTATCTTTTTTTGGTACTTACCTATCCTGAAAATTTCCTCTGTCTAGCGTGAATGGTTAAAAAGTTTTAATTTTGGTGGCCCCGTTTGAGGGTGGCCCCTTCATTTCGTTATCCCCAAATTTTGTCATATATTATCTTTAACTTATATTTATCTATTCTGAAAATTTCATCTGACTAGCTTAAAAGAGTATTAAGTTAAAACTTTAGAGGGCCCGTTTTTGTGGGTACTTTCGATTCTGGTACCCCAATTTTTGTTAGGTTTAGTTTATTTTTTATATCTATCCATTACGAAATTTTGATCCATCTAGCTCTAACGGTTTAAAAGTTTAAAATTTTGGTGGCCACGTTTGAGGGGGACCCCCATTTTGGTACACCCTAAATTTTTTAATCTTTATCATTTTTTCATATTTTTCTATCCTAAAAATTTCATGTGTCTATTGTGAGTGGTTAAAAAGTTTGAGTTTTGGCGTCCTCGTTTGGGGAAATCTCCCATTTTGGAGCCCCCAAATTTTGTCAAATTTTATTTGTTCTTTATATTCACTTAAATTTCTTAATAATTTCATGTCTCTAGCTTAAAAGTTTTAAAAGTTTGAATTTTAGAGGACCCGTTTGTGTGGACCTCTTGTCCTGGCATTCCAATTTTGGTTAGGTTTAGTTTATTTTTAATATCTACCCGTTCCGAAAACTTGCTTCATCTAGCTCTAACCGTTTAAAAGTTTAAAATTTGAGAAAATCCGATTGAGGAGGATTCATCCACCAGGCACGCCCGATATCAGGCAGACACTAGTTCTCCGTGATATCTACAATCGTTCAAAGTTTGAATGCAGTGCGTTTAGCGGTTTAAAAAGTAGATAGCTTGGGAATAAAAAGAAAAAGAAAAAAAGAAAAAAGAGAAAAGAAAAAAGAAAAAAGAAAAAAACAAGAAAAATAGTATTTAGGTTCGGGTAAATAAACATTATCAAAAGAAAGATGGTTGATAGAGTGTTCAAAAGTCACAAACCATTTTTCATCAATTTTGGTAATTACCGAGATATATCGGTTCAAATTCGTCAACTTTTTGCCGATTTTCGGCCTGCGAAATTTGGGTCACGTCATCGGACGCCCCAAACTTGGTGTGCATCAACTTTTGTAAGCACCCATTTTGTGTCCAAATTTTAGCTTTGCACATCAAGTAGCCTTTGAAGTATCAGCAAATTGATAAATTTTCTACCAAAAATTTGCCTTTGTTTTTTGTTTGGGTCTTATACCGTCTTAATTCATCACGATCACTTAAGCTAGGATTCCCAAATTTGGCACAAAAGACTATTTCAATAATTCTTATGTTGAGTCCAAAATTAAGCTTTCTAGATTTAACTATTTGTTAGTTATGGGCAAATCAATCCCCATCTGCCAAATTTCCAAACAAAAACAAAGGTATATACGCTCTTGCGCGAAGTCCCAATGACTAAAATGAACTACATGCTACTACTACTAATATACAAATTACATTTATTTTAGTCATTAATAGCATGTAATTTGTGTAGTTTTGCTTTTCGTTAGTAATGGTACTGGCAGGGGGTCGAAAGGTGTGAAATACTCAAATCTCAATTTCATTGGCTGTGATTTTTCTAATTAAAACATTAGCCTACTCCAAACTATACCGGTTGCCAAAATAAAATTATGGATATAACTTTGCGCTGATACAGAATATGTATCAAATATTTAATTCTCAATGCAAGCAAGCCGTTAAATCATTTTACGCCATTAGACAAAGTTTTCAGTCTTAAGGTCAAGACGTTAACAATTGCTATGATGCTATAAAGCAACATTTTACAACACTGTATAACAAACACGACTTGCAAAAGTTTAAACTGCTTAAAGCTGCATATTCCTTGCTGTTAACATAAAAGTCTAAAATACACACATATAACTTTTAACCCTAGGTTAGATAAGTTTTTGCCTCAAGGAAAGTAACTACAAAACTATTAAACTAACTTTCATAATAAAATTGGAAATTTGCGCCTGGATAAGAACTGGATACCCAAATTAGCAAGGCTAGTTAGTGCAGTAATGCAAACTTAGCACAATTCGATTGTCATGAAATGAGAATTATCAAAAAGGCAAAACTCTCAGTTTTCAAAACAGTTTTATCCCCATTCTCACTTAAGGTCATAAATCTTGGATAATGACCGAACGAGTGCGATCACAAATGCAAGCGTCTGAAATGAGTTTTTTTACGAAGAATCGAAGGAGTTGTACTATTTAACAAGATTCGTAACACCTGAGGCTCGAAAATCTCATAATATCAAACCGCTACTTCTCCAAATTGAAAGATCTCAGCTTACTGTAGATGGTTTGGCCATGTAAGCAGAATGTCTCTGGAAAGACTCCCTAAACAAGCGTTACTAGGCAAAACAAATGAGAGAAGACCAGTTGGACGACATAAATTAGATGGGCTGCGTTGAGGATCTTGGATGGAATCGCTTGGGACTTTACCCAAGCGAAATGATGGATGTGATGGAAGACCTCTGAAGTGTGGCGGCTTAATTTTAAGCTGCTGCCCCCGCAACTCTCACAAAAAGCGGGCAATGAAGAAAGAAAAAAAATTGCGCCAGTATTAGCAATATGACAATCAAACGGGAAACAGTTCTGTGATTTTTAAATATTACTTAATTCAATTTATAGAGAATAATTTCAAGAAAAGCTTTCCAAAAAAGTTTACATCACATCTTAAATAGAACAATGAAAGTGAAAGAAAATAGGTCTTAATAGTGTTTTGTTGTGAAAAAACATCCAGAGAATCGAACTTAGACTGAAAAAATGCTGTATTACTGTGTTGTATAATTGCCATTTCCTTGAATGAAGCTAGTAAGTACATGGGTAGCTGTAACATTTGCATTGCTTTAGTAATACACTGGCCGTATTAAGGAGGGCGCTCTGGGGCAAAATTATCTATTTTTCTGGCCTCCGTTGGGAAGAACTGCGATTCGCCCCGAGCTCCCGTGTTTTAAGCACCCATATTGCAACATGTAGTGTTCCATCATTGCATTTGTTTGATAAATTTGAAGATTTCAAAAAACATATTTGCATTGCACTACACGGTTAAAGATCAATTATTTTATGCATTTGAGCCATGCTTGCTACTTCTGTCTAATCACACCCAAAGAGCACTATACTTGAGTTCTGTTTGCAAGTTTTTTATTAGGCTGCTGGGCAACCACGAAAGGTAGCCTGTAACTTAGTCTCCATGGATAATAAGCGTTAATGGTCTCTTTCTGAAGGATACAAAAACGGTTGGCCAGTTCGGGAATCGAACCAAAATCATACAAGTTTGTTCCCTTGAGGTATTTTACTGTTCTAGATCACGAAATACAGAAAGTATTGTATGTTGGTTTTTATTGGTGTTTTAAATTTATCCCTCATATGTTTTTTCCTGTAAAAACGTTTCTTTTTTTTTGTCTTGCAGGAGAGATTTTACGAAACGAAGCAAAAGTGTTAAGCAAAGAGCTCTTTCAAAACTTCACGGATTCAGAAGAAACTACACCAGAACATCCAAACACAGTACAAAAGACCTTTCAAATAGTTTGCCAAATCACATTACAATATATGTAGTCGGTTGCCATGAATTTGTTTTTTGGGCCGATCAAATCGGACGCAGTGTTGCCAACGTCTAGTCAGTTTTAAGATATTTTAAAAAAGTCATGTTACCAAGCTGGCCAGACGGTCAAGCAGTTACGCGTTCGTCAGTGGAACGAGAGGTCAAAAGTTCAAAACTCGGGCCGATTAAATCGCTGTTCGGTTAAATCAGACACAGTGTTGCAATCATTGAACAGTGTTGCAATCGTACTTCGAAAGGAGCCATGCTGTCTGCAAGGGCAATGGCGCGAATAATTTAAAACCCGCTAATTGGTTACACGATTTGGCGTAATAGAGCAAATGTAATAATAAATTAATATTATTTGAACAATATTTCTGACTCAATTTAATTTATTTTTTAGCAGAAAGATTGCAATTTCTATTGTACCTATTCACTCACACCCTGCAATAAATTTGATGAAGTTCCACTATATGAAGACGTTGTTTGTAAGTGTCAAATTTTGCTCTTGCTGTTGGTAACATGCTAATTAGAAATGTTACTACCACTCAGTAGGTTAGCAGTTCAATCCTCTCGTGAGTTGTTTAAAACATTTTTGTTTGTTTTTGATATGTGTGTTCAGTTTATAGCACGTGCAAACCTCGAAAGAGCAAGCAATTGTTTAAACTCTTTTTGCTTTATTGAGTACATTTTAAAAGAAAAAATAAACAAACAAAAAATACAAAACAGAAACAAAGATAATTTCAAAATTACGTCGCAGAAAAAAATATAAACAACCAGAGCATAGCAATCCGCACAGCTTGCTCTGGTGGCTATAGAAGTCTTCACCTAAAGAAAATGGCCGCCATAAAATGTCACTCTGAATGTTGATCTCTAAAATCTAAACACAAAGTAATTGCAAAAAAATCAAAATGATGATCCGAAATGCGGTGCAGAAATGAAATCATAAAATGCAAGTCAACTTAACAACAATAAATGGTCTAACGAACTCAAGACAGCACACAGTAGGCATATCAACAGAAAGATTGTTCAGTTTATCAACCAATGTTTGATACAAGGTAAATTTTGTACTAAATTTTGAGCCACTCGATGAGTTTTAATAAGCAGATTTTGTTAATTTTGCAGTTTGTGAATGGTGCCGTGCAGGTGATGGATGCAATTGAAAAAAATTGAAAAGACTTTACAGAAGTCAGGATGTGGGAGAAAATGTTTTTAAAATTGTTGAATAATTTATGAAGTTTTATAACGATTTGAAAGTTAAAATTAACTCGTTTGAATAAATTTATTTCATTATTTTTGGTCTACTTTTGAGTATATAGCGAGCATTAATTTAACAAAAATTGTAGTTAGAACTATTTTACCGCATAACAAAAATAAATCATAGACAAGAAATTGGTGCAGAAAAATTGACGACCTAACAAAAGATCTAAAACATCAAGAGATCTAAAATAAAATTGAGATCATATATAGTTCTTCATCGTATGATTTTATTTATTTACATCTATAGCTAACTCCGAAACAGATTTTAAATTAAATGAATTAATCTTGCAAAAGCCATCCCTAGATATCATTGAAAATATTGCCGAATTCTCACTTAACATTCATTCATTCATTCTTTTTTATTCTTGACCACCACAACAATAGCAAATGCATGGTAACACAACAATAACACGTAGAGTCAGGAAAAGGAAGTAGCGACACAACGTTAGATGTTAAGACATGCAGAGGTTACTGAAGACAAAAAAGTGATTTTTATTTGCATGGTTGCTACACCTGTCACACCAGCTTAAGCACATAATAGGCCTAATTAATCACACTCATCAACATACACGCAGGCACACAAGATGAAAGTAAAACTAACGGCTAGAGTAGTTGTTCGAATGATTGAAAAAGTGAAAAAAAGGGACAGTGACCAGTGCAAGGCCAGTCACGGTTACGTAGGTGGTCAATGGGTGGTGCAACCGGCCCAAAACTATGTTTAGCTCAACGAAGCAAGAATGAAACTATGCAGAAAAAAGATTTTTGCTGAAAGTAAAACAATAATTTTTTTTCCAATAGTTTTTTTTGCAGGCTTCATGCTCTCTTGCACAATATTGAGCCATTTTGTTTTTGTCATCATATTGTGCTTTCAATGATCGAAAACAGTTTTGCAGTCGTTTCAAAAACAGCTCTGCTCTTTAGTTAATTATCGAAAATAGTTTTTGAGTCATTATTCTAGAGCTAATTTAGACCTTAGAAAGAGTTGTTTTTTGAAAAACAGCACTGTTCTTTAGTTAATTATCAAAAACAGTTTTTGAGTCGTTATTCCACCTTACAAAGAGTTGCTTTTTGAAAAACAGCTCTGTTCTTTAGTTAATTATTGTAATTACACCTTTCCTAACCAAGTTGCGTTTTGGTCATGACACAGCGATGGACTTTTTGGTTTTCGAGTCAAGCTGTCACATGCCCACGTGTAACACAGACGATGGAGGCTTCATAGTTTTCACTGACTCTTATAATGCTGAACATCATGCAGGGAGGCTGTGAATACTTATTTTTTTAGTGTTTGGTTTGACCCGACCGGGAATTAAACTCAAGTCTACATTTCAGTAGCAGACGCTCTATACATTCAGTCAACCGCTAATCCCTCGACACAGATTGTCATCTATAGTTGCACATGATAATCAATCAAAAAATACACGCATTTTCTGTAATACTAATCAAACGCAAAATTTGCAGCGCTAAAAAATTTGTGCATTTTCAGAAAAGCCTTGTAAAATCTAATGATGGTATACAGTATATTAAACCTTTAACACACGGATAAAATTCTCCAATCTTAAAATCTTTACGCAAGTTTAACTTTTACGTACATAAAAAGCATATTGCTTACCTTTACGTTTTGGTTGCAAACAAAAAAAGTATTCATAATCCTTATTTCTATCACAAAAATATAAATTAAGCAAATTATGATCAACACCGAAAAGGCAACACAATAATCTAAAATTACAAATCAATATTACGTTAATTTTTTTCAATAAAAATTAGCAAAATTTGGGTTGAGGCAGGCTATTTCTAGCTTTGGTAATTTTCGGTCCAATTTACTTTTTATTCGTTCTTAAATTTTTTAGAGACTGTCGAAATTTAAAAATCGGTAAAATTATATGGTTTGATTTTTTTTGTTTTGCCTGTTTCAGGCAAACTTAATACCTTTGTACAACTTTTTTTGTATCAAAATTACAAATTGCGCAGTAAAAAGATTTGTTTTGATGATTGTTAAATATGCCTTGGCTACGTAAGCAACACTAACAAGTTGCTGTGTAAAGTTTGGGCAGGACTAGACAAATAGTCATTTACTACAACAAGAATTGTTTTGGAACAAAATTTTACTGCTATAGCCTTTTTGTTTGCCTTAAGTATGTTTTTCGTCTAAGGCTGACAACATAATCTTAAAAATGCTCTTAGACTTTGAGTAAAAATGAGCTTTGCTTTTATAAAAAAATAAATTAAACGCTTCTCATCTTAACATGTTAAACAATAATCGCACTGTAAAAACATTGGGCACAAATTACAACTCTGCGATATTTGTTATTAGTTAATGAACAAGAAATTTAGTGCTTGATCCTGTGGTGTTGCTAGCACTAGCGTGGTAGGGTATTTGAAAAGTACCTCTCTACCACAACTGCATACAGTAATAATTAATGATTTTTAGAACCAAAATACATCATTACGAAAGACAAATAATCTCTTTTAATTACTGATGTGGTGCTTAAGCTGATAGCATCTTCAGAAGTAATTAAAAAGTAGACCGCTTTATGATTAAACTGAAAAAGAGCTATATAAAAACTATATTTACGATTTATCAAACCGAATTCTTCAAATTCAAATGTGGCTTCTTGTTTTTTCTAGAAATAAAGTCTTTAAGTCATAGGGCAAGAGTGTAAATTGCGATTTGATTGAAGACGTTGTCCTCCACCAGGATCTACATCTCCTGCATAGTCCTAAAAAAGAAATAATAAATAAATAAAAATAAATAAATGAATAAATAAATAAACAAAAAAGGGTTTCCAGCATATGTTTAACTTCTTTAACTCAACAATAAACCCAAACTTACAAGGGCTGGAATGACCAAAACATTTTGAAAGTGATGATAGCATCAAGCGTACTGGCTTTAACCCTCAACAAAACTAAGTCAACGTATACCATTCAAAAGTTTTAACTATGCTGACTAAAAACGAATAAAGTGTCATATAAATTAAAAAGATGCTTACATGGAAGCAATATTTTGGGTTGAGTAAAAATTTAAAGAGCTATTAAATGTTTGATTAGTTGATTTTCCCAAAAATTCAATGCTTAAATTCCGACCACAATTCTTTAAATTTTGGACAAAACTACAATAAAAGGCAGAAAAGTAAAGGCAAAAATCGGGCTAAAAGGTGGGTTAGGGTTAGGGTTGGGATTAGGATTAGGGTTACCCCTATCCCTAACCCTAACCGACTTTTCCTACTTTCCAGCCATTTAGCACGATTTCCGTCTTTTCCTGCTTTTCCGCCTTCTAGCCATGTCCTTAAATCTCATTTCAGCTTTTCACGTCAAATATTGTTTAACACTATAACTTGCAATTTATATTCGCTTGGCCGATACTGGGTCATGACTTGGGCTAGAAGAAACATATAGTACTTCAAAGCAAGTAACCAAAAGATGAGCCAATATTTCATTGCGTGATTCAAGACATAAGATCTCATCATAATAAGCTTGCCATATTATGATGAATTAGAAAATCGAAACTAAATAGAAAACAGCAATTTTTCCGGGTTTGAGGAGAAGACCAAAACAGGTGGAGAAAAAAAAGCAAATGCGAAGACCAAAAAAACATCTTTTATCTTATCCCTAATCGTAATCGTAAAGTTAAATGCAGCAAACAGCAACAATGTTGTTCAAGTTTTGGCGCATTTTTTTTTTAGTCGTTGAGTGGATTTTAAATTAAATAAACTCTACACAAACATAAAGATAATTTCAAGATTACGTCACACAAAAAAAATCAGCTAAACCGTAACCGTGCTTGATATCGAAATTATTTAAACAGTCCATTTATTAAGCTATAAGTTGTTGTGGAGGTATGACCGTCTCCTTGCGACATCTCACCGCCAAAATAATATCATTTTATCTCTTTCGTTTGCTACATTTTTAGTCTTAATTCGCCAGCCAACAATAAACTGAAACTAAAAAAAAGGCATTTAGTTTTATATTACCTCTTTGTCGCGACTGGTTGCAATTAAAATTGTAGTTTTTGGTTCTGGAATTTAGCAGAAGATATTTTTGACAGATCTAAAAATATAGTATGTGGTTAATTAAGATATCGTTGGGTTCGTAAGTTCACTTAATCCAATAAAGCAAAGTTTATTCCAACGTTTAAGACCTTTAAAACGATTTTTTAACAATTTTTATTATTTATTTATTTATTTATTTTTAAATGCAAAAAGTGTATGACAAAAGACAAAACATGAATAAATAAAACAACGCATCGTTTTGCCAAAAATAGATTATATAAAATAATTCGATTTTCAACAATTGGTTGAGCGGTTTCACGTTCGTCTCTGGAGTGAAAGATCTGAGGATCAAATCTCGGGCAGGTCGAATCGGACACAGTGTTGCCAACGGTTCGCCTTCGCTGCGACATTTCTTCGAATGAAGCTGTGTTGCCCGGGTGCAATGACGCGGAGATGGGCCCCGCAAACTCGTTGCACGTTTTGGCGTAATACAGCTAGTGTAATAAAAGATTTGATTTAAAAATGTTGTTTTAAATTTCGGTTACATGAAATATTTGTTTATTTTTGTCGGACCTTTTTGATTCCGAATACCAAAAAAAGAATAATATATTGTTCAAACGGATTTGTCGTATGTACGTGCACAGATTTGCCAAACTCATTGTGACATGTTATATTTGAATAAAATACTGTATCTTGCATTTACTAAATAGTTATTGAGCAAATTTTGGCTATAATAGGGTGGTGAAAGCAAACAGAAGATCAATCTTTGACAGAAAGAGCGTCAACTGATGGTTTAGAAGAGATCCATTTGAGTTGAAACATTTAGCGTTTGATTAAGTCAGTCAGCTTTTTCGTAAATCAATAACACTAGTTTTGTTGATAAACTTTCATGAAAACAATATCAAATTCGACCTCGTAAAAACTAAATTACGTCTGTTCCAATATATTCGTGGATGGTTCTAATGACAATGAAATTGATTTTAATATTGTATGATAATTCATTAATAAATGCTACTGGTTTTACAAAAAAAAAAAAAACTGCCTGATTTTGTTAAATCGCTAAAAATTTCCTTATAGTTATAGGAATAGCTAATATAAATCAGATAAACTAAGTTACGTACAGCATAGGACAAAGATTTTATTCTTCTTCTTGGTTTCATATTGGCCAATCGTAATCCTCTTCGCATTGTTCTTGCTGAAGTTAATGATACTAAAAATAATGAAGATTTTTCGTCTTTTTCAGTAACAGTTCTAAAAAAATTATATATTTATGAAGTTCGTCGGCTAGGAGACAGCAAAAGTGCATTTTGGTTTTTAGGTCGTAGCTACAGCGTTGCAAAAAAGCGAGGCCAAGTTGCTTTATGTTTGAAAAAATAGAAATAAAATAAAAAACCGCAAATAAAAAAAAAGCAAAATATGAAACAAAGAAAAACAGACAAGCTAAATATGCTTTTTAGATTTAGAGCGCGAGGCATTTTGCAATATAATTTTTTACGTGAATTTGCAAAAACGGCAACGGCCGGATAAATCAAAACTTTCAGCTTTTGGAGCAAATCTTCAAAATAATGTTTATCTCTAAGCAATCCCCAGCAAGGCTCAACTGTTTAATTTGGGTAACTTACGCCATTTTGTGCCCCACAACATGCGCCCTAGAACTCCATTTTGTATCAATTTTATCAGCTGTTCTGTAGTTTTCACAGCACTAGCGGAATCAGGGACAGGAAAGGAAACCAAAGTTAAAACTTTTTTATCTCAGTCCGACTCCTTAATGATGTGTTATTTTCAAGGGCACAGTTTTAATGACGCGGTTTTTGTGATTGAATAACATATTTTCTGGTAACAGTTAGCATTTGAAATTACATTGTAATTTGGTTTCCAAGATAAAGTAGTTCATATACGTTAAAGTTATTAAAAAAAAACGCTGTTTTTATGCTGTATTTTCATAAAACAATATAGTTTGATTCTGCGTCAAAAAATTGATAAGTTTTATTTTTTGGAAAACAAGGACCAATTCAATCAAAATAAAGCTAAATTTAATATTCGCAACATGGCGCTAATGAGCATTATTTATCAAAATGGCAATAAATGCATAAAAGCATCTTTAAACTATGCTAGTAATTTCTATTCTGCTACCAATAGTAAGACTTTCCAGCAAATACAGTATATTTCATTAAATTAAACAAATATATAATGTTTTTAGTGTGTTGAGCGGTAACGCGTTTGTTTCTGATGGAGCGGGAGGACTGAGGTCCAAATTTCTGGCCGGTCAAATCACAAACAATATTGTCATCGGCTAGCCACCGCTGCAACATTTCTTCGAAAGAAGCTGTGTTGCCCTGACGAAATAACGCGGAAATAATCCCCCAAACTAGTAACACGCCTCGGCGTAAAACAGTAAATATAACGAAAGATTTGATTAATTTATGATATTTTAAAAGCTTTTTAGAATCTCCATTGGTGTTTACTCTTTAAAAATAGTAGTACAAACTGCATCTTGATTAAAAAAAAAAAATTTGCAGCGATTTGCCGGAAAATTCGTAAAAAGATAAAGGTTTATTAGAAATTCAATGCTCTAAAATACATGATTTATTTGATCACAATCCACAAACCTACCTGTGTTTGTTAAATATACGACCAACATCATAGCCAGAAAACTTAGCACAATCTTCATTGCTTATTCTTAAATTTCTTTCAAAGATAAATTTCTAGCAACTAATTTGTTACTCTAAAATAAACAAAAAGCTAGTTACATTAAAGTTAACTGTAAAATGTCCGATTGCACAGTTAAAAATTAAAAAAAAATATGGCTTTTATTTTTATGAATTTAAAAATAAACAGGCATAGTATGGGTTTGCTAAGCCAGAATTCCAAACGGACATCCTAGTTCAGTCTCAACCTGAAAAAGGATTTGAAGCCCAAATCAGGCCAAAAAATTCCGAAAGTTAACTTAGTTTTAAAAAATATACGAAAACAACCTCATTCCTACTTGACAGATTAACCCCTTCTTATCGATAAACTGCAATGCAATAATAATAAATGTGTGCTAATAGCTGTAACGAAGTTTTTATTCAATGTTGCAAAGGTGTTTTGATTTTTGTTTCTATAGCGCCTAAAACGCAATGTTCATATACAGGTCAAATTAAACACAAAACTTTTAACCTTTATGGAACTTGACCCGAAAAACCCCGATTAACAACTTTGGGCAAAACGTTAATATTAACGTTCTAACATTAATATTTACTATAATGTTAACGTTATAGTAAGCTAATTTTTTGAAAGCCTGAGGCAGATTATTTGTCTCATGGCTAAAAACGTTTTTAGTTTTTGATCGCTAAAACATTTAAACAAATAGCGTAAATATGACAAATTTTGAAATAGGTTTTTACTTTGTTGGCTTTGCATTTTTTCCGTTACGATTCGCGACTTCTTGTTTAATTTTCCTTTAGTAGACCGTTCATGATAAACAAGTAACGCTATAACTTTGTTGCACCACCTACCACAGTTGGCCCTAACTGCAGACTAATCAGAACGCCATTTTCGCCGAATTTATAGGTTCAATTTGAAAGCAAATATTTTGCGGTTCATTACAGCATAAAGCTTTTTTATTCGATCGCTTTTTGTTTATATTTTTTGTCAGAGCAATATCACTTTATTTTTACAAATCTTTATTCTGGCTTTCTAAAATTACCCCTTTCTCAAAAAGAAAAAAAAGAGAAAATAGAAAAATCCCGAAAAACTCTGTTGCATAGTTCTTTGCCATGTTCTTATAAAAAAGGGACTTTTTAAGGGCATCTATGCGAAACTTAATTTCATTTGTACTGCAAATAGATCTAGTACTTTTTTCTCCTTCAGTTAAAACAACTGAACAAAATAGTCGCTTCTGATTTTTCATGCTACCATACGACTGTACAGTGTACAGAGCCATATCAAATTCAATTTGATTGTATTTCAAAGCAAAAAATCAATTAACTCAACCGAAAAGTAAAGAATGGGGCAGGGTCAAAGGTCATCAAGTCAAACCACAATTTATATACAATGCCTTTTTATACTTACAGTAGCAAATTTGAGATTTGGCTAGTTTGACATTTTTCTGTAGACTTTTTAGCAATGCTGCTTAAGTACTTAATTTCAGTGCTTAATTCTTAACCTGACTTCTGCCGCAGCGTGCCTCATATAGTTGGTGATCTAAAAATTACTGGCTCCAGATTCAATTGCGGGTTGGTCAAAAGTGCTTTTCCTTAGAAATGATAACTGAACTCAATTCGCGTTGAGGCCAACCTGCTGGTCTATTCGTCATAATAGCCTAGCCTGCAGAAAGACATAAAATAAAGCCTCATGAGGGTAGGATTGCGTTGGTTTGCCCAGACTCGCACAGTGCCTACTGCTGGTTGAAAATCCATTGATTTTTTATACGTTCATTGCATGTTTGGCAAAAAATTTGTGTAGCCCTCAACTTTTGTAACGTCTCAAGATCAAAAAAATAACATACAATATACAGTACTGCTGCATATATAATCATTATAAAAATGATAAATTTACGGATGCGATGCCACATAACTAATATCTAAGAATTTCATTGCGCAGCTGTTTATTAAATGCTTAATTCTCAACTGCAATATGATAATTATCTTTTATTTCCTAGCACTCAAATATTTTATTGATCAGTGAAGCAATTCGGCATAAAATATTATGGCACTATCTTTAATTACGGCAGATGCCTTTTCGGATTGAATTTCATCAACTTTTTGCTCTTTTTATCTGTCGATTCTAGATGTATTGACGAAAAAAATATATTTTCCTTATATCTGTTTTTTGTGCTGCAAAAGAAATTGATTTTACTTCTTGAAAAATTATATTAAATTTGCTTTATTTTTGTTTTATGCCGATATGTACAACGTAAAAACAATGATTTACAATAGATCACAAATCACATCCAGTAAAATAACTCACTCTACTATAATACAAAGTGTTCGTTGCTACAGAGAAGTTGCAAAAACTTACAAACCATTTTGAGAAATAATAGGCATAAAAAAGTTTTTTTTGGTTCTGAATGATTAAATTTTGAATTAAATAAGTTTTGAAAGTGCTTTGAAACGAAGAAGTGAGAACTATTTCAATTTATTCATATAAGTTCAAAATATGATTTAGTTCTTGAAACTTAACTTTGAAAGAATGTTTGGTAATTTTTTAATTTCTATATAAAGTAAATATAGAGTTCCAAATAGGAAAAACCTATTTGATACTTGATGCTTTTTATCAGGAGGTTGAAGATCAATACTTAAAATGTTCAAATTGGAAGGATTGATAGTAAAGCTGATTTAGCTAAAAGAAAAGAACAAATCAGAAAAGATTGTTTTTTCCTGTTCAGTTTGTTCATTAACAGTCAAGGTTAGTTAAACTTGAAAAAAGTCGAAAAAATACAGATAAAAAAAAATTTTTAAACACTGTCTTTCAGACAACCAGTATACTCAGTTTGCAGCTGACAATGGGACAAACCCCGAAACAACAGACAGTACAAAGCTTGAAAATTGGAAGAAATTAAGTAATTGTAACACTACGCATAATATAGATTTTGTGAAATTTAGAAGGCTGATTGGGTGCATTGAAAAACATTTAACAAAAATTTGTTCCCCTTAATGGAAATGACGTGGTTGGTGTGGGAAAAATTTAACGAAAGAAGCGATTTTAAAAATAATTTTTTGAAAGTTTTAATTCTAAAATTGGACCGGTAAAAACACAATATTCTTCTGCGGGGCAACTTTAGAAAGCAGTTCCGCCATCCACGTACACAAATGAAGTTCTTTTTTTTCATTGCTACATGTGCATTTGCAATATTGTACATTATGCTGTAAAATCCCCAACAGCAACAAAATGTTAAAATGGTTTTAAAAGTTATCGGAATTACAGTATCTTTTTTTTTTTTTGAATGCTGTGGTAGCCTTGAAAAAGGCTGTTTAACCTTATTTGTATCGAGGGCGGCAAATTTGCCTCTCCTTTTGGTTATTTTAATGTAGGTCCTAAACTAAAACAAAGTTTTGCTTTGACGCACCCTGACTTTGAATCAAATTTAATAACACACATTTTTAGGAAGTTTAGGGTGAGCCGAATGACAGGAAGTGACGTCATTTTTGCCTTTGTCAGAGGCATCTATTAAGTTTGATACAGTTTTGAGCGCAATACATGCTGATCAGCGCACCTTTTCTTAGTCATTCTATTGCGCCTTCATTATCAATGCTAATCTTTAGCTGGAATAAAGTATTTCCTTTACTAATAAATGCATTGCATCATTATTACTTGATTGATGACGTCATAGTTCAAAACTATCGCTTTTTCATCTGTTTCTTGAAATAAATGGCTTTTCCATAAAAAAATATTCATTGCCATCAGCTGTTGAATGATACAATGAAAATAATACTGCTGCCTTCTAAAATTTTGTAAATGATAATACATCTCAGTCACGAAAAATTGCAAATGATAATCAGCGAAATATATTAAAAATGAAGTCATCATGCATGTGACGTTATCATGTATGTGACATCATAATCTGCAGTGACTTCATGAGAAATGTCTTAGCAATAGCAAAAGTCAAAATTGAAAATAACATTTAGCAACATTCAGAAAAAAATTATACTGTTATAACGATTTACTGGTTTTGATGATGTCATCATTGTTTTCGTGACGTCAAAACCTCAAAACTTGAAAAATTTAGCAAAAAATAGCTTCAACAAGCAAAAATTCTTACTTCTATCACTTATCAAACAGTTTTTAGATAGAGGGAGAGAATTTGGCCTCTACCCGGTACAAAAAGGGTCTAAAAATAGCTCGGTAGATATAGAGTTAATGAAATTGACTCGTTCAGTTTTTGTCTTGCCCGTTTCAAGGCTAACCAAAGCATTTAAAAGAAAAGGTTAAATCCGATGATTTTTAAAGTCATTTTAAAGTTTTGCACTACCAAACAAGATAGAAATTTTCAGTTAAATTTGACTTTTACTACTGAATTTCAAAACGTGTGCATTTGCAAGCTGCTGCGCAATGCAAAATTCAAAATCACTGACCCCGGTGCAAAAGTTTAGCTCAATGGTTTAGAGCGCCAGAGCAACTATGATATTAATGGTATAGGATTAGGAAATCACCAAAATGAAAATTTGGACTGTTGATTTTAAAAAAAAAAAAAAAAACACAAAGAACTGCTTTTTTTTTGATAAGTTCAGAAGGTGTATGGCTTATAATAATCGTTAGATAAATACATCAGGACCGGTGTGGTCGAATATTAACCAAAAACACAACAATGATGTTTGCACAATTGGAAAGTTACGTATATATCTGCGAATGTGGGCATGCAATTAATAAGAATCTATGCAAAAATTAAACACTTATCCGCTATTGAAAAGTAACTTGACTTTGAAGTAGCCTATCTTTTATATTTAAACAAACACGCGCTTTTATTTTGCCATGAAAGTGATCGACTAAATCGATCAATTAATTTTACATTCAAACAACTAGGTCATAAAACATTAAGGTAAAATTAATTTGAAGTGGAGGAATTTCGTGGTAAAACAGAAGTGTCTGTCTGTCTGTCGGTAGTTAAGACATCTTTTTATTATCACGTATATATTTAAAACATTACGCAATTTGAACACAATAATTCATTTTGATTATTTATGCTGGTCTGGATTCACCATATGGCAGGCACAATGACATCGTGCCAAGGACCCCGCGCTTGGATGGTAAGACCTTTTTTAGGTCTTCACCTTCATTTGGCAGGAAAAAATCAAAAGTGCCAGGCGCAATGTTAATCCGGCCCTGCTTATGGAAAATAAATTGTATATTTCAATAAGCATTGAGCATTTATTTAGGCATAGCACTGGCTACTTTTTATATTTTTACTAATTGCTTTTACAGTAGGCCTTACGGATATCGATTTATTCTGTTTGGTATAATACATGCATTGCACTGTATTAATTAAGGAAATTATTCTTTGAAGTTTTTAATTATTAATGAAACGTCATTTATTAAAATTGTAATTTTTAGTTTAAGCCGAGCAGTAAAAAGTGGCGCAACGAGATTATAACACATGACGAATTAAAAAAAGAAATCAGTTTGTTTTAAATTTGGCAAAACGCCCAAGCATTTTTTTTTAATTTCACGTTTTTTGCTATTTTAGAAGTATCCAATATAACCCACTTCTTCTTTTTTAAATTTAGCTTCGAAACGCATTTAGATGCGGTTGCTATTTGTCGAGTATTGCCATTATTTTAGATGCTAATTTCCTTTAAAAAATTAATTGAAGCAACTGCGCTATTGTCGTCGCCACTGCTTCCAGTTTTAATTTCGTTAAAGCAAAAAGTAGAAAATGCATTAACATACCGGTACTGCATTCGTAATAATTCGTGAGTGAGTGAAAAAAAGTTAGACAAAATTCAAAACGAGTTTAGGTGAAAAGGAATGGTTCAAGTAGCTTCTATCAAACTGCTGCAAGATACTTTACTTTAAACGTTTTAAAATAATTTTGCCAAAATAATCTTTAATTGAGACTTGGCGCAACCGCTTATTACCTTTGTTATTGTTCGCGAATTTTGGCAGATGAAGATTGATTTGCTCATAACTAGCAAACTGTAAAACCTAAAAAGTTGAAATTTGGACTCAACTTAAGAATTAATAAAAGCGTCATGTGCGCCAATTTTTGAGATCCTAAGTCACGTGGTTGTGAATTGAGACACAAAAAACATAAAAAACGACGATTTTTGGCATGAAAATTTATTAATTCGCTTATAACTCAAAAACCACTTGACGTGCAAAACTGAAATTTGGACGCAATATGGATGCTTATGAATGCTTTATGATAACCGAGTTTGAGGGCGCCCAGTCACGTGACCAAACTTAAGCAGGCCGAAAGTGGGAAAAAACTTGACAAGTTTGAACCAATGTTTTTCGCTGATTACCAATATTGATGAAAAATGGTTTGTGATTTTTGAACACGCTATCAACCGCCTTTCTTTTGGTTATGTTCATTTACCCAGCTTGAATGCTATTATTCTTGTTTTGTATCTTTTTTTTTACTTTTTTGTTTTCGTTTTTCTTTTTCTTCCCGCATGCTATCCACTTTTAAACCGCTAAACGCACTGCATTCAAAGTTTGGGCGTTGAAGATGTCAGGAAGCACTAGTGTGCCACTGAAATCGGGGGTGCCAGGTTGGGGGATCCCCGTCACTTAGGTTTTTCAAAATTTTTAACTTTTAAACAGTTAGAGCTGGATGGATCAAATTTCGGAAAGAGTAGACATTAAAAATAAACTAAACTTAACAAAAATTGGGAGTGCACGATGAAATTTCCCTCCAAACAAGCCCCCCAAAATTCAAACCTTTTAATCTTTTAAGCTGGTTACATGAAATTTTTAAGGTAATTAAATATAAAGAAAGATAAAGTTTGACAAGATTTTGGACCCCCTCAAACGGGGTCGCAAAAATTCAAACTTTTTAACCAATCACGCTAGATTGAAGAAATAAACAGCATAGATAAATATTAAAACCAAAATATGACAAAATTTGTGGGTACCAAAACAAAGTTTCCCTTTCAAACGGGGCCATTGAATTCAAACTTTTTACCCACTCACGCTGGACACATGGAATTTTCAGGAGAGGCAAATATAAACAAAAGGCAAAGTTTGACAAAGTTTGGGGGTGCCTAAATGAAGGAATCTCCCTCAAACAAGGACGGCAAAATTCCAAATTTAACCGCTTACCCTAGACTGATGAAATTTTTAGAAAAGCCAAGTATGAAGGAAAGATAAAATTTGACAAAATTTGGTAGTTCCACTGTGGAGGGTCCTTCCAAACAAGGACGCAAAAATTCAAACTTTTTAATCGTTTACGCTAAATACATCAAAGTTTCAGGATACGCAAGCAAATGTGGGAAAGATAAATTTGACAAATTTAGGGCACCGAAATGGGCGAACTATCAAAATTCAAAATTTTTAACAATTCAAGCTGGAAATATGAAACTATCAGAACTGGTAAATATAAAACAAAGTTAAAATTAGAATAGGCAAGTAAAATACGACTTATTTTATGTGCCACAACTGGGGAATCCTCCTCTAACGGATCCTTCAAAATTTTTACCACTCAAGCGAGACAAATAAATTATTCAAAATTGGTAAAAATATAATGTAAAAAAAAATATGATCTCATACTGTAATGGTCCTCCAATGATGTTGACACCTCCCCCCATTACCGGCAAAATCTAAACAAATTAAATCTGTTTTATCGGTTAATGTGAATCAAAGATTAAAGAAAGCAAAATTTGGTTGGCCATATTGAGAAGACCATGCCAAATGGGCCCCTTAAAATTTTAATATGTTTATTACGAAGTACTCCAGCTAGGCGTATCAAATTTTAAAAGTACCGATAGGCAAATATAAGGAAAACATGAAACATACCAAACTTGCACAGCCATGTTGGACGATTAGCTCTTAAGTGGACCTTCAAACTATAAAATGAATTGGTATCACAGAAAAGTAGAAGATCAAGCTTATGGGATTACTCAAACATTTAAGACGTTGAAGTACCTAAGCTTAATAGATTTAAGCTGATGGCCGAGTTTTTTTACTAAACTAAATGGCCCATTTTTTTTACTTGTGACGATGCAAAAATTTTGTACTCGCTGTTCAAAGTTTTTGAACAATTTTATTAAGAAAGCTTTGGTGCTTAATAATGGATGTAATGCAATATACTATACAATATCCGATATATTTGTTGGCCTCTGAGTCGCAATGCTAAATAGCGTTCCAAGAATAGGAATACTGTAGCTGTGAAATGCGTGAATATTTTTGGCCGTGGTTAGTGTTAAGTTTGGCCGATGTAATAAAGTCGCTGGAACTAAAGATCGCATTAGGTTGATTCAAAATAAAGTGAAAAACTATCAGGAACTCCTAATACGTTTTTGATTGACGATACTTGATTATTTTGATAAGTTTTTGAGACCTTTAAACTTTGAGGGAAATAACCTCAAAGCTGTAAAAATGAATTAAAAAGAGAGTAATGTACAAAAGAAGTAAAAAATTTTTGGCAAATAGTTGTTTGACTTTAAACATTACGCCGAGGGTTATGGAAAGCGTAGAGTTGAGTAATGCAATGTAAATTTTCAATGTAAAGTCATCATAAAGTTAGACTCTGCAAAATCAGTTATAAATTTATAAGAAGTTGATTTTTTTAAAATTTTGTTTGTGTACGTAGTATCTTTTTCCATGCTAATTGCTAAAGCAGGCATTGTTTTGATTTAATGCTTAAATTTTGAGAAAAATCAGTAGAAGTGTTCATATATGTGCGTACATAAAAGTCTTCTTAAAAAAATTGCATTAGGCTAGTTGAGAGTGTAGATTTAATATTAACGATGATAGTGTGTCAAATTTCTGGTCAAGATAATGTAAGTTACAAAATCCGAAAATCATATTGGCATTTTCAGATCAAAAAGTTTTGTTCCCGCCGTTTTGTTGTTTTAATCGGTGCAAAAAGTTGCTGTCGAAATATTTGTTTTGACGAGGGTTTTGTTTGTTACTGCAATTTTAACAATTGCGTTGCGCTTCTTAATGAAATTCAACAAACTCCTTAAAAGTTGAAACAAGAACCAAAAAAAAAGTTGTAAAATTTTGATTGACATTTTGTAGATACCTTTTCTAAACGTTTAAATTTGGGAAGCCGTAAACCACAAACTTGATCAAGTTAGTGGAACATTATGAAATTCGAAACCAGAGTACTGTGTTTCAGATCTGACTATCAACAACCATAAACACATTCAGCGCAACTGTGAAGTTCTTTAGTTCAGTGAAGTTAGATACTTTTGCAAAGTCCCCCGATATCACTCGCGATGTCATATTCTAGTTTTGAATTAATGCTTTTATTTGTCTATTTTCTGCCTGCAAGGGCATGATGCAACCAAGTGCAACCAAGCCAAATCATATCGAAGTAGAATTTCAGCTTGTATCAGGAATTGCTTAGCGCAGTTATACAGTATGATACAGTCGTACTTGATTTATTGTTTGCCAAAAATTTTGAGTCTGGTAACTAATGTTTTTCTGTGACTGTGCAGTTAGCATACAGCAACGGAAATGACGCGTTTAATTTCCTGATTAGCATTGATTTTAAGATTTTTCTAATTAATCAACAACAATTCTATATTGAAGTATTCCTTATTTAAAGAAGCGTGCGAATTTCAAACATGGAAAAAAAATTGCACTAGTAAATTCTGAACTATTTATCACTACACACGCACGCACATGCACACTCGCACACACACATTCACATACACACATATTCACACGCACAGATCGCAATCACTTAGCCGACAAATAACAAAATCGTCGTCAGTTGACTGACAAGAAACAAATTTTTGCAAAACCATCAAATGTCCGATAACAACTGTCAACTTTCCATCTTCCACTGCCATAATTGGAACGACCAACGCTCGCGTCGCGTGTTTCTTTGTTTTTACTCGGCCATTTTTCAACTAACGAGTGGAAAATTTCAGACTTTTGCTTATAACTCGAGAACAATTGGGTCTAGCTACATGAAATTTTGACAGCAGTTTGAGATTAATGAGTTATATGTTTCTACTAAATTTCGAGGCAATCGGTCACGTGACTTTGGTTTTAGAACCCGAAAACTGCCCCGCAAGTTTAGCGTAAAAAGCGGTCTCATTCAAAAACGGCTTAAGTACGGCAAAAAATATTTCACATGGTAACATGTCTTAAGATACCCTTTCATTCCAACCAACCCACTTTTGGCCGCGATGAGGTTTTTTTCCTTTTTTTTCTTGCTAAATTTTGTACGCTCTTCTTTCCTAAACCACAAAACATGGAAACTTAATTTTTGTGTAAAGTTGTTGAACTGCAAAAGCAATTTTTTCTCCCGAAGTTTTTTTAAGCTGTGAACACCAAGTTTTATGGGTTTTGATTTGACCTGACCGTGAATCGAACACAGGTCTTCCGTTTCAGAGACAGACGCACTATCACAAGTTTATATCAAACCATTTCTACAGTTGTCTGCTACAACAACCCAAAACATTGAAGTTCTCTCTTGCTTCATACCTTATATCAAAGCAAAAACTTACAAAACAATAAGTTCTACTTTCATGCCAATAAGAAAAGAGAAAATCGCATGAACGTGAATTTTCTCTATTGAAAAATAAAAATAAATTCATGTTTCTGCACCACTTCAATCAGAGATAGAGTCGAGAACTCAAAGTTCGAGGCCAAGGCCAAGGACTCAAAAGAAATCCAAGGCCAAGGCCAAGAACCGACTTTTTGAGCAAAGACCTTTTCGAGGCCAAGGCCAGGAATGTTCGAGGAGACCGTGGACTCAATTTTTTAAATTATGGTCGGTAAATTTTTCGTTATTTTTTAGCGCGAAAGTATTTGCAATAATTGCATTTGATTAAGTTTTTAATAATAATTCGAAAATAGTAGTTTCTAAAAATAGAAAATGTTGTTTTGAAGTTTAACGTGTCAATAGCAATGTTGATCACGTTCCGTAGCGGTATCGCGGCAATGAAACAATTAAGGCTGTAACTCGTGAATGGGAATAACTAAAATTTAAAAGTCTAAAACTCTGATGGTCAATTTTTGCTTTTAAAGGTCTAAAGTTCATCAGCTAGGACCCCAGTGCAAACGTCCTCTGATTTGAAAAAACAAAATACCGTAAAAGATAAATTAAAAAAAAAATTAAGTTTTTCCACGTTTTTCCAATCCTAATTTTAAGCCAATCTTTTCTTTACGCTTTAGTGCGCGTGATGCCTCTATATTCTCGCATCTAATGCCTATTGCCTATCACTGAATCAGCGAGCTCGTTTCGCTGGCCATAAGATACTTTTTATAAAATTTAACATAAAGCATTTGATTGCAATGAGTAACCTAAAGATCCCAACAGGGCTGTATTAAGGAGGAAGGCATTGAAAACACTAGCGATTTTCCCCGGTGCCTCATTTCGAAAGGCCTACAATTTGAGAAACGTAAAAATAATACATCATTGTTTTTTCTAAAAATGTCCAAGATTTTTGCGGTAGTTTCAGCTCCTTATCTTCATGACGTTGTGTGAAAAATTGATTTTAAGAGTAGCACGTATCTTTCCAGGCATTCGATTAATTGTAGCTATATTTAATTTCACACTCGCTTTTTTAATAATTCTTCATGCAGCGTTTTTTTGATACAAATGTAGTAGTTTTTTGCATGGAATTCTTAGCAGCAACTTTCACACAAAAATCGTTCAGCTGATATGGCTTTGCGCCCAGACCGCTTGTCAGTAACAGATTTGCTCTTTCATATTTTAAAACAAATTCTTCGCGATATTCGTTCTCGTATTTTTAGTACAATAAGTTCTCAAGATACGATTTGTTAGTTATATCAGGGATATAATAACGTATTTTGTATAAGAGGTTACTGTATTACATTTCATTATCACGCACATACTTTTTTCTGAATCCGCATTTAGATAGGCACGATCATGTTTTAGCTTTAGCAACTCAAAAATGCTAGTGTCTGGATCCCGGATGTCTTGTAATGACCCTGGACGGATTTAGGGCTTTGCTGTTTGCACGACCCGCAATGGAGAAATAAAAAAAAAAACAAAAACGATTCTACAATGTCTTTTGCCACCTCATTCTCCGATTAGAGCTTTCGCACAATGCCATTTAAGATAAGGTTTGTTATGACTTGGCTATTACATTATATTATTTTTTAAAATAATAAAGAAATGAAACGAATTGACAGGCTAGAAGTTTACGTTATGTTTTGCCTGGTAATTTTCCTTTTCATCCGATCAAGAAATAACGATGTCCTTGAACCAAGGACAGGACATTTTCGAGAACTTATAAGCTTCGATGCCAAGGCAAAGGACTTCAAAACGTGTTCTTGAGGACGTACTTGAAGCCAAGGACCTTCCCGAGACCAAGGACGTCCTCGAAGACTCCATCTCTGACTTTAATCAAGCAATATGAACGTCAAGAGCTTAAGGAACACAATCATTCTGCAAAACTGTAGCATAATTATTCAAAAGCCAAAGAACTGAGAAACGCTCTCAAAAAGCAGCATATTTTGACTTCAGTTTCACAGGAACGCTTTTTTTTTTGATGACACGACAAGAAATCTTCCTGAGATCACATTTGTAACGATTTCTCAAATTTGAATGAGAAGAGCCCAAGTAAAGAATAGACCGAATATTTTTGAAAGTATGGCAGAACTGATGCTAATGCTTCGAATTCCTACAGCAGACAGTTACTCAACAATTTTTAGGGAGGCACTTTGATTGAAAAAGCCAAGCATGTAACGAGTTAGCGTGGCCAATCTCCGTTTCATTGCGTCTGGGCAGCATTGCTCCTTTCGAAGAAATGTCGCAGCGGTGGCGCGCTGTTGGCAAACACTGAGTTCGATTTAACCGGCCCGAGATATGAACCTCAGACCTCCCGCTCCAAGGACGAACGCGTTACCGCTCGAACATCTGGCCGGTACGAAGATTTCACGTTGTCTCCTACTACGTTACCTTCATCGGATATATAAGCTACAGTGCCCCTGTGAAAGAGGGCGCCCAGGAAGTTCTTCATCTCTGCATTTCTTTGAAATTATTTTTGATATACCGTTGTAAAGACAAAGCACACATTTTTCGGTGATGACTGGTAACGATATAACAAATTACCAATCATGTTTGTTCATTGTCAGCGTCAAACATATGAGTTTGTTAGAAGTTAGGTTTTTGAGAAGGATATGTCTTCAACGTTGAAAGAAACTAATTTGAACGTCGTCCTGGTAGGGTGGTTGTAGGAGAGCAGAGAGGGTTTATACTCTACCATTTTCACTACAATACCATTTTCACTACCATTTTCACTACGATCTCACTTGAGCGTTGTGTAGAGATTTGCATCTTTATAGAAAAAAATTGCGGCGATTGACTCTGGCAGTCTCTCTACATATATGGTTGCTCTACTCTGGAACTAAATGGTTTATTTCCTGAAGCGGCAAGGTATGATGATGATGGTGTCAGCGTCAAACGTTTCATAGCTGCAATCTACCAATAGTTTTAGAGTTGGGCATTTCAAGACTGGACATTAAGCTTGTTACTTCACATTGCGTTTCTTCTTGGTACCCAAATGCATTAATGACTAGCTCAATGCTCCATCTTAAAGGAAGTGCCATATGAGTTTAATCTGCGTTATTGTTTTAGAAGTTTCGGCATTTAATTTGACCTATAGTGAACTGTTAAACTTTAATGTATTTTTTTCACGCTTTTGCATAAAAATAAAAGTGACATAACTTAGTTTGATCGGTTTTTGAAATTGCAAAAACGGCTTTTTAAAGTGATCGTAATTTCAATGGTTGAGGCACACGTTTTTCTTTTGCTCACGAGGAAGCGACAATAGCGCTTTTATTATTATTGGGCAGATTCTTCAACCGCTTTTGAAATCTTTCTCTTTCCAAGGTATTTGGTTGAGTTCTTTTAAATTAAATTTGTATTTTGTACGAAGGCCACCACGCACTGACATTGATTAGAGCCAAAAAAAAAAGTGATTATTGGGTGCGAGTTAAACCTAGTCAACTCAAACAACAATCATGATTGTGCAAAAGTGACTTCCAAAAGGGGTGAAGCATTAAGCCAATTTCGCTAATATACAATAGCTAAAAGCGATATATAATTTTTCAACTTTATTGTTATCATTTTTCGGCTGCGGTTGTAAGGATATTCAGCAAATACAAAAAGATATCTCTCTGATTAAGATTTTGGAAACCCTGAGTTGGTTCTGCTAGCCTGAAATTCCACAAAAAGAGGGGGGTTACAAAATTGGATGGTTCATATGTTGTTTCTGGAAGGGTCAATATTATTCAGTCTTTTTCCCTGGAAGTTCAGGTTGAGAGAACTGATTTAGGGTTTCAAAAACTTTTAAGGGAGGATTTCTTTTTGTGTTTGTTAAACATCTTTGCAAATGCAGTCTCAAAATAAGAACAAAACATTTCAAAAATAATTTTTCACATTTTGCTTTTGCAAACTACTTGCAATTGATAGGATACTTTACCCCCTTTAACTCTCTGTGTGCAGCACTGCCTGAAAATCTGTTGCTTAGAAGAATAATTTAACAATATTTTTGGTCTTTAAAACAAACAAAGTGTAATTATGACGTAGTAACTTTTTCAAAGCGTTGAATAATGAGACCTCCGATCCGCTACTTAGCTAGTAAATAACTATCAGCTGCCTTATATTTATTCAAATGGTTTCAATTTTTTTGGTACCGACCAGTTGGTCAAGCGGTAAAGCGTTTTTCTCTGGAACGGAAGGTCTGAGGTTCAAACCTCGGCTCGGTCAAATTAGACTTATTGCTGCCAACGGCTCACAACTGCAGAAATAGATTTCTTCGAAAGGAGTTGTATTGCCCACATGAGCAATTACTCGGTAATGGGCACCGCCAACTCGTTACACGCTCTGGTGCATAATTACAATAAGTATAATGAAAGACTTTAAATTTCACTAAATTTTAGCAAAATAGGGTTTAACATGATAAATGGAATAATGATGTATTAGGGGTACAAAGAAATAAAAGTAAATAAAAATGACGTCATTTTGCGATGACGTCACATGCAGTTCAAGTTTTGTACATGAGTATGTTTTTCAATACTGAATTGTGAAATACGTAAGTCAAAATAGCTGCGTTGCAAATATATGTTACGACGCCAGTTTAGTTTAATTTAGTTAAATTTTGGCCAAAAAGACTTAGATTTTGGAAAGTGACTTCGGAAAACCTTAAAATTGGGAAACTTCTCATTAACTAAGCAACTTCAAATTTTCAAGGGTTGTTTGTGATGAAATGTGACTTAAAGTCAGATTGATATGAAACAAATATCTGTTTGTTGAATGGTTTTATCGCAGAAAACGAAGGAGAAGAGGGTCGACCATTAGCAGATTGTTAGACTTTCAAACTAATTTAGCAGACTCGGGTTCAATTCGCGGTTGAGTGCAATTAAGACTATATAAAAATTGGTATTTAGAGTAACTTCCCTTCTTGAACTTCAGTGTTGAAAGGGATAGTGTAAAGCCTCCACCGTGTGTGGTAGATAGGTGGGCAAGTGGGTAGGTGGCAGGTTTACTCGAATACCGCAATGTCCTTTTGCTGCCTCCTGGTAAAAAACAACTTGATAAGTAAGACATAGTATTACAATTTTTTTAAACATGGCGAACATAAATTCCCCCCCCCAAAAAAAAACAGAAAGCAATTTTTAAACACAGGCACTTATACGCACTTGCGGAATTTGCAGCGGCAAGTTATCGAATCTTCGCTTTTGCGACTTTAAAAGAGCATTCAGGTCGGAAATTTTTTGCTCCGTTCGGAACTGGAAACGGCCTGATAAGTACGATCCGGACCCGAAAACCTAAGCCCAAACCCTAAAAGAAACGTGATTTTTGGTCAAAACCAGGCTCGAAAAAAGCCTAAAAATGAGGTTAGATGTAAAAATGTGTTTGGTTGTTGTAAAAATGTGTTTGATACGCGAAACGCTTCAACAATGTGTTTGGTTATCAGTGGTAATCAACCTACTCGTTGCTGATAGATTGTTACGTAATAATCAAAATTGGGTAATAATAATCATATTGATGTTTAAACGAAGCTGTCATTTAGCGTGCAAATAAGTAATTTGGATTACGCTTTTATAGCATCTAAAAGTCAAAAACACTTGTCAAGTACATATATCAAGCCCGATTTAAGCCCGACGTTTTAGCAATCTTAAGGGCAAGCCCGATCTGAAAAGCCTACCCCGACTTACGACTCTGGCTCGGTTTTCTCTCAGAAAAATTTGTCAAATCTAAACACTAGCTATACCGCATTTGAGCTTTCGACGACCTTCCATTTCCGATATATCACAGCTAAGATTTCCCCTTTAGAAAGCTTTCTTTGCCTTAGAAATTTTGCCTGGGTTGCCAATTAGAAACAAAATTTTCAAAAAGTTACTGCATGCTAATGATTTTCTTGTAAATATTTTGCGGCGTTAAAACAAAGTTAAGATTCAGATTGCAGAACTGTAAAATTAGCTCCTTTTCAAGCTAATTCAAGCCAGCTTTCCACAAGTTGATCTTTTGTCACAATACTGACGAAATGGCAACACTGAAGTAAGAGGAAAATTGTTAATTTTGAGCTGCAATACCTTGAAAACTGCAAGACTCAGAAGCTTAAATTTTGGTTAGAATGCATCTCATGCTTATTCCAACATTTAGTCAACAGTGAAAACTTGACTTAAATGCCCTTTTAAGTCCGATTATTTATCACTGTGCCACTTGAAATAAATGAGATGAAGCAATTAGCCAATTCCGGTAGTTTGCAATAGCCAAAAACGAAATAAAATTTTTGAAATGTTTTTTTTTCTCATTTTGAGGCTACAGTTGCAAAAATATTTAACAAATACAAAAAAATATCCCCCCTAAAAAGTTTTTGGAAATCCTGAATCTGTTTTTACAGTCTGAACTTCCAGCGGAAAAAAGAGACTAAATAATATTTACTCGTCTAATAACATCATATGACCTATCTAATTTTGGCTACCCCTCTTTTTCTAGAAATTCAGGCTGGAAGAACGAACTCGAGGTTTCCAAAACCTTTTTTGAGGGGATAGCTTTTTGTATTTGTTGAATATCTTTACAACCGCTGCCCGAAAATGAGAAAAAAATTTCAAAAACTGTATTTCGATATTAGCTATTAAGAGCTACCGGAATTGGCTGGACGTTTTACCCCTTTAAAGAACAACAACATTTGAGCAAGAGCTACATCAGCAGGCAAAACAAAACCTAATTGATAAAATTGATAAAGGGTTTGGTTATACCAGGTGTTGTTTTGAAATTCCTAAGTTATGCTGCATGTCATTAGGTTATTTGCACCTTAATACAACTTACAATATTGCATTTTTAAGTATTGAAAACATTAAACATTTCGTAGGAGTCTGTACTGTATAAACAATTACAGAGATGCAAAAGTAACTTTTAATCTCAAGCAGCTGACAGGTTTATCTTTAAAAGGAGGTGAAGCATTCAGCCAATTACGGTAATTTACAAGAGCTAAAATCAAAATCAAAATTTTTGAAATTTTTTGTTCCCATTTCAGTGTTGAAAAAATACTTAACAAATATCAAAAGATATCTCTCTAAAAAACGATAAACGCCGGAAAAGCAAACATTTGACCGAAACACTAAATTTTGAGAAATAATTTTGAGGTCGAAACGTTATTTCGATATGCATAGCAAAGCGCACTACTTCAAATGTTTTAAACTTTCTCTTTAAGCATTAAAAAAAAACTGCTGCTGGGTATAATATGTACCGGTATTTGCAATTAGCGTTACATAATTTTCGCGTGTTTTTCATCCAAAATTACAGTACAATTGCCAAATGATCCATACCAATCAATCACATTTACCACTTTTCAACAAGTTTTGAATTTTGAGTATTTGTGGAAGTCTCGAATAACTAACTAATTAACTAACTATTTCTTTTGATGTCGTTTGGCATTTTCCCTGTCTTTTCCTTGTTAATTATGTACATTAACACAACTATGAAGAGTGGAGTTGTTTCATATAAGTGCTTGTAAGTTGGACGTAATAAATGTTGTATTGAAATGAAATTGGTGAATTTTGCTTTGCATTGGTCACATTCTTTATCTTGCGTAAGATCGACTCACGTTGCGTGGTGTGTAACCTTACACTCAATTATGCAGGTTCCGAGTATTTTAGCTAGGTTAGTTGCAGCGAATCGCCAAAAACTGGGCCACCTAACGGATACGTTGCTGTAGCTTCCACTTTTCTGCAAAAGAATGAACTGAAAACATGAGGTTAACGTTGTTATAAACAACCTATTATAGCTACATTCAGCACGAGTTTTCAATAAAATCAGAAATATACTTGTAAATCAGTAAAACATCGAAATCAGTAAAACACCTAACCTAGTACTGACCCAACGACATCAAGAACTGGTTCTCAACAAAATAACAAACAAACAAACAAAAAACGCTGACTACATTTGATTTTACATGGTGTTTGGAAGCTCTTTTATATACTTCAATTACTGGAGAGCTAAATTTGATTTGTGATATGGTAATCCCCCCCTCTTATAACCCCCCCAATGCCCCCCTCCCCTTAAATACGCCCCTGCTTATTACCATATCACAAATCAAATTTAGCTCTCCAGTAATTGAAGTATATAAAAGAGCTTCCAAACACCACGTAAAATCAAATGTAGTCAGCGTTTTTTGTTTGTTTGTTTGTTTGTTTGTTATTTTGTTGAGAACCAGTTCTTGATGTCGTTGGGTCAGTACTAGGTTAGGTGTTTTACTGATTTCGATGTTTTACTGATTTACAAGTATATTTCTGATTTTATTGAAAACTCGTGCTGAATGTAGCTATAATAGGTTGTTTATAACAACGTTAACCTCATGTTTTCAGTTCATTCTTTTGCAGAAAAGTGGGAGCTACAGCAATGTATTGAAACGATCGCCAGGATAGTATAATTAGCATAAAATAGTATACAAAATTGCGGCATGGCCCCTCCCTTTGTAACTTGGGCAGAGGGTTTGAGGACAAAAACGGTGGGCGAAGACCTTTTTTTGCCTTCACGTAATTTTGGTGCAAAACCGGACTAAATTTGAGTGGAGACCTTTTTTTTTTGACTGAAGACGCCTTTTTTTTGGTCTTCACCTAATTTTGGGCAGGAAAACGGACGTGGTTTTGGGTTGGAAAATTTTTATTCTGGTCTTCATTATTCTCAAATTTTCTGGCCCGACCCCCCCCTTTCGAAAATCCTGCGTACGTTACTGGTTATTAATTATAACACAATTTTTGGGTTGATGACATCATCGCAATAAATTTATGATCATTTTTTTGAAGCTTTGTCAATAATGGCGTCTTTCCTAATTTTAATCAAAGTGCCTTTCGTACGACAGTGTCTTCAATTCTCAATTTAATTATCGGATACGGAGGCTGAAGTATATACCCTGTATGCTTCGAAATTAGGCGCGCGAAGCAAGATAAGTGTAGACAGTCCGTTCTGAACGCGACAATTCAACTGCGCTACTCTTTCGTTGCTGCAATTGCCGCATGATAATGATTTGGACTCCTCAGCTTGTTTTTTGCTGGCGCAAAACTGCTTTCTTGCATTTGGGCAAGTTTTCATTAAACTTTCCATTAGTATTTCGGAAAAGCAAGCAATTAAGGAAAACATGATTAAAAGTTTTTGGCTTTTGATTCAATTTCTGCGTCTGAACCGACACAAAATTTTGAAACACGTCAAAATAACCAACTAAGGTTGAGCCATACATAGCTTCAGTCTGTTATTAACGAAACTTTAAAAAATGAAGTAAAATGCATTTCAAATTGTGTTTCGGAGCCAGAGATAGCCATGGACGTAAACTAAAGGACCATATAGTCATGATTAACTTTTAGTAAAAACACTTTTAAAAGCAACATTTTTTTTGTAAGTATACCAATAAAAGTATTCAAATGGAGTTCGATCGCGGTCTTAATGAAAAGTTTGTACAAAATGAGTCCAGTTTTTTTTAGCAGGATTAAGCTAGAATAATTCAGCCAAAAGTAAACATTTCTGAATATTATTACTAATAACTTTCCTATGGAATTCTAACTGTGTGTCTGCGCATTTTCATTCTCAAACAAAAAGTCACCCACTAAAATCAAATATTTTTCATTTTATTATAAAAAAAATTAAAAAAAAATCTTTGACACAAAACTAAGTCAGCAAAGTCAGTAAATATTATATGCTCGCCAAAGTAAATAGTACCATTAGAACAAAAACCAAATTATCCTAATGGGGAAGTACTAGCTCCGTCATGATGTGCTTCAAGAGCCTGGAAAACAAACCTGGATGCAAATTCGTCAAATTTGAAATTGTGGATTTCTATCTATCCAAAATGCAAAGTTAACTGCTTAAGGCTTTTGAATAAATCAATATGCACACAAAATAACTGAAATTGATGACAGCACTGGAGATACAATCATGCACTGCAGAAAGGAAATTTTGTTTCGCAACAACGAGATATGGACCGAAAAAAATAGAGCAGATTTCGATGATCTCATGGACTCGTATGACTGTAAATAGTACATCGCAATAATTTTGTTAATTTTAGGAGTTGTCAAATTTTACTGTTTATTTTTACTCCGTAAAAGATAATTATTGGTCATCGTTAGCAAAAAGTTTTATCAAACTTTGAAAATTCAAATTAATTAAATTTATAATAAGTTTGTAATAGTGTTATACAACACAAAAGCACCTTGAATAAAGTATAACACACCAATAAGTACAGTAGGGTATTATTAGTACGACGAAAAAAAACTAAAATTATCTGCCTGGAAGATCTAAATTTGTTCAGCTTGGCAACTTTTGGATTATAAAACCAATTTTTGAAGATTTAAAAAACTGTTTTTTTCTACCAAGATGACAAAAATAATTACTGAACAATATTTTCATTGCCAAGGTATGTTTTTTCTGTGAAACACACTATTAGTTTGAAATCGTAAAAAAGTAAGCGTATGAACCAAAAACAAAAACAAAAAAAAGAAAAAAATTACAAAAAACGTCTTTAATTCTCTTTGTATAAACCCTATTAAATATAAATTTAATACTTTTAAAGTTACAGTAATTAAGATAAAACGATTTTTTAATAGTTTAATAATTGCAGAAAGAATTAAAAATCTGAAGTGTTAAAATTTTTTCAAAAACTATTGGAAAAAATTTTCAGCGGCATGTCACAATAAAATTTATTTCGAATTTTGGAAGGTTCTAAAATACACCTTGAAAGCATCTATTCTGATGAATACGTTAATGGAAGGACTAACTGCAGCAACTCATGAGGGCAAATTAAATACAAAGTACGTCACAAAACAGCACAAACAAGACACAAGAAAAAGCAATTCAGATAACAGTGTAACGAAACTTATTATTTATGATTGTTTATTGTGTAATATTGTTTTTTTTCCAATTTATTCTCCAATTGGCTTGACAGGTTTTTTTCCACAGTGCCAAACATGGCGACAATAGACGCAGGAAGCTGTAACAAAAGTAATTATAGTTACTATTAATTTTTGCAAATATCAAATAATATAAGTAAATTATTCAATAGAAACAAAACAAACCACACAAAATTTTCCCGGTAATTGTGGTTAAATGAAAATCACCGGCAGACTCTATTTAACTCAACAGTAAGCCATGGAAAAGAGCGGCATTATAATAATGCCGTACCTGCAAAAACAGATTATTGGGAAATGAAAGCTTTCGTATCTTGTGATGTTTTTTTATGCCTCTTTTTACGTGTTATATTACTCAGCTGTTTGTTTGTTTGTTTTCAAAAACGAAGTGAAAAAAGTTTTTTTTCTTTTGTGCTGTGGCCGGGGCGAGTTTAAGCATTAAAATTAATAAAATATTTATTTGTTGAAACAATGCTCAATGCTCCCAACAAGTGAGAAAATGCTTTGACCAAAGTTTACATGTAGTTTTTTTTGCAGCACCTGCTTACGTTTTTGATTTGACAGTTTATTGAAAATTTTTTTATGTAATTTTTTTTTTGGTAAAAATGAAAAGATAAATATAAAAAGCTGATTTTTGAACCTGAGACAAGCCTGAAAAGTTGTTTTAGCAACATCTTGTGGACAATGAAATTTTTTCCTGTTTAAATCAACTTATGCATTAGGCGAAATTGAGCAAGTTTGGACAAATTTTTTAAAAACCTGATCTGTAACTAAATACTAATAATAAACAAAGTGCAATAAACTGCGAATAGCAACGTAGATTCAGTTATTTTCTCCAAAACTTTTTGCTTTGGTAAGTCCAAGCCCAAACGGTTTAAAAAGCTATATTTTCCTGTTTGCTTAAAGACATCAATAATGATGTTGTATGTACACTATACTGTTCTACAATATACAAAATGTGTCAAAAACATGAAATAACACACCCAGTCTATAAATAAAAAGCCTTTTTTTTCTTTTTGATGTTGATTTTCTTTTTATACAAGCAATCAATATTTACGGCGTATTAATTAGACTTAAGCAACAATAACGGCTGTATTGAAATATTGAGGCAAGGTCAATCACTGTGATAATATCACCAATTGGTTTAATCTGTAATTGAAACCCCAGCTCATCGAGCCAAATAAACTACTTTGCAAAAATTTTGCGTGCCTTCCATAAAAAAATCGTACTTGGTAGTTGGCGCAGCTCAAAGAATTGGATTCTAGCTCACAGGAATTAGAGTTAAATTTCCGTTGTTTTCCTTATTGTGCGCATGCCGTAGTTGTAAACGGGCCGACTAGTTCAGGCCTGGAACCAGCCCGAACCCGAAAGTATAAGCTGGAACCTGGCCCGAACCCGAAAACCAATTTGATGCCCGAATCATGCCGGAAAAAACCCGAAAGTTAAATTAGGTCTAAAGAATTTAGCAATGTTGCCAAGTTTTTTAGATTATATTTTAGTGCAACTAAGAAAAAAATCACGCTTCAGGCCCAAATCAAGGCCGAAATTTTTGTTAACTTTAGGTCCGAATCCGGCCCGAACCCAAATCCAATCCAAAAGTCCGGCCCAATTTACAACTCTGGCGCATGCAAATGCTTGTTTTGAAAAAGAAAGTATTTTCTGGGTTAACATTGATATAAAATAAATAGAATAAGATTTATCCCTGATAATCCTTATAGAGGGTAAAATATGCAGACTATTGAGTTTCATAGGTTGTAATTTTCAATTCTTTATGTTGTGGTAATCTACTGTAAAAAAAAATTGAAATTGAAAATTACTTACCAAGTCGCTTCAGGCCTGGAAATTGATCGCAAAGTTTAGGATAGCCAACTTCACCACGAATCTTTTGGCAAAAACATCCGCAGCCCTCCTATGAGAAAAAAATAATTTTTGCATTGGCGAATTGAAGAGGTAGAATTCAGTAATCACATAGGTGGTTTTCCCTTTACCTGTATTATGGACGCGCAGGAGCCGCAAATTGCGTTGCTGTTATTTGATACCGCAAAAAAGCAAAATTTTCGCGTGATTTCACACACTTTGTTACTTTTGATTGTGTTTAGTGTGTACTGTTACCGCATATAACCATTAAAACATTTGAAAACTGAGTAGACATAAACCAAAACTCCTCGAAAGGGCAAACAAAAAATGCAACAGTAGCAAACAAACACATAAGAATGTTATAAATAACCAGAGCGAAAGAGGTAATAAGAATGATATTTGGAGTTCATTCTTTCATTAAAGAATTGAAACAAACGAAGCCAGCTAACGCTACATCTGTGTATCTATATCCGCCAAAAGTTATGCTTTTAAGGTTTTTTTCAGAATGGGCCACGACAAGAGGACTGGTAAGCTGCTTGGTTCCCATAGAAAATTTCCTAAATACGTACAACAATGCCAAGCCAGTGCGGGAATCGAACCCAAACTCAACCATGCGAGTGAGCCTCCAGGCAAATAGTTTTTTAATGTAAAAAGATTTTGGAAAGTGCGAGAAAGCATTAGGACGAATGTCTTCAGATTGAAGTCAAGTGATTTATCGCCAAACTTGTACGGTTGGAGGCACATATGATATACAACAACACTTACATTGCTGTATTGTTCAACGAGTTTGGCCTTGCATTTCCTATTAATTCCATTATGAGCGGTTTTTCCTGAAAAAAAAAAAGATATTTAATTTGAGCTCAATTACTAAAATCGCCAGCTGGCCCAATTGGATGCGAATTTCATTCGCTCTGGAGCTTTTCGTAAGTATACCAGCAATCATCTTGATTTTCACTTACAATTAGATTCAAATTAAATGGCAGTTCAAACAACAACAAAAAAAAATAAATAAAAACTATCTTGCTTGAAAAATTTTATTGCAATTCTGCGCAAAAGTTTCAGTTCTTTTAAATATGATTACAAAAATTAGAGCCAAAATTTAGCTAAGAATATCATAAACAAACTTAGTACAAAACCTTATATCATCTATTTTTGCCAAAATAATAGAAGATAATTATGGAACTCATTGTTCTAGAAATAGCACAATCACGATAAAAACTCGTGATTAAATAGCTGTAATATATTGGGTTACTAAAGCAATCACTCAATATAAGGAATACGGCTTTTACGACGTCTGAAGTCCCCTAACAAATTGTAGACATCCGCTAAAATGAAACTTGAGCATAATGGATTAGGCTGTAGTTTTTCGGTATCAATTTCGTGGATTTCCGTTGTCAATTTTTTATGGGTTTCCTGTATTAATTTTAATAGGCTTCCTTTAATAGTTAATCTTAAGCAGAAACAATAGAATAGATAGAGTTTGGATTGCATATTTTTGACTGTTACAGTATACTGGTCGAACTATTTGCGAGGGCTCAACTCCTATAGGGAGGTTAAATTGCCTTAACGTTGCCAACCCAAAATAAGTAGTGATTTGCAAGTAAACTAACTCATTTTTGTAAGGTGCAAGTAAAGACCACGCTCGGTGATGGTCTCAAAATTCATTTACTTATTAACATAAAAAGAGTACTCAACGACTGCCTAGCCCCACCAATGCACTATATCTTTTTTGGTTTCTGCTTTCGAAACTATTTTGTCAAAATACCCCAACAGCGGCAGATTAGATCACTTGGATCCAATAATAACTGAACATTGTTTGTTTCTCTCATGAGTGCAACGACGTGTTGCCAGTTCGGGAATCAAACCTGAAGCCAGTAACCTTTAGATCACCAACCAGAACTTATAGCTCTGAGCTATTTTGGCATATTTTCGGAATTGAATAATGATACTGTATGATTTATACAAGCTCTATTTATAAACTTACTTGATTCACTGTTGGAAATCGCAAACAGAATGAAGACCGCGAGACAAATTGTAGCTTTCATTTTTCTTGATTGATGTAAAAGGGTTTTACTAAATTTTTGATTGTAACAATGAAACCGCTACACTAAGCAAAGTCTAAAAAAAGTTTTTTAGCTTTATTTTGACATCAATTTGGCAAAATCTGCACTGCGCTATATTACTGCAATAGCTTTGTGGTTTTGCGAATTCCTTCGAGATAAAAAAAATGCGGAAACCTTATTCTATTTTCGCTCTTTTCTACTGGAAGTGCATAACAAATATTTTTTGCGATGATGCCCGAGACCATTTTGTGCAATTCTAGGTTTCAGACAAAATTATGTCGCAAAAAACCTTAAAAATGGCGACAAAATCTACTGTATTGCGTAACTAAATGCACGTTTTTTATTTTTTTTTAGTCAAAAAGTGACTGATGAAAGGTTAGCTCTGCAAATCCATTTCACTACCTGCTGCTCTAACACGTTAGCATATTGATAAACATATGCATTTTGCTAGCTTCTATTTCAGTTGCGTTAATCTCTTAAGAAGTTTGATTAATCTCGTCGGCCAAAAGTTGACGACCTTTTAAAGTTCAAAAGTTAAAAAAAAACTTGAGTGAAGTTTTTGTTACTTTTGTTACAGCGGTGAATTAAACTATCTTTCTGATCAAATTCAGGTTAAGTTTTTTAAGACAGACAAATATGCAATACGATTATAATCTTATGGTTTTGACTATGCTAACATGTAAGAAAAGTTAGCGTAATAACAAACTCATGTTTATGTTTTTTGCTTGTCCGAAAATTAAAAAAAAATTTTGGTACAATGTCTACACAAAAAAATTTTGCTATTCCTAAATAGAAACGACTGATTATGTTTTCTGAAATGCACAAAAATTTCTACTTTCACTCGCTTTTTATAGAGATCACAACTTCAGGAAATAATTGCGTAGCAACCTTTTTTGGGGGAAATAACCGTTAATAAGGCCAAAAGCCGAAATTGAAATTACGTCGCATATTTTAATTCTCTAATTACCCTAACGTCCTAAATTCCTTGTTGCGAATTAGTAATTTCACGTTATAATCCGCCATTGTTTAAAATTGTGCTATCTTTGCATAAATTTTTGCAATTTCAATCGCCTCAATGCATGACCGCGTTATAACCATTACGTCACTTAATTTTTCGGGTCTTGTGACTGAAGTGAGCCAAGGATAACGTAAGCTAATATCACGTCAAATTTTGTTCAAAAAAATTATGTAACAATTATGAAACAAAAATTATATTTCAAGAATCAGGTGTAACCAATATTTTTCTAAAATTTCCCTTTCAATCATTATCTTTACGTTTTTCTAAGCTTTAGAGTTTTTTTATAGTTTTTTTCTTTATGGAATACAAACAAATTACAAACAAATTTTTTTCTGAAAAACATTTCGAATAAAAATCGCCAAAGCAGCATGTTCGAAGTTAATAGCGACGTATAAACTGTTAAAAAAAATTCACTTCAATTTTATGTATTTTCACACTAGCTCAAGTTAAGTTTTCCAACGAAGTTTTATAAATCATTTTTGCTTCTGGTAAGATCTGGCCCCAACCTAACCAAGCCGCCCGGGAAGTTTTATTGATTGCGATCTTAAAAAAAAGGGCCAGCCCACGGCATATCAAATTACACATATACAATCTGTTTGTGTCAAACTATTGAGTTACATGCATACACAAACAAACAAACAAAAACACACAAACAAACAGGTTGTTGTTTTTTTTTTATTGTCCACGGCACCTAGCATTGGGGAGAAATTCAATGTTTAAAAATATAACGTTACTCAGAAAAAATGTCCATAAAAATATTCTTCCCCAAAAAGGCTTGCTTTCTATTTTGAGATATGTGTGGGTAGCAGGTAGGGAGGAGGTTTGCTTGTAGCGAATGTAAATTGTATTTTGCGTCAAAAACAGTCTAATAAAGAAATGATAACGCGCTACACCTTTTTATAAAAACAATTTTATACAAACACAAGGCTCATTTTTGCTCAAACTGCAAGAACAAATGAAGAATGCCAGAACTGCAAGAACAAATGAACAAATGAAGAATGCCAAGAACAAATGCCAGGCTCAGCAAGGGAAACTTATGAAGAACACCAAGTACATTAACGCATTTGTAAGTAATCAGCAGAGCTTTCTGGGCCATTTTTACATTGCCATTGTTGACTTGTCTAACAGTAATCGTGATCTATTATGACGAAAAGCAACTTTTTCCAAGAAAAATTGATTTGCGTTACTTCGTTTTTCGACTTAGCTAAGAGCAAATGTGGCTGGAAATTCATAAAAGTTTAAAAACAGCCAGTCTGAACCAAAAATTTACTGGTTCTATTAAAAAAAGTGCAAAAAAACAGCAAACAGAAACATCAAAAATAGGAAGAATTCAATCTAAAGCCGCTAAACTTTCTACACCGCATAAATATATTCTACTGTACCTTTGGAAATACCCTCTAACAAATTTAGAAAAGCATTTACCTTTTTACTTATATTGATTCCCAAGATGTTGCGAAAAAAAAATCACCTAAGGTGTAAATTTGATTTTGCAGATGCAGACTTTGTCTGAGTGCGATGTTTTTACAAAAGATTTCAAAAGAAGTACATAACAATAGCAACTAGCAACACTTTTTTGATTGACTATCGAGCAAGAGTTAATCAAATAACATTTTTGTGCTGTGGTAGCAAGTTTCGATTTCTCTTTTAATTTCTAAAAGGCTGCAACGAACAAAGTGATTTTTTTTAATTTGCAAAAGTTTTTTTTAAGTTTACGACTACATCACAACAGTAGCTTACGCTGAATTTTTGAAAGGGGGAGCCAGGAAATTCAGAAAATTTGAGATTAATGAAGACCAGAATGAAAATTTTTCAGCCCAAAACCAAGTCCGTTTTTCTGCCCAAACTTAGGTGAAGACCAAAAAAAAGGTCTTCACTCAAATTTAGTCCGGTTTTTGCCTAAAATTAGGTGAAGACCAAAAAAAAAAAAAAAAGATCTTTAGTCTTCACTCAAATGTAGTCCAGTTTTTGGCCAAAAAAAGGTCTTCGCCCACCGTTTCTGAGCTTAAACCTTCTTCCCAAGTTACAAAGGGGGGCCATGCTACAATTTTGCATATTATTCTACGCTAATTATACTATCCTGGCGACCCAAAAAGGGGGCATGGCCTAATGCCCCCCCCCCTAAATACGCCTCTGCATCACAACAGTTTTCACTGTAAAAGCTTAGTTGCGACATCTTTTAATACTTGAAAACTTTTGTCATAATTCAGCAATAAACAGTTTCGAAAGCGTAATACGCAACCGCTAGAAGGGGTGTGTTTAAAGTATTCAGATTATAATGATTCGATTATGTATACGGACAAGCGTTTGAGGAAATAGAGCTTTGGCAACTAAATCGGTTCACTCGGGTCCAATTCCTGGTTGAGTCAAAGCAAAATACTGTAGAAATTAATATTTCCAGTTTCTCTTCTTGACATTCAGCTGTAAAAAAGACAATAGTGAAGCCTACTCCGCGTGAGATGGACCTGAATCAAGGTAGAAGCTTCACTCAAAGATCGCAAGTTCCCGTTTAATTTGCTGTCTCTTGGCCACATCAACTGGTAAATTAAGATGTACAAATTACAAACTACAGAACAAGACAAGTTATCAATTAACATTGTTGCTGCGTGTTTGCAAGCATCATACCTGTGTGGAGTTCAGCAATCAAACAGATTAGAATAAAATTATAGTGCAGTTGCAGCTTTGAAAGAAAAAAAAACAAAAAAACTTGTATTGAAACACGGAAACGTTTTTGGTCAATAGAAGCAAATTGTTGAGGCCTTTGTGGTACCATAATTGTTGTAAATTAAAAAGTAAAAAGCTGTTAAACAGTTAAACACATGTGCATATACCATCAATTTTTGCTAAATAATTCCATTATGTTATCCAATAAAGAAAGGCAAACATTGTAGCAAAACATTACGTTACTGTCTAATCGTGTTGTGAGATTTTTGTTGATTATATTCTAAGCAACTGTTTTAGTATTTAGCTTTGTTGCAAAATGAAAAATTAGAAATCATAGTAGAGCAAAAGCTTAAATGTGTAACTAAAACAGTAGCTCCACTAGAATCACAAACATCAGTTTAGTTTGCAAATTATGGACTAAATTCTTACATTAAACTACGAGTATCCTCGCATACAGAAGTTACAGGTTTATAACGATAGGCTCAGCATAAAATTTTATTAACGCAGTTTCTTCTCACAGCTAAATAACTAAAACTGTTAAAAAATCACTCAAATTATTGAGAACAAGGTAAATCACTAGACAGTATTTTGAAATGCTTAACATTTTTGGTTACAAAATTTGCTAAGCTGTTGTACGATTAGTAATGTTTTTACTCTGCAATGTTTTAAGTGATGCTAGTCGTTTATATGTTCACTCACTTTGAACTGCAGAATATTCACGAATGCTCTATAATTCTCCCTCCGAAATTTCTGATGCAATAGTTAATGACATAAATTCGTAGTATTTCATACAAATGCATTCTCATAACTTAAAGAAATGTTGCCATCAGTTTATTGCTTGTTGAATTATTACGTCAATTTTAACCTATCTGTCTGGTGGGAGCTAATGCATGTCGCCACATTTGCAATCTTATATAAATAAAATTTCGTGCATTTAAATGTTACTTCTGGCGTAAATACAATGAATTATCAATTTTATGTAAATCTAAACACGCGTTAAATAATAAAAAAAAGGTTTACCAGATTTTTACTAAATAGGAGTTTTACCAAATAGGAAAACTGCACAGCAGATTGTGGAAATAAAATTATTTAGACCAAAATAAGCAAGCTTATCAAAAACAGTTGTCTATTACTGTAGCTCAATGCAGAATCTTCAACCTCAAAATCGTGTTTTTATCATTTTATAAATCAAATATAAAGCTCTTAATTTTCAACGCCCTTAACTTGCTATATGGATTTACTTGCAAGAAGCCTCTAAGAAGGTGATTCAGATAGGAAAAGTATAATTATCGCGTGAGAAAATACATAAACTCAAAACACGAAAAGACAGCAAATACTTTCTTTTCTTGTCGGTCTGTTTTTAGGTTACTTTTAATTTCATCATAAACTTACAAGGCCACAAATCTGAGCCAACACAAAAAAAAGTTACGAAACTCGGCAAGAGTTTGTGAAACATCCATAGCGTTAGCACACAATATTACGTCCAAAAATTGTTTTTGAAAACGTTTATTGTTTTTAGTCACTTCATGATGTTGCTGGTCAAGTCACAAGCTGCGAACAAGTATAAGAACACTTTGTAAACTGTCTAAATAAGCGTTTGCCAAAATCTTTGTGGTGTGTTCATTTGAAATAATTCATCGTATATTAACCACGAGATTCCGTGACGAAGTTTTTGACTTTTGAGCTTCAATCTGTAGCCTACCTGCTGATCAGAGGTCAAAAAAGATTTCAATAATTACGTAATAATGAATTCACAAAAGTGTGGTTAATTTACATAAAAATATGATCACTCGGCGCAGGCGCATAACCAGGATTTTACTGAGGGATAAATTGAACCTAAGTGAAAATTTTTGGCTTGAAAAATGTCCCAATGGAGCAGGCTGCAGAGCAAACGATTCAAATTAAGCGTGTTGCAAGTGGTCTGAGGGCAGAATCCCCACCCGCCTGAGGCTCTTGGTCTGGGAGAGAAGCTCCAAGCCTCTGCTGGACGATTTTGTAATTTTTCGGAAAAATAACCATTTTAACGCCATTTGGATCAAACTTTGCCCGCTTTTAGAGACATTTGAAAGAATTAAATTGCCAGCTGAAGAATTAAATTGCCCAACCTCTTCAGATCTCCTAAACTTTCTGGTCAATTCCACCTCCTTGGTGGCGCCACAAATACACACTACGAAGCCTATTTTCATTTAGCTCTTCGCTACTCTCCAGCAGATTCGGAGTTGAGCCTAAGGTTTGATCATCCAGCAGGACCATCATATTAACTCAAAGACTTCCAAAAAATCCAAAATGATCAAAGCAACTACTCCTCAAAGAAAAGATAAATAATTGCCGACTGGAAGTATCTTCATAGACTACAATTGATACCAGCAAGTCGTTTTTCAGTATGAAAAAATTCCCCCCCTATTGAGCGCTAGGTCCTTAATTCTAGCTGTTGTGATGAAAGGTGACACTTTGAAACAGGCACGTATATAGGCAGTACACGAATATACTGTAATTTAATTTCATTTTGAAATATTATATTTTGAACACAAGAAATTATCCAATATTGCAATCGACCTTTAATTTTGTGTGACCTTTGATACTTATGATACCGGTATTTGTAATCAATAACTTCATTCATAATTTCACGTAGAATGTGAACTGTGATTCAAAGAATGTATTTAAAGTTCAGCAAATTCTTTATTACATCATAAGAAATTGTAAAAATGACTCAGCAATTTAGAGAGAGGGCAGACTAGTTTAAAGCATTATTTTACAATGTACGCAAATGAAGTGCATTTTGCAAACCTTTTCGTATTTTACAACACTTCGGTTATTCTACCGTACAATTGAAAGCAAACTAATCGCATTTGCTACAGAATGTCTCCCCAAAAACAAAACACTTTTGTTTTGATCTGCACTTAATATACTTTACTTTTACTCCTTCATCTTTTCTGGTGCGATAAGTAAAAAAATAGGACAATTGTTTAATGCTACGTTTAGATATTTAGCAAAGAAGGTATAAACTTTTGAGTAAAATACAAAAATTGTAGATTGTGATACCTAAAGGCTTTTCATTCATTTGACCTCAATTCTTTCAGCTCGGTATTGCAAGGCTAAGCCAAAAAAAATGTTCTCAGAAACAAGCTTCAAGCTGTTTAAAACTAGGCTGAGATCATAGGCAGGTCACTTAAAGGCTCGCTCATCCCCTTATTTTTCTTGTGAAGTTATGCAAAGGAAAATATTCACCAAAACAAGCCCACGACAACCCTGGTTGCATGCATGGCTTGGGTTTAACCTGCTCTTACTTCAGTGGTCACGTTGATGCGTTCTTGGGCAAGACGCTTTAAATTAATGATTATTTCTAGGAATTTGTTAAAGCAGCTAATTTGCATGGAAAGAGATCAAAAGTCAAATGGAAAATTTGGAAAAATGGTTAACTCGTGTAAGTAGGAGCAAATTCATGCAAAGATAGCGCCACTGTCGCTTTCTCATAAGAGGATGATAAAAATAAATAAATCGTTATCATCAACATCATCAAAGAACGGTCCGAAATTAGGCAAATTATCAAGAGAATCCCAAATGAGCTTAGACAACGTGTCATAGAAAGCCGCGCTCTCAGTCTATATTTGCCGCATGAATTGAAAAGGAGAGCATGTCGTACGTTTCATTTACTATACAAAAATCAATGCTAAAGGCAAAAGAGACTGAACTGAAGTGAATTTTATGGTTGAGTTACTGACTTACAAATTTCAGGAAAAAAACTTCATGATTGATGCGCTTTCTGTTGGCTTAAGCACAATTAGGTATACAAATCTAAATGAAAAACTTGATAAAAATTTAAAAGAGTCATATGTTTTTTGGGACCTCCTGTATGAGTTTCGACATCAATTAGAGAATGCTAAACGCTCTATTTATTTTCACTTAATGCAGAGACAAAATTTCGAGTGTGTTAGTTACAATTTATTTGTATGAAGATCTCTATTAGAACCCTAGTAAAAAATTCAATCACTCCTAAAATTTTTTTATTCAATAGAAACTAATTTCAAGCAATTTTGTTTTTTTAGCTTTTAAAATCGTTGAAGGTGTCCACTATGTATATACGTAAAATTTGATTAAATTTTGAGGGTTGTATATTTGTTTAATTATTTTATTATTTAATTGATGCAGAGTAACAATTTCTCATTAAATTAAAAAAAAATTGTCAAAGTTCAAGTTATTTTATTTGTCGCAATCTCAATCATAAACGTAAAATATTAAATTGTGGGAAAAATCAGTGTGCAATTGCTGCGACAGGGTGGCGGCGTAGCGACCCTAAAGTCTTCAAGTCAGCAGCCACCCTATTGCCACGTTAGTGACACAAGCAATTCAATAGGAGCTGAACGTACGGTCTCGATACATTAACTGCAAACAAAATAACAAAACAAAACAAACAAACAAACAAACAGAAAACTGAGCTATTAGCAAAGGGCACATCAAAGCAAAGCCAGGTGAGAAACACTTTCTCTTAAATATCTACATAAACCTATAGGAGAGAGACGACAAAAAATTTCAATCCGCAAAGTACAGTAAAAAGATTTTGTACTCAATTTTGAACTTTGGAAAGGAATAGTTTCTCAAGTACTCTGGTATGGAGTTCCACAACTTAGCTGTAATATATTTGATTGATTTTTGAGTTCTTTGAGTTTTGAATAATGGAATAATTAATTGGTTGCTAGAAGAGAATCTTGAATTGCGTAGGTGTACACGTTTAGTTAGAGTGAAATAGTTATCGAATTGCAGAGAAAAACGCATTCTATTATGGTAATACACAAATTTAACAGTTGAAAAGTGCAATAATGATGGCAATGGCAGAATTTTTAAAGCTTTATAAAGAGGAGTAGCAGTTTCATTCCAACTACTTCCACTAACTATTCTAATGACTTTGATTTGCAACCTATGTAATTTAGAAATATAAGTTGGAAATGTATTGCCCCAGACAGTAAGCCCATAAATGAAGTATGAATGCACTAAAGAATGGTAAAGTTGCAATAAAGCAGATCTTTTGGTAAAACATATTTTAGCTTATTTAAAATTCCAGTTGAGCGTGCCACGTTAGTTTCAACCATTTTAATATGAACCAAAAAATTTAGTTTGTAGTCAAGGTATATACTTAGGTATTTGGCTTTGCTGACAGATTTGATTGATCCATCAGGGCAGGTTATGTTCAGGATAACAAGAGGAAGTTTAATTTGGGGTTAATTATAAGTAAATTTGATTTCTTAGCATTTAAAGTCAACTTATTGGCTAATATCCATTCATTAATATTCCTTAGTTTGATAGTTAATTTGCTTTCTAGATGGTCTATCGAAGATAAATTAAGAAGTAAACAAGTGGCATTTGCAAACAAACGAGGTACACTATTAACACTATTAGGAAGGTCATTAATATATAATAAGAAAAGCAGCAGACCAAGGGTTGAGCCATGGGAAACCCCAATGTTAACGTCACGTAATGAAGAGCAAAATTTATTGATGCACAGAAATTGCTTTCTGTTTTCTAAAAAAAGATTGGTAAAATTGTAGAACTATCTCTCTAATTCCATAATGCTCAAGTTTCTGAAGTAAAATATGATGATCAACAGTGTCAAAACTTTAGCTAAATCGCGTTGAATAAAAACAATTAATACTCGGTTTTAATTCAAAGTTTTTAATATGTTTTTTTTTTTTAATTTATGGGCATTGAAAATCCACTATGCTGCTGTGTAGTAGCATCGCACTCCTAATGTGGAATGTGGATCAGCTTGGTCCAGTAATGTGAAATAATGTGGAAGTGTGGATCAAATTGTTGGACCCCAATAAGAGATAAGTGTAAAGTATCTTTTCCAAGGACAGGTCGACCATTACGAGTTTAAAAATTAAACCACGTGTCAGCAGCTTTTCATTATAATTGATTTGAGTCAGCGTGTCCAAAAGAATAAAGAAGTCGTTTTTGTAACGACTCTGATCGCATCATTTGAGTTTAACCCGCAGTCAGCATCTTGGTCGGCACGTTATTGCGTTTTTGGTTAAGGCGCTCTACAATAATTTCTTCAATTGGTGGCTTCGAACTAGCTGAAATTTAAATGGAAAGTAAGTAAGTAATTGTTTATTTCGTTCAATTCGCTCATTTCATCAGTAACAATAACGTTATCAAATCGAAAAAAAAATTATATATAATAACACAATCAAGCAGGAAAGAATGCAGTCGAGTGAATTGTAACAGGAAGCTGCGAAGGGACCTCTCGGTCATCGAGTCGAGCAGCTACCTATAGTAGTCAATCAAGAGAACAGGGTGCTCTGCTGTGCTATCTGTATTAAATTTTCAATGGTGCAGGGTAATGTAGATGGTGTATAAAATCGACTTAAGATCAAAGATATGAATTTAATAAAAAAATTAAGATCAAGAATATAAAAAAAAGATTAATATTAGAGTAATAATTTAAAGATAATCACTGGTAATTAGACTTTAAGTGTTGTTCAAATTAAATTTTGAAAGAGTCCAATGACAATATTTTCAAATCTTGTGGTACAGAATTCCAAATACTAACTCCCTGAAATTCAAAGAATATTTGCAATTCTTTAGTTCGATACAATGAAAAATATAGATTTGGGTTAGAAGATGCTAAACGGATGGTTCGTGTTGTGTATCGCATCAGTTTGAATAAAGACACAGGAAAATTCGTAGGGCAGTTTATTCAGAGCAACTTTATGCCCTAGCCAGAGCAGAAATGGAAGTCGGGTCGGTTTTTTGGGTCGGGCCGGGTTTCGGACCTAACTTTCCAATGAGAAATCGGGCTCAGTCGGACTCAATCGAGGGCCCACTAGCTAATAATTTTTTTTTTCGGACATATTTCTCAAAACTAGATTTTTCTACGCCGAACGGCCGAAGTGACTCTGAAGCCAAATATCTAGCATAGCCTACTTAATGAACAGGAAAAACTACTGTTGGGGCGAATCGGGCTTCCTTATGAGGCCTCGGTTTTGGGTCGGTTCGGGCTTACTTCATCGGATTCGGGTAGGGTTTAGATTGAACCAACTCGGCCCGATTCCATCTCTGAGCCAGAGCAGTAACGCGTTCGTATCTGAAGCGGGAGGTCTAAGGTTCAAATCTCGCGTTGGTCAAATCGGACAGAGTGTTGTCAAACAGCTCGCCACCGCTGCAATATTTCTCCGAATGGTATCATAAAGGACAGAATTTTTTTGAAAGAAATCCTTCAAATGTTTATGCACCAATTTTTCAATTCATTTGGAAAGCAAGTGAAAATGATTGGACATAGGAAGGTAAATTTGTCAGGTTGTTAGTTTTTCCCACTTTATATAAAGGAATTATTTATGCTATTTTCCAGTTTGTGGAAATACTCCGAATTGAAACGCATCAATAAAGTAGCATAACTCGAGAGCAAGAATATTGGATGCCACTTGAAGAAAAAAAGGTGCTATATTATCGTGGACATGAGATGCAATTATAAGTTCATTAACGTGAGGAGGTTCCAACAAGATGGATGATTTAATTGATTCGAAAGAAGTCAAACGTCAACCGAAATTCTTGGAAAACGGTCAACTCCTAAGCTTGTGCGGATTCGTCCCAAAGATGGATCCATTATCGCTATCCTGTAGCTAATTGACTTAGTTTAACTTAAAGCTAAAACTAAAAACTGTACTTTATTAACTCATGACCCCAAAACTAAGAAAAGACTAACTGTGTTCTATTAACTGAAAACGAGGTTTTTAAGTTGCAAATCAAATTGTGAATCAAACTTTGCAGTAAACGTTTAAAAATGATAGAAGCGGAGATTGAGCTCGTAATAATCACAAGTCCCGCAGCAAGCAAAACGTGCCGAGCATCACGTCTCACCTACCAAAGCGCTTGCAGAGACGACGAGCTCGAAACTTAACACACAAGAATTGTAATCAAATTAAAATGAAGCACAGGATAACGACACATCCCTTTCAACAACAAAAAAAAATTGGCCGAAAATTTTGTTTAGTGTTCATATTTTCCAATACAGAGGGAGATGTCAGTTGGAACAATAATCGGTCATTCGTTCTGCGTTTGTATAGAGTTTAGTGTTGCACCAATTAAATAGATGCTGCATGTTCTTTTGCATGACGGACGTCTTGATTTGTGATCTTTCATGTTTTGTTGGTTAGGTCCATTTCCTTTTGACCAAATGCTTGAAATTCGTGCAATGCACCAGTCGATCAATAATCAATCCCTGCTGTTTCAAAGCTAAAAATCTTAATTTATCTGCAATGCAGTAATCAGCAAGTGTCCATATGAAAAGGGCTGGACGCTGAGCGAATTAATGTTTTGCATTAAATTGTCAGATTGAATCTATAAAGCTGGAGTTGCGTATTCTTCGTTTATAATGGCGCTCAGACTCAATCTGATGGATTTAAAAATTCTTTATATTGTTGATGAAATTCGATACTTGCATTGTTTAGTCGTTGAATAAAAAAAACAACCTAATTGTTATCGCAACAGTGTAATAAGAAATGCAAAAAAAGGAGATAGGACAATAACAAAAAAATACATATATACAACACAAAATAAAGAAAAGTAACGCAAGATCTTGCGATTTTTTTTAAGTCACAATCGCATAGATAAGGTTCCATTGCAACTATCCAAACAATCTCTCAAAAAGGAGGAATGTCAAAAGCTATTGAGAGAAAAAGAACTATGCATTAAACAATGCATATGCAGGCTTAAAAAAAAGATTTAAAAATGATCCGACTTAGCTTCGAAAAAAATTTGGCGGATCAAAAAAAAAATCCAGCAAAAATGTTTAGCAACAGAGTCGATCAGGTATACTAAACAAAGTCATGCCTTTCGAAACATTTTTAACTTCTATCTATCAAGCAGAAGAAAATGCAAGCGTTCAGAATATCACACCACTCGTGCTGCTTCGCAAGCGTGCATCCTTGAGAAAACAATCGAAAAGTATTACACTTAGCGAATGTCTAAATTTATCAGATTACACCAGTGCGGTATGGGTACTTCACAATATTACACGCCTCAGCAATAATGGGGTAATTCACGATTTACAAATCAGTCTTTTGGTTGGCCTCAGAAACATCCTCTAAAACAATAGGGAAACCAACGCTGCGCCTCCGGATTCAACAGTGAAGGAACTGCTTTGTTGGAATCGGCCGAAGTATCTAACGTCGACATCTCATTTGACTCAGGAGTTGCACGAAGATCATCACCATCAGCGCTGCCACTACTCTGCCGTTTCAAACAATCAATGTTTTAAGGATTCGGGTTTTGTCTGCTGTAGTTTGTTGTTTTTCACAATTTTTTTTGACTGATTTGGTTTCACATTGGAGTTGCATGTTGACCAAGCTCTATGACCTACAGTTGACTCAATCGCTGTTTCGGTCTAGGCATAATCTTGAAATCGGGGTCACTAATTGACTAATTGATTTATTTATTTTGAGAACTTTAAGCTAAATTTAAAAACTGCTCTTCATTAACTCATGATCACAAAACTAAGGAAACACAAACTGTGTTCTATTCACTGAAAACCAGGTTTTAAGTTGGAAATCCAATGGTAAATCAAACTTTGCAATAAACGTTCAAAATAAAGCAAACGGAGATTGAGCTCGCAATCACCGCAAGTCTCGCGGCAAGAAAGATGTGCAGCGCGTATCACGTCTCACGAAACCAAGCGCTTGCGCAGACCACCAATTCGAAACTCAACTCAAGAATTGCAAGCAAAATGAAAATGAAGCGCAAGATAGCCACGATCCCATGACAGGAGGATGTAGCATCGTTTTGCTTAGTTTCATTTTATTTTGTGTTGTCCAGATTCGAATCCGGACTCGCTAATTTTTATGCACGTTAATTTACTTAAAAACATTACCAAATTTGGGCAAATTAGTTTGCCAAAAGCATGCGATTTAATTTCAGCTGATTTTTAAATTCTTCAAATCCGGTTGCTTACAATGCTAAATCTAAATCGAATCGTCGACAAGGATAAAAACGACGCTGCTAAATCAAATGCTAAATCGAATCGGTAACGTTGCTAAATCGAATCGTCAGCAAGGATAAAGTACGTTAAGTACATTACCAATATTGAGCAACACCCCGTTCTTTTTGAAGAAAATCTGCTCAGAGTAAAATTACTCATTCTAATGCTACTCCCATTTGAGAATATTCCAAGAATTACGTTAGCCTTATTTCCCAATCTGCAGTTTATGTAATGGAGGATATTATTAGATTTGTAAATAAAGTTATTTGTAACGGTTTATAACGTTTTTTGTCATGTACAGTATCTAACCACACGAGTTTGAATTTATGAGTCAGTGGCGAAAGTACTTATAACAAGTCTCATGATAAAAATGGAACCATATTTGATGAGTTTCAAAAATTTTGTGCATAACTCTTATAAACTTTGTATTATGTTATAACATGAAATTTTTGATCAGATCATGCACTTTGAATTACATTTCTTTACGAGAACATTTCCTGATATCGTGCTCTGAGATTTTACTGTGTCATATATCTTTAAGACGTTTCATAATTACGTGGCATTTTCGAGAGGAAAAAGGGGATTTTAGTTCATCCAACCACTAGCCATATGAGATAAGGATTTTTTTTCACAAGCTTTTTTGAAAAAATATGAATTATTGAAATAAATTTTGAACAAAATCAACTAATCATAGAAAATTGTTAAAAATTCTAAAGGATATTTTTCCTTAATATTTTTACTCATTTGTCTTGGCAAAATTTGAAACAATGAGATAAAAAAAAACCTTTTTCCATTGGTAGTCACTTAATCCTTGCAAATAACCAATTAAAAAACATTAACAATAAAATAAATCTAGTTTTTACGAGTGCAGATTAATTCCCGATTTTCGATATGTTTTGTTTTTCTGATGTGATTTTTCACTATTATGTTGTGTAGTATCGTTGCATTTTCATTCTTCTATCAAAGACAGCGTTAGACGCTAACAACAGGGCGACCTGTACACTGTTTATTGTGATAAGGGCTTGGGCGATTCCACACCTGCTAAAACTTTGTGGTGATCCCTATATGTCCACACGGAATTTCGATTTTCTGTCCATTAAATTTGCAACTTTTTTAAAGCCACCAAGCAGTGATAATGATCATAAAACGTAGCGTCAAATGACGTTTCAACGCGACCAGCAGGGTGCGAATAGAACCCAGGTCATGCGATCAGGGTTGCTGCAAAAATAAAGTCTTTATCGCTCTCGGCCACACATCGACTTATACAAATTAAGTGCTCTTTGACAAGGTGTTATACTGTAGCAATATTTAGTTTCGTAAGTTCATGCCGTGTTAGGGTTTGTAAATTGGCAGTACCGGTACACTTATTTTTTTTTTATTAGAACCAGTCATTTTAGATTGTGGCTGGTGTTTTAGCAAATCACATTGTCAAAACGTGTCTCTGTATCAATCAACGACGATGGTTTAATTATATCACAAGTATCTTTCTCACGTGCTTGCCCTTAGTCTGAATTTACATACATGCCTTTTTTTTGCGAGTTTGATCATTCACATCTCATCGATACATTTTCCGTGATTATCATAACGTAATAATATTTTTCCAGTTTTTACACGTTTCATATTGAACCTGAGCTGAAATTCATTTTCTTTTTGGTTTGGTGCTGAACATTGCGCACTATTTTTAGTTTTGAACGTTGAATGGCTTTATGTTGAAAGTCAACCGGGAATAATTTAAAAAATTTGTTCGATTTGTTTAAGTTGCCCCGATATTATTTTCCACACCGTACCTAAATACATTTATGGAATCAACGGAGTGAGGTTGTGGTCTTCTTCAGATCGAGTAGTTATAAGAATTTAGAGGGAAGACTATAAGATTATGGGTTCCCCACTGCGTTACCGCAAATCTTCATCCTAAATTTTTTACGGTTCAAACAACGCATTTTACACGGGGTAAGCAAAAATGCCTCCCTATCTAACTTTTAAACCAAAAGACATAGAAACACCAAATTTGACATGTAAGCTGGTGTTCAACAAAATTAATTTGAAAAATAAATTTTGAGTTGATGACGTCATCTTTGAGAATTATGGCCATGTTTTAAAAAACTGACTTTGTTCTGCGATGACGTCACAGGTGGTTCAAATTTTGTACATACGTTTAGTTTTTGATGCCAAATCATAAACTGCTTAACTCAAAGTAGTTACGTCAAAAAACGTCTCATGACGTCAATTAAGTTAAATATTGGCCAAAAATGCTCAGATTTTGAAAAGTGACCCTAAGGAGACCTCAAAATTGGTAAACTTCCAGTTACCGCAGAAACTTTTCAGGAGTTATTTTTGATGAAACTTAACTCAAATTCAAGTTGATCCAAAATAAAAATCGTTTTATTGAAGGGATTTATCACGAAAAAAATAATTGAAGAGCAAAATTGCCCCCCAACTCCGAGTAAAATAGAGTAAAAAAAGGACTACAGGCAAAATCAAAGGGATACTTAAAGTTAGAGCAATCGCATTAGAATAAATTGGAGTTGACTTCATTCTTCTTGACCCAGCCATTTCAGAGATATACTACTTCAAACACGATGTAGGGGTCTTCTTAATTATAATTTTTATTGACTACCCTGACGTTTAAATATATTAGTCCAGCCCACGCTCCACCAAAGCTTTTATTAACCTATATAAAAATTAAAAGACCTCAGTGGCTTAGCCTAATTGTAGCTTTGCCTTAGGATAGAACTAAAAATGATACCTAACTAGAATATGACATCGCAAGCAATATCCGGGGGCTTCGCGAAAGTATCTAACTTTACTGAACCAAAAAAACTTCACAATTGCGTTAACCGTATTTATGGTTGTTGATAGTCAGATCTGAAATACACTGCTTTCGAACTTGATAGTATTCCATTAACTTGATCACGTTTGTGGTTAACGGCTTTCAAAATATAAATGTCTAGGAATGGCATCTATAAATATCTATTAGCTCTCGTTTCAACTTTTATGGAATTGCTTGAGTTTTGGCTTAGCTGCGCAGCGCAATTGTTAAAGTTGCGGTTGCAAACAAAACCCTCGTTAAAACAAACATTTCAGCCATAACCTTTTGCTCCGATTAAAACACAACAGAAACAAAACTTTTAGTCTGAAAATGCCGATATGATTTTGGGATTTTGTGACCTACATCATCTTGAGCAGAAATTTTACACACTATCCTAAATATCAAATCTACAACCTGACTAGCCCACTGCAACATTTTTTGAAAAAGAATTTATATAAGCACATGTATGAACAGTTCTACAGATTTTTTTCAAAATCTTAAGAACTAAACCAAAGAAAGCCTGCCTTAGCAATTAGCATAGAAAAAGATACGTGCACAAACAAAATTTAGAAACAAAAAATCAAATTCTCATAAATTTCTAAGTGATATTGCAGAGGCTAACTTTACGATGACTTCACACTGAAAACTTACAGTATAATAAGTTACTCAACTCTATGCTTTCCAGAACCCTATGCATAACGTTTAAAGTTAAACAACTATTTACCAAAAATTACCGACTTCTTTTGCACATTATGCTCTTTTTATTTCATTTAACAGCTTCGAGGTTACTCACTCTCAAACTTTAAAGGTCTCAAAAAGTTATCAAAATAATCTAGTAATGTCAATCAAAAGGCAATAGGAGTTCCCAACAGAGTTTCACTTTATTATGAAATAACGTAGAGCGATCTTTAAAATTCCAGCGACTTTATTACATCAGCCAAACTTAACTCAACGCTAACCAGTGCTAGAAATATGCACGCATTTTACAACTATTCTTATTCTGAGAACGCTGTTTAGCAGTGCAACCCAACGGCCAATATATCGGAGATTGTACAGTACATTAATTAGATCCATTATTCAGCACAAAAGCTTTCTTAATAAAATTGTTCAGAAACTTTGAAGAGCAAGTAGAAGATTTTTTAAACGTTACCAGTGACAGTTGATATTTCCTTTAGTAAAAATACTCGGCCACCCACCTTGAATCTAACAAAGCCATAAAGCTCAAGTACTTCAACGTGTTAAATGTTGCAGCTATTCCATAGGTTTGGCTCTTCTACTTTTTTGTTATACCAATTCATTGCGAGAATTTAACGTACACTTTGAAGGTCCATTTAAGGGCTAATTGTCTAACATGGCATTACCAATTTTGGCATGTGTTATCTTTTTCTTATATTTGCCTACCGGTATTCTTTAATTATGTCTAGCTGGAGTACTTTGTAATAAAAATTTTAAAATTTTAAGGAGCCCATTTGGCATGGTCTCCTCAATGTGGCCAACTTAATTTGTCATCTTTAGTCTTTGATTCATATTAACTTATCCGATAGATTTAGTTTGTTTAGCTTTTGTAGTTAATGGGGGGAGATGCCAACACAATTGGATCACCCCTACAGTATGAGATCTTCACTTTTGTTCATAGTGTATTTTTACCTCTTTTGAAAATTTTATTTGTCTGGCTTGAGTGGTTAAAATCTTTGAAGGACCCGTTGGAGGAAGATTCTCCAATGGTGGCAGGTAAAATTACCCATATTTTCTTTACCTACTCTGACTTTATCTTTTTTTTATATTTGCCTATTTTGAAAATTTCATACGTCTAGCTTGAATGGTTGAAAAGTTTAAATTTTAAAGGATCCCCACTTTGGTGCCACAAACTTTTTGTCAAATTTTATTTTCTCCATATTTGCTTGCGTATTCTGAAATTGTGATGTGTCTAGGTTACACAAGTGAAAAGTTTGAATTTAAGCATTCTTGTTTGAGAAGGATCTCCTCATTGTGGTACTCCCGAATTTGTCAAATTTTATCTTTCTTCATATTTACCTATTATAAAAAATTTCAGTGTAAGAGGTTAAATTTTGAATCTTGGCATCCTTGTTTGAAGGGGATCTCTTCATTTTGGTACCCTAAGATTTTGTCAAATTTTATATTTTCATCATGTTTGCCTATTCTAAAAATTCCATGTGTCTGGAGTGGGTGGTTAAAAAATTTGAATTTTGGCGGACCCATCTGAGAGGGACCCCCATTTTGGTATACTCAAATTTTGTCATATTTTATCTTTTCTTCATATTTGCTAAACCTGAAAATTTCATGAGTCTATTGTGCGTGTGGTGAAAAAGTTTGATTTTTGGAAGCCCTGTTTACGGAGAATCCCCATTTCGATACCCCCCAATTGTTTCAAATTTTGTTTCTTTTATATTTACTTACCTAAAAATTTCATGTGTCCAGCTCAAAAGGTTAAAAAGTTTGAATTTTGGGGGCCAGGTTTGGCGAGAACCCTCCATTTCGGAACCCCTAATTTTTGTTAGGTTTAGTTTATTTTTAACATCTACCCATTCCAAAAGTTTGATTGATTATCTTGCTTCAATGGTTTAAAAGTCAAAAATATTGGTTTACCCGTTTGAGGGGAACTCCCGATTTTGATACCTCCAAATTTTGCCACATTTTGTTTTTTTTTAATATTTGCCTATCCTGAAAATTTCATGTGTCTAGTGTGAGTGGTTAAAAAGTTCAAATTTTGTTGGCACCATTTGAGAAGGACCCCCCATTTTGGTAACCCCAAGTTTTGTCAAATTTTATGTTTCCTTTATGTTTACTTACCTCAAAAATTTAGTTGTCCTGGCTTAAAAAAGTTGAAAAGTTTGAATTTTGGAGGGCCCGTTTTGAGAGGAAACCCCATCATGGCACCCCCAATTTTTTAGGTATAGTTTATTTTTAACATCCACCAATTCCAAAATTTTAACCTATCTAACTTTACTGGTTTAAAAGTTCAAAGTTTTGGAGGGCCCGATAGAGTGGGATCCCCCCAACGTGGCACCACTGATTTCATTCCCACTCTAGTCCTCCCAGATATCTTCAATCGATCAAACTTTGAATACAGTGCGTTGAGCGGTTTAAAAGTAGATAGCAGGAGAAGAAAAAGAAAAAAAAGCGTAAGATAAAAGAAACAAAAGAAGTAGAATAGTATTCACGTTGTGGTAAACGAACATAACCAAAGGAAAGGTGGTTGATAGAATGCTCGAAAACCACAAATCATTTTCCATCAAAATCGGTATTTACCGAGATACTGTATATCGGTTATAAATGGTCTACTTTCTGTCCATTTTCTGCCTGTAACATTTGTTCACGTGACCAGGTGCCCCCAAACTTGATTTGCATGAGTCATTTACAATATATGCACCCTCTTTGTGTACAAATTTCAACTGTGCACGCCAAGTGATTTTTGAGTTATAGGCGAGTTTAAAAACTTTCAAGCCAAAAAACGCATTTTTTTTCGTATGCCAATTCATGATCACGTGACCTAGGATCTCCAAAATTGGTACACATGACGCATTCATTAATTCCCATGTTCAGTCCAAATTTCAACTTTCTAGGTTTTAGCGTTTGCTAGTAATGAGCAAATCAATTCTAATCAGCCAAAATTCGCGAACATAAACAAAGGTACTACCCTCTCACGCGAAGTCCCAATAAAGTTGGCGTCGCCGATGCTATCTACCTCAGGGTTGCCAATAAAAATTATGTTTAGAGAAGCCTCTGCGTAGTGCTAGAAGTAAATATCTCTGGAATGGCTGGATTCAACGCCAATCGAGTATAGTGCGATTACCTTAACTTTAGATAATATCCACTGATTTTGCCTTCAGTCCGCATTTAAATTTTAGTGAAGGTTAAAGTGACCAAACTTATTCTTGCTCAATTAAACGTTGCGTTTTGCCAGTCATTGATGATTATTATAAAAACAGTCTTTAATAAACAAAATGTCAACATCGAAAAAGCGAAAAAAGCTCTGCAATTTAACTTTTGTTCCCTGTTCCTAATGTTTTTTTTATTGCGATGCTGGCATTGCTTCTTGTTTGTTCTTAAATTTTGAGCAAAAATGATCCTCGTGTTCTTCGAAGATAGTTCTTATAAAAAAGTGATATTAGGCAAAAGATGGGAGTCTGTATTTTTGTTTCATAGCCATAGAGGCAGATTGCCAAGTCGTTATACCCCCCTCCCAAAGAGCAATGCTGCATCAACGCAGTTTATGTGCCCAAGACTATTCGCAAGTCATAATAACTAGTTGAAAGCGATTACCGAGCGCCACCTTACGACTAAACCATCTGCAATATTGCTTTGGATGCAAGCTGGTGCAACCACTGTCCACAGTTTAGCGAAAATGCTAGTGGTAACGCACTGGACCCAAAATTTGAGAATTTTGGTTTCTTCGCCGTTAATGCTGATTTCGGAAATGCATACTGCTAATAGCAACATGCAATGCAAATTTGATAAAGCAATCGCATGCAAACAATAATGATTAGCGAATACCACTTAACGGATAAATCAAAAAATCAAGTACCCGGTTTGCAACACCACTACTCTTTTAAGACGCGACGGCAAAAAATCCGACTCAAGGCCGAAGGTTCGGTTCAGTACCGTTGCAAGTTCTGCAAGTGCGTGTAAATACTTGTGTTGAAAATATTGTCTTGTGTTCTTTCGAAATTTATGTTAGTCCTGTTTTTGTTTTTTTTTCTAATAAATAAATGTCTCCATGAAATGAATCATGTAGTTTAATTTTCAGGTTAGTGTTAAGGGTTTGATTCTCTCGAAAGTACTCGATATTTGAAGTGTCATGAAAGCTGAGTTTAGGTAAAAAGTGGTCTTACAATTGGCTGCATAGCTAAGTAGTAATTTAATTACGAAACTTGTAATCTCATTTCGCACTGATTTAAGCCCAACCAAAGTAGCAAAACGTCTTTACTTCAGAGCAAAATAAGAAATTTATTAATTAGTGCTGAGTGTTATGCCTTACTCTCTCTCAACAAAAAAGTTTCGGCGCAATACCTGAAGTTCTGCTGTAGCAGGTATTGAATGAGTGTTTGTTTTACTTAGTTACTCATTATTGGTCAGTGCTTAGCCTTATGTGCAGACGTTTTTTGCAAAACATAACAGTAGCTTAACATGTTTCCGCGGTTACTAGGTTTAATAATTCTTTATCAGATTAGTTCTTTTCGATGAAATTTGGGAGAAAAGAATAGAAACCTAATGTAATTACATTTTATTTACCAAGTTGCCTTGGTTGGAAAACAGCAAAGGGACCTTTCGGTCTTCGAGGGTTCCCACCCGTATACCGCACACGGTAGAAGCTGCACTCTGTCCCTTTTATTGCTGAATGGCAACACAGGGAAGCTGCAAATATCAGTCATTATAGTCTTTGGTTTAACCCGACCGGGAATCAAACCCGAGTCTACCATTTCAGTAGCAGAAGCTTTATCAACTCGACCAATGATTGGTTCGAATTCCGAAAACAGCTTAAAAAACTTTATGTTTTTCTGATAACTTTTGATCAAAAATTGGATGTTTTACGTCAAAAACGCCAAATATCTTGTTATCCCTGCAAAAGCCCGGCGCGTTTTTGAGTATCTTATCTAACCAAACTGATTTTTTTATCATTTTATGATTGTGTTTATGTGATTTTATCAGTTTTGATCTAAACGATAGTCCGTGATTAAGCATAATGTTAGTAGTTCTGGTTTATTTAACGTGGATATAGCGGGAACAACAAACCACTAGCAACGACATATAAAATTGTATGAACATGAGCTGTCAAACAAAACTTAAATCATCTGACTTCTGCAACATCTTCTCGTCCCACAAACCAATTATGGTCATCGGTAATGGTTGGCAAAAAAGAGTTTCGCGGCAATACCGGCAGGATACTAAAAGAAAAACAAAAGACCAAAATGAAGTAGGCGCGAGCAGATAAAGCAATAAATTGCTGATTTACAGAATTACAGTATATAATAACAACTTGAACCGACCAGTTGGTCGAGCGGTAACGCGTTTGTCTATGTAGTGGAAGGTCTGAAGTTCAAATCTCAGGCCGATGAAATCGGACACGGTGTTGTTAACGGCTCTCTACTGCGACATTTCTTCGAAAGTAGCTGAGTTGGGTACAAGAGCAATGAAGCGAAAATGGGCTTCGAAGTTACTCCTTACGCGCTTCGAAGTAACACAGCGAGTATAATGAAAAATTTTATTTGATTTATTAGCAATGTTTTCGGCATTGAGCCTAATCAGGAATCTAAAGTCAAAATTAAGTACTTCAAATTGGAAAAGTTAGTTTGTGCTTTTAAGGAACTTGAGGATTGTCTTAATCAAAATGCTAGTTTTTTGAAGATCTGAAGCTTTCAAGAAATGAACATTCTGATTAAAATATTTCATACTCACGTTTTTTCTTATATACATTAAAATAATCAATCACTAAATCACTAAACCGGGGCTGCCCGAACCCGTTTCGCGTTGAACTAACAGAGAAATTTTGCTGGCATCCAATTAGTTTTCCTTTGTTTCGTTTTACCATCACGTACAACTCCGGCAAAAATCATATCAAAATATGGAAAAAATCTTTTTTTCACTCTTCGCTCTAGCAACTTTCGCCAGGTTTTGCATGAAATCTCATTGGATATAGTTTCCTACGTTTGGTCCGTTCCTCAAAAAGTTTGGGCACCCTTACACTAAACTAACGAAAAGGCAAAGGCGTGACTTTTGCGACGATCCTGATCGCATGATCTCGGTACTACCCGCACCCTGGTCATCTTGTTCGAACAAGCAGCTAATTCAGCAGAAAAAACGCGCGACTTTATTTTGCTATTGGCAAAGAGTAAAACAGGTGTGCACTGTGTAGGTCGTGTCAAAAACATTTGTGCAAAGCCAGGCCTGTTCAAATTACTTTACGTCAAAACTTTTACTTGATGCGTCAAAAAGTTAAATGATACGGTAAGAAACAAATACTTTTTCTTCTCCATCCGGAAAACTCGTGGCACTCTTCGGAATGTTTTGTTTCCCCAAGTGGTTTGGAGCAATAACAATTGCATCCCTGATAGAAAAACAAAAAAAATAAAATGCAATCTTAATTATCGCTTATGCTGCTCAGTCAGGAAACAAATCGGTGAATTTCAAGCTTTCTGATGGGCTGTACGGTACAGAGTTATGTCCGACCGTTTTTTTGGGGGGGTCGGGTTGATAGAATTTCGGGTATAATTCAGGCCTGATACAAGCTATGTGTTCTAAATACTATAAACACATACCTAATCAAAATCATCCAGCTAGGCTACATTTCAAGCATCAATTCAATTATTCATACATACGTATATATTACTGCAACGCAATGTATAAATAAACATGGTCACGCAGAGGGGAGCTCTTGTAGTAAGGATATAGCCTATGGCTGTCCTTACTACAAGAGCCAAGCAATTTTTCACTGGTAAAGTACCACAAGTGAAAAATTGTTTATTTCCTAAAAACCTTCTGCCACGGTACAAGCCCTTAAGGTTCGTCCATTTTGGCCCAGAGTCTTGTCAGGATATAAAATTTGATTAACATTGAAAACAATTGTGACATGTTGTGTTCTGTTCGTTTCTCGTAATTTTGTAATAAAAAACACTTACAGCTGGGGAATACGTTTGGTTAGATATGCTAAGGGCTGCTGATGAAAGCTAACAGCGCTGTCCAGCTCTGCTTATTAATAAACGGTTTAGTTTAGTCACAACGGACTGAAACTGTTTTAAGGAAAAGAGCAATTAATTGCATATTTTTTCCATAAACCTGTATTAACCTTCCGAATTTCTGGACCTGGATTGGGCTTCAAATCATTTTTCGGGTTCTAGTACAGGTTTGGGCTGATATTATCGGGTTCAGCCTGAAAAGTCTGCTCACTTACAAATCTGGCCCAGTATCCACTACGCACAACACACAGCTGCTTTCGTAGTAAAATTGTTTCACCCAAAAGAATCATTAACTACAACCACCTGATTTAATTTGATTGATCCATATTTATCCTCCACTTGCAAGGAGGCGACGATGGTGCTTTTAGTTCTGGCGAATTGTCCCACCCACTTATTGGAGTTTGCCGTATTCCAGATTTTCCGATTAACGTTTATATTCTTCCCACTTAAATTTGCTGCTTGTTCGAAGCTATCAAGCAGAGATAGTCATCAAAAAGCGTTTTGTGGAAAGACGCAGCAACGTGACCGGGGTGCGAGGTGGACCCAGATCATGTGATCATGGTTGTTATAAAAACGAAGCATTTACCCTTTCGGCCACACTGTTGACAGATGTTATATCTGTGTTGGATATGTCTAGCCTTAAATTTGTTTGGAGAAAGCACCAGTTTAATATAATCGGTTTAAATTTGATAGAAAAGTTATAAAAGGATTAAAATGCAATTGTAACAGTAATCATAATGCACAGAGCTGGGCAGCGCTGTTTCGAGCTTTCAGCTCTCATCGGCAGCCCTCAGCTTCTCTAACAAAGTTATTCTCCTGCTTTTTTTGTGTGGATTTTGGATATGTGTAATGTTTGGAGATTGTGGAAGTAATTTAGAGAGCTGAGAACACTTTTTCAAACATCCAAAGCTGCTCTGAGTTAAGTAAGTTTTACCAGCTAACTCAAGCACTAAGTCCGTGTTCCTGCGTCCTACGCACTATAAGCGCCAGTGGTGTTTAGACTCTGCAAACACCTACGAAGCATTTGCAGTGGCACTGATGAATTTATCGTGGCGAAAGAAGCTCGAACTCCTACAAGTAGCCGAACTAACTTTCCTACGAAACTTTCCAGAAATTAATACAAGAGACCCGCGATGATAGCGGATCCCCAGCAATAATCCTGAAAAGAATGATCACTTAATCTTAGCTCTTGAGAGCCGAGAAGCGATGGACAAGACTCTTGGCCGAATCGAACAAACCTTTAGGGCTTGCACAGTGGCAAAAGGTTTGTTGGGAATAAACGATTTTTCACTAGTGATACCTAAAAAAAACAAGTGAAAAAATCGCTGAACCCTTGTGTGACCACGGAAATCATAACCGAAAAGTTTGACGTTCTTCGTGGTCGACACCTGGGAAGTCATTACGACTTCCAATGACAGTAAGGTGGCTAGATCAACCACCATCCTGCAGCTGCAAAGCAGCTCGAGTCATAATTTGCACAGAGCTGGACAGCGCTGTTTCGAGTTTTTAGCTCTCATCGGCAGCCCTCAGCTTCTCTAAAAAAGTTATTCCCCAACTGGACAAGACTCTTGGCCGAATTGGACAAACCTTAAGGGCTTGCCCAGTGGCAGAGGCTTTGTAGGGAATAAACAATTTTTCACTTGTGGTACTTAAAAAAAAACAACAAGGGCTCCCCTTGTAGTAGGGATAGCCTATGGCTATCCTTACTACAATGGCTCAGCGATTTTTTCACTTGTTTTTTTTTTTAAGTACCACAAGTAAAAAATTGTTTATTCACTACAAACCCTCTGCCACTGTGCAAGCCCTTAAGGTTTGTCCAGTTCGGTTGTTAGAGAAGCTGAGGGCTGCCGATGAGAGCTAAAAGCTCGAAACAGCGCTGTCCAGCTCTGTGCATATTATGACTCGAGCTGCTTTGCAGCTGCAGGATGGTGGTTGATTTGGCCTCTTAATTGCCAGTGAAAATCGTTATGATTTCCAAGGAGTCGACCACGAAGGACGTCAAACTTTTCAGTAATCATAATGTATTTAACCAAATTGCTTCAGTTAAAAGACAGCAAAATAACCTTGCGGTCTTTCTGTTAAGCTGCCACATATCTACCATACTCAGTGTGACTCAGACTGCAGTTTTTAATGCTGAGCCTTAGCCAGGAAAGCAGCAGCGGCAAATACTAATTTTTATTGCTTTTAATTTAACCTGACCAGGAATCAAGTCTTGGCCTACATTTTTAGTACCAAAAGCTCTACAAAACAACCGAATAATAGTGATACTTAGACTATTCACAGGCTTACTTTTCCATTACGTGATACTACTCTGTTTCTGCATTTCTTTCCATTTGCAAATTTTTCTGTAACAACAAACAAAATCATTTAGTGTAATTATCCCTGAGTAACGTGATTTTTTTACAGATATATTATACGTTTATACATCACACTGCACTAAAATAAGTTCACACGGCACAGCAGTCACACATCCTATCAAAAATTCAGCCCCGTAATAAATATCTTATTTTTTGGTAAGCACCAGTTGCTGCGGCACCAGCCCAACAGTTAAAGGTTAAAAATGTTTGCACTTTTGTTATGCACTCTTTTTTATAGGCACCAAATTAGTATTTCGCTTCTCGATCAAAAAAATAGCCATTGTGCTCACATACAGTAATTTTGGTTGACATTATTTGACTAAAGTTTTTATTGAAATTAAATAGCGCCTCCTAATCTAAATTGAATTTAAGTAAACGATAGCCTGTTGCATTAATAAACAGCATAATGAATTAATGTAGTGCAATTCTTAATAGTGCCTAGTTAAAAAACACAAAAAATAAACTAAAACTTTGTTCAAGACTAGAATTTTATCCTGTATGTAACATGTATTTTGTTATAGTATCGATAGTGATTTTACTGTGCAATGTAAAACTAGCGTGACTCAATCAAACAAAAAGTTACTGCTATAACTACCAAAGCATGCGGAAATAAAACGCAAAAAAATTACTTTACATTTAAAACACCTCTGCCAGTTCAGTTAATACTAGATAATTTTTAAAAAGGTCTAAAATTCATCAGAGTAGATGAAGTGCCGCAACTAGAACGTTGTTCTTAGGGGGCAAAATTTGTTTCTGGGGGGGCCAAAATTTTTGAGTTGGTCTACGTCTCTCCGAGTTCTCTGTTGATCTCCAAAAAAAAAAGCCTACTTTTCTCCGAGTTCTATGTTGATCTCCAAAACAAAAAGGTCATCTCGCCAAATTTTTATTTCCAAGTTTTCTGTTGGTTTCCCCCCCAAAAAGCCGCCATCTTGAAAAGGGGAGTTTGGGTGGGCATGCTGGGCATTTAGGGAGGCGAAATTTTTGTTTAGGGGGGCGCCACCCCCTTTTGCCCTCCCCAGTTGCGGCCCTGAATAGATGTAAGCAGTAACTAAACAGACAATTACTAAACAAAAAGTTATGCTTTGTACAAAAAGTTATGCTGTTGCCGTCATACAACCAATATTCCTGCCTTGTACTAATCCTACAGAGTATATTTAATTACGTTTAGCTCCAGCCTTCAAAATTGCTTGAGCAAATATAAAAAGCAAACAAACGGATGCTACTCGTATTTTCATTTGTTTTACTCTTCTGGGGTCGAGTTATAACAGCTTTATCGATGCTTTTTCTGAAAACAAAAAACATAATGATGAGTATTGAATACACATTCTAGACTTTGATAAAAAAATACTCTGGGTTTTCTGTTGTTATGATTTACTGCTGACAATTTTTTTTACATCAACCGTTTTTTAAACAGGATCATTCTAAATTAATTTACTAGGGATTATTTGCCCCTGCTTTACGACAGCAAAATGGTGTTACAAATGAAATGATGCAAGACGATGTTGCTTTAAACTTGCTTGAATGTAAGAATTCGGCTTACTTTTTGTGGTGTATGACTGTGAGTACAATAAATCAATATTGACTTTAGTTATTTTTTTTACCCAAAATTCTTAGTTTTTACTACGTAAAAATTGCTTGTTTGTTATTAATATTATTTGGCTGTTTCTTGCTAACTTCTTATACAACTACGGCAATTATTAGTATTGATTACTGTTTTTACGTGTTTCACATTGTCTAAGTTTTTTCTGCTTTTCTCTGGTGTATGATAGTTTAGGGTTAATAATCATACCAATGCTCTATCCTTTTGATTCTGCTAAATCTTTTAAAATTTCCACGGTTATATGCAGTTCTTAAAGGTAGTAGTACAGTAATTAGTTTTGGCTGACAGGTACTTCCACTCAGGACCAGCCAATATTAATATTTCCTTCAAGTGCAGAATATAGTGCGGCAGTTGCAGAAGAGAGCTGCGGTAAAGCGACTATCATTGTTAAAGGGGGTAAGCATCCCTTGCTATACGTTGTTTTGATGGAGAATCTGCTAGTTAGTAAAACTAAATCTTTTTTTTGAAGTTGTTTAATTTAAGTAAAAATGATTTCCGCTTGGTAGCCATCTTATGTAACTAAAGTAAAAACAATTACAACATCTTATTCAAAATCGGCTTTTAATATAAGTTTAAGTGTAAAACATAAAGAATAAACAAAATTTTAAAACATCACCAAATTTCAGGTTACTATGATGTATTGTTTAAGAGAATTTCATTTCAAAGTTGTGGTGATCTCCCAAACGGTGTTGCCAGTTACGTTCATCTTTTCTAAAATAATGCCTAAAGTGTCTTTCACAGCTAGTTTAAAAGCGTCTGAATGCTAGGCTTCAGCATGAATTAAATTACGACAGAAGTATTTTTACAAGTTATTTAAGATATCCCAATTTTTAGAGAATTAATTTTTTAGTGGTAATACAGTTGGGAAGACCTTTCAAACGTTGAAACTAAATATTTCCCTAATGATTGGTCGTAGAAAGCTGAAGTTTGGTGAAGATGTGTTCTAGATCATTTTTTATCTTTGCTCATAACACTTGCTTGATGTTTCACCCCTTTCAAGATTTTTTTTACATTGAATTACATTTTAACGTACAGTACATGCCGCAGAGCGATAAATGTTACTCACCAAATTTAGACGTGCAGTGGTTGTTTGCAGTGGCGGCAATCCCTAATCGTACATAAATTACAATCTTTTCATTAGATCTAGAAAAAAAAATGTATGTTTTCATTATTAGCTAAACTATTAATTTTCAGAGCTTGAGCAAATGCATTAGCATTACTTGTAGGTTGAAACTTCGTAATGTGTTGAGAAACAAACAAACAATATATTTATATGAATGATGTAAAAAGATGCATATTGCGCAATAATAGCCTTATATGGAAGTTAAAAAGAGATTTGGGTTTGATTCAAGTGGCTGCGCTTTGAAAACTGGGGTGACGCATTACTGTAACACCTCATGCAAAAAAAACAACAAAATTTAAACTGCAAAAAAGTGGTCCTCTATAGCCGGAAATCCTCATTACATCAACGCTTTAAACTTGTGTATATCGAACCAAAACTATTTTGTCATAAAAAATCACGATCACGGGTCGGGTGATTTTCAAGAAAAAAGCTGTTTTTGATGCTTATTGTGACGAAAATGGCTTTGGAGTTTTTAAAATCACCGTTATAGAACTTCACATAAAACCGCTCGGAGCTTATTAAGGTAATTTTACAACACATATTTAAATGAAAGAAAAGCTTAGAAGAATGTATTTTCCAATAATTTTGGCTATAATTTTGTGATAGCTAAATACATTTTCGAAGATTTAGGCTTTTATATCGAAGAAATTCTTAGAGTATTTTTCTACTGCAAAGATTATATCTTGAAAGTTGCACAAAAATTGCATAATTTAAGAGTCGATTAGTTTCAGATTAACGTGACTTGAATAAAATAAGGGAAACATGACGAAGCAAATTACTGTGTTTTTTAATTACGATGTTATATGATAGATTTTCACAGCTACTTCTGACAAGAGTTCCCTATTTAATATTCAAACTGGGGCTTTTTCATTAATTGATTCATTGTGAACAATCAATACTCAGCGGAAAAAAATCTTCGAAATAGGAAGCAGCATATAAATCATTGACTAAAACAATAGGAAATTGTCATTTTTTCGAAAGTTTAGTTTTCCCTGTAATATTTCTGCTAGAAATTAAAAAAGGGGGTTTCACACAATAGGAATTCTTCCTGATATAACAGTATCTATAGAGATATCTATAGAGCAGTGTCAGGTGGTAGCTGCTTTTCATCTCTGGCTGCTAGAAATCCTGGTAAGATGGTACATTCCAGGTGGCTGACAACCAGGGATGGCAATCCCATCGCATCGATTATTTTCTTCGATATTTGTTACGGAGAAAAACTGCGATGTGATTTTGCGATGCGAAGCAAAGTATAATAACATATACGATTTTTTTTGCGATAATTTGAAATTTTTTCGATGCGATAATATCGCAGCTACTTTGCGATTATTTGTGCGATTATTGATTTTTTAAACTATTTTGAAATTTAAGTTTGTTGCCTAAAATTTAGCTCTCCGTTTACAAGCTATCAAAGCTTTTATTTAACCGCATTTGCAAATCAGTACAAAACGAAAAGTTGCTGCAGTATCTTCTTGATGCCTGATGCTTCAAATACCGATAGTGGAAGCCCGTTAAGTGTTACTGTTTCCACAACTGCTTTCTTGAAAACTGCAACGCCGATGGTGTAATCGACATGGCCCTTCTCGGCTGGTTGCATTACAGTAACGAAGGCATCGAAGGTGGCACTTGAAGATGCTGCAGATGAAGACCGACCTTTTGATTTGATCAACGCTTCATGCCTGTTCGGAGGTGTTTACGTTTAAGATGCTGCATCAGGTTGCCTGAGTGAAAATAAGATTTGCCTGTCTAGTTAGGCACAGGGGTCGCAGCAAACTTACAAGACTTGCAATTTGCAAGAACTTTTTCTCCTTCTTCCTTTCGAAATGCTCGCGGAAATCATTATCCAACTTCGGCATGATTTTCCTGCTGCAAAACTAGACATATTCGCAACTAGAGGTGGAGTCCTCGAGGAAGTCCTTGGACTCGAGGACCGATTTTCAAGTCCTTGGCCTCGAAGTCTCAAGCCCTCGAAAATTGCCCTGTCCTCGGCTCGAGGACAGCACTATATTTTGAACCGTTGAAATTTTGTTGGAAAACGCCAGAAACCTCGCGGAAAATTTGCGAACGTCTTCTTTGTTTTCCTCCATTGAGCATAGGCGTAGCCAAAGGGGGGACCAGGGAACCCGCCCCCCTCCCAATTGAAATTTCACCAATTACAAGAATGTGCCAAAAGAGCCTACTGTTTCTTCAGCTTCAGTTTCTTTTCAGCATTTTTCATTTGCAATAGTAACTAACAACAATATGGAAGACTAGGGGCCCCGGGTCCACCTCAATTCAATTTTTGCCAGCCAATTTAAACGCATAACCCGGAAGAAATGGAGAGTTTTTGTCCTAAAAGTTGCTATCTCAGACCCTCATATAGCCTTTTTATGAACGTAATGCATTAACCAGTGCCGGATTGACCATAATATGGCGCAGTACCAACTAGGGGTTCTGCGCTAAAATCGTAATACTTTTTTTTGGTCTTTTCCTATATTTGGCAGAAAGATGTTGCAAAAAAAGGTTAGTAGGCGTAACCATCTATTGTAACATTTTTCAATAACAATTCAGTAATTCGCCTCCAACTCCAGTTTTTACGCACAAAATACTTGAAAAAAAAAAACTCTAAGGAAAATCTTCTGGTGGATTATTATTTACAGCTAAAATGTAGCCAGAGACAAAGCATCTTACTTTCCCCTACCTGGACCAAATCACTTACATCTAAAATTTAACTCAAAAATGCGAGATGTTAAACGTGTTTTGGACTTAAATTGCAAGCAAAAGGAGCATTAAACAATTTAATTTTTTTGGTTGGCTTTCAAATTTCAATAATCTAGTGCTTTCAAATGGCTCTAAACACGTGGGAAATGTGATTCAATGGCATTAAAATAGCTGTTTTTTTCCAAAAAAATTACAAAAAATCGCCCAGCGGCTGCTAAAGTCTCTAGCGGCTGGGGGCCTCTCCCCCAGATCCCTGTCTGTGATACGTTTGAGTTACTCTAGCTTTCTCAACACGTCTTCAAAGTTAGATATTTGCACTTTTCAACTATTAGTTTAAGCCCTCTCTCTTTACAAAATCCTGGTAAGGTTTCAACAAGCAACAGTTTCAGATTTTTCATCCTACGATATCTTTGTCCGACAAAAAGTTCCTCTTTTGAAAATTTTGGATGAGGTCATTGCATGTGATTTGTAATTTGAGCCCCCCCCCCAATCAAACATTCTGGCTTCGCCTATGAATTCGCGATCGCCTGAAAAACTTTTTTTAAGACCTTTTTTGTTTTATTTGGAGAACACTTGCGGCTGTGTCCTTGGCCTCGAGCAATCTTGTCCTTGGCCTAGAGAGGGTCTGTCCTCGAAACAGCTGTCCTTGGCCTAGGCCACGGATTTGTTTTGTGTCCTTGGCCTTGAGCCTTGTATATTCGATTCCAACTCTGTTCGCAACCGAAACAACTCACGTAGTCTGGAAGCTTAGTTTGTGCGAGATTTTAATTCCGAGATGCCACCTTAGGAAAAAAACTAAGCAAAAGCTTTTACGTCATAACTAGGATTACCGCATGCACACACGGTGCTCCATGCTCACACGCGTCAATACCAAAAACTGAAAAGCAACTTTAAGCACAACTTAAAAAGCAAGTGTCAGTCAAAATCGGTCACAATGACCAAACAGTTAACTTATAATCAAACAAAAGAAACTAATAGAATTAAAGACAAAAAAATCGAAATAAATCGAAAAAATTGCAGATTTTTTTTGTCAAACTCTGCAATGCGATAACGGATGCGATTTTTTTGGTTGGTTTGATGCGATAATTAGATGCGATATTTTTCCAAAAAAACGTGGGATGCGATGCGATTTTCGATGCGATTGCCATCCCTGCTGACAACAGCAAACAGATTTGTGCGCCTCTACGTTTCAACTAGTGAACCCTACAGCATCCTAATCGAAATTGTACAATTTATAATGACAGTATACGTGCCAGTTTGGTTTAACATAAAGAAAAACAGTAGTTTCATTGAAGGAGCAAAACATTTTTTTGAAATGATGCGTCTTACACAGACCATGCCTAAAAGGACTCCAGCAATCGCCAACAAAGTCCTCCAAAGAAATTGCTTTTTTTGCTCATCAAGAAAATATTTTGGTTTCTATGATCAATGACAATGATCGATGCATAAGAAAATTAGGGTGGAGAAGAATATTAAAAGCACGTTCACAAGAATTATCAATGGGAAAAGTTCAAAACTTTGTAATGCCTAAGTTGAATTACAATAGTCTACGCTATTACGAAATGATCAACTGGCAAGCAATTGAACAAACCGAACCTCCCGTAACAAGAACAATACCTGAGAGACAAATAAAAGAGTTTATTGAGAATGGAGACAAGCCTGATGGATTAATCCCACTATTTCCTTGCCACTCACAAGCAGTCGAGAGACTCGTGAGGACTGTCACCGAAGCCTCTGCTAGTGTCAGTGGAATAGAGAAAAGGGATGGATTTATCCGCTCCCGTCTTTGTTCCGGGACTAAAATTCCACGATTTGAATCCAAAAAAGATTACAAGATATAAAGAAACATTCGATATACAATCAAAGGAAGGATGGATGGGGCTGGATAGGGTGGAACTTGACGTACAGCCACCTCCTCGTTGGTGTGTTCTGGGTTGCAAATTTTATAAAATTCGCAAGCAAAAAGCTGTACTCTCCCTCTAGTACCTCCACTTGCACTCTATAGGGACTCCAATTTATTTTACTTATAACACTGAATTAAATTATTGTAATACAAATTCAATCTTCATTGAGCATGCAGAAGTACGCTACTTAAATACGTTATTTACCATAAAAAATTCCTATATAAATGATTTGCTTTTTTAACATTTCATGTTATTGCCGGGAGCAAAAGGAATTAACTTAGGGCAATGCGCTTCCAAATATGGTCCATTGAGGTGCTTTAGATCTAATTGATTGCTATTAGAAACCATTTTGACACAGATTGAAACATCTTAGAAGTTGCATGAAAAATGCACTTTTTGCTTCAAATTGTCATTTTTTGTCGCAATGCCGGGGGCAGAAGATATATACCGATTGAGCTAAAATTTTGCAAAAGCTGTTACTTCGTGCATGCGCAAATTTTTATCTTTATTAGAACATGGAAATATAGAAAAAAGTAAAATCGATCCGCCCTATAATGTGCACCCAGTGTTGACATTTTGTACACTGCACGGAGTTCCTTCCCACTCGTTTGCCACATACAGAGCTCGGATACTTTTGCATTTGCATTCGTACAAAATTTCTTCTTGTATAGAAAGCCTTTGTCTAGTTCACATGTATTTTTATTCCTTTCTCTTGTAATGCTTTCTTCCATCGAGTGTATCGATATTCTACCTCTTCCCAGTTATCACCGACTAACACAATATCATCCACATACAGCATTTCCGTTACAGCTCCTTCTCTGATGTCTTTAGCCACTTCATCCATTACCAATGCAAACAGAAGAGGACTTAGTATCGATCCTTGATGGACTCCAATTTTTACATCAAATGACTCCAATCTCGTGTATTCCACCTTGACGGATGTTTCAATTTACATTTCCATTATCGCTTTTATTTCTCTTTCTAGTATCCCTTTTCTCCTCAGCGACCACCAAATCACCTCTCTTGGAACACGATCAAAGGCTTTCTCAAGATCCACAAATACCATATATAGATCTCTTCCAGCCATCTCATATTTTTCCAACAATTGTCTCATAATGAAGATAGCGTCCGTCGTACCTCTACCTGGCGTGAAACCCATCTGCATTTCATCCAGTTTCACAACTCTCCGTAGCCTTCTTTCAAAAATTCTTTCAATCACCTTCTTACCATGTTGTAACAGTTTAATGCTAACAGTTTAATGCTATCCTCCCCCCAAATGTTCAAAATAGGGCAAAATTGGGGTGAAATTGCAAATTATCCCCCCCAATGCTCAAAAAAGATCGGCACCCCTGGTCTTAACCAAAAATTTGCTGGTTCGTGATTTTTTTTATTGAGCTTTTGTTACAGACATCGTTAATTGCAATAGCTGACATTCGTTTCTCGCATCAAATAAAGCACTCTGCGTCAGTCAAACCACTCCAGCTCAGAGAATATTGCCAAATTTGCTGAGAAATATAGGCGGTGTGATTTCTGGGATTACTTTTTACAAACCTTTTTTAGGTTCTTTTAGCAAGGATTTCGTCAGGCTGGGCCACCACAGCAAGTGGACTGCTGGCCCGAACGGAAAATAATCGTAAAAAGTTAATCCCAAGAACATATCGGCGCACTGCGGGCTTGGGAATCCATAGATTGCCTGCAACTTTTCGATCATTAACCCGACGCTCTACCGACCGAACATCGCCGATTCGTCGCCGCTGACCAATAACCATCGACGATAGTGAGGCAGTGATGCATATCTTATTAAACTGTTATTTTTGCGACCAAGCTGTCATGATGTTCATTGATAGAAATATGGATTGCGGAGAGGTACGCTCATGAAGAAGTTTATGGATTTTGAGACTTGTTTTCATGAAAAACGCAAACGTTACGCAAGCCGACTGTCCGGATGATTATATAATTATATTGTTGATTGATTGTGCTGTTATTATCTGCCCTTCTATTTGACGTTGTATCATATTGAAAACAAAGATATAAAAATGATGCTCCATCGTAATCTAACTGTTAAATACTCATCACACTCAGTTTCAGTTTATCAAAAAAGCCAAACAAACATTATTATTCAAACATGATTCAGACAATAAACTTTCTGGAAGTACTTTTGGCCGGAAAATTGAAAAATTTTTGAATTTTTTTGATTACCGCAATGGGAAAGTACAGCACTCTATACACACTTCTTAAGTGCTTAATAGTTTCGATGTCTGTTAGTGGTTTTAATATTGCCAAGTTTTTCCATAATAAAGCTTGCATCAAGAATGCAACTAATCAACCAAACGAAAGTGTAGAAAAAACATTATGAAACCGTATATGCTAATTTAAATATTTTCCGATGTAACGCAGCTTACAGTGAGTAATCAAAAATTTATCAATCTATAAAAGGAGGGAAAAATCCGATTTGAAATTGATTTTTTCATTATTTTTAAATTAAACTTTCCGAAACGAAATTAAAAAAATATGATAACACTTGTTAATTTTTTCCTTTTTCTAACACTTTGCTGAGTTTTACCAGAAAACTTTTTAAGTGGCATATGTTTTTTATAGTGGGTCTACCTTTACACGTGGAACCTCGTCCTGCAGGGGAGCGCCAAGGAACTCCCAGGTCGTCATTCATCGAAACCCCTATGGTGTTCCAGTCTTAGGCAGAGGGGCTCGTTCAAAAAATAAGCGACAATCTCCACCAGTCAATCCTAGTGGCAGCTCCATCAATGAGCTTGCTGCACGTTAGGAGACGCGAATAGAGGCAGCGCAGAGCGATCGTATTCGATGTAATGTTGCACACTCAACGGTCAACCGTCACCAACTGCTGTTGGGCAATTGGAATATTCTCACCCTTAGAAGAAAAGAGCTGGAATTGGTTGAAGAAGCAAACGGTATAATCTCGTTACGATCGGAGTTTCTTCAAACAAAAGACATGGCTCGGGGTATGGTGTGGTAAAACTATGGTCTTCGGAAAAACACGAATATTCGTGTTTCGGAAGTTCTTTGGGTTTCAAATTTTTGTTTCGCGTAGATTTTAATGAATATTCTATGAAAGTTTGAAATATTTTTTTTCGTAAAATTATAACTTTATTTCCTTCGTGATCGACGTTACCTAAAAAAAAATGTAACAACTGAAAAACCTTTGCATTCGGATATCCCTTATAGTTTGCAAAACAACGTGGTTGCTTCAAAAATTTTCGTAAAAAGTTCTTGCATGAATTCCAAACACAAAATCATCGTTTCAGCGTTCGTAAAAAATATTTATTTAACTTTTACGTTCAAACACGAATAAAAAACGTCATTAAATACGTAACAATTATTAAGAAATTGACTATTATGGACAATAAACAACAAATAATTGTCCCATCTTCCGCTTTGTGCACGTCAGAGATGGAAACCGGTCGGGTCGACCGGCCAGTCAAGCCGGTTGAAACACCGCTCAAATTCTCCTTTCTTGCAACTAAAAGACATTCATTCAAGCACCAACCGAAATATACATACAAAACTTTTTATAAAAAAACAGTATTAACAAACCACACCTTTTGAAAACACTTGTTGAATGGTTTCAAGCTGTGACTAATATGCTGCGACCATTAAGACATGCACATCCAGACACATATTTACAGTAGGTGGGAGAGCATCGTGCCATGTCCCCCTTTCCCTTTGGGCCACGACTCAAAGCAAAAAAGTCAAAAAAATATACGTTGAAATTGCGTAATCAAATTATAATAAAGCATGCATGTGGAAGAGGCTTACGCTACCTAGCATTTTAGCAGCATTTTAATCAGCTTGAGAGTAGAAGTGGCGCAGATTATAGATTTTTTTGTACAAGCTAAAATCTTGTGGCTTTGAAAAGTTTTTTTCAACTTAAATTTTTCACAATCTACATTGGGCAAAAAAGACATAGCTCTTATTTTGTTATGTCTAACTAGCAATGGCTTGTTCTGAAATAGCAGCATTTCTACAAACTGCTGGGACACATTATATTTCGAGTATTTTCTAGCCAATGTCATCACAGTTTAGTGTTTGCTGCTTGGCAAATTGCAAATAATGTGTCACCAATAGTTAAAAAGTTTTTTTTTTTGGACTTACGCATAATATCATTGGAGAGAACGTTTAATAATTTAACTTGTGCCCTCCAGTTCTTTTGATACTTATTTTGTGCACGTTTTCACTGCTCAAAACAGGTATTTCAAATCAAAATTTAACTTGAAAAGGTCTCAAAATTAAGCTATTTTTGCAAAACCCGCAAACATTTTTTTGCGTTTTTTTTAAGACCCCCATCCGAAGTCGCAAATTCTAACACCATGCCCCTCCTTTGAATATTTTTCATTAGAATGCATTGAACAGTGAACAAACACCGTCTGTAAAAAAAAACAGTCAACTGGGCCAGTCGGAAACCGGTCGACCGGCCGATAATCCTTCGTAGATTTTGAAATTTACCAGTCGGGTCGGGTTAAAAAAATCCTGACCGGTTCCATCTCTGGTGCACGTGTTACAGTTTGGTTACAATGGTTAAACTTAAACTTGGCTTTTTCATCTTTTTTTTCAAGTTATTTTTTCAAATTAAATCAAAAATGAGTCGCAGATTTAACTCAAAAATTAAATTTTGTGAGCTTAAGGCGAATTTACACAGTATTTGATTTTTGTCCGTTTTTTTTAGGTTTTTCCTTCTCCAAAAAGTATGCGCATTTTCTTCCGCATTTTTATAAGTCCATATATGCACTAAATAGACTGCTACATATTGATAAAAATTCTGTTCAAAAAGCCATATTTCAAAACAGAGCTGTACGCGTTTTTAAAAAATGTTTTTGGAAAACTTTTGTCCAGTATGTAACAATCTTGTTAGTGCGATATGGACATATAAAAATGCGGAAGAAAACAAAAACATTTTTCATAGCGAAGAAAAAGCGTGCAAATGCAAAGGGGTAGCGGATACTATGTAAATCCACCTTAAGTAAGTCAGAATTATGGCAATTTACCATTTTCGCTTTCCACCTGCAAGACGAAAGGCATGGTGGATCAAAAATGGAAGTGGAGTGTTGGTTCCATCGATTATACAGATGGCAATTCTTTTTCAGTAGAAAAAATTAAACCGCCTTGGTTCGATTTGAAGAAATTCATTGGTAAAACAAAAAAAATGACTCTTACAATAAAGTGCTATCAAAGACGGCCGGTGTTCCTCGCAAATCGGTAAATTGTGCAAACTCTTGATTAGTTTTGCCCCATATTAAACTATAGAATTTTTGTTATTCCAAAATTTCTCTCTTGATTCGTAAATTCATACAACAAAGTCATGATGAAACAAGCAACAATGTGTATAACACGCTCTTTTTTCTCTATTTATTATCTACCAATAACTGACGAAACAAGTGTAATAGCCAGCAAAAATATCTTCGGAGAATTTATCCAAAGATTCAGGCTATTTCACAAACATTTTAAGCCATTTTCAATTTTTTTTCCGAAGAAAAATAAATGTAAGAACAAGCAAAAAATGTTTGTAACGAATAAAAAAATGTTCGGCCGAACACAAAAATTTTTGAAAAAAAATTCGAAATCGGAAAAATTTTCAAATGAAAAAAATTTTCCACAAACAAAAAAAATTTCGGCCGAAGCTTTTTTCGTATGTGAAGTATTTACGACTATTCGAAAAAATGAAAATCTTCGAAACGAAGATTCGAAAAGTTTATTCGTAACGAAGATTTATAGTATGCCAATTTCATGAACGCTTATGTTTTTTCCAAGGCCATAGCATGTGGCCCCAAAAGGGTTGAGACAGGGCTGAAATCGTTTTAAATGAGCTAAAGTTGTATGGTTGGTCCATTTCCGCACTAAGTAGGCTGTTACACATTGATAAAAATTCTGTTCAAAAAACGATATTTCAAAACAGAGCTGTACACCTTTATAAAAATTGTTTCGGGAAAACTTTTGTCCATTATTAACAGTCTTGTTAGTGCGATATGGACATATAAAAATGCGGAAGAAAACAAAAACATTTTTCATAGCGAAGAAAAAACGTACAATTACGAACGAAAAGCGGACGTTGTGTAAATCCACTTTTAGTTAGTCAGAATTATGACTATCTACCATCTTTGCTTTCCGCTTGCAAGGCAAAAGGCATGGTGGATCAAAAATGAAAGTGGAGTGCTGATTCCATCGATTATACAGATGGCAATTCATTTTCAGTGGAGCAAATTAAACTGCATTGGTTTGATTTGAAATTTATTAGAAAAAAAACAAAAAAAATTATGATTTTTGCAATAAAGTGCTATCAAAGACGGGCGGTGATCCATGCAAAGCGGTAAATTGTGCAAACTCTTGATTAGTTTTGCCATGTAATAAATTATATAGTTTTCTTCATTCTAAAATTTTTCTTCTCATACGTAAATTAATGCAACAAAGCCATAATGAAGCAAGCAATAGCCCGCTCTTCTTCCTCTGTTACCTACTAACAACCTGCAAATGCAAAACAAGCGTAATTGCCAGCAAAAAATCTTTGAATCAATTGCATTGAGGATCATGGATGAAACCGCTTGGGTATTTACCAAAGCAAAATGATGGATGTGGTGAAAAACCGTAGAGTGTTGCGGCTTAACTTCGAGCTGCTGCCCCGCGACCCTTACGAAAAAGCGGGCATTGAAGAAAGAAGGATTTTTTTGTAGCTTTTACATCAACTTCATTTGGTTTTCAATTAAAACGCAAAATAGCAGTCTTGTTTATTCCACTGAAAAACTTAAAAGCAAATTTGAACATTTTTAACGTTTCAAGCAACACGTGCTTGGCTGATCTTCATCAAAGTACAAAAACAACATAAATTGTAATACCAGTATTTTGAAGAAACAAGAAATTACATGACGCAAAAGTATGGTTGATGACTTGCTGAATACAAGAAATTAATGACAGCAACAATCCGCTTGCTCTCTCCTGACCATGGCAACCTTTCAAAACTAACTTTTTCTTCAACCTACAACGTAAATTTGCGTCAAATTTATTCACATATATCTTTTAAAATTTAAAGATGCTTGGTTGAATGGAAGTTTTCCAATTTTAAGGTTTGCCGAAGCCCAAAATTAAACCGTTTTTGTGGCGTATTCACTTTGATATGAGCGTACTCAGTAGCGTAGCCACGGGGGCAGGGAAAAGGTAGCTATAGCTCTTCTCATTGGCCTGTCAACCAAAATGCAGAATAAGAAAAATAACACGTTTTTAGCTCTTTTGAGACAGTTGTTTTCGCTGGAATTGACTAAAAGTGATTTAAAGCATCTTTTGAAACATATATTCAGGGGGGGGGGGGGCTAATTGTCAAAAATTAAATTCACAAATCAATAAAAATGCCGAAAAATAAACAATCAAACTTGATCGCTAGTGTAAAAACGCCAAACATGGGTTTTATCAACAAATATACATTATAAACTCAGGAATAAGAGGAGGGGGGCTATTCAGGGTTAGCTAATTACAAATCTCTTCTCTCAAATATCTTTTCATTAGCCCCCCCCCAATTATTTTTCTTTATAAAATATAGACGAAATAAATTACTTTGTGTGAGTTATATTGAATAATAGAATTTTATGATTTACCAGGATTTAAACAAGAGAACTGCAATGTTATCATTAGCCACTTCCCATATAGCCCATTAATGCAACCAGTTGAATCATGTTGTGCTGCCAATTTCTATGCCACGTTTCAAAAACCATTATTTTTTATTAAAATAGCTCTAAAATTAAGTTATTTTTGCAAAAAAATACAAAATTTTTGAACGCTAGGGGCTCCGCCCTCAGACTCCCATTGGCCTCCGACGGCTCGGGGCAAAGCCCCCAGATCCCCCATTGCGAATTTCTGGCTACGCGCCTGCTCATACTTTGATTCAGATTTAAAAAAAAAACACTTATGCGCAAAATTTGAGCCATCAATGGCGTCATTGCAAAATTGACGTTATCGTCTGAGCCGTCACCAACTTAAAACCAGTTTTTCAAAAAAAAAAAAAAAGAAATTGGTGAACACCAAGGACCCACATGCCAAATTTAGTGTTTTCAAGATCTTTGCTTTAGAAGTTAGATAGAAAGTCATTTTGATCTTCTTGCAAAATTGGATAAAGCTATGAAAAGAAAAAGGTCTTCGCGAGAGTCCAAGTGCTTTTTCGCCAAAATTAGGTAAAGACCAAAAAAAAAAGGTCTTCGCCGACGTTTGAGGTGTTTTTCCTTCTGAATCACTTTTGCCGCAAAATTTGGTACTATATTCGACCGGATTTTGTAGGTCTTTTTCCTCTGATCATCCAGAGCTCAAATCTCGATGGGGGACCAAAATGTCAATGAGGGGACGCCCAATCTCGATGAGGGGATGCTAACTATCGATGGGGGGACGCGTCCCCCCCACAATTTAAGTACTGGATGAAGCTATTAATCAGCCTGACCTGAGTTTGCAATTCCTGGTATAGTTACAATAACAAAAAAAAAATCTAATTGGAAATTTAAGTTTTCGAGACTTTAGGTTGTATTATGAAGTGTTGCACAACAGTACAATAACAATATATTGTATAACTGGGACTTCGCACACGCGCAAGCGCGTAAGTAGTACGTTTGTTTATGTTCGCGAATTATGGCAGATGAGGATTAATTTGCTTGTTGCTAGCAAACGGTAAAATCGGGGAATTTGAAATTTGGCTCAACATAAGAATTAAGGAAAGCGTCATGTCTGCCAATTTTGGGGATCGTAGGTAACGTAATCGTGAATTGAGACACTAAAAAACAAAACAAAACCGCTGTTTTTGGCTTGAAAATTTATTAATTTGGTTATGATTCCAAAACCACTTAAAGTGCTAAGCTGAAATTTGGACACAATACAGATGCTTTTAAATGCTTTACGCTTACCAAGTTTGGGTGCGCCTGGTGATGAGACCAAAAGTTTACAGGCCGAGAATGAACAAAAAGTTGGCAAATTTGAACCGATATATCTCGGTAATTACTAATATTGATGAAAAATGATATATAATTTTTGAGCACACTATCAACCATCTTTCTTTATGTTATGTTCTTTTACCCCAACTTGAACACTATTTTTCTCGTTTTTTTTTTTTTCTGACTGTTTTTATTTTACTTTTTTCATTTTCGTCCCAGGCTATCTACTTTAAAACCGCTAAACGCAGTGTATTTAAAGTTTGAGCGACTGAAGATGTTAGGGAGGACTTTTGTGCGAATGAAATTGGGGGTGCCAGGTTGGGTAGATACTTTACAATTGGGCCCTCCCAAATTTTAAACTTTTAAACTGTTAGAGCTTTTGATGGATCAAATTTTCGGAATGGGTAGATATTAAAAATAAACAACCCTAACTAAATTTGAGAATACCCCAATAAGGGTGTGCCTCTAAAACGGGGCTAACCAAAATTCAACCTTTTTAAGTACTCACGCTATAGGCACGAAATTTTTAGGATAGGCAAATGTGAAGAAAAGATAAAATTTCAAAAAATTTGTGGATACCAAAATGAAGGGATTCTCTTCAAACAAAAACTCCAAAATTTTACCTTTATTCACTTACACTTACACTGATGAAGTTTTCAGAATAAGCAAATACGAAAGAAAAATAAAATTTGACAAGATTTGGAAGTACCACAATGGGGTGTCCCACTCAAACGAAAACGCCAAAACTCAAACTTTTTAATTGCTTAAGTTAGATGCATGAAATTTCCAGGATATGCGAATATGAAAGAAAAATAACATTTCACAAATAATTTGAGACACCAAAATCGGGGTCTGTCAATTGGGTTTTTCAAACTTCAAGCTTTTCAACCATTCAAGCTAGACTTGAAACTTTCAGAATAGACTTTTAGACTCATGAAAATATAAACAAAAAAGAAAAGCAAAATAGGTATATAAAATATGACTAATTTCATGTGCCACGATTGAGGAGTCCCCCTCCAACGGGTCCTTCAAAATTTCTAACCACTCTAACTAGACAAATAAAATTATTGAGGTAGGTAGAAATATAATATGAAAAAATTGAGGATCTCATATTATAGGGGTCCTCTAATCATGTTAACACCTTTCCCCATTGAATACAAAAGCTAAACAAAATTAAATCAATTAGATAGGTAATATGAATTCAAAATTAAAGATAACAAACTTTGGTTGGTCACGTTGAGGAGACCATGCCAAATGGGCTAATTAAAACTTTAAAATCTTGATTACGAAGTACTCCAGCTAGACATATCAAATTTTAGAAGTACGGTACCGCTGGTCTAATATATGAAAAAGATAAAACATGCCAAACTTGGCAATGTCATGTTACACAATTAAGCCTTAAATCGACCTGCAAACTGTAAGATAAATTTTCACAAAGAATTGGTATCACAAAAAAGTAGAAGACCAAACTTACGCGATTAGTCCTACATTTAAGAGGTTGAAGTAATTGAGCACAACGGCTGAGTTAGATTTAAGCTGTATGGCCAAGTTTTTTTTTATAAACGGTCACTTGCGACGTGAAAAAATCTTTTAGTTGCTCTTCAAAGTTTTTGAATAAGAAAGCTTTTGTTCTGAATAATATATGTATTACACGATACTGTACAATATCCAAAATGCAGGCCGTTGAATTGCACTGCTAAATAGCGTTCTCAGAATAGGAATAGCTGTAAAATGCGTACATGCTTCTGGCCGGGGATAGTGCTAAGTTTGGCTGATGTAAACTATAGAATATGAGATCGCAAGCGATATCCGGGGACTTCGCGAAAGCGTTTAACCTTAATACTGAACTAAGGAACTTAACAATTACGTTGAACGTGTTTATGGTTAATTGTTGATAGTCAGATAAGTCAAATTTATTTCATCGCTTAGTAAGAGCACGAAGAAGAAATTTCGATCACGATTCTTTTAAGAAGGCGACAGGGAATTTGCGAAATACCTTACGGTCATCGAGTCAAGCAACCACAATTGAGTCAAGCAACCATTCATTGAGCCAATCAACCATTCAAAGAGTCAAGCAACCACAGCAACTACATCGCTTTCGAATTTCATATTGTTCCATTAACTTGATCAGGGTTGTGGGAATTTAAAAGCCTAGAAAAGGTATTTATGATATGTTAATCAAAAATCTACAACTCTGCTTAAGTTCTCTTTTCGAATTTTAAGGGGTTTGTTGAAATAGGCTTAACCAGGATTTTTGATTGGGGGGGGGGGGGGAGGCAAGCCACAGATCACATAGGTGAAGACCAAAATAAAATCTTAACAGTCCGTTTTAGGATTTTTGATTGTTGGCGGTTCGATTTAGGATTGAGGGGGGCCCAACCCACAACTTACATAGTGAAGACCAAACCAAAACACAACCAAAAAAAGTTTTCACGGATCGAAGCGCCGAATTTGTTGCGAAACTTAGGTGAAGACCAAAAAAATAAAAAGGTCATAACGGATCGACGGACCAATTTTATCGCAAAAATTAGGTGAAGACCAAAAAAAAGGCTTCACGGACTGAAGTCAAAACAACAAAAGATAGTACAGGAAGAATAGCCTTTTTCGTCGCAAACTTATCATTGCTGGCATTTCAATTGGCGAGGGAGGGAGGCCGGGCCCTCTGGGCCCTTTTTGGCTAAGCCTATGTTTGTTGCATTTTCATTTAACAGCGCATTGCAATTCTTAAAACTGCGGATACAAACAAAACCCTTGTTAAAACACATATATCGACAGTATAACCCTTTGAACCGATTAAAACAACCAAAACAAATCTTTTGGATCGGAAAATGCAAAAATAAGTCTTGGATTATGTGACCTATATTAATTTAACCATAAATTTGATACTCTATATCCTAAATATTACATTTACACCCTCAACTAGCCCAATGCAATATTTTTCAAGAATAATTTTATATAAGCACATTTATGAACAGTTCAACTGATTTTTATCAAAATTGAAGAACTAAATCAAAACAATGCCAGCCTTAGCAGTTAGCATGGAAAAAGATACGTACACTAACAAAATTTAGAAGCAAAAAATGAAATTCTTATAAATTTATGTGATTCTGAAGAGTCTAACTTAACGATGACTTCACATTGAAAACTTATATTAACCCTATATTGACATTTGCTACAAATCTGTCACATTTAATAGAACGCCTTTTTACTTGGTATAAATCTGGCTATTTTCGTAAAAGCCGGTTGCGTCAGATTTGTTGCAGTTCGGGTGACCAAATTTTATTTAAGCATCATGACCACACCGACAGTTTTTTCAGAAATTAACAAACTGGCCGGTAGATTGTGCTAGTTTGAAAATTTAGTATATCAGGTCAAACTTTATTACCACTGAGAAAGTTTCCGTTTGCTGTGGAAGTTTATAATTTTTTATTAGAATTTGATTTTTCGTATGTTATCATACAGTTACATACCATTCAAACTCTTCGAATTGATACATAATTTCATTTTGTGCTGATTTGTTTAAAGGTTACAGATTTGTCGACTTCGTCAACGGTTGATGTTCTTTTTGGTCAGCCTAGCAAGAAGAGTTTTGATATGAAGCCATTATTTTTCCCTAACTTTACACATGAAGCACGTTTTGGCAAAAGTTGATAAGTTGCATTTCGCCGTTTCGGGAAAATCGTAATTAAAGTTTTAAACTTGCATTTGGCGCTGTTGTCAAGTGCAACCGAATAAGCTATACACTGTAAAAAAAATGACAATTTCCACCCTTGCATGTGGGTGGAAATATCTCAAATGGGTGTTAATAATCACCTATTCCAAGTAATGGTGGAAATTTAAACCTCAAGGTAGAATTTCCAACTGTAGCCGGAAATACATCATTGATAGGGTGGAATTAACTTCGTTTTCTGCTAAAGTGCTATGCAAAAAGGTGGAAAGAGGTGGATTTAGCTTTACAGTGTACATATTTCCACCTATGTGTTCCACCCAGTTAAGATATTTACTCCCTTTAGTATTGCAAAAGGTGGATTTTCCATCTCTGTTTTTTTTATAGTCAAATGGTGGGTATTTTACCTCTCAGTAGTAGACATACCTACCCTGCAAAAATTCCAATGGTTGCAATTTATACCTTGTTTACAACAGATGGATTTCATTCTTACTTGCTATACTGATACAGTTCAGAACAAGGTTAAAATTGAATTGCAGTAAACTTGAGTTGCTGTCTACTGCAGCACCTATTTCTCTGAAAGTCATTGTAAATGGAAAGTTTTTCACAAATATTTCAAGCAGTATGATTCGAAATTTGAATCAATATATCCTTTGTTTATTTATTACCTATAAAAACATTGCAACATTTATCAAACAAATTAAGGGCGACGCGAAAGATATAATTGATTGTTTGTGTTGCAATTAAACTGAGCCGCGTGGCGAGTTATGCAGGAAGGCGCTGTCGGCAGTGGTGGCGGTTGGCATCAAACCTCAAACAGGTTGTATCAACCTCAAACCTCAAACAGGTTGTATCAACCCATTATTTAGAACTGTTATGGCCTTTGAGTACGTGAATGCAGTAACTTTATAAACTGCATTTATCATATTTTGTAATGACATATTTCGTGTTCTTGGCTGGAAAAAGAGGAATTCATTTACGTCTGTCTCGTGCTGTATTGATCAAAACTATTAAACATTTATCTCTCTTTTGTATTTCTTTCTTTCTTTCTTTCTGAGTTTTATTTTGAATGCCAAGTCACAACGTTGACATCAAAAAAGGAGACGCAAGAAAAACGCAAACTTACGTTATAACATGGCAAAAACCAAAAACCAAATCACAGCAATAAAATATGATATAGTTACAATAGAGATAGAGACTGCTTTGGTTTTGCGACATCGAAAGTTTAGTAGGCTACCACATCATAAGTTGTAGTGTGTATTCATTCCTTAATTTCATTTCAGCCGTGCCGGTATCCAATTTTCTGATTGGCTTAATGGCTTTCCAAAATCACGTGACTCTTGACGCTAGGTATAATCGCCATTTCTTTGTCAGTTTGTGCCCATGGTTTTAAAGGTGAGGGATGGAAGCTAGTTGAGCAGTTTAATTTCATCTTCTGAAAAATTCACGAATTTGCAGGTTAAAATACAAATGTATAAAAATTCTGCATTTCTTTTACCAGTGTAGTCACTTGCCAATTTTGCCCAGGCCAGCTGCTACATGCTACGGTGCTACCGTAAATTTTAATCAGTTGGCAATGGCCAGCAATCATCCGCCATTTTCATTTCAAACATGACGGTATTCGACTTTCTGATTGGCTGCAGAGATCACGTGACCGTGACTACGCTAGTGACGCTGCTGGATTACATATTTTTTTGTCAGTTTGTGTCCATAGCTTGAAGATGTGAGGTAAAAGCTAGTTGACAAGTTAGAAATAGAATATCAATGACTAATAGCAAAAATACCGTAGGCCTACTGCATTTTTGTTATCAGTTTAGTCTAGAGTTACCACGTCTGAAGATACAGAAATCGTGAGAAAATTATGTTGGTCAAAGTAAATAGGTCTTAACTAGAGTTCAGAGCGTTTGTTGCTGCTCGTCATGGCTTTCTTTGCCTCGCTTTGTTTCTTTAATTTATGTAACGCCTGGTGGCGTCATTTTACAATGCTTCGCTTTCACAAATATTTGGTTTTCAAAGTGAAACGTGGTCTTTCACAGACCAGATTTCAGTAGACCTCAGTTTCTGAGATCAGTCGAGCGCAAGTAATAGAAACTTTGATTTGCCTGTCTGAGAGCTTCGGGCTCGCAGGCTACAAGGCTATTTTTTGCGTGTTAGTTTTGCTAGGCCTGCCTACAGGCCTATTTATTTAGTTTTTTTTTTAATGTGTGAAATTTATTGTGCGGCACCATAAATAGGCCTTATGATCAACCTCTTCTTAGGCTCCATAACACCAAAAGTTAGAGAATCCCTGCAGTGGACCAGTGGTTTCCAACTGCCAGTCCGCATAAAGTTTATTGCCATGCTGTGTTTGCGATTGCTTTGTTTAAGTTTCAAAAGAGGCATGGGTTTGCTGGTAGGCCTATCTTCAAAAAAGGGTGCATCTCAAAAAGTTAGAACCTCTGGTCTAGCTTGTCCAGTTGGGTGATATTTGTAATTAAAAGGGCATTTGAAGCAAAAAGGGACCGGGAATCATTGTGATGTAACAATTAAAATGATTACAGTCAAAAAATTAGAGATTAAATAGGCTAACGTTCCAAGTTCTTTTGTACCCCTACCTGTACATCACACATTGATACATATATGGCAGTGGCTATTTTGCCTCTCGAGGCAAAATAGCCTCATGTTATTTTTGCCATTTGGAGGCAAAATAGTCCTAACTGCTATTTTGCCGCAAGTGCCAAAATAGCCCTAAGCCTAACTCTTATCCAAACCCAAACTCTAATCCTAATCCCAAACCTAACCCTAATCCCAACCCTAACTCTAACCCAAACAGAGGAAAATCACTATTTTGCCTCTAGAGGCAAAATAGCCTCTTCCTACATATATACATCAAAAATATGTGCCTGGAACGTGCACTAGATAAAACCCATGCCAACATCAAAATCAAAACAGAAAATATCACTGGTTATGCAATGTAAGTAAAGGTAAACCAGAATTTGCTTTAAATCAGGAGCGTAACGACGAGGTTTGAACCCTTTTAAGTTCACCCGAATCCCTTTAAAACTTTAGGCTAAATGTGCAAAATACAAAAAAAGTTTTCAACTTCATTAGTAAAGTGCATGGGCGACGAGCTGAAGGAACCAAAAATAAGTTTTTCACTAGGCTAAATCTTACAGTCTTAGCAATTAGTTCTCTTGAATTACTTTAAAACATGTCTGATGTCATCGAAATGACTTTTTTTTAAAAACATAAATGATTTAATACCGTAATATTTGCAATAAATACACTTGCAAGTTTACGATGCAGTAAAAGCAGTTAGAAGCCTTTACTCAAGTAGACGTTGCTAATAGTGATGTCGCTAAGAACCAATAAGAACAAAATTGGCGAGAAATTAAGCACAGTCAGCTTCCACTCCAAATTACTGGTTTTTGTAAAAAAGTGCATTAAAAATCACTTATTGTTGCTAGAAAATGCAAAGGTTTACAGGTTTATGGCATTTTATTTAGTAATAAATAAATTAGTATTTTTACTGCACTATAGTGTAACGGTACTCTAGTGTACTCCAAATACAGTACATGCTTTTTAAAAATAACCTTTGCAGCCAATGGAAAAGAAATTTTCAAGGAAATGTGATTTAGGCGGAGTGTAAATTTCTGCAAAGTGTTCATTCAGGCAGGTGCAGTATTTCCTCTACTTTTGGACCTAATGCGTAAATGTCGAAATTGGTGTGAAAAAGCCTCAAGTCGCTGCAAAAATGCTGCCGAAATTCAGAAATTCCTAATTGTAAAATTTTGCTGCCAAAATTTGGCAATGCAAAAATCTCCTTAAAAAAGTCAGATTTTCGTCAGTTCAAAGGTGCTCTCTAAAAGAAAAGGTCTTCATCTGAGGAGCGCACCTTTTTTTACAACTTGCGGTTATTTTTGAGTCATGTACTAAGCAAATGCTTCGGACGAAGAAAAAAACGGCGTTGTGCCAGACGAAAATGCCGTAATTTTGAGAATCAAAAAATGCCGTTTGCAGTTGCCAAAAAGCAGTGAGAAAATTCCAGAAAAAATTTCGCTTATAGAGAACACTGGGCAAGTTTGATTTCTGCCAAATGCTAATTCTGGAAAAAAAACGTTCTGCAAAATACTGTATTCTGCTTAATAATTTTTTGGAAGTATTTTTTGCAAGGTGTAAAGATACCTTTTTTTAAACATTAAAATTGCTTTAGTAGATATGTGTGCAAAACATTCATCATAAATATTTTCATTTTGGGAAAGAGATAATGTCAAAAATTTACATTAAACCAAAAAAGTGGCTTGAGTAACCCCAATTTACGGTAACACATGAAAATAAAAGATTAAAAGGGCATACCATAATTTACGGACCATAAGGTGCACTTTAAATTCTTTTTTTCTCAAAAATTGATTGTGCGCCTTTTAAGCCGGTGCGCCTAATGTATGGATCAGATAGTGTTTTATGCTTTATTGCCTACATCCAAAACCAGTATTGGTACTATTTAGCGACTGTCTTATGCAATAAACTACAGTAAAAGCAACTAGCAACTGCGATATTCACTAGGCTCATTTTTTCTTTTGCCAATTGTACTATTGTGACTGACTTGCTAATTCTATTTGTGACCTCCGAAACATTTTGATTCCTGAAGACCCAAAAAATCATTGTGTCTTATAGCCCAGTGCACCTTGCGGCCTTATGTATGAAAAAAACAAATCAAAGCAATTTATTGACAGTGCGCTTTATAATCGGGTGCGTCTTATGGTTCGTAAAATATGGTAGGAAAAAAATTTTGAAAAAAACAAAACGTTGCAACATGCAATTTCAAGTAGCTGTCATTGATATTATCATTTTAATTGCGCAGTTTGTTGTTAGTTGCACAAGTTTCTTGTCAGACTTATTGATACAGAATGTCACCAAAGTCGTCCCTCGAACTAGTCGACTGACCTAACCCAATCCCAAGATAGCACTAACCCTAACTTCGGATAGATGCCCTAACCCTAGCCTCAACCCTTACTAAAACCTCTTAAGCAAGGCGCTAACCCTTCTTTTCGGTGTAAGCTCACTGCGTCGCTATTTTGGCTTAGGATGATTTGGTACTTACCTTGATACACAGAACCAAAGCTAGTCTCCCAAATCAGTTTTATCTTTTGACAGTTTATTTTTGGGCTAATTTACTTGAAATAGATTAATGCAAGCTACCAGTATGCAAGGTCCTTTCCCAAATTGTCTTGTTTACAAACCCTCACGATTTACATTAATCAAGCATTTGAATTATGAGCATGGTAATGCATCCCCATCAATTGTGCTGCAATGCAAAGTATCAAATTGTGGAGGAAGATACACATCTATAAATAGTTATAGAATGCATATGCTTAGAAAGCATCTTGACTTGCCAATTGCCTTTTACATACATTCTGCTACCCCACCAACTTCTGTTACTATTACCAATACTGCCATTGATTCTTCTAAAAATTCCAGTGAAATGACTGAAGCAGATACAAGATATACTAATACCGATATCTTTGAAACTGAACCATACTTTTTGCAGAACAATAGTGGTAACATTGCACCTTCAGGCTTCAATGAACATTTTGGAGCATTTTGCCTACAACTTAAAGAAAAGTATAATCTTCCGTTTTCTACCTATGCTTGCATTGTTTAGGATGTCATTAAATTATTCAATAACAATCAATTTACTTCTACATCATGCTTTCATGATATTGCAAGACAAGGAAGGTGTTTAAACACCAAGTATGGTTACATAAAGTATTGTAAATCAGTTGGGTTAGTTGCACCGATTACAATTAATGTTGGAAATGACTCTTATCAGTATGTCTCCATTTTAGACAGTTTGTGTGCATATTTAGGGCACTTAGATGTGTTTGAAAAAGTTTACAAAAATTCTTTCGCACCCTCTACTACTGAGCTGATAGATTTTTGTTCTGGAAATTACTTTCTTGGCCATAATTTTTTTGATGGTAGCAAACAAAAATTGAGAATTCACCTTTACTGTGATGATATTGAGGTGTGTAACGCTTTGGGTTCTTCTAAAAGTAAGAACAAATTAATGTGTGTTTATTGTGTTGGCAATGTCGGTTCGAAATTCTGTTCATCTTTGAACAATATTTTACTTGCCATGGTTTTAAAAAGCAGTGCTATTCAACGTCATGGCTGCAAGGCTATTTGATCTCCTTTAATCAATGATTTAAAAGAGTTGCAAGATCACGGCATTACACCTACTATCACTCGCAATGATGGGAAAACAGAAAGTATTCACTTCTACGGTACAGTTGCATCAATGTCGGCTGATAATCTGGCAGCTCACAACATTGGCGGTTTTTGTTGATGTTTCAGCAATGGCTTGATATGCCGATTTTGGATGTGTTCCTATGCTGATTTAAGGACTAAACGAAAGGAACATGAATTCACTATTCGAACAGCATAACTTCACAATGAACATGTTGTGGCTGTCCAAGTGATTCATCGTTGATTAGCCTATATGGAGTGAGGGAATCTTGTCCATTTAGTGCATTGAAAGGTTTTAATCCAGTTATTTCTATTCCACCAGACATAATGCATGATTGCCTTGAAGGGATTGTCCCGATGGTTTTAAAAATGGTATTTGTCTCCTTAGCGAATAACGTTTCTATCAGTTTTATTAATGCTGAAATCAAAGAATTTTGATTTGGACTAAGTGATATTAAAAACAAGCCAAGATGTTTGACACATAATGTTGTAAAAGCAGATGGATGTGTTGCTTTAAGTGCTAGTGAACAGTGGTGTTTATTCAGAAATTTGCCATTCATTTTAGGACACCTATTTGATGGTACAAACTTTATTTGGAAGCTTTATCTTTTGTGTAGTCATGTATTGGAGATTTTGTTTGCGCCCAAGATAAAACGTTCATGGTTGAATGATATGCAAAACTGCATTGGACAATTTTATGAGGGTGTTCTCAAAGTGAATCCTCGATGAGTAAAACCGAAGCTTCATTTTTTGCTCCACTACCCTCGACTTATTGAACATTACGGCCCATTTTGATTATTGTGGTGCATGAGATTCGAAGCATTTTACACTAAAATAAAGAGTGCTGCGAAGTCGTCAAATAATTTCAAAAACATTTGCTTTACTGTAGCTCATTGAATACAATTACTTAAATGCTGGCAGCAAAACTCTCCATTTTGTTTAGAAGAAAATCATATCTCATCAAAGTTGCGTGAAGTAAATGTTCAACATTTACCATTGGTAGTTAGAAGTTATATCAGCCAACATTTTGGTGCAAGTGACTGTGATTTCGTGAGTCTTGTTAAGTAAAGCGACAATTAATGGAATATGTTATGCCTGTGGTTTGGTATTACTGATTGACGTGGTTGATGATGTTCCTGTGTTTGGTAAAATCAAAAACATTTTGTATTGCTCAAATGCAGTGCTAGTTTTAATGGTGAAACTTCAAGTTTTGTTATATGTTAAACATTTTTGTTGTTTTCGTGTTAATTTAACTGATGAGCATATTGTTACATTAGCAGGAAATAAGTTAGGCTATCATCTTTTTGAGATTTACAAGATTAATTTAAACTACTATGTGTGCCTGCGATACAAAGTGTAGGCCTATAAATGGTTAGTAAATAAGCTGAATATAATATGTACTTCGTATAACGGAATTAGTTTTTAAGTTTTATGTATAAGCAGGTACAATAAGATGTTAGGTGGTGCCTTTCTTTTTGATGCAATTGCTTTTTGCTTGATTTTGTACAGGTACTGGTATTTGAAACACTTCCTGTTTATTTTGTTAGTTGAGAATGTAACATCAATAGCCTATAAAATGGTTCTTAAAGTATCACCAGGTTATCATAACCTACATACAAGGTGTGTCAGAAAAGAAGCTAGACTAGTGTTATAGAAACTTTGTTTGAAATCAAACATTTCACATTTCCCCTTTCAAATCAAAATAGTCTCCCTTAAGTCTAATGGGCTACACTTTTCCATTCTTTGCTTCCATGGTTCATCTTTGGATTCCTAGTAGGATTTTTCTAGGATTGCCTTCATTTCATGGTCACAGCTCTTTTAATGGCTTCCACGTCTCCAAAATGGGTTTCTTTAATGACTTCCTTTAGTTTCGTAATTTTTTAGTGTAATTTATTTTAAGCCAGAAGCATGACAACAGCACACTGCTGGAACATTGACTGTATACACCACATTTGTCTTCTTGCAACTTTTTTTTTTTTGAAACTAAAGAAAGTCTTCAAAGAAGCCCAATTCGGAGACGTGGAAGCCGTTAAAAGGGGCATGACCATGAAACTGAAAGTGATGCAGTGCAAACCAAGTCAACTGTTTATTGCAAACTGACTGCAAACCAATTGACTGCCAACAATAGGGTTAGAGTTAGTTAGTGATCAGTTTATTTGTGATCAGTTGTCGCAGACTCGATACAGAGTTATTCAGTAGGCTCATGCAATGGAAAACCATTGTGGCATGTGTCAGTATGTTTGATTGGTAAAAAAGAAGAAGAACAGCAACAGTGTGTGACTCTATATACAGTAGTACCAGTACAAACGTAAAAATTTGTGTACAAATAAGGTGCCAAATGAAAAGTGGTGTGGCATTTAAACTAAAAATTTTAAATTTCTGATTGTTTACAAAAGTTACTTTCAAGCATCTGTACAACATTAATGCTGTTAAAATTTAAAAAATATCCGCATGTTTGCTGTTACGTTTGGGATTAAAAAAAAGCAAAAATGTTGCCTACTTATTGGTTTAATTTTACTTTCATGATATATATCTTTGTTTTAGCAATATTTCTAGAAAAGTTTGAATACATTAAGATGGATGATATTGGTATAGTAGGGCGGTTTTTGCTCATATACAATGGTGAAAAAGAAATTGTTAAATGCCGAAGAGATGAACTTTTTCAACAAGTGAAAAAAGCTATGGGGATTCAAGAGAAAGTTTCGCTAAAATACTTCGACGACGATTTTCAAGAATGGATAAATATTCATGAAACTTCTTTGCTGAACATACCAGTGAAAGCTAAAGTGTCTGTGACCATAATCATTAATGGTTAGTGGTTGTTTCTTACATATTGCTGTTGTGGTGGTTTAAAGTTTCAACCAGTGTTTTTCAAGTCTATGTAGCATTATGCAATACCATAGCAGTAGTCCAGTACCGTATAGTTGTTGATGGCTGTTAAAATTGAAAAATGTGTGAACGATGTGTAAGCACTAGTCTCATAAGCAGTGGAAAAGTTTTTGTAGCATCACTTTGATTACGATTGTAAATAGAGAATTAATACTTTACAGGCTGTTGTACAAAAGAAATGTTGAATGAACGCTTTGTTAGACCTTGATGTAAGCTACAAAACAAGTGAATTTGACCATTTTTTTCATCAAATAATATAATTTTTAAAGTTTATTTTACTCTAAGCTTATTTCAATGTAATCAACAATAGCCACGATTAGGGTTGTACAAAGTAGAATAATGTAGTATTCTAGAATAATTCTAGAATAGACATTTCGAATCTAGAATTTCGAATCCTATTCTAGAATAACTCATGGCAAACTGTGACAATACAGTTTTATTGCAAAAATTAAAAAAACACAATCCTGACTAAGTTAGACAACTGCCACTTGAGTGCGTGCCCGCTTGTTTGAGTGCAATGCACTATCAATGAAATGCGACTAGACAATTAGGTTGCTTAAAATTGTGTAATACGCACCACTCTTTGCGGTTTGGCAGCCCTTTAAAAATTTTTTTTCGAATCCAATTACCCGATAAAAAATGCTTTTTGAGATTCGTTTCTCCGGAGATTCGAATCTCAAGGATTCGAAATTCTACTTTGTACAACCCTAGCCACGATACTGCGTAGCTTGTCTCAATGAACAAGTAACTAGAACAATAACTTTTTTTGCTTTATAAATAACATTGTGGTTAGATAATGATGAAAGCAACAGCAATAACAGTGATCTCACTGTTCCTACATCGCTTGTTGGGTCGGCTTTACACAGTAAGTTGTTAAAACTGTTAAATTTTTAGGAAAAAGGAGCGCTGTGACATGAGCATAACGGCATAGTGAAGAACAGAACAGCACTGTCCCACGCACATTTCCCATGCATTCTCTCAGAGGTGGCTAATTAGAAATTGTCCCGATGAAAATTAAAAAGAAGGCATTATTTCACCGGAAATTTTTATCTAGTTTATTATTAATTCTGACTCAAAATCTAACACAAACTCAAATGCTTACTCTAAAACTATTCCCAAATCGAACCCTAACCTAAACCCTAATCTTTACCCCTAAAAAAGCAAATGAAAAAAGCGCGTATGAATATTTCTCATTCTCGTTTTAATCTCTTTAAGTTGAAAATTTTCGGTGAAATAGTCACTACCAAATTAAAATCACCCCCAAAATTTAAAGTGAATTTGAAGGAGCAATATTGCCCTCGTTAAAAAAAACATGACTTGTCTAAGAATGTGCCATGGTATATCGTACTCTAGTATTGGCACCTGCATATCAGTACCGTAGTTGAAGTAGCAGTATTAAACTATGAGAGTGCATTTTACTAGCTGAAAGCGCCATTAAGACAGTGTTTAACTCTTTGCTTGCACATACTGGCAATGATATTGAACATTGTAGCCTAATTAGGTCATGCAAAATTTGAGCTAAGTCTTTCTCTTTGTAATAGGTGTGGAGTCTAGTGATGCCAGCATTGTAGATGAAACAGCTGATAGTCCGTTTTCAGATGAAGTGTGTGAAAAGTCGGCTTTCTTGGAAGAACCTAATGCTTGCTCTGTAGATGGAGCTTCAGCTACATTGTCTAAGGTAGTTTCTGAGAAAGCAACCACTGTGATGGATAGTGGTACAGTTAATAAAGATAAAGCTTCAGATAGAGTACCTGCAAAATGTGTTGTCGAGTCAGCAGCATGCTTGATTGAAACTTGGTTTCAAGCATATGAATTACCAATAATGCCTTCATATATAGAGAAGCTAATGCAAGACACAAACGGATCACCTTCAAAGTTGACATCTTCTGTTAGAAATAAATTTCTTCACACAGTTTTTGATTCCATTGCTTTTTATACATTGTTAGTGTCAATACAAATACTTATAGAATTGGCTGTGCTAATGGTTGTAGAACTCGACCTGATTTTGAAAGTACAAGTTTTTTATTTAATGTGACCGATTGTGCATTAAATAAGAGTTTATTGAATGTGGTGTATGCCATTCAATGGGCAAATCAAAATCAGATTATTCATACAATGATAATATTATTTTGTTCAAAATAATCTTATTTTAGCAAATGTGAAATTGGTTATAGGAGGTCAATAGCTTAATTGAAACGTGAAAATGAGAAAATTTTCTGTACCGGTAATACTTTAAAAAAAACTTTCTAGGGTGCCAAGTACTGGTACCAGTATACTAATCTTAAGATCAAACAAAGACCTATTGCCAAACAAAAAGTTAAATTTACCAAGTAAAATTAGTTTATAAGCACACAAGGTTGCAGAAAAACATCGTAGCTTCATGAAAAATGTTTTCATTATTGTTGTAAACTTACTCTGCACAACATGGCCATGTTTGAAACAGTTTTGCCATTCCGTAAGAGACGGTGTTTTAGGCTACATTTCCAAAAATAGTGGTTTTCCTTAAAGTCTTCAAGAAGCTGAAATTAGGTGAAGTACGTATAGAATTTTTATATTCTCACAGCATCGTATTGTTTTAATTGATTACCAGTACCGCCTGAAAAGCTTTTCAAACTCTGTCAATTGTCGTGTCACCCAGTTGGTGGTTGTTCATTTTCTACTGGAAAGGTTCCTTTTAGAAATGGTTTGGTGAATTTTATTAAGCTTATTAATGAATATGTCATTGCTCTTTTTCCAACTTTTAAGGTATTTGTTTCAGATATCCTTCTCCAATGCAATATCATATCATTTGTGGGCAACTTGTAAGCAAATATCCTGCTCTTCAAGATCGACGATCTCCAGATGGATGTCCTTTTGTATGTTTTTTGATTTTGCTTGCTTTGATTTTTTTAATGTTTTAATGTAAACTTATCGGTGAGCATTTTTCAAACATATGGTAAAATCAATAATACCAGAATGTAGTAGGCCTTACGGGTTAGTATATATCGCTAAGTAGAAGTTTCTAAAAGTCAAAGTTTGGGTTGACTAATGAAAAGATAATAATAATCACAGTACTGGCATTGTTGAAACAACTGAACACTAAAGGGAAAAATGGTTAACTCAAACGAACATCGTGAAAATGTGGTAGGGCACTAAGAGTTCCTCGGTAAGGATATGTTTCAAATTGTACTTAATATTTTTGACGTTTTATAAGTCAAAAACACGATTTCTTTTATTTAGCTAAAAACTTAAACAGGCAATGTGGTGAAAATCTGTGTGTTGACAAACAATAGACTAGATCCAAAAACTTTGTTTGGTTTTTACTGCAATCATAAACTGCTTTGGTTTTTAATATACCTGGTATTCAACAAAACGCATGATTTTATAGTAACGTACATAATACGTACTTTTTCTTGGAAAATGGTTACCTTGGTAGGTACTTTTAAACATCGCCTTGCACAAATGATCAAGTAGAGTTTCCAACAAACTGATTCGGCACCTTTAATTCAGGCATTTTGTTGAATATCTTAAAAACAGAGTAACTCAAAATTGCAAGAAGCACCAAACAACAGTTTTATTGTTTGTCAAAATGCAGATTTTTATCTCCTGCTTTTTTAAGTCCAATTGCTATTTGTGGCAGAGAAAAGTGCGTTACTAGTACAGGTATTAAGTGATTTGCTAAACAAAATTGTTATTGTAGAGCACTGTCTTGGCAAGCCTTCAACAGCGGTTTAAAGATGCTAGACGTTCTCTTTTCAATAATGTTCAAGTGCAAGCAATGAAGGCAAAATATGGAAATAGTGCATCAAAATGTTCACCCAAAATTGCCAAAAAACGTTTGAGCATAGTAAGCCAAATTTTATTGCTTTAAACTTCACAAATAATATATAAATATACGGTACGTAAGCCTATAGTATGAGCTCATTGGCGTTGTTGTGACGCCATCCCTTTAATGTTGGTATCTTTCAAAGCAAGATAGCATGGCCAGATCTTGCACAAAAAATTGGGTGTGTATTTTTTCCGAGGCAATAACGTACGTATGTAAGAGGAAGTAATTTTGTCCATGTTTTCACCCACCATTGAGAAATATTTTACATACAACTGATATTACAATGTACCAAGCATGGTAGAATTAATCAATTCACGCGTTTCAATGACTTAACTCATTTAGTAGGAACTACCGTAACTCCGGTCGCAAGTCGGGAAGAAAAGAGAAAACAAAAACAATTTCAGATATTTACAAATATTGGACATACATTAGTATTGAGGGTAGAGCCATTCGTAGACAAGTAGAGCCCGCATGCAATTTAGGATATAAGGCGCAAGGAAACCAGAGCGCAAGAGCATAAGAGTGCAGAGAGATAATCAGATAATATATATTCTGCGATCTGTTGAAATATTTTTTTGTACTTTGAAAAATAATGTCGCTGTGGTTGGGGTGGAAACAATAATGCCAAGCAACGTTCAAATTCTGCTTCAAAACGCTTTTTTTTCTTGTTGCATGCTTTCCCATTCTTTTCTAGCATCGTAATATGTAGCAAACGAAATATGAGTTAATGTGTAGCAATTGAATACCCCTCAAGAAAGAGAGAGGCTATAAATCAAAGAGTCTGCATGTTCTTAAATCTTGTAACGAAAAAAAAATCCTTTTTTGATTCATTTTTGCGTGGTTCTGCCCCAGTTTAGGTTTGCATGACCATGATGAACGTGACTGAATTTTCATCATCATTTCCGATTTAAGCAATTTAGTAGTGTGTTATTTCGTAACTTAACGTTTTGTCTTACTAAAGTTTGAGGTTTGATTTTAGAACGAGGATGACCCGTGCTGCAGCACCAACAAGGCAGCAAAAGTGGATCAAGACGAGGCAGAAAAAGTGGATGAAGACAGAATTGCTCAGGAATTGCTCAGCAATCAGAATGGGGAAAAACATTAAAAAGTGATGTGGTTGTGGAGCAACTGATGAAGGCTAGTTATGAAGGACGCAGAGACAAAATTTTAAACGGAAATGGCGCACTAAGAATAGACCAGTTAATTGTAAAATACCCTTGTCTGCAGTCGTCTTTTCACGTAAGCGATTGCTTTGTGTTCAGTAATTTTGCTCTAGTTTATTTGATTTGTAAATGACACCATCAGATGTAAATGACACCATCAATGTAATCTTGATCTACCGGTGCCCTACTAATGGTACGCTCTGTCGTTATATTGCTTGTATCTTAAAAACTTTTTGTTTAAATAAACTACTCTCTCAAAGATCACACAAGCAACAAACAATTTGTTAAAGATATTTGATTTTGCAAAAAAATTATGGTTTTTAATATGTTATCATGCTACTGTGCATTTTTTTTTCGCCTTCATTTAGGTCACGCTGAAAGGTTCATGTTGGCCGTATGTGCTAGAGAATTTGGCACTTCCCCAATGCTGTTACTGACTAACTTTATTACTGTTTCATTCATTTTAGAATGTTTGCACGTATCAAAATTTTTTAAAAGTGATTGGAGGTGTGAAATCAAAGTGAAACTGTTTACATTTGGATTTGGAGCGATTTTTTGCCTGAAATTAGGTGAAGACCAAAAAAAAAGGTCTTCGCCCTTGTTGGGATCGAGTTTTGCGACCGAATTCACTTTAAGTCCAGAGTCAAAACAGGCATATTGTTATTGCCAATGACAATGGGTGGGCTATTTTTGATTTTAGAGCAAAATTGGTCTCAAAAAAATAAAAACAGGGTATTTTGTATACTCTGCATCCAAATGTGAGGCCAGCCCGCCGCCCCTGGTTACGCTACTGCTTTTAGCTATAAGAATTGGCATTTTGCCTTTTAATTCTTTCTCAATTGCTCTTGTTTCTTTCTTTATCGATTTAAGAAAGAAAAAAGGCAAAATGCCGATTCTCGCATTTTAAAGTCGCCCGTGTGAATGCAGCTTCAGATATATTCTACTCAAGGCCGTAGCCAAAGGGAAGCCGGCTGGGTCAAGACCCTTTCTGGAAATGTTTTAGCCTCCTTGGCAATGGTGCAACTAGTAGTTTAAGTCAAAGGGGGCAAGCTTCACCGTATATTTGCTACATTTTTTTATTAATTTTTGGGGAGAAAACAAAAGGTTTTACATAAATTTCGTGTTTTTTTCTCTGCCAGGTAATGGTGAAAACCAAATCAAAAAAGGTCTTAACCGAAAATTCAATGCTTTTATTCGTATCATTTTTATTTTTAGTAGAAGACTTTCCCATTTTTGTCGTCTGATTTTTTACAGAAATTTGTTGCACCTGTAGGCCCATATCTAAGGGAGCTTCTGTGGAGCAAGAAAACAAACAAAAGCAAAAAATAAAGTTTAAACAAAAATTTGCGGAATTTATATTCTTTTCCATATCTCTGCATGTTAGATAAAGCTACGAATATCTGTTGCATGTTGCAACCCCCCTTTTAGTATAATGTTCCATGAGATTTGCTGCTAGCCATGTGTCTGAACGCAAGCGGTCATCTTTTGAAAGCAGTCCACTATCAACACCAATTTCTACTGTTTAAAGCATTATGATTGCGTTTAATTTAAATTTTGAAAATATTTTGAGTTAATTTTTCAAAATCTCCTTATTAGAACAGTAATGTTTTCCTCTATAGTTACTACAGTTTATGAAATACTTGCTTTAAACAAATTCAACCAAAAAAAAAAAAGAATTTGACATCATTTTCACACAATAATAAGCCAATTATAGTACTTTTTGCATTTCTGCCGCTAGAGCAGCATTTCACAAGTTTAACACTTTATTGTTCATATCTTATGACCCTATTGCTCGATTTCGTTCAAATTTTTTTCAAACTGTGTGTAGTCATAAGGCCTATCCACCTAAAGGGTTTTTAAGCTTGCAAATTGTCGCTGTCGTGCACCACAAACCAGAAAAGCCAAAATTTTGGGCAAGTGAGGTGAGAAAAATGGGTTGGTGGGGTACTTTTTTGTAAAATTTTTAAAAATTGTTTTGAAATCTTTCATACGTAATAAAAAGCTCATCCAAAGCCATAGCAGGCTAATTTTTTTTCCTGTAGTCATTACCCTAGTGTTCACACATTAGGCGTTTGCCTCAATGAAGCGGATAAAAGAAAGCTTCATTCTGCAGCAGTCCGCCAGTAATCGTTGAAATAATTAGCCTGCTGTTGCTGCAAAGAAAAAAAAAACAAAAACTGAAACTGTTTCAGCTGATATAATTTTTTGTAGCAGTGTGATCAATAGATCATCGTATTTGATTACTGGTATAGCTAGGCTATCAAAACTTAACGCGTTGTTTTTTTCGCTTCGACAGAAGGCTATGTCTGAGCTGCATACCACGGGTAAAGACGTTTTTTCACAAACTAGAAAAAAAATTTCGATTAAAATTTTGTTCTATGTGTGTGTATTGCAATAGCGAAGTCGGGGGCAGTGACTGCATATTTTGCGATTAGAATATCGGCGAAATTTGTGTTTTTCACTGCATATTATATGATTAGACTTACTTTATATTTTGGTTGTGAAATGTCTTTGTTCTCTATTGGTTTTTATGTAATTGGAATGTCTCCTTGCATTACTGCATATAATTGGAGTGTGTTCATATACTTTACTACATTTTATGCAATTGGAATGTCTCCGTGGGATAGAAGGAAGCTCCTAAAATTTCCATTTCCATATTCATGTCAAGTGTTGTGCATCAAGCTGTGGTGTTGCTTATTAGAAATTTTAAGCTGGCTGACTGCTTGAGATTCGGAAATTGACGAAGTGAGAGTAAAGAAAGGGTTAATGGACTTTGAAACTGTAGAAAGAACTCCCAATACGAATTTCATTGTATGCATTTGCTTGTGTGAAACAGTATCGAGTAGGGGAAAGGGGGGCTTTTCTGCATATTATGTTGTTGATAATATGTCTCTGTTTTTCACTGCATTTTATGTAATTGAAATGTCTCCATTGCCAGCAGTGGCCAATGGTGCAGATTAGCCTTTGCCAATGTATGCTGCTTCTCCTGGTTATTCTCAATTAAATGTATTTCGTTGACAAATGTACAAGATGAAATAAAAGTGAGATTCCAGTATATGGGCGAAAATGCTTCTTACGACCCCAGTGGGTGGGAGAAGGCATAAAAGTGAGATTCGAGTATACGGACGTAAGTTCTTATTTCCACCCCAGTGGGTAGAAATAGCGCTGTTTCACATGTAAAAAAATCCACCTCTTTGGTGGAAAATTTGAACCACCCTTTGGGTGGTTATTTCCATCATATAAGGAGGAAGTTGATAAGGTGTTAATTTCCTCCTTTAAACATTAAGGGGTGGAATGAATTTTTTTAGGGTGGAAAAATTGAACCACTCTTATAGGTGGGTATTATTACACTTTTTTTTTAAAAGTGTATATTACCAAAAAATAATTGAAAATAAGCATAAGTTTCTTCTCAGGTAAAACATTTTTAGTAAATAGCTTGAAAAATAAGAAAAACTCATTTTTTGAAAAATGTCACTAGATAGCTTTTGCCAAAACATTTTTGGCAAAACAGTTTTTGCCATTATGCTCTGCAGTTGCAAAAAATTAGTAGACAATTCGCTGATAATAATTGCTAGGCGATTTTATGGCCGAAAAAAGTTAACTGCTGTTGTAGCTGGTAAGAAAGATGTAGAAAATGACGACGAATTCCTTGACGACAGTGTGCTTTAAAGTGTTTTGCTTTTGAAGGCTAAGATTCCGAGTCTTTCAGTTGCTTTGGCTCTCCATTAGGTCACTTGATAGGTAAAAGACAGACATTTCTTAACCACCCCTAACTATTTTCTACAAAAATGACGTGGTTAAACTTACCCAAAATGTGTCTAGTTCTATTACTTCTATTCTGAACTACATGAACTGTAAAACAGATCTGTAAAATTGGATTTTGTATGGTTTCTCCAATTTTGGAAACATGAAGTGAACAAATGTAACAGATCTGTAACGTTTGAAAAAAAATGGACGTGCTTAAAATTTTTTGGTGAAAAGAAGATTTTTCGTAATTTGGTGCAAAACAACGCACGAAAAAACCAACAAACAATTTTTTTAAGAAAAACATAATTCCGTCAATATAGGGTTAATTTACTCCGTCAAGTCTATGCTTTCCAGAACCCTATGTGTAATTGGAACGACCGACGCTCGCGTCGCGTGTTCCTTTGTTTTTACTCGGCCATTTTCTAACTAATGAGTTCGAGATTTCAGACTTTTGCTTATAACTCGAGAACCGTTTGGTCTAACTACATGAAATTTTGACAGCAGTTTGAGATTAATGAGTTTTATGTTTGTACCAAATTTCGAGGCAATCGGTCACGTGACTTCGGGTTTATGACCCGAAAACCGCCCCGAAAGTTTGGCGTAAAAAGCGGTCTAAGTCAAAAACGGCTTAAGTACGGCAAAAAATATTTCTCATGGTTATATGTCTTAAGATATCCTTTCATCCCTACCAACCCACTTTCGGCCGCGATGAGGTTTTTTTCTTATTTTTTTCCTTTTTTTTCCTTTTTTTTTCCTTTTTTTTCTTCCTAAATCTTGTACGCTCGAGTTCTCCTAAACCACAAAACATAGAAATCTAATTTTTGTGTGAAGTTGTTGAGGTACATACGCAATTGTGTCTCCTGAAATTTTTTTTGGGCAACTCCCCCGGGAACCCCCCCAAAATGGGGCCCCAAAAAATCAATTTTTTGAACGGCTCAAGCTAGGGTGCCAGTTTTTTTTGATATCAGTAGATATTTAAGAGAGAAATATTTAGACATGGTTTGGGGGTACCACCCCCCGGGGACCCCCCCAAAAACAAATTTTTTTAACCATATAACCTAGGGTGCCATTTTTCTTTGATATCAGTAGATATTTAAGAGAGAAATAATTTGACATGATTTGGGGGTACCACCCCCCCGGGAACCCCCCCAAAATGGGGCCCCAAAAATCAATTTTTTGAACGGCTCAAGCTAGGGTGCCAGTTTTTTTGATATCAGTAGATATTTGAGAGAGAAATATTTTGACAAATTTTTGGGGGTACCACCCCCCGGAGACCCCCCAAATGGACCCCCCCAAAAACAAATTTTTTTAACCATATAACCTAGGGTGCCAGTTTTCTTTGATATCAGTAGATATTTAAGAGAGAAATATTTAGACATGGTTTGGGGGTACCACCCCCCCTGGAACCCCCCCAAAATGGGGCCCCAAAAAATCAATTTTTGAACGGCTCAAGCTAGGGTGCCAGTTTTTTTTGATATCAGTAGATATTTGAGAGACAAATATTTTGACATAATTTGGGGGTACCACCCCCCCGGGGACTTCCCAAATGGACCCCCCCAAAAACAAATTTTTTTAACCATATAACCTAGGGTGCCATTTTTCTTTGATATCAGTAGATATTTAAGAGAGAAATATTTAGACATGGTTTGGGGGTACCACCCACCCGGGAACCCCCCCAAAAAATCAAATTTTTGAACGGCTCAAGCTAGGGTGCCAGTTTTTTTTGATATCAGTAGATATTTGAGAGACAAATATTTTGACATAATTTGGGGGTACCACCCCTTCGGGGACCCCCCAAACGGACCCCCCAAAAACAAATTTTTTAACGATTTAACCTAGGGTGCCATTTTTTTTGATATCAGTAGATATTTAAGAGAGAAATATTTTGACATAATTTGGGGGTACCACCCCCCCGGGGACCCCCCCAAATGGACCCCCCAAAAGCAAGTTTCTTAACCATTTAACCTAGGGTGCCAGTTTTTTTTAATATCAGTAGATACTTAAGAAAAAAATATTTTGACATGATTTGGGAGTACCACCCCCCCGGGGACCCCCCCAAAATGGGGCCCCAAAAAATCAAACTTTTGAACGGCTCAAGCTAGGGTGCCAGTTTTTTCTGTTATCAGTAGATATTTAAGAGACAAATATTTTAACATAATTTGGGGGTACCAACTGACAAATATTTTGACTCTACTTTTCTGGAGGTTCCATAATTAGATATTTTTGAATAATTGCTGATTTTTTGGCAGACAAAAAGTACTTTCGAGCGTCACAGCGTTAGCTATGCGTCGGTCGTTCACTGGGTTTGCTGGCAAACTCCCATCTAGTGTCTAAAGTCAAACCTCTATTTACCAAAAATACGTTTTTTAAAATTCATTTTAACAGCTTTGAAGTTATTCACTCTTAAAGTTTAAAGGTCTCAAAAAGTTACCAAAATAACAAGCGACGTCGATCGAAAAGCTATTAGGAGTTCCTAACAGCTTTCCACTTTATTGCAAAAGAACTTAGGGCGATCTTTAAACTTCCAGCGATTATTTAGCAAAAAATAGTATTGCTTCAGCTAAACTTAACAGTGACTACGGCCACAAAATATGCGCGCATTTTACAATTCTAAAAACGCTATGTAGCAGTGCGACCCAACAGCCAACATACTGGATATTGTGCAGTGTGTTGTATTACATTCATTATTCAGCACAATAGCTTTCTTAGTAAAACTGTTTAAAAACTTTGAGGAGCAAGTAAAAGATTTTTTCAACGTCACAAGTAACCGTTTAGTAAACAAACTCGGCCATTCAGCTCAAATCTAAGAAATCCAATAAGCTCAAGTACTTCAACCTCTTAAATGTACGAGAAATCCCCTAAGTTTGATTATTGTACTTTTCTGTGATACCACTTCATTGTGAGAATTCATGTTATAAAATGAAAGTCCATTTAAGGGTTGATTGTCCAACATGGCACTGCCAAGTTTAGCATATTTTATCTTTTTCTGATATTAGCCTATCGGTACTCTTAACGCTTGATATGTTTAGCTGGAGTACTTTGTAATAAAGATCTTAAAATTTTAAGGGGCCCATTTGGCATGGTCTCCTCAATTGGCTCACCAAAGTTTGCTATCTATCTTTGATTTTTAATAATCTATCCAATAGATTTAGTTTGTTTAGATTTTGCAGTTAATGGGAGGGGGGGGCGGTGTCAACATAATTGGAGGAGCCCTACCACAGTATGAGATCTTCAAAATTTTTTCATATTGTATTTTTACCTATTCTGAAAAATTTTTTTGTCTAGCTTGAGTGATTAATAGTTTTGAAGGACTAGTGGAGGAGGACTCATCAACTGTTGCACCAAGTAATCTTTTATTCACCTATTCTGATTTTCTTTTTCTTTTATATTTACCTGTTTTGAAAGTTTCATGTGTCTAGCTGGAATGATTGAAAACTGTGGGTTTTTGAAGGACCCAATTGATGGCCCCGATGTTGATGCCCCAAATTTTGCCAATCTTTATCTTTTCTTCAAATTTGCCTATTCTGAAAATTTAATGTGTCTAGCTTAAACAATTAAAAAATTTGAATTTTGGCGTTCTCGTTTGAGTGGGACACCCCATTGTGGCACCCCAAAATCTTGTCAAGTTTTATCTTTTCTTCATATTTAGCTATTCTGAAAACTTCATCAGTGTAGTGTAAGTGGTTAAAGGTTCAATTTTGGTGTCCTTGTTTGAGGGGGATCCTTTTGTTGAGGTACCTCCAAATTTTGTCAAATTTTACCTTTTCTTCACATTTGCCAATCATGAAAATTTCATGCATCTAGCGTGAAAGGTTGAAAAGTTTGAATTTTGGTTGGCTCCGTTTTAGAGGGACACCCTGATTGTGGTATCCTCAAATTTTGTCTTAAACCTATATTCATTTATTCTGAAAATTTCGTGTGTCTAGCGTGTGAGTTTAAAAAGTTTATATTTTGGCGGCCCCGTTTGAGGGAGATCCCCTGATTTTGGTTTTCCAAGTTTTGTTCAATATTATCTTATCTATTTATTTGCCAACCCCAAAAATTGCATGTGTCTAACGTACGTGTATGGTTAAAAAGTTTGAATTTTGGCGGCCCTGTTTGAACGGGACCTCCCGTTTTGGAATTTCCAATTTTTGTCAAATTTTATGTTTTTTTTTATATTTACTTAACTTAAAAATTTTATGTATCCAGTTTAAAAAGTTAAAAAGTTTGAATTTTAAAGGGCTTCGTTTGGGGAAAACCACCATTTTGGAACCCCCAATTTTTGTTAGAATAGTTTATTTTTGATATTGATCCAGTTCGAAGTTTCGACCCATTTAGCTTTGACGGTTCAAAAATATTGGCGGCCTTGTTTCAGAGGGACCCTCCATTCTGACACCCCCAAATTTTGTCAAATTTTATCTTTCTACTAATAAGTAGTTGTCTTAAAAATTTCGTTGGCCTAGCTTAAAAGGTTAAAAAGGTTGAATTTTAGAGGGCCCGTTTGAGGGAGACACTCCATCGTGGCACTCCCAATTTTTGTTAGGTTTAGTTTATTTTTTTAATATCTACACATTTCGAACATATTTTGATCTATTCACTGAAATGATTTAAAAATTCAAAATTTTCGAGGAACCGATTGTAAAGGATCCTCCAACCTGACACCCCCAATTTAAGTCGGGCACTAGTCCTCCCTGATATTTTCAATCGCTCAAAAGTTGAATACAGTGCGTTTAGCGGTTTAAAAGTAGATAGCAGGAGAAAAAAAAGAAACAAGAAAAAAAAATGCATTCAGGTCAGGGAAAACAAACGTAGGCTAACCACAAGAAAGGCAGTTGATAGTGTGCTCAAAAATCACGAACTATTTTCCATCAAAGTCGGTAATTACCGAGATATATCGGTTCATATTTGTCAACATTCTTCCCATTTTCGGCATGTAACATTTTAGTCACGTGACTGGGCGCTTCTAAACTTGATTTACATAAACCATTTATAAGCCCCCGCATTGCGTTCAAATTTCAGCTTTGCATGTCAAGTGGTTTTTGAGTTCTAGGCGAATTAATTACTTTTTAACCCAAATATCGCCGTTTTTTTATGTTTTTTGTCTTTCGATTCACGATTACGTGACCTAGGATCCTAAAAATTGACACACATGACGCTTTCATTGATTCTCATGTTGAATCCAAATTTCAACTTTCCAGTTTTGCTAGATATGAGCAAACCAATCCTCATCCGTCCAAATTTCCAAACAAAAACGAAAATACCACGCGCTCACGCGAAGTCCCAGATACGTAAACTATGTTCTTTTCTTCCTGAAATGCAAAATAAGTATTACAGTGAACTGAAATTGCGTTTAAATATTTCCAAGAAGTTATTTAATCGCATGCCATTTAACTTAGTCTTATAGCTTGACTAGAACGCACACAAAGAGCAGAGTCCTGGATCGTTTGTGACTCACCTCGTATAGTTAGTCTATTCTCCTGTCACCGAACAGTGTCAGACGCAAATTATTGGATGATACGCACACTTTTCATTGCAATGACTAGATCGTATTTGGAGGAATCCGCACCAGCTCAGGAGTTTTCAGTAATCCAATGTTTCTGCGGATTTCTTTGAATTCTTGTCCGCTAAATTTTCTACTTGCTCGAAATCAGCGACAACTAAGCAAAGATACTCATCGGTAAGCGTCTTATCCAAGGATGCAACAACATAACCAGGATTTGGGTTGAATCCAGATCATGAGATCCGATGACGCTTTTTCCTTCTCTGCTATGCTTCCTACGATTTATACAGATTTTTTTATGAAAATAGACAGTTCTGATCACAGTAGTGGAGCCGATATATTTATTCAATAAAATTAAAACACAATAAAATTAAAGTTAATTCTACACCATGCAAAAAGAACTTTTAAAACTTTTTGCTATACAGTAAAACAATGCCATAAGAACACTAGGTTCATTTTTGCTCAAAATTTAAGATTAAGAGCAACACCACGCTCAATATAAATAAAATAATTAAAAACACGTAGCGCAAATACATGCAATCCATTCAAAGGTTGTATCGATTTATCTTTTTGTTTCTTTATTTTGCAATCCTTTTTTTCGCTCTTTTTCGCTATAATAAAGAAACAAAGGATAAAATCGATTTAACTTTTGAATCAATTGCATGTAACTGCGTTAACGGTTTAGCAACCACAACGTATTTGCAAGTAACCAACAGAGTTTTCTTGACCTTTTCAGCAAAGCCATTGTAAACTTGCTTGTCTAAGAATCTATAAATAATAAAAGACAGCTTTTAATCGAGCAAGAATAAATTACAGTCAATTTGTTCTCGATTTAAGTTAAGAGCAAATCAAGATCAAGTGAGGCTGAAAATTTAAAAACAGCCAGCCTCAACTGAATATTCATTGGTTCGTATAAAAAATGGTAATGCAAGTGTTTGACCTGAATGTATCACGTAATGTCCAAAATGTTCAGAACAGAGTGAACATCACAATATGATATAATACGGTAATAATGTTTACGGAAAATATATGACATAATACAGTAATAATGTTTGCATCCACCCAGTAACACTTTAAACGTATTGAACTTGGGCCTTATTTTTTGCCACACATGTATTTGGTTAAAAAAAGAGATGTAAGCTTGATTAAGTCGATACATTTCGGTGTCTCACGAGGTTCGCATAGCCGCCGGAAAATGCTTAAAAATTGCGTAGGCAAATTTAGATCGTGTAAAGTTCATTTTTATCCTAGCAATAACCAATTCAAGAAATTGCTGAGCGCGAAACAAACAAATAGAGCTTGGCTCAATAAACACGTCTCAAAATCAAGATTGTTTGGTCAAAATCTAATCTATGCCGAAGAAGTTTCAAAACCAGGGCATGGTATGGATTGGAATGGAAGACGATTTTTCCTTATTCCGTACTGGCAATTTTCTTCCATTCCATTTCCATTCCATACCAAAAATCTTCCATTCAATATTCCATTCCATACTAAAATTTTCTTCCATATTCCATTCCATACTAAAATTTTCTTCCATATTCCATTCCATACTTCCATACCGAAGAACTTTTAGACTGGAAGCAATGCAACGTATATTTTATCGCTTTGCACCTTTGCAATGTTGTAAGCAACCGCTCGTGAACATGCGTCAACAATACTAAGATGCAACGACCAGTATCTGGTATGCATATTGCACATGATTTAATGCATAGGCGTAGCCTGGATTTTGAATTGGGAGGAGGGCTAAACCGCAAATCATGCAATGACGTCATCACAAGTTTTTGAAATTAGGGACTTTTTATGAGACAAAGAATGAAGGATCAAAAGCTGGGCGTCTGATTAGGCTCTTAACCTGGATTTGCTATAGAGGAAGGACTAGAACTGCAAGTTAAAATTTTTTCTATCCTATCAAAATTGGGAGACATGGTGATCAAATCAGTGCAACTCAAACATGTCACTCAGGGGGCATGGGGGCGGAGCCCCCAGTCGCCGGGCGATTTTTTGTAATTTTTTGGAAAGAAAATGGCTATTTTATTGCGATTCTGATCACATTTGAAGACCTGAGAGACAAAAGTTGTTAAGTCAGTTTTTTGGCAAATTGAGTTATGACCATATTCTGGTACTGTGGTGCAAAATACAACTTTTGGCGAAATTTTGAAGAAAAAACTCGTTTCCTTCCCTGAAAAATTAGCGATCAAAGATTTGTTTATAGGTCCCGTTGTCAGAGGAAAATGTTGTTAAGTCAATTTATTTTTTTCAGGTTCATAACTATGATGTAACAGAGACATGTATTTGTTAAGAAATTTAAAAATCAATGGTTAGACAAATTCTATGTCAGTTGCGTTTTACCGGCAGTACCGGCAAACCTACTTGGAAAAAAGGATTTATTAGGATTATTGCTGTTGATATTCGACCTACGTTTCAAAAATTACCGGCCGACCAGTTTTAAGAAATGGAGAAAGGTTAACTTACAGGTTAGGACTGGGCTATGGAAAACCGAAAACAGCAGACTGTAAGCAGCTATAGGCTGATTGTTTCTAAGAGTATACAGCAGTTTTCGCTTCCAAACCTCTTTGGCCCCAGACTTATCAAAAAGCATAGATCTAATTGTAGCCTATCGTAAAAAAAAACAACTATAGAATCAGCATTAGTATCTAGTTATGCCTAGTATAAAATTCGAGCAACGTGTGAAAATCAATTTACTTTAATGCAAAACGTGGCATTTGTATTGGCAGTGGTCTGGCTAGGCAAAAAGAATTTTGGAGTCATGGGTTAAAGTCGGGCTAGATCACAAACTGGGTTATGGGTCTTGAAATACAAATCTCCAGTTAGTGACCAAACACCGTACAGTTCAGCCGGCGGAAACCAGGTTTGCTGGATAAAAGCTTTTAGTCAATTGAAAACCAAGAGCACTGTAATTTAATAACCGGTATCCTACTTGGTATTTTAAAATTGCCCCCTATTCCCTGCATTTCTGTTGGGCGAATGAACATAAAACAGTGAAAGGGGCAATGATAAGATGAATTATAGCCCACTTAATTGTTTCCACTAATCCGCATAAACCTGATGTAGTGCTGATGCTACCATAAAGATACTGTAAAATTTAGTCTCTAGGCTATAGTATAATATTCAGGAAATTCTCCTCTGGCAGCTCAGATATGGGCCATGATAAAATTTTACTACTGCTACTCGTATCTTGCTAAGCTGATTTAAACTACAGTGCTTTTTCCGAGTGGTGATTTATAAGCAGCTTAATCAATTGGTTAATGCTGCAGTGCTTGAATATGCATGAGCTTCTTGGAGTTACACGATATATCAGAGGTGGAGTCGAGCACCCAAAGTTTGAGGCCCAGGACTCAAAAAAGTCCGAGGGCAAGGCCTTGGACCGACTTTTTGAGGACAGCCGCTCTCAAAAGGCAATGGGTGCTTGAAAAGAGTTGTACTGTTTTTGAAATGACTCCAGACGCCATTTTGAAGTTTCACGCTTTGGCAGCAGTTTCGATATATACTGCGAAGCAGTATCGAGGTAAAAACCGTAACTAAAGATGGCGGTAACTCGTGAAAGGGAATAACTTAATTCTAAATGTGGAAATGATATATGTTTAGGCAATGAGGGTCCAGTGCAAATGTCCACTGATAATGGAGTCCCACTTTTTCAATAGTTTTTCAAACGCAAACTTTATTTCTAGTTTATTTATTTTAACGAAATTTTTTAAAATTATACGATAATATCTCAAATTGTTACAAAGTAAATATTTTTTCTTAATTTGAATTAATCAATTGAGGTACCACCGTACCCGTAGTTGTGAGCGCAAGTCTTTATTGGCCTTAAAAAAAAAAAACAAAAACGGAGCTCTGAGGGCGAGGGCAAAAAAGTTCCCATGCCCTGCTAAGCAACGTTAGTAATTTTTGTCGGAAAAATAGCAATTTGGGAATTTTTTTGCAATGATATGTTTTCAAACAATTATTTAAGAAGAGAAGATACCGTATAAGTAAAATTAGAAAAAACAGTTTTTCACATTTTTCCACATTCCAAATTTAGCATAAAACTGGCATTTCTACTGAACTTACGTTATTCTTGGGCAGTGCCCGACCAGGGAAGTTAAGAGGGCTGCAGCCATCTCCCCGATCTTAAAAATTCAAGCGTTTAAACGTGTCTTGGACTTGACCGTAAGTAAAAGGGAACTTGAAGGAGTCGGGCAAGTTAGTTACATTAAATGGCTTCGGAATCGGAACAATTTTGTTCTTTCAAATAGCTCTAAAAACGCGTGAAATGTGATTCAGATGGATTTTTTGTTCGAAAATTTACAAAAAATGCCCAGCCGCTGGGGCTTCCGCGTATAATACGATTGAGTTGGGCCATTCTGCACAACAAATGGGGCCATTCTGCTCGACAAACGAAGCCATTTTCAAACAAAAAAATTTTAACCTTTGGTTCAAACCCCTTCCCTTTGGAAACATACTGCTTGCGTGCCTGCTCCTGCCACTACATGCTCAGATTTTTTTGGCATCACAATGCGTTTATTGTCACATACGCAGGTAACGATAGTAAGTAGGTTCTTTAGTCTAAGCTCGTATCACCTGGCTCGAATCTATAGTTGCGCCACTGCTTCTTTACTATCCAAAAAATTGGTGCGCAGAGAAACTCCAGTGAGACACACCAGCCTGCTGGTCACAGCCTAAAATCTGGATCAGAGATCAGACAAAAAGGAAGAGCCAAAGACCTTTTTTTAAGAGACTCAAAAGATGAACACTCAGAAGAAAATAATTGAGATCCTGGAATAAGTAACCGCACGCGCTGCAAAGATAAGTTTTTGCAGCCTTCAGTATAAAAGAAATCTGTATGCTGTGTTCGAGACGCGATACCTGCAGTCAAAGTCTGCGTTTGGTATGTTGCAGTCGTGCAAGGCCAGTTCTTCCAAAGAAACTGAACTATAGTTGTTTAAAATTCAGAAAGTGTTTACTCCAAAAGTTGCTGTTTTACAATATTATAATCCTTTACTTTGTTTGACAGCAACGCTGACACAATTACACTAATTGGGAATGAACAATATACATTTTTTGGATTTCAATTAAAACTTTTGGAGGTAAAACACTGACTGTCAGCCTGCAGCATATCTTGAAAATAGAAAGATATCGAAAGGGTAGGTTCAAACTTGGAAATTACAATTTCAAGAAATTTCTATATCTTTTAAGAGAAAACGGAAAAGAAAATTTTTGACACAAATGTCGTTTAAAGTCAAGTATTGACAAGTTACAAAGAGCTACAAAATCGATCATAATTGATTTTTGTTTTATTATTAATAGCTTGAGTGAGTGAGGTTTGTTTTATGAACTTTTTGTTTTATTTGAATGGTTTATGACCTTTTTGTTTTATTTGAAACTCCTTTGGATGATGCATTTGTTCATTCAAAATTGTTTTAAAATCTTCTTTTGAAATGTGAAATAGCAATGCAGTGCAGACTATAATGCAAGAAACTTTATTGACAAAGACAAGTACATATTTAATAATTCCACAGGCTAGCATCGACTCTGTTTTAGTGGTTTAAAATTGTATTGTTCGTTACCGCAACATGCAGCAGTACTGTTAATTATTCAAAAAGAATTTTGATCGCAAATTCAAGTGTTGTGGAAGAGTCGAAAAATCTTCTTTTGAAATGTGAAATAGCAATGCAGTGCAGACTATAATGCAAGAAACTTTATTGACAAAGACAAGTACATATTTAATAATTCCACAGGCTAGCATCGACTCTGTTTTAGTGGTTTAAAATTGTATTGTTCGTTACCGCAACATGCAGCAGTACTGTTAATTATTCAAAAAGAATTTTGATCGCAAATTCAAGTGTTGTGGAAGAGTCGAAAAATCTTCTTTTGAAATGTGAAATAGCAATGCAGTGCAGACTATAATGCAAGAAACTTTATTGACAAAGACAAGTACATATTTAATAATTCCACAGGCTAGCATCGACTCTGTTTTAGTGGTTTAAAATTGTATTGTTCGTTACCGCAACATGCAGCAGCAGTGGCGGATCTAGAAAATTTTGGTGGGGGGGGGGGATTTTAAGCACAAACCCTCAAAAATTCGGATGTCTTCACCGAAATTGAGAGTGATTTTTCGGCCGAAATCGGAAATTCGAACGTTTTTTCCTCCCAAAATCAGGTGGTCTCCCAAAAAAAAAAAAAAGGGTCTTGCCGAAACCGTTAGCTTTACACTGGTGGGGGGGATGCATCCCGAAATGGAGCCTAATTTTTCGAAATAGAGGCTGATTTTTCGGCCGAAATCGTTACTTTTAGGCTGGTGGGGGGGATGCATCCCCCTCATCCCCCCCTAAGTCCGCCCCTGTGCAGCAGTACTGTTAATTATTCAACAAGAATTTTGATCACAAATTCAAGTGTTGTGGAAGAGTCGAGTAATCTTACTACATCAAGTTTGTTTGTGACGATGTTAATATGAAACAGCTGCGCTGCCCAGGAACAATCCAAAACAGGTATGTTTTAGCCTAGTTTACTCAGCTTATTACTGCAGATTTTTTCAATAAATTATTATCGTTTTTAAATAAGTATATTTTTCAATTCCATTTGAATACTGGAACAATGCATTTAAGAAAGTTTTTGATGGGAAAAGGGGCTATGCAAATTAAATGGAGAAAGCTCTGTTCTTCATACCCATAGCACTTGCAAAAGTTTGGAATAAGATTATTATTATTATAAACTGTATATGAATTATATATGAATCACTTTACATGTAAGTTATAATCAAAGTAAGGCGCATCTTTGACTATAATTTACAAAAACATATATAAAATGTTTTAACATAATTCACATATAGTTTGCAATGATTATAATCTATTGCGAATTTCAGCGCTGTCCAGGAGGTCGAGCGGTATTGCATTCGTCTCTGGAGCGCTGGATTCAAATCTTGGGCCGCTTAAACCGGAAACAATTTTGGCAACAGCTTGCCACCGCTGCTGCGTTTCTTCCAAAGAACTTATGTTTGCGCAGGCGCAATGAGGCGGAGATGGGCCCTTCCAACAAGATACACGCTTCGGCGAAAACAGCAAAAGTACGATGAAAGATTTGCTTTGATTTGCAAATTTCTGCAAGAGCGTAAAAACCAGAGTGAAAAATCTTTTCGATAACTTTAGTTTTTTCAGCCAATACCTACGTTATGCTTATGGTCAGAGCTCAGAGGTGTACAAAGTAGTCAGAAACAAAAGTCAAGTAAAAGTGTTGTTACTGACGATCAAATGTAGTGCAAGTAGAGTAGAAAGTACTAAACCATTTAACTGAGCAAGTAAAAGTACAAAGTAAACAGATTTTTAAGCTACTCAAGTAGTCAAGTAGAAAGTTTTCTTTCACAAGACCCTTGTATGTTCTGCATTCTGGTCCATGAATGTTGCTAAATACCACGTATAACTATGCGATATCGCGCTTTAAAATGAGAGCCCAAACCACTATAACTGCCCAAAAGTTGGCAATTTTTGAATGCGGACGTATATCAGTAGTTCAGTACTATAAACGGCTCCATTGTCAATTGCACCAAAAGCATGAATGTGGTAAAGTATTTCAATTATAACACTTGATAGTAGTAACGCAACATGATTAGTTGGCTACTAATATTAATCACCAAGCTGTGTCCTTTCCTCGCTTGATTATTGTGATGAGTTGTGATGTCGTCATATATGAAACCTGTGCAATTTATTGAGTATACACAAAAAAACAGTGAAACATCAAAATGACTTGAGCAATAGCCATTGTGTTAATATCAAAATGTTACAGCTTTCATGGTGTTTACCCAACCAATATGCTTCAGGCTACAGTAACTGCACCAGCAGCCTATGTTCCTTACTACTAGGAACTAAGGTTTTGTGGGATAAACTAGGGCAACATGACCACTGACTACACTATCTACACTAACTTGCGCATTTTTGTAATTTTTAGCCGAGTAAAATAATTTACCAAGCATGCAGGCCTTGACTATTGGCTACTGGTATCTATAGCCTAGCCTAAAAACTAAGAAACTTTCAACCTCGTAATTAAATATCACGTCACTAGCACCAAGCATCACAGCCACCCTTATGGTCAGTTTACTGTGTTACACAGTAGTCAGTAACTAAACCAATATTCCCGTGGCGCAGTAATCGCAAGTGCCGTACGCAAATCTGATCTCTTTTCCAACAGTACCTTAACGTGAAGAAGCGCGGACTTGGACCTGTCTGTACTAGTCGAGCTCGCGCTCATTCACAATTTTCACCACGGTTCGAATATTTTGCCCGACGTTGCCAAAAAAAAAAAAAAATTAGGTATGCCTTACTGAGCCTACAAACTACTTTTAATATAAAATGTACGTAAGTAGCGTTATGTTACGTTAATGCTACTGAAGTGAAAATAGAAAGTATCCAAAAATATAATTACTTAAAAAGTGCTCGTTACCGACAAAATCTACTTGAGTAGGCTGCTTAAGTAGAGCTACTTTCGTTACTTTACACCTCTGCTTATGGTGCTGCCTCACTCGCGATAATTTAGCTTGCAACAAGCTGAAAATCTTTTTTTTGGCAAAATTGAACTCAAAAACATTATCAAAGCGAGCCAAATTGTTCTAAATCGCTTCCATACATTTGATCCACGACCAAGCGCAAACACAAGACCACACAAAACTTACGACCACGATATTGGAACAAAAAATAAATAAAAACGAGGAAGTATAGTGACCCTAAATAACTTGTTTAACACAGTAGCATTTCAACCAGCTCAATATAGCTCAGACCGAATATTTTTCAAATATTTTCTGCCCAATGCCCAGAGTTATTATTCACCTTGACCTTACTCGTGGTAAAGAACCTATAAGCAAATGAAGCTGTTGTAATAGCTTGCACTCCCTAGTTGTTTCATGCTTGTAAACCAGGCACGTGCGTCAGTTTAATATCACAATAACCTAAAGTACTCTTTTATTGGGCTCTATTTGCCAGCGTTTCATGTTGAATATTGTTCTTTTTCGGCGTATAGATTACACGGAAGCTCGCACGCCAACAATTTCATATGATTTTTGACAAATTTTAAACAATATTTTAAATGAATAGAAACTTCTTAACGAATTTGTATTCGGGAATCATTTTTTAAGTTTCGTGAAAAGAATGAATATAACAATTTCTAGTATTCACTGCAGGTGCGCAACTAGGATTTCGTTCAGGCGGTTGAGGGAGCTTAAACCCAAAGATCAATTCATTCCTAAAAATGTCGCAATTGGGCGCCGTGCTAAGTAAAGGGGTTTAACTCATGCACATCACAAACGGGGCCTGGCGGTGGAGCCCCAAGCTGCCGGGCAATTATGTTCTTTTTTTTTTTTTTTTTAGAAATTTGCTATTTGAACACCATTCGAATCACGTTTGGTATCTTTTAGAGCCATCTGAAAAAAATAATGTGCTAAATTTTGAGAGCCAGTTGAAGAATTGAGTTGCCCAGCCCCTTCACGCCCCCGTTTCCCTTACATACAGGCCCATTCCAAAACGAGAGAAAACGCAATTTCAAAATTTTTTGTCAAAGTATGGTAATATTTTTTGGTAAAATGCACTGATAATATGAGAAACAACGTTTGGCAACAAAACGAAATTAATGTTTTGAAATTTTGATTTTTATTTTTTTAACCAAACTGAGTTGAAATCGATATTTGTGCCTTTACCAATACAGGGTTATTTGACGGTGAAATAAAAATATTCATTTCTTGCCTTATTTTCGTTTATCACAATAAAAATGCATGTCGTAAAAGTTATCCCTGGTTTTCATTTTCGCTGTGTTTCGTCATAATTCCTCAACTAATAGATGTTCAATAGGAATTTAAAAATTGCCGATAATATTACAAGTTAATTTTTTAGCAAATACGCGATCGAATAAATGCCGAAATTATGGATTTTTTTGCTTTGGAAATGTCACACTCGTAATAAACGGTCTCAATTTTTAACTAACTGACTGTCAGATCTAGATAAAATAAATTAATGTGGGTAGGAAAAATTTCACGCCTTCAATCAATGCATTAAATGAAACTATGGTTTTGTTAAAACATTAGTGCGAATTTTTCAATAAAAAAATTTCAATTTTGGCCCCAATAGCTAAAATCTTCGGTAGCTATTTGGTGTAAAAAATCGGCAAAATTAAAACTACATACCTAAGAATCGAAAGCTGTAAGGCAGTACGACGCACAGAATGCTATAACAAGAATACAATAACAAGCCCTAGAAAAATTTCGACCGTTAAACACAGTTTAAATTTTTACAGTTTTTTTTTTACTTTCAGGAATAAAAAGAACCTATAGCTTCATCACAGTGGCTTGTAAAAGAGGAGGGGAGGGGGAGCCGTTGCAGCTAACCTCTTGAATCACGGCCTTCAGCAAAACAAAGTTTGGTTTTTGATAACGTTGTACTTACCAGTGATATACAGTATATACAAGCAAATGAGGCTGTTGTAATAGTTTGTGCGCCTTAGTAGTTTTATGCTTGTAAACCAGGCACGTGCGTCAGTTTAATATCACAATAACCTAAAGTACTCTTTTATTGGGCTCTATTTGCCAGCGTTTCATGTTGAATATTGTTCTTTTTCGGCATATAGATTACACGGAAGCTCGCACGCCAACAACCATTTTACATGATTCTTGACGATTTTTGAACAATATTTTAAATGAATAGAAACCTCTTAACAAATTTGTATTTGGGAATCATATTCTTAGTGTCGTGAAAAGAATGAATATACAATTTCTAGTGTTCACTGCAGGTGTGCAACTAGATTTTGTTCAGGCGGTTGGGGGAGCTTAAACCCAAAGATCAATTCATTCCTAAAAATGTCGCAATTGGGCGCCGTGCTAAGTAAAGGGGTTTAACTCATGCACATGGCAGACGGGGTCTGGAAGTGGAGCCAAAAGCTGCCGGGCAATTTTTATGCTCTATTTGAAAACAAAAATAGGTATTTGAACACCATTTGAATCACGTTTGGTATCTTTTGGAGCCATCTGAAAAAAATAATGTGCTAAATTTTGAGAGCCAGTTGAAGAATTGAGTTGCCCAGCCCCTTCACGCCCCCGTTTCCCTTACATACAGGCCCATTCCAAAACGAGAGAAAACGCAACTTCAAAATTTTTTATCAAAGTATGGTAATATTTTTTGGTAAAATGCACTGATAATATGAGAAACAACGTTTGGCAACAAAACGAAATTAATGTTTTGAAATTTTGATTTTTATTTTTTTAACCAAACTGAGTTGAAATCGATATTTGTGCCTTTGCCAATACAGGGTTATTTGACGGTGAAATAAAAATATTCATTTCTTGCCTTATTTTCGTTTATCACAATGAAAATGCAAGCAGCAAAAGTTTTCATTTTCGCTGTGTTTCGTCATAATTCCTCAACTAATAGATGTTCAATAGGAATTTAAAAATTGCCGATAATATTACAAGTTAATTTTTTAGCAAATACGCAATCGAATAAATGCCGAAATTATGGATTTTTTTGCTTTGGAAATGTCACACTCGTAATAAACGGTCTCAATTTTTAACTAACTGACTGTCAGATCAAGATACTATACTTTGATGTGGGAAGGAAAAATTTCACGCCTTCAATCAATGCATTAAATGAAACTATGGCTTTGTTAAAACATTAGTGCGATTTTTTTTGATAAAAAAATTTCAACTTTGGCCCCAATGGCTAAAATCTTCGGTAGCTATTTGGTGTAAAAAATCGGCAAAATTAAAACTACATACCTAAGAATTGAAAACTGTAAGGCAGTACGTCACACAGAATGCTATAACAAGAATACAATAACAAGCCCTAGAAAAAGTCTGGCCGTTAAACACAGTTTAAGTTTTCACAGTTTTTTTGTGCTTTCAAGAGTAAAAAAAGCTTCACAGTGACTTGTGAAAGAGGAGGGGAGGGGAGCCGTTGCAGCTAACCTCTTAAATCACGGCCTTCAGCAAAACAAAGTTTGGTTTTTGATAACGTTGTACTTACCAGTGGTACAGTATTTATATACGTATCAGTGGTACAGTAGTGGTGTCGCAAAGGGGGGCCGCCCCGGGCGTCAACATTTTGGGGTGACACCATATTATGAAGTGAAACCATATCTCCACTGATTTGTGGTGAAGATTCTTTTTCCGTCCTCATTTGAACTGAAAACCAACCAATTTAACGGCAAAGACTTTTTTTGGTTTTGGAATTCACATATTTCTGGGCTGAAAAAACCCATTACTTTGACGGCAGTGACTTTTTTTTGTCGTCACTTGTTTTTGGACCGAAAAGGGGTGACACTACGAAATTCTCCCCGGTGCCACCATCCCTAGCAACGCCACTGTGGTACAGTACCTATATACGTACCGGCGGTACAGTATTTATATGCCTAGCAGTGGTACAGTATCTATAAGCAAATAAGGCTGTTGTAATGGCCTGTGCCCCTTAGTTAATTGTTTCATGCTTGTAAACCAGGCACGTGCGTCAGTTTACAACCTCACCAACTTTAGATTTCACGGAAGCTCGCAAGCCAACAATTTTACTTGATTCTTGACGATTTTTGAACAATACTTTAAATGAATAGAAACTTCTTAACGAATTTGTATTCGTCAATCATAGTTTTAGTTTTGTGAAAAGAATGAAAAATACAATTTCTAGTGTTCACTGCAGGTGCGCAACTAGGATTTTGTTCAAGCGGTTGAGGGGAGCTTGAACCCAAAGATCAATTCATTCCTAAAAATGTCGCACTTGGGCGCCGTGCCAAACAAACCGGTTTAACTCATGCACATCACAGACGGGGTCTGGAGATAGAGCCAAAAGCTGCCGGGCTATTATCTTTTTTTCTTTTTGAAAGCGATTTGCTATTTGAACACCATTCGAATCAAGTTTGGTATCTTTTAGAGCCATCTGAAAAAAATAATGTGCTAAATTTTGAGAGCCAGTTGAAGAATTGAGTTGCCCAGCCCCTTCACGCCCCCGTTTCCCTTACTTACAGGCCATATCCAAAACGAAAAAACACTATCTTTTTGATAAAATGCTGTGATTATATGAAAACAACGTTTGGCAACAAAACGAAATTAATGTTTTGAAATTTTGATTATCATTTGTTTCAACCAAACTGAGTTGAAATCAATATTTGTGCCTTTGCCAATACAGGGTTATTTGACGGTGAAATAAAAATATTCATTTCTTGCCTTATTTTCGTTTATCACAATGAAAATGCAAGCAGCAAAAGTTTTCATTTTCGCTGTGTTTCGTCATAATTCCTCAACTAATAGATGTTCAATAGGAATTTAAAAATTGCCGATAATATTACAAGTTAATTTTTTAGCAAATACGCGATCGAATAAATGCCGAAATTATGGATTTTTTTGCTTTGGAAATGTCACACTCGTAATAAACGGTCTCAATTTTTAACTAAACTGACTGTCAGATCAAGATACTATACTTTGATGTGGGTAGGAAAAATTTCACGACGTCAATCAATGCATTAAATGAAATTTATGGCTTTGTTAAAACATTAGTGCGATTTTTTTTGATAAAAATTTCAATTTTGGCCCCAATAGCTATATTTATTTGGTGTAAAAAATCTTCGGTAGTTATATTTGGTGTAAAAAATCGGCAAAATTAAAACTACGCGTACCTAAGAATTGAAAACTGTTAGGCACTACGTTGCACAGAATGCTACAAAAAGAATACAATAACAAGCCCTAAAAAAATTCCGGCCGTTAAACGAAGTCCAAGTTTTCACAGTTTTTTGTACTTTCAAGAATAAAAAAAGCTTCACAGTGGCTTGTATATGAGGAGGGGAGGGGGAGGCGTTGCAGCTTAACTCTTGAATCACGGCCTTTAGCAAAACAAAGTTTGGTTTTTGATAACGTTGTACTTACCAGTGGTACAGTATCTATAAGCACATGAGGCTGTTGTAATAGCCAGTGCCCCTTAGTTGTTTCATGCTTGTATACTAGGCACGTGCGTCAGCTTACAACCTCACCAACTATAAAAAATGACCGGTCCGGGCTTTTAGTGTTAACAGTTCTGTAGGTTGGAAAGTTACGATACCACAAAAATATTTGGTATTTTCCTGGACAAGTGTTGAAATTAAACTTTCTGCGGAAACGTGTTTGAACAGTCTTATTAGATCTAGTCTCTATTTAAGCCTTAGCGCAAAAAAAATTTTTCTTCTGATTTCCAAGCCTAGGGGATTTTAACTAAAAATTGTTATTTGTAACTTCTATTGAATCTGAAAAATAGCAAAAATAGGGTTTCAATAAATCAAGATATTTATTAGCAAGGTTATGGTTTTCATTTATTTTGGGACACCCCGTATATGGCCTCGCATTGTATCGTTAGCACGTCTGCATGATAAAGACTTGCGGTTTCCAGCGGTACAACTTCAGCTTGTATATTTTTACTTTTTTTTTACCGGTATCTTTCCATACTTATTTTTTGGAGTTTAACAATAAAAAGTTTTATTTTTTAGGTATGCACTAAACTTGATTAGCGGAACATCACGATTCCATGATTGCCAGCTTTCATAAAAAATGAAAAAAATCAACCTTGAAAAACCATGGTGACTTATTTTCCAAGCTCTTCTAATTCTCATCCAATTTTTAATTAATTTACAGTATGATATCAATAAGTTCTGAATTTTTATATCAAACACCTGAGCTTGCCCTATATGAAATGGAAATTATTGTAGATTAGAGATCACATATTAAAACTTGGAGAACTATTAGTGTCAAGCTATATATTAAGCTATACACCGACTTTTTCTTTCGTGTGCTTTTTATTTTAATGCTACTTGTATTTAATGTAGTGTATTTCAACAAGAAAGAAACACGAATTTCGTATCGACCAAACATTTGTTTGCTGAATGAAGGTGGATTTACTTAGTTCGGAAATTCTTGTTGACCTCTATATCAACAGGGGACACTTTGCTTCAGCTTATCGCAAAATATCCCTGTAATATACGATCTATTTTCTGACTTTATCTCAGAAAGCGTATAGCCTAGTTGTTCACAGCTGAGCAAAGCTATAAAGATAAAATCCCTTGGTTAAGTTACTTTTGAGATTAGTTTTTGAAATTGCAATTACAGTTTATTCGTCAAATTGGCTTGGCTGAAAGACAGCGAAGGAGCCTTTCGGTCTACGAATCAAGTTGCCACCTGCCCACCTATTTATTACACACGGTGGAGGCTTCAGACTCTTTCTTTTTATTGCTGAACGTCAATCAGAAAAGTTGTGATTACGTACCAGTTTTTATAACTTATATAGTCTTTGGTTGGACCCCGCCGAGAAACGAACTCGAGTCTACTGTTTGAGTAGCAGACGCTCTATCCATTCGACCACTGCTGATTGGTTAAAAAGTGTTTTTAGCGTCACTTTAAAAGACGACTTCAAACACGAAAAGAATCGCGAAAGTTTATAAGTAATTTGTGACTGGGAAGTTTACAAGACTGAAAAATCTGGAGAAGTATCTAAATTTCTCGTTATTTGAGGGATACAGTAATTTAGACAAAATTTTGTCCTAAAAGTCAACCTCTGACTCTTATCTAATCTTTTTATGAGCTAAATCAATGCAATTAATCATCTATTGTACGAGCAACTTTAAATAACAACCCACCTCATCAAATTTTACGCGACAAACTTAAAAAAAAAAAATTAACTATGGGGAATGCATGCTGAACATATTACAAAATTTGAATGGAGGGGACCCGGACCCCTGGTCATAGCTGTACTTGACCTGTAAGTAAGGGGTGCTGAAGGGGCTGAAAATTTAACTCTTAAATGACTTCTGAATTTTACAATTTAGATCTTTCAAATGGCGATAAAAATCTGCAAAAATTGATTAAATGGCGCTTCAAAGCCTATTATTTGCCGAAATATCACTATAATTGCCTTTATAGATGCTCCACCCTCATACTCACTCTATAAAACGCTTGAGTCGCACATATTTTCTCGGCCTCACGAACAAGTTTCTATCAATAAGTAAATTGCTCTGCTCCTTGAAAACATTTTATTTTAGCTGTATTTTATATTGATTACCTACTTTACATAAACTAGGACTAGAAGCAAAATCAATGGGGGTATCTAAAGTTGGGTCAATCGTATTAGATTAGATTAGTGCTGTCTCCATCTTTCTTGACCCAGCTGTTCCAGAAATATTTTACTTCAAACACGACGTAATTAAGGTCCTCCATAAATACGACGTATGATCTACATAAACCTATACGGCAAAAATAATAAAAACACCTCTAACATCGTTAAAATGATGCCCCCGACAGGCTGTTTCGCCGTTACGCTCTTCAAGATCAACTTATAATGTATATTGGTTGAAAGACTTATGCGGCTTATCCTAATTAAAATAATGATTTGCGGCGTTGTCTTAGGATAAACTAAAATGGTGTCTCCGATATAATAAACGTCAGAGTTGCCAATAAAGTTATGATTAAAGAGGCTCCTATGTCGTGTTTGAAGCAAAATATCTCTAAACTGGCTGAGTCAAGAAGGTTGATGTCAACGCCAAGGCTATCAATTAGGATTCGTCTAGCTTTGGATATCTCCACTTCTGTGCTCGTTTAATACTGTTCGACCCTTTGAATAACGTGGAAAAATTCTTTTGATTATTATAGGGACGCTAACTCTCAATGGAGGGACGCGTTCCCCCCAAAATTTAAGTACTGCAACTGTAATATGTTACAATTAATATTGTATAACAGAGGATTGAAAGTATCAGCAACTTCGCAGCATCAATTGACATATTTAAAGTTTTTTATTTGACAGTAAAACATATTGTAATAAAAATCAAACGTTTTCGGCCTAAAGCAGTTAAGCCCTCTTCAGGATAACATATCTGAATAAAAATAATTTTACATATGGTTATAGGTAATTACAAGGCATTTATTACAATTAAAATTAGTTTATGATGTAATACTACCAAAAACTCACAAAAATTTTTAGTGAGTTAATTCATAACAATTTAGCAATGCAGCAGTAAGCAGGGGCATTTTTGTGGCTAGTTAAAAGTCAGACAATCAAGAAAAATGAAGCAAAAAATAGCAAGACAAACAAGTTTAAGGTAAGAACTGAAACAATAATGCGTACCAGAAAAACACTAAAAAATACTTAGTAAAAATGAGGCCCCTTTAGCATATAACTGTTTGTTTAACTTTGGATTCAGCTTTTTAATTAATAAAGCTTCTTGAATTTTAGTATGATATTCAGTGACACACTTTTTAAGAATTTTGAAAGATTCCACTGAATGTTTCGTGGAAGAACATTTGTCACAATCGTATAAATGGTCTTTGATAGCACTTTTTGTATTGATATCAGCTAGATTTAGATGCTCCCGTGCTCGAGTTCCAAGGTGTCGCGAACTCATGCCCACGTAGGACAAATTCGTATCACACGAACATAAAAATTGATATACGACATTGGAGCTCAGAGTGATGGGAGTAGCTGACTTCAGCTGAAAATAACGGCCAACTTTGTATGTTGTATAAATTACACAAATCTCAACGCCAAATTTGCATTTAACCAGCTCAGAAAGTTGTTTAACGAATCGCTTAGAAGCTGCACCAACGTAAGGGACCTTAACAAAATGTTTATCACTATCATCATCACACTTGGTAGTAACACATGAAAGTGAATCAAGAAACTGCTTTAATATTTTGTTAAAGAAATTATTAGTGTAATTATTAGCAAGAAATAGTGATCGTAATTTATTTACTTCCGCAAAAAATAAATTATCGTTAAAGCAAATCAATTTAGCGCGGTGTAGCATACACATAATGAGACCAGATTTCCACTTTAAAGGACAAATAGCATCAAAATTCAAAAATAGGCCAGTGCTAGTTGGCTTTCGCCATACCCAAGTATCTACGTCCTGCTCATTAACTTCAATATTCACATCCAAAAATTGCAAGGTGTGTGCAGACTTTTCTACAGTAAACTGTAAATTTTTATGTTGAGTATTAAGTATGTTTAAAAAAGAATCACATTTCTTCTCATCATCGAAAACAGCTAACACATCGTCCACGTAACGAAGATACATTTTAGGATGAGTTGAAGATGGCTGTTTAAAAATAACTGTCTCCAAATGGCCAAGAAAGAAATTTGCCAGTGTGCATCCCAGGGGAGAGCCCATTGCAACCCCGTCGATTTGCTTGTATAATTTATTGTTTTATAAAAACATTCCTTGAGTCGCAAGATGCATTAATTTAATGAAAATTTCTCTTTTAATCGGTGGTTGGTCTTGACGTTCCGGAGAAAAAATGTAATCGGCAATGATATCGATGGTGTAATTTAAAGAGACGTTGGTAAAAAGTGACTTAGCATCAAAGCTTACCAAAAATTGATTCGAGGTAAATGAAAAATCTTTGATATGGGTTAAGAAATCATCTGTAGAATTTATCACGTATTTGTTAGGGATATAAGGCTTTATAATTGTGTCTAGGAATTTTGCTAGTTTATACTCGGGTGTCCCGATCATAGAAACTACTGGTCTTGCTGGATTGTCTTCCTCGTGAATTTTGATAAGTCCATATAATTTCCCAGGAGTACTGCCTGACGGTATAAGATTTTTAACTGTTTCTTCGCCGAATTCTTTTAAGTATTTCCTGATGTAGTACGTAATGGATCTCTCTTTAGCTATAATGGGGTGGTTAGATTGATTTTCCGTGTTGATTTCCACAAATTTAGAAGTATCTTTAACAATCACATCTAATTTAGCATAATAATCTTCAGAATTTAACACAGCTACACCTTTACCTTTGTCGAATTTGCACATTTTAATTTTTGGGTTATGAGACAGAGAACTAAGAGTTCGGTGAATAAATTTGTTATGCCGTTTGTCACATTGTTGTTTTGCATTTATTATGAACTTTCGAAAAATGTACTTGATTTCATCCTTAGTTTCGTCGTCGATTGAAGATATGCGAAGTTTACTTTTAATGGAGTAAAGAAGGCGTTCCAATGATATTTTAACTGTATCCTGATCAATTTTTCGTGGCAAGATGTGATGATTAAGCCCAAAACGCAAAACTTCTTCTTCTGGAATGGACAATTGCTTGTTGCTTAGATTTACAGTAGAGTTAGGACTACGTACTCTTTGCTGCCTCCATAAGTTATATAACTTCCGATGATGCAAAATTTGTATTTTCTTGACTAAATTTTGAAAGTGTTTTTGAAGGAGATATTTCAAACAATGTTTTTCCAGAAAAGAAGTATTGTTAAATATCAAGGATTTTAGCTGGTTATATTTGCTTACTGCAATTCGTAGGGTTCTTTTTGTATCCTTAATTTTTCTTCGGAGTCCAATTGCATAGAGTGGATCTGCATTTTGGTATACGCTGATGTTGGGTGGTTTGAACTTTAAAAATTTTGGACAAATCTTAAAAACATTGTTTGAAATATCTCCTTCAAAAACACTTTCAAAATTTAGTCAAGAAAATACAAATTTTGCATCATCGGAAGTTATATAACTTATGGAGGCAGCAAAGAGTACGTAGTCCTAACTCTACTGTAAATCTAAGCAACAAGCAATTGTCCATTCCAGAAGAAGAAGTTTTGCGTTTTGGGCTTAATCATCACATCTTGCCACGAAAAATTGATCAGGATACAGTTAAAATATCATTGGAACGCCTTCTTTACTCCATTAAAAGTAAACTTCGCATATCTTCAATCGACGACGAAACTAAGGATGAAATCAAGTACATTTTTCGAAAGTTCATAATAAATGCAAAACAACAATGTGACAAACGGCATAACAAATTTATTCACCGAACTCTTAGTTCTCTGTCTCATAACCCAAAAATTAAAATGTGCAAATTCGACAAAGGTAAAGGTGTAGCTGTGTTAAATTCTGAAGATTATTATGCTAAATTAGATGTGATTGTTAAAGATACTTCTAAATTTGTGGAAATCAACACGGAAAATCAATCTAACCACCCCATTATAGCTAAAGAGAGATCCATTACGTACTACATCAGGAAATACTTAAAAGAATTCGGCGAAGAAACAGTTAAAAATCTTATACCGTCAGGCAGTACTCCTGGGAAATTATATGGACTTATCAAAATTCACGAGGAAGACAATCCAGCAAGACCAGTAGTTTCTATGATCGGGACACCCGAGTATAAACTAGCAAAATTCCTAGACACAATTATAAAGCCTTATATCCCTAACAAATACGTGATAAATTCTACAGATGATTTCTTAACCCATATCAAAGATTTTTCATTTACCTCGAATCAATTTTTGGTAAGCTTTGATGCTAAGTCACTTTTTACCAACGTCTCTTTAAATTACACCATCGATATCATTGCCGATTACATTTTTTCTCCGGAACGTCAAGACCAACCACCGATTAAAAGAGAAATTTTCATTAAATTAATGCATCTTGCGACTCAAGGAATGTTTTTATAAAACAATAAATTATACAAGCAAATCGACGGGGTTGCAATGGGCTCTCCCCTGGGATGCACACTGGCAAATTTCTTTCTTGGCCATTTGGAGACAGTTATTTTTAAACAGCCATCTTCAACTCATCCTAAAATGTATCTTCGTTACGTGGACGATGTGTTAGCTGTTTTCGATGATGAGAAGAAATGTGATTCTTTTTTAAACATACTTAATACTCAACATAAAAATTTACAGTTTACTGTAGAAAAGTCTGCACACACCTTGCAATTTTTGGATGTGAATATTGAAGTTAATGAGCAGGACGTAGATACTTGGGTATGGCGAAAGCCAACTAGCACTGGCCTATTTTTGAATTTTGATGCTATTTGTCCTTTAAAGTGGAAATCTGGTCTCATTATGTGTATGCTACACCGCGCTAAATTGATTTGCTTTAACGATAATTTATTTTTTGCGGAAGTAAATAAATTACGATCACTATTTCTTGCTAATAATTACACTAATAATTTCTTTAACAAAATATTAAAGCAGTTTCTTGATTCACTTTCATGTGTTACTACCAAGTGTGATGATGATAGTGATAAACATTTTGTTAAGGTCCCTTACGTTGGTGCAGCTTCTAAGCGATTCGTTAAACAACTTTCTGAGCTGGTTAAATGCAAATTTGGCGTTGAGATTTGTGTAATTTATACAACATACAAAGTTGGCCGTTATTTTCAGCTGAAGTCAGCTACTCCCATCACTCTGAGCTCCAATGTCGTATATCAATTTTTATGTTCGTGTGATACGAATTTGTCCTACGTGGGCATGAGTTCGCGACACCTTGGAACTCGAGCACGGGAGCATCTAAATCTAGCTGATATCAATACAAAAAGTGCTATCAAAGACCATTTATACGATTGTGACAAATGTTCTTCCACGAAACATTCAGTGGAATCTTTCAAAATTCTTAAAAAGTGTGTCACTGAATATCATACTAAAATTCAAGAAGCTTTATTAATTAAAAAGCTGAATCCAAAGTTAAACAAACAGTTATATGCTAAAGGGGCCTCATTTTTACTAAGTATTTTTTAGTGTTTTTCTGGTACGCATTATTGTTTCAGTTCTTACCTTAAACTTGTTTGTCTTGCTATTTTTCGCTTCATTTTTCTTGATTGTCTGACTTTTAACTAGCCACAAAAATGCCCCTGCTTACTGCTGCATTGCTAAATTGTTATGAATTAACTCACTAAAAATTTTTGTGAGTTTTTGGTAGTATTACATCATAAACTAATTTTAATTGTAATAAATGCCTTGTAATTACCTATAACCATATGTAAAATTATTTTTATTCAGATATGTTATCCTAAAGAGGGCTTAACTGCTTTAGGCCGAAAACGTTTGATTTTTATTACAATATGTTTTACTGTCAAATAAAAAACTTTAAATATGTCAATTGATGCTGCGAAGTTGCTGATACTTTCAATCCTCTGGTATTCAAAATCAACCTCTTTGCCAAAACTTAATTAATATTGTGTACTTCAATATGCTAAAACAATCTATCTCACAAATATTTTGTCGCTAGGTGACAGCAGAGATTAACAAAAATCTTATTTTCGCGCTCAGCAAATTTTAGCTAAAGCAAGGTTGTTAAAATATTCAGAATGGGTTTCCTAATTCCCAAATTACCTCGACAAAGCTTATTTGTAGTAAAGATTTGAATACTAACAAAAGTAGTTAGAATGAGTTACTTGCGGCTCTTATTAATTTTAAACAACCAGGCATTTGCTATTACTGCATTTGAGATTTTGCTTTAGGATTTAAACGCTATTTTTGAGCAGCTAATAAGGGTCCTTTTTTGGTTTGTAGCTTGATCGCAATTGAAACGCAAACTTACGTAACATCTTTTTTTTAGTGTCCCACGATTAAAGAAACTAGAAAGAAAAATCATCATCATAAATGGCAGCATACTTTCGACATGACATAGAGAAAAAAAATATACATGACATAGAGATGAAAAAAATAAATATTAACCTAAAACAATATTCGACTCGAAAGGGCTAAAAACGTTTAGAATGATTATTTTTTTAATGTTTGTTGTTTGTTAATGCAGTATTATGCACAAAATATTTGTATAATGCTAGAATATTACTACCACTTATAAATTTCGAGTAAATTAAGCTAACCAGAAAATAACATAACAATAACTGAAAAAGCTTGATTAGTTTGGCCGAGAGCTCCCTGGGGAATATTTTGTGGTTTAGACAGTTTAGATATTCTGAAGGCTGCTGATGAGAGATAAAAGCTTGAGACAGCGCTGTTCATCTCTGTGCATAACAATAACTGCTACCAGTTTTTAAGATTGACAGGCACTTAATCCTGCTGTTTAATAAAGCAAAATTTTCTTGAAAAGAAGTCAAAAAAATAAATGAACCACCCCATGACTTACACCATTTGTGATCTTAGCCTACCCACAAAATGTAGCAGCCAAGTACAGCTGATGTTTCAAGGAATATTATCTCTAATCACTAGGCTATCTAAGTAGGCTTATCAACTCTAAAATGACTGCTGTGCTGCATTGAGCAGCTCGCAACAATCACCGGAATTCTTGCAACCCAATTAACAACCGAAACTAGAAAAGGTGGTGCCCATGAGGGACGCCCTGGAGATAATTTACTTGTAGGCTTCATTATCTGGTAATCTACAGTACTACCGGTACAACTACTTGTAACTGATATTGAATCGAAACACTTTCGTGCTTATATATGCGCGTGAAAATTTTTAATTTTTGATTGTAATTTTAATTTTTTATTACGTAACAACAGAAATATTTTAATAATAAGTCAATTAAGATGTTTTTTGACGTTTGCAGGCCAGAGTTCTTCTTCTTCTTCTTTCTTCATTGCCCGCTTTTCCGTGAGGGTTGCGGGGGCAGTAGCTCAAGATTGAGCCGCCACACCTCACGGCCTTCCATCACCTCCATCATTTCGCTTGGGCGAAGTCCCAAGCGATTCCATCCAAGATCCTCAATGTAATTGGTCCATCTAGTTCTAGGTCGTCCGACTGGTCTTCTCCCATTTGCTTTGGCATGTAAAGCTTGTTTGGGGAGTCTTTCCTGAGGCATTCTGCTTACATGGCCAAACCATCTAAGCTGTGATCTTTCAATTCGGAGAAGTAACGGCTCGATGTTAAGAGATTTTCGAATTTCAGAGCTACGCACCTTGTTAAACAGTGTAACTTCTTCGATTCTTCGTAAAAACCTCATTTCGGACGCTTGCACTTGTGATCGCATTCTTTCGGTCATTACCCAAGATTCATGACCATAAGTGAGAATGGGGACAAAAACTGCTTTGAAAATTGAGAGTTTTGCCTTTTTCGACAATTCTCGTTTCATGACAACCGAGTAGTAGCATATGACCGAGTTCCTCGGGATAAACTTTGGAAGGTTTTGCAGGAGTATAGCGTTGATGGTCAATTGTTACGCGCTATTAAGTCATTTTACTGCAGACTGGAGGTTTGTGTTCGGGTAAATGGCAAGCAATCAAAGCCGTTCCATGTGGGCGTTGGACTCCGGCAAGGGTGCGTTTTGTCACCTCTCCTTTTCATTGTTTACATGAATTGGATCGACAAATGCAGCCAAGCTGATGAGTGTGCCACGATTGGAAATTGCAAAATTAGTCGTCTGCTATTCGCAGATGATTTGGTTCTGCTTTCTTCCACAGAATCTGGCCTCCAGCGCGCATTAAATAGCTTTGCAGATGCATGCAACACCGCCGGAATGAAAATAAGCACGGCCAAAACTGAGGTACTTCATCTTTCAAGAAACCCTGATCAGTGCGTATTACAAGCGAATGGAGCGACACTGAAGCAGGTAGAGAAGTTCAAGTATCTTGGGGTTGCATTTACGAGTGACGGAAGGCAAGACGAAGAACTCGATACCCGAATAGGCAAGGCTAGTGCAGTAATGCGAGCTTTGCAGGCCAGAGTTGTAATATTTAATCGTTTTGCGTGCTTCTGGCCTAAAGGCTACCAGCTCGGAAGCCTAGGGAAGAGCCACCAGAACGGCGACTACTTAAAACAAGCAATGCGAAAATTTGCCTTGCCGCAAGAATCGAACCTGCAGCCTTTGCATTACCGGTCCACTGCTTTACCACTTGAGCTAGAGAAGACGCCTCCTCGCATGCTTAATTTTGGCTATTTAAACCCAGCAACTTGCTTGTATGATTTTAATAATAAGTCAATTAAGATGTTGTTTGACGTTTGCAGGCCAGAGTTGTAATATTTAATCGTTTTGCGTGCTTCTGGCCTAAAGGCTACCAGCTCGGAAGCCTAGGGAAGAGCCACCAGAACGGCGACAACAATTTTTCGCATTGCTTGTTTTAAGTAGTCGCCGTTCTGGTGGCTCTTCCCTAGGCTTCCGAGCCGGTAGCCTTTAGGCCAGAAGCACGCAAAACGATTACACAGAAATATTATTCTCCTCCAAAATGTGACAGGTAAATGTTGTTAAGTCAAACCTTCTTGTGACAGGTTAATGTTGTTAAGTCAAATCGTTTTTTGGCCATAATTGGGCCATTTGTGACGCGATTTGCACCAAACTTGACATGTACCATTGGACGCCCCAAAAGCACAAAATATTGCTGAAAAATTACGAAAAAAACGTTTCGTTTGACGTCTGTGACATTGCAAAACCTTTAAACTCAATTCACTCAAAACAGCAAAAAGTGACTTAACAACATTTGCCTCTAAGGTCTTCATTTCGCACGTTTTCAGAGCCATTTGAAAGAACAAAATTTTTGATGTTTGAAAGCCAGTTGAAAAAATCACTCCCTAGCTTTACTTCAGGTCAAGTCCAAAACACGTTTAAAATCTTGCATTTTGGGGTTAAATTTTATGACCTGGCCCAAGCCAGGAAAATCAAGGTAAATTGCAGAGGTGGAGTCGAGGACACAAGGCTCGAGGCCAAGGCCAAGGACAGCCTTTCCGAGGACAGACACTCTCGAGGCCATGGACAGGAATGCTCGAGGCCAAGGACCAAGGACACAAGCGCAAGTGCTCTTCGAAAAAAAAAAAAAAAGGTCTTCGCAAAAATTTTTCAGGCGATCTCTAAAAAAAAAAAGGTCTTCACAAAAATTTTCCAGGCGATTTCCAAAAAAAAAAAACCAAAAAGGTCTTCACAAAAATTTTTCTAGCGATCTCCACAAAAAAACGTTTTCTAAAATATTTTTCAAGCGCTCCACAAAATTTTAACAATTCAAAAAATACTGCTGTCCTCGAGCCGAGGACAGGCCAATTTTCGAGGACTTGAGGTCTCGAGGCCAAGGCCAAGGACTTGACCTTCGAGGCCAAGGCCAAGGACTTCAAAATCTGTCCTCGAGGACTCCACCTCTGGTAAATTGCTTTCTGCAACATTTTTAGCATTAAATAATTAACTCGAAGATTTGCCTTTGAAGATTTTTTTTTGTCATAAAAATAACCAGTTTTAGGAATATATGTACGACCAGGGGCCCAGGCACCTTCGATTCAAATTCAATAATTTGTTCAATAAGCATTTCCCCTAACTAGGTTTTTTCAAAAGCATTTTGTCGCGTGAAAACTGACGAGATGGAGGTGGATTGTTGTTTAAAATTGGAAATTTAAAGTTATTTAAAGTTGGTACATTAGATGCCCTAAGTGGTCACTAATCATGTTAGTGTAGTATAAAAGTTAGCTGGGGGCCTAAAACATATTATTGCATGAACAAGTTAGATGAGCACCTGAGATTGCACCTTTTAGAACGAAAACGCTGAATTTCTCCCGTCTTGTACATTTAAATTGGTTGGTAAAAGTTTAAATTGAGAGGGCATGAGCCCCCTGGTCGTCAATAATAATATTAAGTTATTGCTAATTGCCGTTGTATGCATGTACTGTTGCACTCCAAAAATGCTAAAAAAAATTAAATAAATAGGTTTTGTGTTATCATTTTCATCATTGGTAGCTTTTCAATTGGGGGGGAGGCCGAGGGCCCGGCCCTCTGGCTATGCCTATGGTTTAATGATTACCGCACAAGTTTTCCCTCACATCAGCTACAACATTTACCGAAATAGAAATACCAAACTTTAACACCAAAAAGAATTACTCTAAGCTTTAAAACTAATAATATAAATAAAATTACGCTGAAACGGAGATGAAATAGCAAATACGAGTTTTCGTGACGATGTAAGAAAACAAAATTTACGACTAGGCAAATTGTCGGCCTCAAAATAAAAAAAACAAGTCAGATCTATCAAGGTCCTTAACTGTAACATCAATGCTGCAATTAAACTGCTATGTACTTACAATGATGCAATACGTACACTGTTTGCGCAATGTACACAACCAAAGTACCGCGATTTGTTGAAAAATAACACGCGTAGATATTGAAGTTGAATACTTCTGAGACAATATTATTTATCTCTACCCGACATCGGTATGTATTTTTCTGTAAATACAATGCACGAAATCTAGAATGGAATTGGTATGGAAGTATGGAAGATTGTCTTCCATTCCATTCTTGAAATTTTCCATTCCATTCCATTCTGGCATCTTCCATATTCCATACCGAAATTTCCGTTCCATTCCATTCCATACCATACCATACTATGCCCTGTTCAAAACATACTTCAATACCACTATCAGGTGATTTTTGTTGTGGAGGTCTGTTGCGCAATATAGACCTTAGAAATTATAATAGTGCTGATGTGAAAACACACATGAAAACACTTATGAAAACACATAGATGACGCAATGTCTTTCGCTGTTTCTTGCCTGCGTATTTTTAACGTATGATAAAATAAACGCGACTTGACTTACTTCCTTTTATTCGAGCATTTATTCATTCGCATGTATGACGAAGAACTTTGCGTATTGCATCAATGGAATGCAGACTCGCAGAAAACCGTTTTGAGTTCAGTTTTTTGCCAGTCTAAGCCACATGATGGATAGACTGCTTTGCTCCAGTTGCGAAGAAGCGTCAAATATTTTAAAATTTAAAGTCGAAAATCGAACCTGGGCTTACAGCGTTTTGATTAGTTACCCAACATTCTGCCATTTAAACTCTTCGCCCAGTTTTCTGTCGCTAGCATCATGCTGTCTCCTATTGTTGATGTTGGGTCGCACAACGATAATTGCAATCTTTAATACGTTTAGTAGACCTAGGGGAAATCAAACCTAAATCTACCGATTTAAATAGGATGCTCTATCCACTAAACTAAGCAATTCGTAAATGACTAGTAGTAATATACCAATTTGAATTTTTTTTTCAATTTCTGTTTTCAAATAAGCTATATGGAAAGCAGTTTCTCTTTTCATAAGAACGATTCAATAAGAACATGGGGCTGATGTTTGTTCAAAGTTTAAGAACTAATCAAGAACAGTGCCAGCTGTGGCACGAAAAAAAATTAAACAACATTGACCAGTGCAATACATTTCTAAGTAATCAAAGAATTTGGGCGAATTTTTGAGCGAACTGACTGTAGAGCACTAGCTAATTAGAGATTCATTTTCATTTTTTTACAAATTTTTGCCTATGTCCTTACTATACTATAGTGCTCTACAGTCTTTACTATAGTTGTTACTATACCGGGTTTTTTCTATACACGTGGCGTTACAGCGGGAGTGTTTTGTTAGTTATTTCAGCCGAAACTCAGTCTGACCGACCTGAGAGTTTGCCGGCATGAAGTTTGTTAGAATGAACAAAGATACACTCGCACACTTACGATTATGCCAAGTGTAGACTGGATATAACAGCGCTATATGATATATAACGCCACAAAAGTAATGATTAGTATGCTCATTTTTGAAGAAATAACTCATCAAGGGTCAGTAACCTACCGCCCGCGGGCCGGATCCGGCCCGTACTGAATACCTCGCACAAACACTAGGCCTAAAAAATAACAACAAAGGAATAATCAATTAAGTAATGGTAGGTTCAGTCATTGGGGGTTTGGGGGCAAGGCCCCCATAGCCGTAGACAAGGGGTTCTGTGGGCTTTGCCCCCAGCGCTCGGAGACTTCGCAATTTTTTTTTGAAAAAATAACTTAATTTTAGAAAAAAATAATGCTTTTAAAACGTGGCATAGGAACCAGCAGTGGTTAATGGTAAAATATCAGCCTCTTTATTATAAGCTGGTTGATCATGAAATAAAAAAAATTACAAGTTTATCCTGATTCGTCTGCATCTACAATAAAAGATAATTTTGTAAATGCTCATTGCCACCCCCACCGAGTATATGCTGTTAAGTCAGAACAAGAAATGGATCTTGCTTCAGTTATTGCAATGAATTTTATGTGTTGGAAGTTTTTCTTATATTTCTCCGGTTTGAGCAGGGGTTCAGCAGACCGTTTGAATCCGTCACTGGTAACGCCCGCGTCAATCTTTCCAATTGGGGCTACAAACAAAGTTAGAAACTTGAATGTCTTGAGAGTCATGCTTAGGCTTACAAAAATAGGATCCTTGAGTTCTAAATTTGAAATTTTGCAGCACCCTATCTTCCTAGCGTCAATTAAAACTGACAGAGCTAATTTGGATGTTACAGGCTAATTAAATGCATTCCACAAGATTGCTCATTTATTTTACGTTATTTAGAAATCAGTTAACACACGTAATTTATTGTAAATTAGTAACTATTTTACCGTAAATTTTCAAGTTAAAAAGAATAAAATGGAAATGAGAAATGATCATCCGCGTTTTTTTTATTTGCTCTTTTAAGGGGCGTCGCTACGGGGGGCCCTGATGTGCCGTGTCCCCCCCCCAAAACAGCTGCTTGTGCCCCCCATTTTGGTTTACTAAAAATACTGATTTAGGAACCTCACACAACGACAAGACAACATACAGTAATGGAAAAATTGCTGTACATAAATCTGACGCAATACTGCGACTTATTAACACACCTTTAAGGATGTGTCGCGGAAGAGACTTCTAAGACTGCAGAATCGTTTCTGGTACTTCTTTAGTGATTATGACATGAAACAATACGTCAAAACATTTCTTTTCAAAGACCAGTTGTTTTGATTTTTAGAGCACACTGATGATTTTGAGGTCACAGTCAATGTTGCAATCAGGGTGAAGGGGCTTAAGCCCCATTACCAACTCACTTAGAAAATTTCACCTCAAAATACGAGCGTTTAAATGCATTTTAGACTTGACCTGAAATAGGGGGGGGCTGAAGGTGCTAAGCAATTTAATTCTTTGAAATGACTTCTGAATTTTAGGAATTCAGTTGTTTGTATGGCTTCAAAAAGTGCGAATTGTGATTAAAATGCCGTTAAAGTCTATATTTTTGTTGAAAAATCGCAAAAATCGTCCAGCCGCTGGGGGCACCGCCCCCAGACCCCCGTCCACAGTCACTAAATATTTAGTGACTATGTCCGTCTGTGATACGCCTGAGTTGCGTCAGTTTGTTCAGCACGGGTACTAAAACAAGCAATTTTTGTGCAAAAAAAACAACTTTTGGTTCACCCCTCTTAACAAGATCCTGGTTGCACGTCTGGTAGCAATCACTGGTGTAGATAGATTTTTCAAGCGATTACGGGCCGTAGAAAAAATGAGCTAAGAAATGCTGCCGGACTTATTTTAAAATTGCGCATAATTGCAGCCGTACAAGATCTGAAGATCAGTTTTTATACACACATTTCAGTGCCCCCTATTTTTGGCTAGTGCTCCCTCACTTCGGCACTGGTTAGAGGTTACGATTAAGGTTTGAGTTAGGTTTGGGTTTACTTTTAGAGTAAGAATTTGAGTTAGGCTAGATTTGGGTTAGAATTAATAAAACATTAGATAAAAACTTCCGGTAAAATCGCCTCTTCCATTTTGTTATAATTGATTTAATGAACTTTTTAGTGCCACTTAGTGAGAGTATTTGTTTATAACAAAAAACGATATTTTTTTCATAAATTGAAAACTGTTTATGTATTTTTAGATAGACAAAGAACATTTTTAAGTTGTATTTCTAGAAAGGCTATTTTGGTTCACAAACCACTAAGCTTTAATGACTAAAATGTTCCTTCTAGCTCCAATCTTCTCTTGCTTGTCGTCAGTTTAGTCGAGCAGTAGTGCCCCCTTTGCCCCCCCGTTCCGGGACCACTGCTCACGTATCAGGCCCAAATGCAAATAAACCCAGAAATTTTGTCAACTTTAAGTCCGAACCCTACCCAAAAAAGCCATGCCAGACTTACAACTCTGGAGCGTTTAAAGAGTTATCAATAACGGATTTTCTAAAATTAGCATCTGGTTTGTGTAACCTGATGAATACCAATACGCTAGACTTAAGCCTCCCACCTTCCCCTTAGCACATTCCTGGTTGCGGGCCTGAATTGAACTCAGACTTTCCGTTTCTTGCTTGGGCAGTGGGCACTGAGAGTCCTGCACTCTTTGTCCAGCTGCTGATTCAAATCGTCAAAGTTACAGTCTGATCATAGACTCTTCATTAGCGGACTGGAAACTAACATTTTTGTCTTTTTTCTTTCGTCGTTCACTTGTTCTTCGAATATGTCCGATCAAATCAATCAAATACGCGTGACTGCAAAAGAAAAATTTGCAACTAGAGCAACTTTTTTTTTCTTCAATCCTCTTCTCTTTTTCTCCGCGTGTCTGTTTCTAGTCTACTAAATAAAGAGTCGAAGGTCTGCTAATGCTTTAAAAACTAACCGCTTAAAACTTGTTCCGTCTAACACCTTGACAGTACATTAGCCTTGACTGGTTTTATTCTATGAAAATGATAACCATAATAAGCAATATTATTGATGTCACTGCGATAATGTCATTAAATCAACATTTTACAGAATAATTTTATTGTGATGTTTTGACGTTTGTAGAGTAGTAAAACGGTAATCCAAAGGCTGTAGGTTCGAATCATGCGGGAAGACAACTTTTTCGCATTGCTTGTTTTAAGTAGTTGCTGTTCTGGTGGCTATTCCTTAGCAGGGGTGCCGAAACCCGGGGGGATGGGGGGATATATCTTACCCAATAATTTGAAAGCATCCCCCAAAATTTTGACTATGGTGTACATCTCCATCCCCCAATAATTTGACTCTGGTCTGCATCTGAGCGCTGGATAATGTTTGCAGTAGTTTTTTGGTTTTCATTAGAAGTCGGGAAAAAAAGTCTTCCATTTTGGTGAAAACCTTTTTTTTTGCTTTCTTTTTTTATTTTTTGGTCTTTACTTGAATTCGGGAAAAAAGTTCTTCGATTTTTGGTGAAGACCTTTTTTTTTTGGTCTTCGCTTAATTTGCTTACCTGAAAAAAGTCGCGGTCGAGGTTCATTTTCCCAATGTTGAAAATAGGGCAAAATTGGGGAAAAATTGCAAATTATCCCACCCAATGCTCAACAAAGATCGGCACCCCTGCTCCCTAGGCTTCCGCGCTGGTAACCTTTAGGCCAGATAGCACGTAAACGATTAAACAAAAAAAAATTATCGAAGTTTATTACTAATAGTATATTATCACACCATCATTCGACAAAAACGGCAGTAAAAGATGCAGTGTGCTAAATCACCATAAGAATGTGTTATTGAATCAAGATACTGCACGGTACATTGTTCAAAAAAATGTGGAAGCCAATAGACTTAAAATAAATAATGCTTAGACAATATTAGTTCAGGGGTTAAATTTAGGTAAGAATTTTTCAGGGTTATTAAAGATAGAAAACCGGCGCTTTCTCTTTTAATTCTGTGCACAATTGTACATTTTTATACAATACTGTAGTTTATGCTAACGAAAACGTTATTTCAAACTAGTAATAAAGTGCTGAATATGTTTGAATAAAGCAACGTTTATAAGAGTCATTACCAAAAACATACTAAAAAAGCTAAAAGATTTTTACATGCTTTTCGCGTTTGTTCCAGATCAATAAATAATCTGTAGTTATCTAATAGAAAAGAGCTTCTTCAGCTAAAACTATAAACTTGAGTTCAGTTCTCGGTGGGCTCAAATCAAAGACTATTAATTTGGCATTCGCGTTTTCCCTGCTTGACAGTTCAGCACCAATGGGACATCGTGAAATCTCCACCCGTTAATACAATAAACATGTAGCCAGGTGACAACTTGACTTGAAGATAGAAGCATCACTTTGCCGTGTCCAGTCCAAGGGAGCTTGGTAAACAAACATATAATTGCAATTTATTGCATCAAATACAAAAATACAGCACTGCATTACAGTTTTTTTGCGAAATATACAATTTTAGTAGCTCTGTAACACGAAATAGTTGAAGCGGTATCGAAAACACGATATATTTCGTCAAAAACATTTTGATGGCTCACATGAAATATTCAAATTAATTGAATTTTGGCGTTTTTGAGTGAGAAGCAGTCACAATAACACATTAATGTTGTATTGTGGCTTTTATTATGTTGACGTCCGGTCTACTAGATTGGCAAGTGTCTTCGAAGCTTTTAAGTAAACAATCTTCAAATTATAAGCTGGCATACTGTTGGTAGTTTAGCTTTTAGGTTTTGAAATTTTGGTTTTGAATTTGAATTTTTTGTTTTGAATTTCAAAGTTTGCCTTTAGTTTACCAGTTAATAGTGTTCAGTTAATTGGTTCGAACATGTTTACCGATATCGAAGACGAAAGGCTACAAAAAAAATAAAAAAATAAAAAGAAACCTAAACAACTTCAGTGTGTTAATGACTGCTTTTGCCAAAGAAACACAAAAATTCAACAATTTTGTTTTGTAGCAAAATATGATTGAAATCTATGTTGTGTTTGCATGATTATTGCAAAATAATACAAAACAGGATGGAATACACCAGAGAAAATTAACGTAACTCGCAAATTATTACTTTTGCTATATTGTGTGTCGTTGAGAACATTGTTCTACAAGTACTGTATATATTGATCAAATCCGTTTTTACTTGCTGAGAGTATTATTAGAACAGCTTTATACTTATGGCAATTATTTACAGTATTTTTCTCTAAAGTTTTACAAATTGGCGGATTAAACTTATTTGACATCAGAGCATCTGACCTAAATGTATGGATACAACGAACAAAAAAAAACAACATCTTTATAATATTCTGCATCTCTCATCAAGGGCGTCGGCAGAAAATTTTTCAAGGAGGGCAATAAGAATAGAGCCAGTATTAACTTCTAAAAATAAAAGATTTTTTGAAATTTGGCAGGTTCAAGAGTGAGTGTGTGAAAATCCAGGAGGAGGGCCATACCCACCCTGCCCCCCCTTGACGACGCCCATGCCTCTCATATGAATGAAACCTTGGTGCAATTAGCGTTTACGTTTTTGTTTCATCTCCTTTTTCCGATGACTGGATGTGAAGTAATTTCTTTGCATAATAATTGGTATCGGCAAATATCACAAATGACTGCAAAAAAAACAAAAAACAATAATAATAAAAACAATAATAACGTCTGGAAAAATAATAAAACAATCGGTAGTGACTATTTCACCGAAAATTTTCAAGTTAAATAGAATAACACGAAAATGAAAAACGCTCATCCGCGAATTTTTTATTTGTTTTTTTAATAGTTAAAGTTTGGTTTTGAGTTAGGGTTTTGGTTAAGGTTAGGTTTGGAGTTAGTTTTACTGTAAGAGTTTGAGTTAGGCTTGAGTCAAAATTAATAAAAAAAATCTAGATAAAGAATTCTGGTGAAATAGTCTCTTCCAAAACACTTTGCAAGATAAAGAAAGACATAATTTGACGTCAGGAAGTCAAATCTAATTTTGTAAGATTTACAACTGATAAAACTTTGGCACAATAACAGGCTTGGCGCTTCCATGATTTCCAGTAAGTAAGATAATAGCGATAAAACAACCCTTGAGGTTAAAATGAGTTTGAGTTACGTTGACATCACCCTGTGGAAAAGGTTCACATACTTTGTGTAAAAAAAAAATCAACGAAAAAAAACAACTTTTTAATCATGAACACACTGAATAAAATCAAAACAGAATGTACTACAGCCTGCCTTATTTCGTCTTTCAATTCGTCAAGAGGATATCTTATAAAAGAATTGTGCTTACCTAATAAGTAGAAAGTTAGAACAGGTTGTATTGAGATTTATTGGTTTTGATTTAATTGGTATGCTTATGAACATGGTTAAATCGCTGACAACTTGCGCTGAATTATGATCGAGCAGTTTCAAAAAACATCCGATTCCCAGCAGAACCAAAATAACTATTTTAAAATAAGGCAGCAGAATATGAAGTACGTACCAAACTTGTTCCTTCCGAAATCATTACACTTAGGTTTTCCTTGAGATGGACAAAATCCGTTACATTTACTCTGAAAAATTATTACATAGTTTGTACAAAAAATTATGACTGTTTTGGATAAAATACAATCTCTGCTGAAATATTGTACAATCATAACTTTTTATTTGTGTCTTTGTTGTTGATGTTGTTTTATCGTTGCTGTGTTTTTGGATAAGACGCTTTACGATGATTATTTTCGCTGGATTTCTTTAAACAAGGACTGAGGACTGAGAACTAAGGTGAGGACAGGGGACGATTCGTCCAAAACAAAAGTGTCACCGTCGCTTTCTCGTGAATGCTGTAGGATAAATATGGATCAAACCAATCAATCTTGTTTTCTGTTCTAAAAAAGCTACCCAGCAGAGTAGTACCCTTGAAAAGTGATTTTTAATCAAGCCAGTAGGAACATCGAAATCATTAAAAGGTTTACAGCCATAAACACTTGCTAGAAAAGTAAAGCAAATTTGTATCGCGAAAGAAGCGCACATCTAATTTTGCTACTAATCATCAACTGTAATATTGCAAGACTGAACGATACGTATGGTAGCATTTATAAAAAATTAACAATATAAGTATGTTGTGACTTAAAGTTAAAAATAAGAATAATATGTTTAGAATTAAGAAGTACTATTGAACAAATAATTAATAGTATTCCATTAATCATTAATAATAATTTATTAACTGCCTGCATGAAAAATCAAAAAATAAATAAATTTTTTAAGGATTGTTTAAAAAGAATTCCAAACTTGCCCATGACTTTTTGACGAGACACTTTACTAGATCTACCACTACAAGTTATTATTAAGTTGCGGTACATTTATAAGATTATTTAGTTTAAGTGAAAATTTATTCATCCAATCACTGCCATTTTGTGTCAGAGTATTAATTTGTTGGTTTATCAAGATAAATATACAAATAAAGAACATATCAATACAAGATCTCCCAGCAAACAAAAGTTTGAACTTTGTTAGTACCTGCTAAATTTACGGCTCTAAGTTTGAACTTTGCTGGAACCACATTAGTGACATAGGCAAAACACCAAAAAAACTTGAATTTTTTTTGGTTTAATATGCAAGAATATGCATCCAAGTTTTAGAAAAAAAAATATCATCACATTGTATTAGATTTACAGTTGTATGTCCATCGGTCTATTTGGTAATTTTTTTTTTAATATTTGTACTTACAATATCAAAGCTTTTCCATTTCCAATTTCCCGATTTAGTTTCCATATTATAATAAACAGTATTGCTTCGTCGAGTAACGTTTGCCTAAAACAATATTAAAAATTGTAGCAAAAAATTGTTAAAAAAACAAATAAGATACATAAACAAAAAAAAAACAAAACGCGATAACGGCACTACACATTGCATACACTGCTGTAGTCTAGATTAAATCAAAATTGATTATATACCCGTTGTGTGTGCAAATGCGTGAAACGCGTTCAAAGGTTCATTGTGGCGTCATAACACCAGAGTTACGTAATTGGTATTTGATCAGCCCGGTGGTCGATTCTTAGATCTATCGTTTCGCAGGCAAGCGCGCTAACCACTCGATCAACTGCATTGAGTTTAAAACAATAGAGAAGGATAACAACGCTTGCATGTCGTTGTTCAAGATACTTTCAGGCTCGTATGCACCAACATGAATTAACTTTGATTTAAAGGTTAACAAAACTTTCGGTAAAATGTTTTGACATGTGGCCGAGCAATTTGCTATAATTATAAAGTATTTCAAGAATAGCGTCTTTTAACTTGCAAATTCCGTTTATTTTGGTTTAAAAAGTTGATGGATGTAGAAAATAAAAAATTGATGATTATCTGAGAAAAGTTCATCCACGTTGGTTCGTACGACCTTAAAAGGTTTTTATTCTAATTTCAGTTTATAATTAAAAGCGATAGCAGTAATGGCTAACTTTATCCAACTGGATGATTCTATGTGAAAACAACATATATCTATTTTAAAGAGATGACGCCTCAAAAAACACACAAAAATAAAGAAAAACGTTTCACTAACTACACTGCAGTGCGTAAGAAAAGTTAGCTATCAAATTGCTCTGCGTTTTTGTTTTTTTTTGTCAAACGTGTTGGTTTTACTTACTATACTTTGGGTTTGTAGAAGAAGCCATTGTTGCAGAGTAAAGGAACAAAATAAATACAAGTGCAAGTTTCATTTTATCTTTAACCCGCAGGTATATTTCAAGCTAAAGATAATCTTAACTTGCTCTAAGAACAAAAATGCATGTAGCTTAAAATTTGAAATTCAAATATACAATACTGATCAATACGATAACAGTTCGACAAAAATGTTGCTATTTTTTTACCATGCAGCCTACGTTATGGGTATTTCAATTCGTACAGGCAGTTGAAAACTTTTAACCCTTTATTGTACTTTATTAATTATTAACTGTAAATGTATATAGTTTAATTTCGAATTAAAGTTTTACGAAAATAATGCAATTAAATCTAACAATACAATCAATACTTCAAATACAGTATTTAAGCAAAAATAAATTGCAACTTTTTTGCCTCTTTCTGCAATCTGTTTCTGTTCTTATTTTTTTGCTTTCTTTTCATTTTTTGACAAAATTGAAGTTGTTTATCATTACTGAATACTCAATTTTTTATGTATTTCTCCACGACCCAGCAGCTTTGAAACTCTTTTAGTTACTATATTTAAAGCAACTGTAAAATTATCAAAGGTTAAACAATTGTAATTGTAATTACAGTTTATTCACCAAGTTGCCTTGACCAGTAGATAGCGAAGGGAATGTTCGATCCTCGAGTCAAGCTCAGAGTTGTAAACGGGCCGACTAATTCAGGCCCGAACCCGGCCTGGACCCGAAAATATAAGCCCGAATCCGGCCCAAACCCGAAAAATAATTTGAAGCCCAAATCATGCCCGAAAAAACCAGAAAGTTAAGTTAGATCTGAAAAATTTAGCAACTTTGCAAAGTTATTTTGATGACAGTTTTGAGCACTTAAAACAAAAAGCACGTCTCAGGACCGAATTAAGCCCAAAATTTTTGTCAACTTTAGGCCCGAACTCGGCCCGAACCCGACCCGAAAAGCCCGCCCGACTTACAACTCTGGTCAAGCTGCCACCTGCCCACCTGTCTACCACACACAGTGGAGGCTTCACACTGTTCCTTTCAAAGCTGAACCTCAAGAAGGGAAGATGTGAATACCAAGTTTTATAGTGTTTATAATCTACCGTTTCATTGGCAGACGCTCTATCCACTCAACCAATGATCGGTAAAGGTGCTGATACTGTTCAGTGCTTACAGTGATGGCGTAACCACGAAAAGCTAAGCCTTAGCCCCTTCCCTCCTCCGCCAAGTCACTCGGAAAATTCAATCCTAATATATGTGCAGGTGCTTTAAAACTTGATTTGAACTTGAACAGGTACTAAATATAGAAGAAGGGGAGAACGTTAAACATGCAGTAACTTGAACAGGCAGTAAGGGGGCGTTAAATATTTTAATTCTGTCAAAGGGCTTCCAAATCTTAGCAATAACAATTAATTTATACAAATGTCTCTGCAAAGGTTTAAAATGTCATCCAAATGGATATTTTTTTTTCAAAAAATGTTAAAAATTGATCAGCAAAATCCTAATTGCGCGCCTGAGTGCACAATATTGTTATTATTTTTTTTGGTTGAACGACTCAGAATCAAACCTATTTAACCAACCTCCCAGTTGAACTTATCTCAACCAGCACGCTTTGGTTGTGACACGGTTTTCAAATGCGCTTCCTTTTTTATAGCGCGCGCAGCATACGCATTACGCAGGGTTAAGATGTAACAACGTTTTATAATTTTGCGGGGAATTACTCAAAGGTAAAAAGTGCAACATGATTCTTCAGACGTGAAACAATAAGTTTTTTTTTAGTTTTTTTAGGATGTGCCATGCTTGTAAATCAATTCGGTGGTGGACAATTAAGCATAAGTCAAATGTTGCAATTCTCATTTATACCTTATATGTAGCGTGCACTTTTTGTATTCATTTTCGGAACATATAAACTGCTTGAGTATAGGCGTACATATATTATTGATGAATTTAATTAAGAACAAGGAAAACAATTTTCAACGTAAATAAAAGGAGAAAGAGAAATTTGTCTGCATTAATGTGATTATCGCCATGAGCTATTAGTAAAAAAAATTACAAAAAAAAAATAACCGAAAGGTAGAAGCTGAAATAAAGAAAAACGAAAGAAAATGTTTGAGTAAATGTTGCATTTTTTAGGATCAAAATCTTTGTAAGAGCTACTGAACGTCAATTCCCCATTGGGACCAAGCAATTTTATTTCCCGTTGTAATGGCCTAATGTGACGAAAGAATTGCAATATATGGAACTCAAAGAGTGTGTATGCTCTGTGATGTGTGGTTAAACACAGACGCAAATAGCAGCTTGGTTCATTGGCATGAATGAATAATGTACGAACCACATTGTTAAAAGGAAATCCTCCCTTTTCACTTTATGTAAGGACATGGCCAAAAATAATTAGTCAAACTTGAATCATATGAAAGTTGCCTGTTGCTGCAAAAATAAATCCGAGTATGAATCAATATAATCATAGGAAGTGTCACAAATTACCAAACGTTTTGCTACAATTCAGCTTTTTGTTACGAATCTCCTTCACACAATGCACAGTTGTAGGTTTCTTTGAAAAATATAGTTAAAGCATTGATATACATTTTATTGTAGTGGGCACCTTCGACTTACGAATACGTAAATATCAATCTATTCATAAAATAGAATAATTTTAAGAACAGAAGCGATTGTCAGATAGAACTAAGCATAACAATTTGTTGGACGCGTTTCGCTTTAACTTAAAGCATCATCAGTAGAATGAATTTGCAAAGTAAGAAGCACGAACTTATATACAATAGCCACCCATGCTATTGTAGTTAATTTGTGCTTCTCACTTTGCAAATTGCTTATGGGTGGCTATTGTATATAAATTCGTGCTTGTTATTTTGCAAATCCATTTTACTGATGATGGTTTAAGTTAAAGTGAAATGCGTCTAATAAATTGTTATACTTAGTTCTATTTTGGCAATCGGTTTTGTTCTTAGATTAAGCAGAAACTACGACCGTTATGCTCTAGGATGATTTTAATGAATAAGCCAATAAGGTTGATATTTTGACGACCTAAATGCCGCAGCTAGCGAAGTTAACTCAAATAAACTGTTTGGCAGTGACCGTCATTTTGGTTTTAGTTTTCTTGATAAAGCTGTTTTTAAAATTCATTTTCTAATGTTTAAAATGGATTTTTTTTATCTTTTAATGTTACAGCAAATAATGTCAAAATGAGTAAAAATACATCTGGTGACATTACAATTTCTCGAAGTGTAATTCAGAAATTTCTGAATAGGAGGAGCAGCCAAAATACAATTACCTTTGGGTATCATCTCGAAGTTGCTGTAAAAATGAAAATCCTGTTTTCTAAAGTAGGTATTGATTACCATGGGTTTTTACTTCCTACGCATAAATGAAAATGACATACATTATTTTGAAAAAAAAAGAGTAACCATTTCGTCACCTGCAAACTGCAGACGCGTATTTCGTGGTATATTTCAACTCATAACATGAATATGACACCGCTAGCGATATCCAGGGACTTGACAAAAGTGGTTAAGTCTAGAACACAAAAAAATGCAGCCAGAATCGACACGCTTGAGTGATTTTCGAATTTTAATTTTGTGTGATTGTTCGAAAGTTTTCGGAAAACGTAACAAAGGCATTTTGTGATAAACAATATGCAACAATAAACTAGTTTTGTGAATTTAAGCCGACCAATTATCTAGAAATCACTCGAGCGTGTCAATTCTGACTGCGTTTCTTTTGGTGTTCTAGACTCTTCCGACAAAAGTATCTAACTTTAGTGAACTGAAGCAGGGCTTCCCAAACTTTTTTGCTCGCAACTCCCTTTAATCTTCCAAAAATTTCCGCGACCCTTAAACGGTTAAAATAATGAACACTGCGAACAAGGCACTGGTACCCAAAACCTTCTCGTTTACGCGTAGGTACAAAACTCAAACACATTTGTAAACATCCCGTTTGCATTTGCCTTTACTGCTGCTTCAACATCATCTGCAGCAGGCTTATATTACCGCTATCTTTCGACTTTTTTAACTAGCTATTCATGGATTGAAATTTAACCAGTATAGTAGTGTGGTAGTTATAACTCTACTCAACTATAGATCAGTGCCGTCGCTAGAGCAAACGAAGTAAGGGGGGACTAGAATAGACCTAACTTTTCCACATAAAACTGATATTTTAAGGCTTCAATTATGCGCTATTTTAAACATTTTGTATTTATGTCTAAAAAAAGAGACGCATAAGGCCGGCAGAGTTTCTTAGCTCGTTTCGTATGCTGCCCATATAATAGCTTGAAACATCTGTCTGCAGTAATGAATGCGACCAGAAGCGCAACCAGATTTTGCTAAGAGGGAGAGGGCTTGAACCAAAGGCAAAATTTTTTTTGCACGAAAATTGTCTAATTTACACTAATAATAATAATAATAATAATAATTGCAATTTATATCCCCCTTGAGATAACACCAACAAGTGTCAATGCATCTGACTAAGGGGCTAAAGTAACATTCAAATAGCTTTACAGAAATAAAATTAATACTCAACAGAGGTACTAATTCTACAGCAATAAGCAGCAAAATACTGGCATCAAAACAGTGGCAATATCCTCAAAGGCTAAATTAAAATAAAATGCTTTTAGACGTTTCTTAAAAAGGGACAAAGTTTCAATTTCACGCAGAGATAGTGGCAACGAATTCCATACTTTGGGTGATGCACACGAAAACATAGATTGGGATCTAGCAAAGTTTAAACTAGTTACCGTTTGAAGCAGCCAATTATCATCATTAACACGCAAGCTATATCTTTCCGAAACAGAACGAGAGTTGATTAAATTTTTCAAATATGTAGGAGCATATCCACGCAGGCACTTGTGTGTGAGCAAAGCAATTTTGAATTCAATACGAAACTTAACTGGTAAAAAATGAAGTCTTTTCAAATATGGTAGCATATGCTTACGCAAAGCAGAACCACGAAGTCCAAAAACAAATCTCACTGCAGAATATAAAACTTTTGTCAACTTGTGCAATAAATATTCTGGTAAGTTATAAAATAAAGCATTGCAATAATCAATATGGGACAATATCAAAGAATGAACTAGCTGAATTTTTAGTGGTTTAGTAAGCTTAGATGCAATTCTGCCTAAATTACGTAAATTGCCATAACAAGTACTAACTACTCTATTGATATGCTTCTCAAGGTTTAGTCTGTCATCAAATACTACACCAAGAATTTTGACAAAAGCATTAGGCATAGGCAAAGAACAGCTATCATCAATTTGTATGTTAGAAATTATTCTGGATTCAATGTTACGGTTAGATAAAATTTTGATGACTTTGGTCTTACTTGCATTCAATTTTAGAAAATTACAAGTCATCCAATTCTTTAAATCTTGCAAAAAGGCTCGAATTTTGTTTTTAATCATGTCTACAGAAAAGTTATTATCAAAAGAAAGATAGCACTGCATATCATCAGCATATGAATGCACAAAAAGACCATGTGAATTAGCAATTAATTAAGCACTTTTAAAATACATGTTAAATAGCACTGGCCCTAAAATTGAACCATGGGGTACACCAGACTTAACATCAACTGTATGAGAAGTACAGCCAGCACCTTTAACAAAGTAGCTCCTATTATTTAAATAGGTTGAAAACCATTCTAAAGCTACATCAGAAAAACCAAATTCAGCGGACAATTTACTAAGCAGGAGATCATGCTTAACCGTATCAAAAGCAGCTGACAAATCAAACAAAAGAACTACTGCATTTGACTTGGAATCTAAAATTGACAAAATATTATTGTGTATTTTTATAAGGGCAGTCTCACAGCTATAGCTAGACCTATAAGCTGATTGCGATTAGCCATACAATGAATTTTCACACAGATATGTATTAAGTTGGAGAAAAACACATTTTTCTATTAATTTGCCAAGAAGAGGCAAATTGCTTACAGGTCTAAAATTTTAAATATTATCATTATCCAAGTTCTCATTTTTAATCAAAGGAGTAACACATGCCTTTTTGAGAACATCTGGAAAATAACCCTGACTCAATGAAAGATTAGCAATATGATGAATTGCAGGGAGTAATAAATCAATGCACTTCTTGAGAATACTGGTTGGTAGTGGATCAAGATCACATGTTTTAGATGGCATAGACTCAATTATAGCTTTTAAACCAGCAAAAGATAGCGGTTCAAACTTTCTAAATTTGGAAGCACATGAAGATTTAACTACATTTATATCAACATCAAGTGTATTGCAATTATGGTAAGACATGTCACTATATATTTGTTCAATCTTAGCATTAAAATAGTCAGCAAATTGACATGCTTGTGCAGTGCTTGTGATAGGCGGATGATTTCCCAAAAATTTATCCAATAACTGATTCACAACATTATAGGTGGCTCTGGCATTACCTTTTGCAATTAGCTAGTTTTTCTTAGAAATATTTTTCTCTTTCAATGCAATAGATTTTATTAGCAATAGATTTCTTTCAATGCAATAGATTTTATACTCTGTGCTGAACAAACTGATGCAAATCAAGGGCATCACAAAGGGGGTCCGGGGGCAGAGCCTCCAACCGCTGGGTAATTTTTGTGATTTTGTGGCGAAAAAGAGCGATTTTAACTACATTCTAATCACATTTCGGATGTTTTTGAAGACATATGAATAGCTTTAGTAAATTGCTAAAATTCAGAAGCCATTGAAAGAATTAAATTGCCTATACTTAAGGTGAAGTCCAAAACACGTATAAACGCTTGTATTTTGGAGTTAAATTTTCCGAATGACTTGGCTATTAGCCCCTTTCCCATAGTCGGGCAATCGACTGCGACCTAAAAAAATTTTGATTGCGCTTTAAACAACAAAAACAGCTAGTCTTTCAAAAAATGTTTTCACCATAATCACTTACCAAGTACCGGTATCGGAAACGATTTTATAGGCTTACTTCTCTATTCTGCGACATATCCATACAGGCGAGTGAATAAGACAGATTATTGCGTTACATTTATTTACAGCAGTTGGTGGCCAGCAATTTTACCAAGAATGGAGAAAACTTCAAACGAGAATTATGTTTGAACGTTATTATTTCTTCTTCCAATTTTGTCTATTGTCTTGTCGTTACGTGGTCTTCCAAAAACGTATTCTGAGTAAGCCGAAATGGGGGCATAAGCAATCATTAGGGGAGGCACGGCCCCCTCGCAACAACGGCAATGATATGTATATTACGCTCATACTTCTCTACTAAACTACCATTACTACAGCACTATAGAAGCATTGATTTTGGTCTGCATAGTTCTATTATCCCATAAATCAAAGTGGCAAAACAAAACAAGTTAAGCATCCAGCTGTGCTACATGATACGAATGGGAAAAGTCTATATGCTGTCTTATCTTCTTATATAATACATTGTTTAACAAAGTCTCACTATTTAATAACGCCTATTTAAGTAGAATCTCCGGCTAAGTTAAGAATGACATTTTGCAGATTTGCATAAGTTTTTAAAGACAGCGAGGGGTCGCTAAGAGTATACCAATTTTACACTTTGTAAAATTGGCATACTATTAGCGACCCCTTAAAGTCGTTACGCGACCCCTTAGGGGATGGCGACCCCCCGTTTGGGAAGCCCTGAACTAAAGAACTTCACAATTGCGTTAAGCGTGTTTACTGTTTATGGTTGTTGATAGTCAGATCTGAAATTCATTGCTTTCGAAATTTCATGATGTTCCGATAACTTGATCAGGTATGTGGTTAACGGCCTTTAAAATTTAACTGTCTAGAAAAGGTATCTATAAATATTTATTAGTTTTTGTTTCCACTTTTAAGGAGTTAGTTGTACTCTCACTTAGCAGCATAACGTAATTGTTAGCAATTATAGCTTGGAAAAACATACGTATACAAACAAGATTTAGCAACAAAAATCAAATTGTTTAAATTTATAAGTGATATTGCAAAGTCTAACTTGACGACTTACTTTGCACATTACGTACTTTTTAGTTCATTTTAACAGCTGTAAAAGGTTAGTCGCTCTCAAACTTTAAAAGTCTCAAACAGATATCAAAACAATCAAGCAACGTCAATCAAATAGCTGTTAGGAGTTCTCGTTACAGTTTTTCACTTTATTGTGAAATAACACAGAGCCGTCTTTAAAATTCCAGTGACTTTACGTATTACATCAGCCAAACTTAACACTAAAGGTGTTGCGCGCTCAAGCGAAGTCCCAATGATGTCAGCCAAGAACGACTTCAATTTGAAAACTTGTTGATTTTTTTAAGCTTGGGTCGAAACATTTTAACTGAATCCTAATGCCCCCTTGTGGCATTTTGACATTAGGGGGTTGTTGAAGACATGTGCTTCCAGTTTCCTAGTTGAGGAGTAAGAGTGAGCCTATCTAATTGAATTTTGCTTAAAATTGTGTCAGTTAAATGCATTTCTCACACTGGTCGCTAGCTGTTTTCAGCGTTTACTCTAAACCAATAAACCTAAGCGCTTTCGCATTACAAAAGCACAATTCCCAACAGACAGCGCTGCCAAGAAATAGCCTTCAAGTGGAGCAAAAGCCAATTGGTATAGTTTAACAATGCTTGAGTTAAAATCAAAATACGAACAGTGCAATTGGTCAAATGGTAACTCGCTCGTATCTGAAACGGGAAGTATAATTTTAAATCATAGGCTGGATGAATCAATCTTGATGTTGCGTTGCTGACCACCCTTGTAGCATTCCTTCAAAAGGAGCTGCGTTGCCCTCAGAAAAAATGACGCAAAAATACGCCTGCAAACTTACGCTTCGGCGATTTGATGAAGATTTGATTAGATAATAATCGATAAGAAAAAATGATAATATCACCTACAAGAATTTAAATATCGTTAATCAAGAACATTTAAGTTCAACGTGAGACCGATACATACGTTTGCTAAAGTAATACTTTATTATAGTGAATTTTCCTTGCTGGTATTGATGGTATCGATGGTATTCAACTAAGATTTTATCGGTGCATTTTCCTTGGTGGTATTTTTGAGTATTAGGTATTTTTAACTATTTACGTATTGTTTTTCAAGATTTTTTAAGCAAATAATTTATTTCGGTACTTTCCAGACCAGTCAGCAACTACAGCAGCATATTGCGCTTGGTAAACGCAGTAAACTGCAAGCTATACGGAAATCAAAATTCTCAAAATTAATTTTCTCAAAATTGATCAAGGTTTCAAATAAGCTACAACTTCTGCAATATGATAGAGTTTGCCGTGACAAACAAACCGTATTTATATTCAATATTTTGTTAATTATTATAATTTACTGTACATGGACAAATAGTCAAGTTTTTTTATACAAGTTAATGCGGTTTTGGAGCGGAAAACCGTTTTCTATTAGAACAGCAATTTGCGCAGAAAATCGTCTGGTTTCCAGCATAGTTCGAGTTGGGGTTCGCGCTCAGTATAAACGGGCCTTACTTCGAACGCAATTTAACAGCAGTTTGACTTCAAAGCTTATTCTCACTTCTACTCCCTAAGTCAAGATTATTCCGTTTATTTATAGGCATCTCTCTTTCTTTCATTATACTCGCTGGATTACGCCGAAGCGTGTAACGAGTTGGCGGGGCCCATCTCCGCGTCATTGCGCCCGGGCAACACAGCTCCTTTCGAAGAAATGTCGCAGCGGTGGCGAGCCGTTGGCAACACTGTGTCCGATTTGACCGGCCCGAGATTTGAACCTCAGACCTCCCGCTCCAGAGACGAACGCGTTACCGCTCGACCAACTGGCCGGTTAGAAGGACCAATTCCGAAAAATCTAAGAAAAAGTAACTCGTACTTCTTCACCATTATGATTATCACTAATGATTATCATTGTGACGTCACAATCGGAAATCTGTACACGGCATTAAAAACTAGCGTAATTATTTAATGACTAAAACGAAGTTTCGGGAATGAAGTAGTGAGACTAAGTGTGACGTTGAAAAGCTGCGCAACTTTCGATATCTTATAAATATATCTTTCAATGAAACCAATCTGGAGCGTTGCCTCTTGAACTCCATTTGAAAGAATGACATTTTCTTCGACCAATTTTACACTGCTTCTTGTTTTATTTTGTAATAAATCTGTTCAAAAAAATTGTTTTGTTGTGTATTCAACTTTGCATTGTCAAAATTTTGGGGTTTTCTAATGGCCCTTTCCATAATCTGAGCATTTTTAGGCCAATTTTTAACTTAAATGACGCCATAAGGTATTTTGTGATGTAAATAAGTTGACTTGGGAATTTTATGATTTAATATTAAACAACAAACCTATGTATGAAATTTTAACCACCTGTGACGTCATCACAAAAATTACTTGACGTTTCGAAAACATGGCCTTGACGTCAAGCTCAAAACAAAATTAAAAAAAAATTTTGGTGAACACCAATCAGCATGCCAATTTGGTGTTCCCATGGGTTTTGGTTTAGGAGTTAGATAGGGAAGCTTTTTCGCTCCCCTCGTGTAAAATGCGTTGGTCAAATCCCCCTCGTAAAATAGGGTCAAAACAAAAAGGTTAGGAACTGGCTGAACGACCAATGTATTGTATTACTGTAACTGCCTTGATCGAAAACTAATCAATTTTATACAACAATCCTAAATAATTTAACTCAAGGTTACCGTGAAACCTCTATTTGAGCTCCATGGCACTCTATTTTTCAACCATTTTTTTAGTTGCGTTCTATTAGAGGTGGCGCTCAAATGGAAGTGGCGTTCAAGTAGAGGTTTTACGGTAACCTATAATCAGGGACGTCATACATTGTGCCAGTGTTTGGATAAAGAAATTTTTTCGCTGACTAATTTACAATATTTCATAATTCGCATACTTTTGCATAATTTACATATTAGTACTTCTCGCAAACAAACGCAAACTTCTCCCAAAGTATTGGAAAAATAGTAAAAAACGTCACTAAAGTAGTTTATTCATTAAGTTAAATCATTAATGTTAGTAATAAAAAATGTTAGTAAATTCTTATTATTTTATTCATATTAGTACTGTGATCGTGCTTTGCTAATTTTTGAAGCAAATTTACAGAAATGAAGACAAAGGATTTAAAATATTAGGTAATACGCTTCAGGAATTTGGGCGAAAAATCTTCCACTCAAATTTTAGAATATTTTTGAGTGGTAAAAATAAGTGATTTGTTTGCAAGGCTATTTCGGTCGGAAAATAAGATCGGTGAAGACCAAAAATGAACCGGATAAAAGTTCATCGCGGATCGCAAATGGCCAGCCAGCTTTGCTTCGGACATACCTAAGCCCAGGTGTTTAAGAACGTTAGTTGTACTACAGCAGTACAGCAATATTGACCATAAGAGTAAGCTTAACATGCAGAAATCTTAGTAGAAATCTGCATTCTATTATTATAATTAATTCTATTATAATTCTATTCTATTATAATTGAACTATCTGTTAGATCTATTGTTCATAAACATTCAAATTTTTTCTGAATTGGATAAGCGAGCTTTGAGATTAGCAGACGTTTACATAATTACTATTGTACTGAAATGCAAAGGGCAGTACTACCCCCCTTGCCCCTCCTGGTAAAAGGGCAGGGGGGGGAAGCTGCCCCCTCGTTCCGGCACCACTGACTGCTGGTTATTTTTCTTGCTTCGGAATACCATGAAGCCAACATAACCACCGCAAAAACAACCAATAACCTTGAAGTCACCCGCATTGTGATGTTTGTGTTCTTGCTCTTTATTAGTAAATAATTCAGAAACCGAAGCAATACCTTTTTCCGATTACACTAATTGTTTGCAAACTTTTGACTGAACTTGTGATCTTCAGGGTACCGTATTTATAGCAGTGTATCGTTTTTGCTTCTTAGAAAAAAGACACATAAGGCAGCTTGTCAAGATTGAAAAAGATAAGGAAATTCCCTAAAAAGTCCCGCTAAAAGTACTCTAAAAAAATATTACAGATAGTGGTGATATTAATTAATCAAGTATTCTTATATTTCAGAGCAGAGAATAAGGGTTTAGCACTTAGTTTGATCAGAAAAATTAGAACCAAAATGAAATGAAACATATTTGAATTAGAAGCGTTTCGGTTTATTCTAAAACCATTATCAATCTAAAAACAAAGACAGATCACTCAAATAGCTACATGTAACGTAATCCTTAATACAAGCGTGGAAGTTAATCCCTATTATCAACCATACGAGGGAGCCGGGAAGTATATCAGGAACGGTACATATATGAAATGAAAAAGCTAAACCAAGGGGCAACTACAGTAAATGGATAAAACTTACCGAAAAACGTAGCACCCGAGAAAGAAGACTTACCACTGACATAACAGAGTAATGAAAACTAACTAAAACTGACTTAAATTCCACATTGACAGATAAAATTCACCAACAATTAGCAGAAAATACTGGACCAGCTAATGCTGTTGCCTCAAACTTTCATTTAAAAAAAATTAAAACCAAAAACATGAAAATATGAAATCCTACTATGACATCATAAAGTGAAAACAACTTACATCAAAGGTCACATTGAGTTTAGAATAGCATCAAGAAAAAAAAAGTGTTCTAAGTCAAAACTTAACATGTAATAAAATAACATTAAGCTTAAGTATTAAACAAGTGCAGTGGAGTTGAGGATTCATTTGACTTTGTGGAAGGATTGTGTTCGTGGATCAGTAACGTTTCTTCCATAAAATTCAAATGAATCCTCAACTCCACTGCACTTGCTTAAATCGGTAAAAAAAATTTAGAATGGTAAATCGGTAAAAAAATTTAGAACAGGGAGCCTCAATCCAAAATTTACTGCTTCGTGATTTTTTTTATTGAGCTTTTGTTAGTACCAGTTTGGTTTACATCGACATGTTTATTTGCAATAGCTGACCTTCGTTTCCCATATGAACCAAAGCACTCTGCGTCTGTCAAACCACTCCAGTGCAGAGAAATATTGTCGAATTTGCTGAGAAATAGAGCCGGTGTGATTTCTGGGATTCTTCTTACAAACCCTTTTTAGGTTCTTTTTGCAAGGCTTTTGTCTGGCTGGGCAACCACAACAACTGGACTGCTGGCCCCAATGGAAAATTAGCGTAAAAAATCAATCCCAAGAACACATCGACGCACTGCCAGCTTGGGAATCGAATAGATAGCTAGCAACCTTTTCATCATCAACCATCATCATCATCATCATTATCATCATCATATTTATTTATTTACCAAGTGACGTCATATCACAAGAAAAAAAAAACTGCAACTTCCTCTAGGTCTATCACCAAAGCATCGAAATATGCAATTCCTTTAAAACCAAACACACAAACTTGCAGAGTCAAAGCGATATTTAGTCACTTGGTGAGGAGACAGCGAAGGACCGAAAGGTCATCTAAGTCTACTGCCACCTCACCAAGTTAAGGTTAAAAAAAAAACAGCTTCTAGATTTTCTCAGTCTGCTACTTTCTATGATAAAAAATTTTACGCAAAATTAAAACAAAGTGTTGCAAAGATATGTACATTTTTTATAGTGCATACACAAAACTCACAGTCACCATGTAAAGAAAATGCAAGACAACATTAGAATTGTTCTAACTCTAAGCATACTAAAAAATAAAAAAATAAAAATGCTGTAACTACAGATTGGATCGAAATAAAATTAATAAAGTTCATAAATGCTTATTTATGTTTTATAGAATTTAAAGTGGGCAATTGTAGTGGAAAAAAAAACCTCCTTGCTTTGTTTTGTATTGTTTGCCAATATGTCATTAGTACTGGTACAATTTCTAATACCAGTATATATCAACCTCAGTCAGTTATAGCAAAAATTACTAATAATTCAAGGGCACATCAAAATGAGAGATGACGTATTGTAATAAATGTGTGATAGATGAATGCACCAAAGTCATGCTATTCAAGCAATAGAATAGGTTATTGTCGAACTCAAGCATAAATATACAACTATGATTCCTGTAATTACTACTGCATTGCTGATAGAAAGCTGTTATTCTAGCTTTTATCGGTTTCATAGTTTGATAAAAAATGAGCTTTAACAGCTTTTTTAAATCTGTAGAATGAAACTTCTTTCATACTGCTTGGAATTTCATTCCAAATTTTAATACCTGCGAATGATAGAGACTTTTGCCCTAATCTTGTTCTAGTTCTTAGAAGAAAGAAGTTGTTTTTGTGGCTAAATCTTGTCTTATGTGTATAGCAGTTTTTTATTAGGTTAAACTTATCTGTATTTGCAAAAGATAATACATTATTGTGAATTTTGTACATTAGCTTTGCAGTTTCCAGAGAGTAAATGTCCTTGAGTTTTAAGCATTTAGCTCGATAGAACAAAGGATTAGTATGCTCACGATATCCACTTCCAGTTAACAATCTGATGCTTCTTTTTTGCAGAATAAAGAGAGGTGCTAATGTTGATTTTGAAGCAGTCCCCCAACTACTTATGCAGTATTGTAGATGAGAGTATATGAGGCAGTGGTAAACAGATCTTAAGGTTTGCTCATCTACAAAGTGTTTTAATTGATTGAGGGCCCAAGATCCCCTTGCTACCTTTGAACATTGTTCCTTGATTTGTTGTTTCCAGTTTAGATTGTCGTCTATGAGAACACCTAGATACTTTATGTGATGTGATTGCTTGATTGGATTATTATCTATTGATACTTTGAGTTCAGGTTTATTTTGTTTTGTTGTCACTACCATAAACTCAGTTTTATTAAAGTTAATTGATAATTTATTCACCTTGAACCAATTGCTTACATTGACTAATTCATCATTAATATTTTGTTGCAGTGTTGAAACATTAGAATGGGAGAGAGTAAGGTTTGTATCATCTGCAAAAAGATGAATTGTGGAATTTGAGGCAAGTGGTAGATCATTGATATAAATATTAAATAACAACGGACCTAGAGGTGATCCCTGAGGAATACCGCAAATAACATCTCTTGACTTGGATTTATATTGATTTACAATAGTATACTGTTGACGGTCAGTCAGATAACTTGCTAGTAACTGTAATGGTAATCCTCTAATTCCATACTTTTCTAGTTTCTTGATCAGTATTGTGTGATCGATGGTATCATATGCTTTTCTTAAATCTAAGAAAATAGAACATGTAATGAGCTTTTTATCCATATTGTCAAGTAGCTTATTGTAAATATCTAAAACAGCTTCATTTGTTGAGCAATTTTTCTTAAAACCATACTGGTTTGGACTAATCAAATTATTGCTTACAAAATAATTGTTTAGTTGATCAAGCAGACACTTTTCAAAAAGTTTGGCAAAAGGATTTAAAATAGAAATAGGGCGATAATTACTGCATAACTCTCTTTAGCCTTTTTTGAAAATTGGAACAACTTCAGCGATTTTTAACACTTTTGGAAAATATCCTGTTGATATGCATGCATTAAAAATGTTAGTTAGAACTGGAGCTATAACAGAGCCTGACATTTTTATATACTTTGCAGGAATTCCATGTCTTCCTGTACTTTTTGATGGATTCATAGCTCTGATGTAATTTACTACTTCTTCTTCAACTATTGGTTCTAGAACAAACGAATTACAACTACTCTGAATCAAAGATGTGGCATTAAATTTGCCATCAATTATAGCTGGTGTTTTGATTGTAGACGCAAGGTTAACTCCTATCTCTATGAAATATTTATTGAACAAGTTACTGATGGCCTGTGGACCTTGTGCACTTTCACTTTTGGAAGCATACATTTTATTAGGAATGTTATTTTTCTTCACATTTTTCAAGTGAATAATTTTATTTATAATTTTCCAAAGCGACGAGGTGTCATGCTTATTATCATTCACTAAATTTTTAATGTAAAGTCGTTTTGCATATTCCTTAATATGAGTCAGTTTATTTCTATAGACTTTGTATTGTGCCCATGTATTACTGTCATTTAATTTAAGGGCTCTTTTGTACAATAAATTTTTTTGCTGGATTGATATAAGGATTCCTTTGGATAACCATGGTTTGTTTTTTAGTTTTGTTTCCTTTCTGCTTTGTTTTCGTAATGGTGCATGTATGTTTAATGTCTTATGAAAAATGTCAATAAACTTTTCAGTGTAGTTGTCAATGCATTCCTCTTTGATATCACCTAATAGCTCCATTCCTTCAGTTAATTTGTCTAGAAATTTTTCTACTTCAAAATTTTTTGTATCACGAATTAGGGTGACAGTTGATTTTTCACTCTTGGGCAGGCTTAAATTAGAACACACCATTACTGGCAGGTGATCACTTACATCTTCCACCAGAATAAAACTTTTGTGTTCACCCACTACATTGTTTGTATAAACATGATCTAAAAGAGTTGAGCTTGTACTGGTTATTCTTGTCGGGTGTGTAATTAAGGGAATGCAGCCTAAGCTATATGTTAAATTCATGAAATCTTTAATATTGATATCAGAGTTACTTTTCAACAAATCTGCGTTGAAGTCTCCTCCGATATAATACATCAATTTTCTACTATTCAATTTTTCAATGGTTGATTCAAAACCCTTGCAAAACTCTGATAATTTCTGTTTAGAGTGTCTGTAAATTACTCCCACTATACATTTTTTGTTATTCCCTAAATCTAGTTGAATCCACATATCTTCACTGTTAGAAATGTTTAAATCAAACTCCTTGCAAATTGAAATTGATAAAGACTCCTTAATAAACAATCCTACTCCTCCCCATCTTGTAGTTGTGCCTTTGTGGTAAAATGGTACCCACTTAACTTTGCATTGTATACCTGTAACAATTTAAGTTTGGTTTCACTTATAGCAATGATATCAGGTAAGATATCATAATTTGTTAAAAGTTCATTCAATTTATCAAAATTTGCATTTAGGCTTCTTATATTCACGCAAAGCAAAGAAAATTTACACTTTTTGTTAATAATATTGGCTTCGGCCTGTGAGCAGTAATTTGAGTCAACCAAACCAGAATTTAAATCATTTATTAAGCTTTTTATCTTGTTGTCTACCTGTAAGCATTTAGCTGGGAAAAACGAATTATTTGTGTGATTAATATCAAAGTTTAGTTTGTCATCATTTCTCATTTCATTTAACAATTGCTTATCATCTAGGGTTTGAAAAGGAAACAATTCACTGTAACAATTTTGGCAGAAGTATGGTTCAGTAGAAGAACAATGAGTGTGAAATTTAAGGGGATTAATGATGGTGCATTTGAGATGAATCCATCCACCACACATATCACACTGAATAGCACACTGGTTCCTTTTACAAGGTCTTAAACATACTTCACATGGACATTTAACTGGCATTATCAAGCAGTCAAACCAATGAAAGATTCAACACTAGTTAGACAAAATAGCAAATTTAGAATCAGCCACAAAATACGCAGAAAAAGTAGTTTTGAATTAAAAATGAAAACAGGTGAAAAGTATCTTTCAATATACTGGTAATTATAAATTTAGACAGAAAGGTACAGAAAAAAAAAAAAAGTCAGATCCAAACTATGTACACTAAAATACAAAAACTACAAATGTCAGATCCTGCTATGTAGGCACAAAACAACAAAAGAGTGCTGAGTGTCAGGTTGAAGTAGCCTTCTTATTCATACACCCAAGAGTTGTTAGCACAGCAATAATTGTTAAGTTCACCTTCTTTAAACCATAAAGCTATTTCTTTCTTTGCTGTTTCCACAGAGTCAGATCCATGACATATGTTTCTCTCAATGTCAATACAATAATCTCCACGAATTGTTCCAGGAAGAGAATCAACAGGGTTAGTCTCTCCAAGCATTTTACGATCAGTTTTAACTGCTCCTTTTCCTTCCCAAACCATTGCCACAACTGGCCCAGACAACATAAATTCAACAAATTTTGGGAAAAATGGTTTTGAACTGTGATCTACAAAGTGCATTTCTAGCAAATCTTTACTGGCAGTCGTCATTTTCATGGCACAAAGCCTAAAACCTTTCTCCTCAAAACGGCAAATTATTTTGCCAACTAAACCCCGCTGAACACCATCTGGCTTCACTGCAATGAAATCTTCAAGAAAACGTTGGATTTGACCAAAGAGGGGGAAGGCTTGAACCAAAAGTTAAAAGATTCCACCACCAACTATCACTAGGCCTACCACTAGACCTACCGTTTAACCTCTTTCACCTGTCTTATTAACCGGACGCTCTACCGACCGAACATCGCCGATTCGTCGCCGGTGACCAATAACCATTAATAATAGTGTGGCAGTCATGCATATGCTATTAAATTGTTGTTTTTGCGATTAGACTGTCATGATATTCATTGATAGAAATATGGATTGCGGAGAAGTACGCTCAAGAAGAAGTATATTGATTTTTAGTCTTGTTTTCATGAAAAACGCAGACGCTACGCCAGCCGACTGTCCGAATCATTATATAATCATATTGTTGATTGATTGTGCTGTTATTATCTGCCCTTCTATTTGACGTTGTATCATATTGAAAACAAAGATATAAAAATGACGCTCCATCGTAATCTAACCGGCTTGTTAATTGCTCATTACACTCAGTTTCAGTTTATCGAACGAGCCAAAAAAACATTATTATTCAAACATGATTCAGACAATAAACTTTCTGCTGGTACTTTTGGCCGGAAAATGGATAAAATTTTTGAGTTTGTTGATCACTGCAAAGGGAAAGTGCAGCACTCTTCTTAAGTGCCTAATAGTTTCGATGTCTGTTAGTGATCTTAATATAGTCAAGTTTTCCCACAATAAAGTATGCATCAAGAATGCAACTAATCAACCAAACGAAAGTGCAGAAGAAACATTATGAAAACTGTATATGCTAATTTGAATATTTTCCGATATAACGCAGCTTACAGTTAGTCATGAAAAATTTATCAATCTATAAAAGGAGGGAAAAATCCGATTCGAAACTGATTTTTTCATTATTTTTAAATAAAAAAATTTAAAAAAAAATGATAACACTTGTTAATTTGTTCCTATTTCTAACGCTTTGCTGAGTTTTACCAGAAAACATTTTAAGTGGCATAGGTTTTATATAGTGGGTCTACCTTTACAAGTGGAACCTCGTCCGGCAGGGGAGCGCCTAGGGACTCCCAAGTCGTCATTTAGCGAAACCTCTATGGCGTTTGAGCTTTAGGCAGAGAGGCTTGTTCGAAAAATAAGCGACAATCTCCACCAGCCAATCCTAGTGGCAGCTTACCAATGAGCTTGCTACACGTTTGGAGAGGTGAATGGAGGCAGCGCAGAGTGATCGTACTCGAGGTAATGTCACACACTCAACGGTCAACCGTCACCAACTGCTGTTGAGCAATTAGAATACTTTCACCCTCACAGAAAGAGAGCTGGAATTGGTTGAAGAAGCAAACGGTATAATCTAGTTATTATCGGAGTTTCTTCAAACAAAAGACATGGCTCTGGGTATATGGTCTTCGAAAAAGACGAATATTCGTGTTTCGGAAGTTCTTCGGGTTTAAAATATTTATTCCGCGGAGATTTTAATGAATATTTTATGAAAGTTTGAAATAATTTTTTTTCGTAAAATTATAAGTTTATTTCCTTCGTGATCGTCATTTCCTTGAAAAAAAAAAAAAATGTAACAACAAAAAATAATTTTTTTTCGTAAAATTATAAGTTTATTTCCTTCGTGATCGTCATTTCCTTGAAAAAAAAAAAATGTAACAACAAAAAAATCTTTGCATTCAGATATTCCTTATAGCTTGCAAAACAAAGTGGTAGCTTCAAAAATTTTTGTAAAAAGTTCTTAAATGAATTCCGAACACAAAAGCATCGTTTTCGTGTTCGTAAAAGATATTTGCTTAACTTTTACGTTCAAGCACGAATAAAAAACGTCATTAAATGCGTAACAATCATTAAGCAATTGACTATTATGGACAATAAACATAAAATAATTTTGTCCCATCTTCCGCTTTGTGCAAGTCAGAGATGGAAACCGGTCGGTCAAGCCGGTTGAAACACCGCTCAAATTCTCCTTTCTTTGCAACTGAAAGACATCTAAGCACCAACCAAAATATACATATAAAACTTTTTATAAAAAAACAGTATTAGCAAACCACACCTTTTGAAAACACTTGTTGAATGGTTTCAAGCTGTGACTAATATGCTGCGGTCGTAAAGACATGCTCATCCAGGGGCATATTTAGGTGGGGGAGCATTGTGCCATGCCCCCTTTCCTTTTTGGGCCACAACACAAAGCAAAAAAGTGCAAAATAAACGTTAAAATTGCGTAATCAAATTTTAATAAAGCATGCATGTGGAAGAGGCTTACGCTACCTGGCATTTTAGCACCATTTTAATCAGCTTGAGAGTAGAAGTGGGGTAGGTTTCAGATTTTTAGTGCATGCTAAAATCTTGTCGCTTTGAAAAGTTTTTTCCACTTAAATTTTCCACAATCTACGTTGGGCAAGAAAGACATAGCTCTTATTTTGTTATATCTAACTAGCCATGGCTTGTTCTGAAATTGCAGCATTTCTAAAAAGTGCTGGGGCACATTGTGTTTCGAGTATTTTCTAGCCAATGCCATAACAGTTTAGTGTTTGGTGCTTGGCAAATTGCAAATAATGTGTCACCGATAGTTCAAAAATTTTAATTTTTTTTCTTGGCCTTACTTATAATATTATTAAATAGAACGTCTAATAATTTAACTCGTGCCCTTCAGTTCTTTTTATGCTTATTTTGTGCACGTTTTGCACTGCTCAAAGCAGGTCTTTTAAACCGAAACTTAACCTAAAAAGGTCTTAATATTGTGTTGATTTTGCAAAAACCCACAAGCTTTTTTGGCTTTTTTTTTCTGAGACCCCTGTCCGAAGTCGCAAATTCTGACACCTTTCCCATGCCCTTGCTTTTAAAATTTTTCATTTGAATGCTTTAAACAGTGAACAAAAACCTTCTGTAAAAAAAATGGTCAACCGTGCCGGTCGGAAACCGGTCGACCGGCCGATAATCCTTCGTAGATTTTGAAATTTACCAGTCGGGTCGGGTTAAAAAAATCCTGACCGGTTCCATCTTTGGTGCACGTGTTACATTTTGGTTACAATGGTTAAACTTAAACTTGGCTTTTTTATCTTTTTTTTCATGTTATTTTTTCAAATTAAATCAAAAATGAGTCGCAGATTTAACTCAAAAATTGAATTTTGTGAGCTTAAGGCGAATTTACGCAGTATTTGATTTTGTCCGTTTTTTTAGGTTTTTCCTTCTCCAAAAAGTATGCGCATTTTCTTCCGCATTTTTATAAGTCCCTTTTCGCACTAAATAGACTGCTACATATTGATCAAAATTCTGTTCAAAAAGCGATGTTTCAAAACAGAGCTGTACGCCTTTATAAAAAATGTTTTTGGAAAACTTTTGTCCAGTATGTGACAATCTGGTTAGAGAGAATATAAACATATCGAAATGTGGAAGAAAACAAAAGCACAGTTTTTTTATAGCGAAGAAAAAACGTGCAAAAGCGAACAATAAACGGATATTGAGTAAACTCATCTTTAGTTAGTCAGAATTATGACCATCTACCATTTTCGCTTTCCGCTTGCAAGACGAAAGGCATGTTGGATCAAAAATGAAAGTGGAGTACTGATTCCATCGATTATACAGATGGCAGTTCATATTCAGAAGAAAAAAATTAAACTTCAGTAGTATATAGTGCTCCAATGCATAGGGATGAGGATTTTAAGGCGTTTTTAGGGCGCTTAGGGCTTTAAAGCGTTTAGGGCTTTACGGCGTTTAGGGCTTTAGGGCGTTTAGAAATTTGGGGCTTCAGAGCTTTGGGGCTTTAGAGGGTTTAGGGTTTTAGTGCATTTAGAGTTTTAGTGCGTTTGGTTGTTTGGGGTGTTATGAAATAGTAAGCCTAGATCTAAGAATCGAACACTAACTCTTACTGTAAATGTTACCTTAGCTCTAACCCTAAAAACCGAACCCTAAAGCTTACAGCTAGTTCTAACCCAGGCTTTAACACTAAGAATCGAACCCTGGAACTTGGTTAAAACTCGAAGAGTGCCTAAGGATCGAACCACCGCAGGCGGTTACTTAAAGTTGGCAAGGTTAGCCTGGGAACCGACTATCGTGTTTAAAGTGTATAAAGTATTGCAAGGTTTGCCTGAAAATCACCCCAGGTGGTTTGTTAAAGTCTAAAGTTTTCCAAGGCTTGCCTGAAAACCGAATGGGTAACCTCCTGACTTCAAGTCTTAAATTGAAAGGTAATTATATCACGTCCGATTAGTTTTAGTGCCAAACCACCTTGGGTGGTTTTTCAAATATAAATTTAGTGTATGACTCACCTTTGAATCAAACCCGATAGCTCCTGACCGCAACTAAAAATGAAAAGGTGATTCTCCAATGTATTGTTTGAGCGTTTTACTCTGCAGTTGAAACCTTTCAAGTTTAATTTTATAAGTTTGATTTGTTATGGAGTCAAACTAAGGATCGAGTTCAAACATTTCAAGTTTACTAATAAATCTTTCAAGGCTTGAAATTGTTAGACTGTATGCGGTTTGTTATAGTACAAGAGTTTAAGCGTATGCACGCATGTAATCTGAAACGTTATTCTCCTGTCGTGATTGATAAGAAACGGTGTAAATATATGACGTCGCTATTTTCAACGTGAGTTCATTAATAGCAATGACGCAAAATGTTGTATAATCGCTGACGTTTCGGCTACTTAGCGTAATTTTATGATGTCACTTTAGACCCAAGTTTCAACAGCATATTCATTAACACGTTTGGACTTGTTTAAGATACGAAAGCAAATTTTCTTTTTGACTTGTGTTAAAAAGTCGTACCCAGATGTCTGTTTTGTCTAAGATTCGAACCCAGATAATAATCATCAAAGCAATAGTAGGACCAGCCTGAAACTCAACCGAAATATGAATTTTTTATTGATTTTCATGTTTTAAAACAAGTCGGTTTGTAAAATGATATCTTAAGTCCTCTCGGTTTGTTTGTTTTGAACTGCATTTTTTCCTTAAAAACTGTAATCTGTAACAATTTTTCTGCCAAACAATTTTCTTAGACTTAAATTTGGCAGAAAATATTTAAAAATACTAAAATATCTCGCAAATCACTTAGCTAAAAACAATAATGTTTATTATTTTTGATCAAACCGTCTCAACTTTTTTGTTTTCGTAGCCATAGTTTTATAAAAAACATTCAAAATCTAACGTTTGTTCATTTGAAACTGAAATTTCAAGTAAAAATAATCTTTTTTTGTGTACTCTGAATTGAAAAGCTTATTTGAAATTTTAAACTTTAATCAATTTTTTAGTTTTACACTAATCTTTTTAACAAAATGCCATAAAATTCAACCAATATAGATAAAGTTTATTAATTTTAATCAATAAATCTCAACTTTTTTGTTGTCGTAGCGATAATTTTTTGAAAAGAATATTCAAAATCTTGCATTTCTTCATTTTAAATTGAAAGTTTAAGTGAAAACAGGTTTTCTTTTACTTTGAAACAAAAACGTTTACCTAGCATCCTAAATTTTTTAACAATTTTTTTGTTTTACACTGATCCTTTTACTAAAATGCCGTAAAGTTTTATTCTACTACTCTATCTTGAGTTAAAACAAGATCTTTCGCTATTTTTTGGTGTTATTCGATATTAAACGTTGTCTTATAGTGTCGAGTAGTAAAATTTACGTCAGTTTTGCGATTTTCTTCTTTGTATCAAAAAGTTTTTTGCAGAAATATCTCAAAATCTAACAAGTTTTTTTTTATTCAAACGACAATTCAATCTTGAAACAAATATGTTTTGATAACTTTTAATTGAAATTTTTCCACAAATATGAGTTTTTTCATTACTTGATCTTGTTTTATAGGAATAAATTCATCAACGTATTTTAAAACCTTACGTTTTATTTGTCCTAAGTGAAAATTTTAATGGAAATAATTGAAAAGCTTGCCTAAAACTTGAACTTTTCATTATATTTCTTCTTTGTGTTGCAATAATTTGATCAAAATCTTGAGTTTCTTTATCTTGATTATTACTTTTACCTAAACTTACCCAATATAGTAAAATTTCTAACCGTTTTTCTTGGTTTTTTGAAAAATGTTTGATCAAAGACATTCAAATACTAGCATTTTCTCTGATTTCAATAAGAGTTCTATCTAAAAGGCCGAAAATTTGCCTCAAATTTTATTCATTCTTTTTGATTAAGACACCCTTGATGATCCCGATTACGGGTGGAACAGACTGTATAGGATCTTAAATCTTCAGTTTTTGAAGTGAACTGTGATATGCTATGATATTTACTCTGACCTACGCCGTCAAAAGACTGTTTTTGTTTTGTTTTTTGAATCGGGTGAATTCAAACTCCACTCAACATAAAATTTTATTGAAATGCTTTAGTTAACATGGGGATAATTTTGTTAAATATCTTAAAAATTTACCTTGAATTTTTATTTGACAGCAATTTTTTTCATAGTTATTTCGTAGAATAGTTCAAAATTAAATCCCTTTTTGTGATTTCGGCAACAAGTTTGCCTGAAAAATAGAAGTTTTTTTGTACTTTGAATTAAAAATTTTATAGACTCTTAAATATCTCAACGATTTTGTTGTTTGAATGGAGATAATAGGTTTAGAGGTACCTCAAAGTTATACAATTTGTTTGTGTTAAATAACATCTTGCAAGTTTTTTGAGTAATTTTGTGTACATTGAGGTAGATCTGGGAAAAAAATAATTACAGTGTTACGACTTCTTTGTTTGAAACAATAATTCTATCTAAGAATAAAAATTATTCAATAACTTTTAATTAAGAATTCTCTAAAATCTTGTGTTTTATAAATTAATGTTGTTTTTTATGGGAACAAATTATTTAAATTCTCTTCAATCCTTGCGATTTCTCTATTTTGAGCAAAAACTGTAACGTAACAATCAATTGCGTTTGTCTAACCTCTTAAATTTTTATAATTTTCTAGTTTACATAGGAATAGTTTTATCAAAAAACATTCAAAGTTTAACAATTTCTTTGATTTGAAAAGTAATTTTGTCTTAAACATCGACAATTTACTAAAACTTTTAACTTTTTTCAGAGTATTTTTGCTTACGTGAAGCTGTTTTTATAAAAATGTTTACAATTTTACGTTTCTTTGTCCTCAAAATTGTTTTTACCTCAAAAACTTACCTAATATCAAAAACTAACCTAATGAAAAAAAACGTCCGAAAATAAACTAATTTTGAATCGATTTCTCGCTGATGTAAATGAAACACGCAAATATTTTTGTTTTTTTTACTTGTTGTTCATTGCAATACATTCACACAGAAAATAAACGCCTGATTTTTATTCTATGCACAGGTTCGAGACAGTGTTCAATAAGTTCAGCGCAAGCGTCAATTTATCGGCGGAAGCGATGGCGATTTTGGGCAACATGCATCCAATCGCTTCGTCATGCTTTGCAGCAGGCATCGGATTCGAACAGCAGGTGGATAGTTGGAAAAACGCACTTTTTTCATTACAAATAAATCTTCAAACTTTAAGTGACTGTTTGAGAGAGTTCGGTGTCCGTAGGAAAAGCAATATCAGAAAGTCTACGCTTCTTTGTTGAAGTGATGTTGTGTGCCTCCAAAAGGGTCAGGAAAGACTTTAGCTGTTTGTGATCCTGCGGTGGAAGGTGGCATTGTCGTCATTTTGAACCGCCAACGTGATGTAGTAGTTCAATATGTAAAGGGTGAATCTTTGTGGCAATGGAATGTTCTCCACTTTTTATCGAAGTTGGTCATAACTTCTTTTTTAATCACCTATGCGTTTTCTTGAATACTGTAAAGCGTGTCTTCAAAATTTGTGGACCAGAAAACCAGAGTGACATTGTCCTTTGTGTCACTTTTCGGTCCAAACTGAAAGTAGGGTTTGTTTTCCGTAATCATTTGCACTACGCGCGAAAATTATTCTGTAGAAAACATAAGCTTGCCTTTTTTGACCGATACCACTGCTTTCTGAGCAGACTTGAGGTTGGGAGCGGGAATCCAGAGTCTACAATTGCTTGGAATTGCTGTTTGATTTGTCTAGCGGATTCTTTCATTGTTCTGACGCGCTCGATTAGTTCTTCTTGCTGGTACAGAGTTTCATAACAGCTAGTGAATGGGGTGATATAATTTGGCAATTTCACGCATTCAGCTTCCAAATAAAGCTCGTCCGCTACGTGAGTGAAGGATTGCATAGTAGGATAATGACTACAGAAAAAAATTAGTCTGCTATGGCATGAGATAAGTTTTTTACTTTGTATGAAAGATTTCAAAACAATTTTTGAAAACTTTACAAAAAGGTCCCCAACCAACCCATTTTTTCTGACCCCACTCGCCTAAAATTTTGGGTTTTCTGGTTTGTGGTGCACGACAGCGACAATTTGCAAGCTTAAAAACCCTTTAGCAGGGTGGGTCTTATAACTATACACAGTTTGAAAAAAATTTGAAGGAAATCGAGCAATAGGGTCAAACGTTATGAGCAGTAAAGTGCTGAACTTGTGAAATGCTGCCTCTAGCGACAGAAATACAAAAAAGTACTATAATTGGCAAGGATGACAGTACAGTACGTTACGTTGGTACGGTACGGTACACCTCGATTTTTCCTAAGAAGTACGGTATGCTGGTACGGTCGCCTTTTTTATAATGGTACGGGTACGGTACGTTGGTACGGTACGTCTTTTTTTGTAATGGTACGGATACGGTACGTTGGTACGCTGTTTGAATTTAAAATCCCACACTTTTTGCAAGTTGCATTGGATTTTTGTATGTAGAGGTAAAAGACAGCTGAAGCCGACGCTAAATGTGTGAATTGAGATCGCTGATTTATAGACTAGTGATTTTAAAGTCAGTTAAAGTTGCGAGTAGTTGAAAGCTGGCGCGTCGCCAGCGGGGGGCATAGGGGGCATTGCTAGCCCCCCCGATTTTTATTTTTGCCCCCCGCCAGATTTATTTCTTGCCCTCCCACGGTATTTTTTTCTTAAAAGTGAGCATCGCCCTTACAGTTAAAATACTGGTAATTTTAGCTGTTCCATCCCCTATCCTGACATCGATTCCATTTGATTGATTGTATTTAAATATGCTGAAGATAGCCACTGGCCGAAATCGATTTTAGTGAAAGTTTTTGTTAATATACGTTAATTAAAGTGACTCTGAACCCAAGCAAAAAAAAAATTTAGTTTTTAAGTTTTTGGCTGTTAATGCAATGTCATAGCAGCATACATTCACGAACTAGTTTATTTTTTGGTACTGGGTTAGGTTTTTGCTTGAAATTATCGATTTAGTGTTTAGGTATAAATCAAAATCACTCCGTTATTTTTCCGCAAAACAAAACCAAGCAGGTAATGCTAAGAGGTAAAATTGATCTATAATGTAACAATAGATAATTGTGGCCATTGTGATTTTTGTAAGTTGCGGCATAATAGGAAAATATTTTGCCGGTTAGGTCAATATTGGATGCAAGGAGCACTGAACTGTAAACTACTGCATGGAAAAACGCTTTCGTAGTCGTGACCGGACGCATTCGGAATTTAGAGCAATTTGGTGAAAAGCTTGCTCCAAATTCACGTGAAAACCAAAAACGGTCTTCACCGCAATTTGATGGAATATTCAGCCGGAAATTGACATTTTATCAGCAATTTTTTCGTCTATACGTCCATGACGCTTTCTTTTAGTAGGGAACGCTGAATTTCCATAAGGGAACGCTAAATCTCCATTGGGGGACGCATCCCCCCTACAATTTACGTACTGGATAAGCGGTAGGCTACCGATACGTAAAACGTCCAGAAATTGTAGCTAGCCTGCAGTTAATACTAGCATCAGACTTATATTGTGGAACTGGATTTCACAATAAGCGGCTATTGCTTGCTTGGGCCCAGCATTGACACGTAGTTTCATTGGTTTAATGGAATAGCTATGTTTTCCAACTAGAGCGTACTGCTTCTCTTATAAATTATACAATTAAAAAGTAAAAAAAAATTTTATTGCAAATATACAGGCAGTAAGATAAACGCAAGAAAAACTACAGTCGTAAAATTCGCCAACTAAAAATTCCAAACAGATTCTTGAGCAATGTTGGGACTGTGGCGGCCATTCAGGTGATGGACTGGGGTTTCGATGAAGCGCGACGATGGCAGCTTGGGAGGTTGCCGGAACTGTAAAAAAATAATTCAATTAAAACGAATATCATGCATAATAACTATAGAATAGCTTAAAAGTAAAATTTCTGCAAATTATTGTAAACATTTCTGTAGTCATCTTTCTACAGGGACTCTGTAAGCCATAACAATGGTGCATATGAAAGTTTCTCTGATAATACTAGTTTTATTGACAAAACACAGCTGAGGATAAAAAAAAAGCAAAACAGAGCCATTGGTATTTGCTTTCAATAAAAAAACTGTTCAGAACTGCTTTGGTGCTCAGTGCTCTCGAAAGTTTTCAAAATACTACATATCTTAAAATTCACTGTTTCGTTAGATTGGATTTAATGCTACTTGATTATTTTAACTAAATGTTTATCAAGCTTATAGTCTTAACAACTGCCATAATATTTCTCAGCTGCCGGAGTAAAAATCGATTAGTTGCTATTTTACATATACCACATAACCGCAGTTTCTCCCAACTCGACAACGCTAAAATACTGCGTTTCCAATCGTGACAAAGAGCCTGGTTTATGATGCGACACATCCTGGGGCGACCGACCTGATGTGAGACAACTCATCAAGGGGCTCTGATGCAAAGTGAAATTTTGGGGGGGCTGCTGCCCCTCCTGGCTACGTCACTGACGTGCGCATCTACAATTAAACTAGGTAAAATTCGTGTCTTTTCGAATAAGGGACATTTTCCAAAAAAAGACAATTGCATTTTCGCATTAATGCGTTAAACCGAGGTTCGACTGTATCTTAGTCAAAGTTTGCAATTTTGGACGAATTTTAACCGAAATTAAGATTAGGCAGCACAGTTAACAACCATAATATGCTGACACTACATTATTGAAAAAATACGAAACTACCTGTTGACTGAGCAGCATTGCGCAGATGCGGTTCTGTCGCAAAATGACCGCTGGTGACTGAGTCCGATACCCGAAAAGTCGTCTTTGCAATGAAGTAGAAACCTACATAACACAGTTAAATTGACACAAGCTGCGAAAATATAATTAACCGATTCAAAAGACTTTGCTGATTGAACTTCTAGCTGCAGCAGCGTTTATTTAAAAAGACACTGTCTATAGTAGGGTTGCCTAAGGTGCGGCCAATGATTATTTCGTGAAAACTAGCAAATTTGCGTTTCGTTGGCCACTACATAAGCTACGCTTTAACTTTTTTGGTTTTTGGTGTTTATATTTTTATCTCCACGTAGTTTGCGTTTCAAAACGCGTGTCACAGCAGATCTATATTTCACAGTTTGTAAAAGGTGTGTTCAGTAGTACAACTGTTGGGAAATAAGCGTTGCTTGGGAGGGGGGTTGAAGCCTCCATCTTAGCCAAGTAATTTAAAAAGTTTCAACCAAATAACGTAAAAAAAGTCAAATTTTTTTAAAGGTTAACTCCGCGGTTTAGCAATGATTTAATATGGTAGGGCAATTCAAAACTTACATGAGCATTACGTAGTATTCGGAATAAAAATTATCCAAGCATTTTATGAGAGTTTTGCGGCCCACTAAAGCTCAGAAAAAAAGGTCATGCAGTCAGCTTTTCAATAAGTTTGAGCACCCCGGGTCTAAAACATAAATTTTAATCTACAAGCTTTAAGCAACTGATTCCCAAACCTCATCTATATATACAGTAGAACAAATAAAATGGTAAAAAATACCAATGCTTTCTATGTCGAACATTCAGTCTAATAAACTAAATTATGAAGCACAGTTACTAATGCTTGTATTTATCACAGCGAAACCGAACCGACTTGCCACAATTTTGGTAGACCTAATTTTGGTACATAATTTTGGTAGGTCTAATTTTGGCTTTTGCCACAATTTTGGTACATACCAAACTAGGATTATGGCATGTAATTTTCTCACACCAGGATGGCCTAGCACAAAACGTAAAGAACCATGAAACGAAATCTCATTGATCTATATGGTTCTACTGCGAAAGTGGATTGTGTTGTTAAACTTTCCTTGCTTTCTAACTGATTGCGAGCAAGACATGTTTCATTCCAAACTCGGGTTATGGCATGTTTTTATTCTCAGACTAATAAAACCAAGCACGAAACGTAAACAGCCGTGATATGAAATGAATTGCTTTTCTTTTCTACAGATGAGTTTCTAATGCGAAACCACACGTCCTTCATGATGCCTTTAACATTTAACAGCCTTTTCAAGTTGTTTCTAATATAATTATAAGTATCGTAGTCACACAAAAATAAATTCGTGCTTGCTTGCATCTAAATCTATAGTTTCATGAAAGGTATAATCTGGATCTCCCACTGAGTCATCTTGATATGAGATGCTGGCGATATCAAATTTCAATTTTTTCGGGGAATAGGCAAGGAAAATGCTCCCAGCATTTCGCTTTGATGGCTTTTTGAAATTTATTGCTTCTGTTTCAAAACCAATAAATAGTAGGGTGGAGAGAAAAACCAAAATTTTTGAATTTAAAAAAGTGGTCTTAATTTATGGCCCTAAATACCATATGAAATACTTTTATCACAATTTTGAGTTCTTGCATCCTCTAGTGGCCGTGCAATTTTATCGAACGTGCTTAAATAAATCACTTTTACCATATCTCACTACCCGCATATGCTAGAAAGCTAGTTTTTAGCTTCAAAGTTGCAGAAACAGCACATTTATACCTTCATGAAAAAGAACTTTGCCATAAAAACGTACAGGAAAAAACACTACAGCCGAATGATTGATTACAGATTTACTGATTATTGATAAGTTTTTAGTGCTCAACTTCAATTGCATTGCAGTTCGCATTGGCATTGAAAATACGTCAGATGAGGTTAAATTTATGTTATATTTGCACTTTTAGTGTGCCATGCTGCCTTATCAGCTTAAAATAGTTTCTTTAATGGCAATTAGCCTTACTCAAGTGGGTAATGTGCAGCACAGTATAGTACTAATGTTTAAAGTTATTCGATGTCTAAAGTAATAAAATACTAATGTTAGTAGTACTAATGTTTAATGAATAAACAGTATAGTACTAATGTTTAATGTTATTCGATGTTTAAAGTTAGTCGACTTCGATGTCCTAATTAATAAATTCTGAAATTCTTCGTGCAATATATTGAATAAACATTGCACCAAATTCATTTGTTCTTTTACAACAATTTGAGCTCTATCCAAGTTCCTGAAGTGATTAAAGTTGAGCAAATGCTCAAATCACTTGTCTTTTGGTTGGCAGAAATCCTGGAGGGAAATTATCGGAACTTAAAAATATTTTGCCATCGAAAAACTTTTTACAAGATTAGACTTGGATCTTTTTTTAGTTAGCATGCTGCTTCAGGAATAACTGAACTTATGCCAGGTAGTACAGTATATACCGTATCTACAATACAATAAACAATGATAGGCCTATCAAAATGTTTGTTAAATATATTGCTAAATTTTCTTTCTGTTAGAACAGTAGCTTTTCTAATCATGATACAAATTGCTTTTCTAATTCTAATTTTGTACTTTGGCATCTTTCAGTGCTTTTGAATTAAATTGTACAATCTTACCTGTTTTTGAATGAACTAGATATAATTCCTCAAGTTAAGCTTAAAAAAAGTGATAATGCAAGAGCCAACCAATCCTGGATGATGCAATAACTTTAAACATTAGTACTATACTGTGCTGCACATTACCCACTTGAGTAAGGCTAATTGCCATTAAAGAAACTATTTTAAGCTGATAAGGCAGCATGGCACACTAAAAGTGCAAATATACATAAATTTAACCTCATCTGACGTATTTTCAATGCCAATGCGAACTGCAATGCAATTGAAGTTGAGCACTAAAAACTTATCAATAATCAGTAAATCTGTAATCAATCATTCGGCTGTAGTGTTTTTTCCTGTACGTTTTTATGGCAAAGTTCTTTTTCATGAAGGTATAAATGTGCTGTTTCTGCAACTTTGAAGCTAAAAACTAGCTTTCTAGCATATGCGGGTAGTGAGATATGGTAAAAGTGATTTATTTAAGCACGTTCGATAAAATTGCACGGCCACTAGAGGATGCAAGAACTCAAAATTGTGATAAAAGTATTTCATATGGTATTTAGAACCATAAATCAAGACCACTTTTTTAAATTCAAAAATTTTGGTTTTTCACTTAACCCTAATAAATAGGTGAAAAGATGTAATTACAATTGCCAAAGTTGTGATAAATACGTTACCCGGTTTCAAGCATTTTTCGCTCTCCTCAAGTCGATTTAACATACAATTTGAATAAATTCAAATACACACACAATGTCTAGCCTTGGCATAAAAAACCTAAATTTGAATAAATTAGCAAGCAATTTGACATTGCCCTTTAAGCCTTGGATGCATTGGCATGTAGTTGGCATTTAAAAAGATGCATAGGTGTTTCACCAAGTCAGTCCTACCCGCCTAAAACCGGAAAGAGCAAACTTCAGAAAAAATGAATCGTTGAATTTTAATTGTCTCTCGTCAAGTATAGCAGCGGTAACTAAAGAAAAAAACACAACATAATAGCAAAACTTAACTTACAGCAACGCCCAGCAACACTAAATAGTATTACAGTAGCTTCGAAAAAATTATCATGAAATTTAAATAAACTTACCTCTGTTGTTCACTATAAACAATCAGCAGCACTACACTAAAAGGTTACAGTGGCAAATCTATGCTACTATTAACCGATCAGTGGTCGAGTGGATAGAGCGTCTGCTACTGAAGCGGTAGACTCGGGTTCGATCCCCGGTCGGATCAAACCAAAGACTATAAAATTGGGATTCACAGCTTCCCTGCTTGACGTTCAGCAATTAAAGGGACAGTGTGAAGCCTCCGCCGTGTGTGGTAAACAGGTGGGCAGGTGGCAGCTTGACTCGAAGACCGAAAGGTCCCTTCGCTGTCTCCTGGCCAGGGCAACTTGGTGAATAAAATGTAATTACAATTACAAAAAAAAATTACAAATTACAATGCTAGCAAAGTATTACCAACCATGCACCACAGTATGACGAAGCTATCAATATATTTAGCATTAGCAAGTTAAGACTGTTCCAGTAGGCTATGGTAATCAGTAACGGTATGCAGATAAACAAACCTGATTTTGCGGGTACCATGCACACGAAATCCAAATAAGGCTCAAGTGACAACAAAAGGTCCAAGCATCTCTAAACATAATCGTGAACATAAATAAGCCTACAATACAATGAAATGAGATTACTACAAACTCTAAACCGTGTTGTGTCAAGGCTACTACAGCAGGCTCGCTTCCGTCAGTTATTCGAGCCCCTATGATACCTCAGCAAAAGAAGTCAACGACAGCAAGATAAGACAGTATAAAACGGTTCAGTACTTCAACTACTGCAGCAATCAACACTATCATTTAATAATCAATCACCAACAACCCAGGCTAAGCAAACTACGCATAGCCGAACGAGCCTAAAACATACTAAAACTAGTAAAAGAGTATACGTACCAAAGCTTAATCTAATTGATACAACATTCCAACAGTTTCATCCACGTTCAAGACAGCAAACTTAACCTAAACTTAACTCTAAGCAACCTCGGACATCAACCAACTTAATAACTCACAAAAAGACCTAAAATAGTAAACATTTTGCGGTTGTCAACGAGATCATTGTTGCCATTTATATTCAAAGCGGAGTAAAAAACAAAAAAGCAGAAAAATAAGCACGCATGCTGTCACAATTGGCATTAAAAAGATGCATCATTGGCATGTAGTTCGAAAGTTTCAATACTTTCAAATGATGATAAAAGAAATTAATAATTTTGAATTGATTGCGCAATGGATTTACGCCGATGTAAACAATAAAGTTTGAAGCTAATTAGACTTAGTTGTTAATATTTTGTTCAATTGTTGTCAGACTTAAGTCTAGAAAGTTTGTAGATTCGTCCACTTGGTGAAGTAGAAGAGTCAATTGCGCAAATAATTTGTTTCTAAGGAACAGTACAAAAGTCATCTTGCTCAGACTAACAAAATGATAGTGATGAGCCATATGGGGCTGTGGGCATATAAATTTAACATCGTCTTCCAGTTGCGGTTCATTTACCGTAAAATGAGACCCACACACCAATGCCAGTTATACCAGCATGCCACAAAATCCATGATCTTAACCTTTTGGTATACTGCTGGTAAAAAATCACATGTTGCAGAAAAGTTTAAGTCTGAGCAAATATACTTGCATCCAATTTGATTCGCTGATATTGGGTGATAAAAGTGATGTGAACATGTTCCAGGACATTTAAATATGGTTAGAGAAGCCTATAGCCTACCGTTTATACATTTTAAACATGGCAAATGAAAAAAAAAGCTCTAAACAATACCCTAGCTATTATTTGATACCTGATAATGCATGTTATTCAGTTTGACAAAGCTTGGTTTCATAATAGCCATGAAAAGTAGTCATTAAAATGGGCATAAAACATTTTTTAAGAAAAAAAAAGTCAGAGCACCCCATAACCGAGGCGCAAAGAGAAACACTTAAATTATTAACTAGGCCTATCAGAAACACCTAAACTAAAAGCACTATTAAATAACTTAAAAAGCAATTTTTTCAGCTTAAAAATAACTGTTTTACTGTATTTGGCATGGTCAAAAATGGGGGGGGGTTAGCAATTTACTGCATCCTCCTACCTCAACTTTGAGTGTGAGAGGTAAAAATCACTCATGCGTATCCTCAAAATTCACTTTCTCGCACAATTTCAAACAGACCATATCTCAGAAACAGCTTGTGCTAAAAAGGTGAAATTTTTTGCAAACAGGTTTTTTTTACTTTGTTCTACCAACCCCCATGCCAAGTTTGGAGAAGATTCTAGAAGATGGGTTGACAGCCTGTCAAATTAAGCATGGATTGACCCATAGGCTAGGCAGATAGCCTAGATTTAAACTATTATATAGCTTCACTTACACAGCAGGTCGTAAGTAGCCTTACATCACTTATTTTCTTGTCAGCTGCTGTTGTCAATGCAATAGTAGGCTATGCCAATCTTTGAATACAACCACCATCATTAGCATTAGGCTAACTAGTGGTCTCGCTACCGGTAGGCCTAGTCTAACAAGTACTAACCTAAACCAGGCCTAATATAGGCAGTACAAAACAACATTTTATACTTTATCTTTGGTTTGCGCTGTTACCCTACTTATTTTCAATCCTAGCCTACACCAGGCGAAGCTCTAATCCTGAATTGACTGACTAAACAAGCGTACTATCATGCATTACCACTTGTTACGCGGAAGTTAGTGACGTAAATTTCTATTTGTCGAATGGATCAGTGATGTTTGACATGATGTCACTCAATAACGATGAAACGGAGAGAAATAATTTTTTTTGCACAAACCTTAGAAAACTCCAGAGTTTTGATTTATTTATTTTTTAACGAAATTCAAACATCGTTCAGCCCCTGTTTAAATAAATTTTTTGGCTGATTCTTTGTTTCCATCATGCAACTAAGTATCATGACATCTATATTACAAACTAGGGTAGGGTACGCTGCACAATTTCGTGTCTTGGGTCAGGTTCAACAACAACAAATCGATTCATTACGTTGTAATAATAATACAGCAATCAGCAATTTGTGTGTACTGTGTAGTAGGCGTGGCATCGTTGATTGTGATGTCATATACAGCAGCACTTATAGGCGAGGCCTTATTACAAGTCAGGTGTTGTGACTATTGAAGGCAATGTACAGTAAGTTGGTGTAAACTGTAAGTTGGTGATCAGTGGTATACGCATAGTGCAAACCATCCGCAATGTACCGTGCAATCAATAGTTACAGTAAGAAAAATGGACTATCGCCAAATGCCTCCGGAAAAAAAGATAAGAATTCGATCGGTCAGTTGCACTTCTAGGCTATGTAGCATACGTAGGCTACGGGTAAGCAAACTTAGCAAAAGTGAGTTGAGTTGATAAGCCCATGTCTGGAAGTAGAAGGCCTTAGCTCAGCAACTCAAACCATATTGTATTTTGATTGGGATCTTGTTCAGCAGTATGAGTAATCGATCTGCAGAAACTCTGAGATAACAGAGAAACAGACTGCATTTCTACCCCAAATCGGAATCCATTGACCAATTCTTTGATAGCTAGACTGCGGGAATTTTCTGACTTTCGGATTTGCAAGAGGTGTCCATTACCGTATAGTTTATTTAACTAGATCGATTAGTACCGATAGCAAGACAAACTAAGCAGTGTTCTCGGCACTAGAAACGCCATTGATATCTGAGATTTTGAGTAAGTAAACTTTAGTAGCCTATAGTACCGTTTTAGCTGTTTGGTGATGCTATTTGTGATGATTTTTTAGATCAGTGTAACAGTACTGGTGCATTACCGATACAGTAATCAGTGGTGCCGATCCATGTTGACGATTGGGGGATGATTTACAGAATTTGTCTATTTTTTGATAATTTTGAACATTGGGAGGAGGGATGATGCTCAAACTGGAGATTTTTGGAGCAAAGTTCAACGTTTGTTTTTGCCAATACCAGCTAGGAAGTACGCAGAAACGTTCACTAAGGTTTGGAAAGAGTGCTGGTGGCAATTAAGAATTTTCAAACACAAAAGTTATGGTGAGACGGCCTTTAAGCCGGCTAGGGGGTCTGGGTGGGCGATGTGAGCTCCCCAGCGTGGTCCGGAATCTTTAGCTTTTTCGACGTTTTTTCGAGAAAAAGAGGTATCGTTTAGTAACGTTGCAACTTGCAACAGCAAAGTTACACACCGTACCGATGCGAACTATTGGGAGGGATGCAGCAGAAATTCTTTTGCGGAATGCACCCCTGGATCGGCACTTACCTGTCTTAATGAAGTTATAGGCAATACAGAAACAGAATAGGAATTCAAGTATAAATGCTAAACTGTTCATTTTTATACTTTGGCTTGTAATACACAATTGTATATTATTAGCTACAGCGTTCATCATTCTGTAGAGGTACCGATATTAAATTTTGATCATATTTTTTCTGTAGTTTCCTGTCGTCAGTCGTTTCCAGCCGTTATGCTAGCTGAAATCATGTTTAGTTAAATGGGAAGATTTACGTTATTTTTTCAGCAATTGTTGAGTTAGCGGCTTTGTCAACATTTCAATATGTCAGAGACAGTCTGCTTTCTGCATTTATTGAAAAATCATTCAAGGTGGTTTTTCATTTGCAGTTCTTAACTTTTCTTATTATTTAGATTTTTTTACCAACGCGATAGCCATAAAATATGCCTAAAATTTTTGTTGCAAGTTTGTGTCTTGCTTTAAACAATGTGGTGTAATAACTGATATGATCCCGTGCTGTTCTTACGTAAAAGACAATCATGCTCGTCAGATAGGCATTAAATAAATATATGGTTTAGTCATCGTTTCATTGCAACCTAAGTAATTAGTTTATAAAATAAAGCTGAAAATGGTTCTATGAACTTAATCAACGCCAAATAGCTGTATTACTCAAAGACGAAACGAAATTTACAACCCCGCCACACAAACAATCTACTTAACTCTTAAAATACTGCAATAATTTACCGTCAAAACTTTGCCCCCCTCCCCGGTTTTCAGCTTTGTCCCCCTGATCTCGCTAAGCTGGCGACGCCCCTGGTTGAAAGCAAGAATGGCAGTACGGTACGTAAGTACGAAACGTTACGCTTCAATTTTTGCTAAGAAGTACCGTATGCTGGTACGGTACGCCTTTTTTGGAATGGTACGGGTACGGTACGTTAGTACGGTACGCTTTAAAAATTAAACTGAAGTACGGTACGCTGTTACGGTACGGTTGAAGGTGAGAGATACGTAGTACGCAAATTCTGAACGTACCGTACCGTACTGCCATCCTTGATAATTGGCTTATTGTAGTGTGAAATTGATGTCAAATTCTATTTTTTATGGTAGAATTTGTTTAAAGCAAGTATTTCATAAACTCTTGCGACTATAGAGAAAAATATTACTGTTCTAATTATGAGCTTTTGAGAAATCCACTCGAAATACTTTTAAAATTTAGATTACGTGTAATCATATATGCTAGACAGTTACAATTGGTGTTAATGGTGGACTGCTTTAAAAAGATGACCGCTTGGGTTCAGATACGAGGCAAGCGACAAACCTAAGGGAGTAAGGGTACATTATTACAGGGGGGTTGCAACATAAAACAGGTATTCGTAGCTTTATCTGACATGCGGAGACATGAAAAAGCTTTTTTTTCATAGGTGGGCACAAGTCCGTTAATCCGTTAATAACGAAGCTAACTTTTTCATTAACTCGTTAATCCGTTAAAAAGTTTTTTCATGTTAACGGACTAAATTAACTTCCGTTAAGTTCTGTTAACGGACTATATTAACTTCCGTCAAGGTGTTCATCGTCATTATCTTGCACCATTCATTCATCGTAACGGTACAAACCAATTTGCACCGCTCACACTTGTTGCGTATTAGCACGAGTTTTATAGAAGAGAGCAAAGAAAGAAGCTCTTTTTGTGGCATATATTAAGCTGCAGCCTCAGATGTCTACTAATTATCGCTGTTCACAATTTCCAAAGATTTTTCGATCGCAGCTTCGTTAGTGCATTTGAACTTATTTTTATCTTGAGATTAGATTAGACTGTAAAATGTATAACTTCCAAAACACAAAAAGACCACCACAGCAATAAATATTTCCTTACAATCAGCTCAACAGCGTCAATACGTGTTCTAGAAACGAGTAAATAAAAAGAAATGCAAATTACACGCTAAATGTTAACGAATTAACGGACTATATTAACTTCCGTTAATTAACGCTGAAAATAACGGATTAACGTTAACGGAGGTGTGAAGTTTGTTAACGGACTAGTGGTTAACGAAGCTAAAGTTTTGCATTAACTTGCCCACCTATGTTTTTTTTTTCTTGCTCCAAAAAGGCTCTCTTAGATATGGGCCTTCAGGTGCAACAAATTTCTGTAAAAAAGCAAACGACAAAAATGGGAAAAGTCTTCACCTAAAAAGAAAAATGACACGACTAAAAGTATTGAATTTTCGGTGAAGACCTTCTTTGATTTGGTTTTCACCATTATCTGGCAGAATAAAAATGTGAAATGTACAATAAAAATCTTTTGTTTTCTCTACCAAAGTTAAAAGAAAAATGTAGCAAATGTATGGTGAACTTTGCCCCCATTGACTCACTTGTTGCACCATTTCCAAGAAGGCTAAAGCATTTCTAGGAAGGGTCTTGGCCCAGCCGGCTTCCCTTTGGCTACGGCCTTGAGTAGAATATATCTGAAGCTGCATTCACTCGGGCAACTTTTAGCTTCGAGAATTGGCATTTTGCCTCTTTTCTTTCTCAAATCGATAAAGAAAGAAACAAGAGGATATGAGAAAGAATCAAAAGGCAAAATGCCGATTCTAACAGCTAAAAGCAGTAGCGTAGACAGGGGCGCGGCTAGGAGGGGTTGGCCCCTTATTGGCATATAGAGTATTCAAAATACCCTGTTTTGATTACTTTTGAGACCAATTTTTGTTTTAAAAGCAAAAAAAGCCCACCGATTGGCATTGGCAATAAGAATATAACAGCTTTGACTCTGGACTAGAAGAGAATTCGGCCGCAAAACTCGACTCCGATGTGGGCGAAGACCTTTTTTTTTTCGTCTTCACCTAATTTTAGGCTAAAAACCGTTCCAATTCCAAATGTAAATTGTTTCAATTTGGTGTCACACCTCCGAAATAGCCTCCCCCCATTTTAAATTCCTGGCTACGCGCCTGGCTGAAAGTCTCCCATGTGAATGCGACTTGAGAGTGATCCCTTTGTCATCCGAAGTTAAAAGAATTATCATAATTTTTAACATCGTTCAAAAGAAAGTTCATGATACAATTCAATTTTGTTCAGGAGTTGTAGGTGTGATTCTATGCAACGATATTTTTGTAACAAATCTCTTAGTTGCTAAGCGGTGGTTTGAAACTTTATGGCAGCAATTGTCACTTTTTAATGTTTTTTTGAGCTAATATTTAACTAAACGCTAAAGCAAGTGTTTTTAAGGTCTGCTTGCGACGAAGTTTGAACTTCTCTTTTTTGCTTTTGGTTGCGTGCTGCAGCGTATTTTGACTGAATTTTCAAGAAAGAGGGGAGAACAAATTTTGAGTGATGTTGCTCAACCTCGCTAGAATATGGATCTACTTGGGTTGCTAATCTGCGTACTTCAAAGATTAAAAATCGTTGTACTTTCCAACAAACAAAACTTTATGCTTTTGATTAGATTACTTACTGACACTGAAGTTTGGGTATAGTTCATGATATGGTAGTGTTTTTGTGAGGAAGAAAAACAATGTTGTTCGTTAGTTCACAGCAATCTGTTGTAATATCCTTAACAGTTCAAATGTGTTTAAAGTATCTTTGTGTACTAATTTGAAAAATGATGGTTTTAGTTTTCTACAGTAAACTTTTGTGAAGACGATTGCAATGGCATAATCAAAAATAGGACAACGTTAAGAGTTCTACTACTCAAAACTGGAATTTGAAACTATCATAAGTTTAAACAAGTTAAAAGTATGTCAACCTAAGCACAAAAAATCATGTATATTGCTTTTAAATGACAAAATTTTTCTGAAACGCTTGCTTTAATTGTTTCATAACCATTGAAACAAAATTTGACATCAATTTCACACTATAACTAGATGGGAGTTTGCCAGCAAACCCACTGAACGACCGACGCATAGCTAATGCTGTGACGCTCAAAAGTACTTTTTGGCTACCGTAAAATCAGCAATTATTAAAAAATATCTGATTATGGAACCTCCAGAAAAGTAGAGTCGAAATATTTGTCAGTTAAATATCTTCTGATATCATAAAACACTGGTACCCTAGCTTGAGCCGTTCAAAAATTGATTTTTAGGGGTCTATTTGGGGGGTCCCTAGGGGGGTTGGCACCCCCAAACTATGTCAAAATATTTGTTTGTTAAATATCTACTGATATCAAAACAGACTGGCACCCATGTCGAGCTATTCAAAAAATTGATTTTTTGGGGGTCCATTTGGGGGGTCTCCGGGGAGGTGGCACCCCTAAACTATGTCAAAATATTTGTCTGTTAAATATCTGCTGATATCAAAAAAAGTAGAACTCTACCTTGAGCCGTTCAAAAAAGTGATTTCTAGGGGGTCCATTTGGTGGGTCCCCGGGGGGGTGGCACCCCCAAACTATGTCAAAATATTTGTCTGTTAAATACCAACTGATATCAAAAAGAACTAGCACCCTAGCTTGAGCCGTTCAAAAAATTGTTTTTTTGGGGCCCCATTTTTGGGGGGTTCCCGGTGGAGTTGCCGAAAAAAATTTCGGGAGAAGAAATTGAATTTGCAGCTCAACAACTTTACACAAAAATTAGATTTCCATGTTTTGTGGTTTAGGAGAAGAAGAGCGTACAAAAATCAGGAAGAAAAAAAAAAGCAAAAAAAAAGAAACAAACCTCATCGCGGCCAAAAGTGGGTTGGTTGAAATGAAAGGATATCTTGAGACATACAACCATAAACCGTTTTTGACTGAAACCGCTTTTTACGCTAAACTTGCGCGGCGTTTTTCGGGTTCTAAAACCGAAGTCACGTAACCTATTGCCTCGAAATTTGGTGCTAACATACAACTCATTAATCTCAAACTGCTGTCCAAATTTCATGTTGCTAGACCCAACCGTTTTTGAGTTATAAGCAAAAGTCTGAAATTTCGCACTCGTTAGTTGGAAAATAGCCGAGTAAAAACAGAGGAACACGCAACGCAAGCGTCGGTCGTTCCAATAAGCCAATTACAGTACTTTTTGTATTTCTGTCACTAGAGGCAGCATTTCACAAGTTCAGCACTTTACTGCTCATAACGTTTGACCTTATTGCTCGATTCCGTTCAAATTTTTTTCAAACTGTGTGTAGTTATAAGACCCGTCCTGCTAAAGGGTTTTTAAGCTTGCAAATTGTCGCTGTCGTGCACCACAAACCAGAAAACCCAAAATTTTAGGCGAGTGGGGTCAGAAAAATGGGTTGGTGGGGGACCTTTTGTAAAGTTTTCAAAAATTGTTTTGAAATCTTTCATACATAGTAAAAAACTTATCTCATGCCATAGCAGGCAATTTGAAATTCTGCAAAAAAATTTTTAATCATTGCCCTATTGCATAGTTTTCGATCTTTTATTGCTAGCCACTCTTTTTATAGGCAAAGAACAAAAAAGGCAATCGCGCTGCACAACGAGAAGTAGTTCACAGTTGTTCTTAACACTATTGCACCATAATTCGACATGATTAGAAAGACAGCATCAGCTTCGAGATTATGGTGTAATGTAAGATCGGTAGACGCTAACTTATCTTTCGATTTTGACGGCACAGATGTTACATCGCGTGAGAAATTCACTTCATCAAAAGTATATGCTTAAATGTTTTCATGGTTCAACGAACACATCCCTTACTTCTTTGTTGCATTTTTCACGTTTTCCTTCTTCTTCCACAGTTTTTCCGCTGTTTTACGTTATACAGGCGGCAAGGAAACACATAACTTCCCTGGTGTTTTATATTTCGCTCGCAAGTCGTACCTTTAAGACAAATACAATATATTTAAATTTTTTGCTGGAAATAAGTCCTAAAAAATAATAAAAGCTATGCTGCTTATAAAACTTTTAAATTTTCGAAATGCAGCGACTTCGATGGTAACATTCAGGTCAAACCCCGTATTGAAATAGAAGTAATCTTTAAAACTTTTCTTTGAAAACCGGTGACCGATACTCAAATGAGTCAGTCATACTCTAATCTCTTTGGTAATTTGATATCTGGGTTCGAATTTTATACAAGAAATTCATTGAATTATTGAACTTTAGATTTTCTTTTGACAAAAAAAAAAAAACAACAACACTTGCAGTGGTTCAAACCTCAGGAAAGTCAAAGATACAGTAAAAACGCGTGTGAGTTTTGGTAAGATTTTTAAGAAAAACATACGAGTATGTACGTAAAATTTGAAATGCACTTTGAAACTAGCTAAAGATCATTGAGTTCTTTTCAAACAACTGTGTGAAAAATTTGTGCATAGGTTTTGAGGTGTTCCTTTTGAAAAATTAACCGAAGACAGTTTTCGTAGTCGTAGCTTGCAGGCAATCAAATCACAAGTAACTTGAAATACAGTAAACTATGAGAAAATCAAGTGAAAGTAGCATTGTGTGAGGTAAACCTCTTTGAAAATACAGAAATCTTCGACAAGGCAAAAAAGATACTTGAGTTTTGAACAAAAGAAAATAAACACTGGGTTTGAATATTAGGTAAGATGAATTGTTAAGGGCATTTGGGTTCGAACTTAGAAAAAACATTGAAATACAAGTAGCTTTGAAAACCATTTGCGTTCGAGTTTCAAGCTGGTCCTACTGTTGCTTTGGTGATCAGTGCTGGGGACCCCAAGTTTTTTTTATAGGGGCATTGAAGTCTAATTTTTGAATTTTAACATCAAATTTATAAAAAATAATTGATTAGCAACGTTTTTGTCCCGTTTTTTTATTGTTTGAGGTTAACTAGCTTCAAGGGAAAAGATTTTGAAATAAGGGAAAAAATTTTGCAGGGGCAACACTACATCAAATTTGCATAAGCGATTTCAAAACCAACTTTGCCAAATTATAGGTCTGGGAGTGACGATGTGCCTTTGGCAGGTTTTCTGCTGTGGCTTCGGTACTTAGATGAGTTTTTAAAAGTGGAATTTGATTTAGTGCACGTACAAGAAAAAATGAAAAGTAGGCCTATTTTTGGCCTAGTTGTGCTTAGTAACTATTAGGGTAAACCAACCTGTATAAATTGCAATAGATTAGATTAGACTTTACTGTTTTTTATAGTTTCTTAATAGGCTAGGCTTACAAACCGTAAGTAATGATTAATGTCATCATTAATAGACAAGGCTTACATACCGTGAGTAATGATTAATGTCAGCTAGCGTGTAATAGCCCTAGTAACAGCAACACCGACACCAAACGTAGACAAATTTTTTAAAAAGTGAAAAAAATTCTGGTACGAAATAAGGGAAAATATAAATGCAATAATCTTTTGATGTAGTAATCGTAGAATTCTGAAGTTGAGCTCAAAAATTAGTTTAAAAATACAGATTTTGTTTCAAATGCAATAAATCAACAAAAATTAGGCTTCAATGCCCCTTTAAAATCCGCAGTCCGCAAATCCACAACGGAATTTCAATTTTCTTAATCCGCAACCGCAAGTCCGCAATTGCACGTTTAAAAGCTTAGTAACTGCAAGTCCGCAACTTCGAAATATTTAAAGTCCGCACTGCAAGGCCGCAAGTTTTTATGAACCGAGGGGAAGAGTTTTGCAATCAACTGTGTCCCAAAGTGATCTGCTCAGAGTTGATTAGCAAACATAAGTCAAAAATTGTGACTTGTAGGAAGTGTAGCAAGCGTATGGTGGATACATTCCACGCAATAAAAGGAATTACTCACAATCGTTGATTGTAGTAAATGTACCACAGCATGACTTGTTATTGAGCTACTTTTTCGGATGGCAAACTTAAGAATTGCTCAGACCCTCTTCCTTTTAGGTCCAACTCAAAACAAATTTAAACGCTTTTATTTAGGGTTAAAGTTTTTAAGTGACTTGGTTAAGGGAGTTGAAGCTCCCAGCCCTCCTGGTTACGCTACTGCTTATACAGTAGGTCCCTAAACTGCATGGAAGCATAATGCACAAACCACTGACGAACCCTAAAAATGCTACAATGAAGCTAGGGATTTGAAGATTAAAAGCCATTGGATTACAGTGAGAAGTCATCAAATAGCAAAGCACAATCCGTGTTTCCGCTTACAACAAGATATTTAAAAAAAAACATTTTTTTTCAAGGCAGGAAAAGGCAAAGGTAGCAGAAGGCAAAAAAAAAAAAGATATAACTAATCGTTTTACTAAATTTTTAGTCCCTAGCTCTCTAATTATTGTGGGAACGAGATGACCACACGCTACCAGCAGTGCCGTCGCCAGACCAAACGAAGTGAGGGGGCCCTAGCCGAAAATAGGGGAAACTATAAAACAAACTAAAATTTTGCACATAAAAACTGATATTTTAAAGCTACAATTTTGTATTCATCTTTAAAAAAAGAGACATATAAGCCCCGCAGCGTTATTTAACTCATTTCGTATGCGGCCCGTATAATCGCTTGAAAAATCTGTCAGCAGGAGTGGATGCGACCAAAAGCGCAACCAAAGTTTTGTTAAGACAAAGGGGCTTGAACGAAAGTTAGTAAATGTTTTTTGCACAAAAATTGTCTAATGTAGGTCCCATGCTGAAAAACCGTTGCAACTCAAGCTTGTCACAGAGGGGGTAGAGCCCCCAGCTGATGGGTGATTTTTGCGATTTTAAGGCAAAAATAGCAATTTTACCGCCATTTAAATCACATTTCGCGTGTTTTAAAACCATATCAATAATTACAGTATTTGCTAAGATTCAGAAGTCATTGAAAGAGTTAAATTGTCTAGCCTCTTGAGCCCCCATATACTTCAGGACAAGTCCAAAACTCGTTTAAACCCTAATTCATTTTTTGGTTATATTTTCTAAATAACTTGGCTAAAAAGGGTTGATGCCCCCTTAGGCCTTCCCCTTGGTTGTGCGACTGAATGCGACCTAAAATAAATCTTGAGTGTGCTCTAAAAAAACATCTGGTCCTTTAAAAAAATGTTTTTCCATATTGTTTCAGGTCATAATCACTAACGAAATACCCGTTACGCTTCTGTAGGCACATGGCACAAGGGGGGGATGGGGGGATATATCTCCTTCAATAATTTGACTGCATCCCCCCAATAATTTGCCTATGGTCTGTATCTACATCCCCTCAATAATTTGACTCTGGTCTGCATCTGAACGCTGGTTGATTTTTGGAATTTTTTGGTCTTCACTAGCTTTCGGGGACAAAAATTCTTCAATTTTCGGTGAAGACCTTCTTTTTTTTTCGGTCTTTACTTGATTTTGGGGACAGAAACTCTTCAAGTTTTCCGTAAAGTCCTTCTTTTTTTGATCTTCACTTGATATGCTTACGTGAAAACAATAGCGGTTGAGCTTCATCCCTCCAATGTTGAAAATGGGGCAAAATTGGGGTGAAAATGCAAATTATCCCTCCCAATGCTCAACATAAATCGGAACCACTGTGTAGGCATACATCCCTATTCCGCAACACATCCGCAAAAGCGTGTTAATAAGACCGATTATTGGGTCATATTTATGTAAAGCAGTTGTTAGCCAGCAGTTTTGCAAACAATCGAGAAAACTTCAAACGAGAATTATGTTTGAAAATTATTATTCCTTTTTCCATTATTGCTATTGTCTTGTCGTTACATGATGCCCCAAAGAAGCATTCTGAGCAAACCGAAAAGGGGGGGCACAAGCAGTCGTTAGGGGGGATACACACCCCTTGCCCCACCGTAGCAACGGCACTGGCTACCAGTACAAAAAATGATTCCCCAGTGGCTAATTTTGTGAACTCACAGTAAAAAACAACAAAGCCATACTTTGAACCAGGGCTGCCAATTCGAATTTAAGCTCGAAAGAAGTTGTTTTTCTGAACTCGAAAAAACAGCATGTCAACAAAAAGAAAGCGATTCAGTCAAAAAGCAGACCTAGTATTTTTGTCAGTCTGAACTTGAAAAACTTGATAGTTTTGCAGAACTTGAAATCGAAAAAATTAAATTGATTTCTCAAGTTTGACTGGGTAAAAACATAAATATTTTTCGAAAATAGGAAGAAATTTCAATATTGGCATAAAGCTTGCAGAATTGCGGACTAAAATTTAAAATAGTCCGCAAGCGCAGGTCCGCAATTTAAACTGCCACAGCCCGCAAGTCCGCAACTTTTTTCGTTAGTCCGCAATTACGGATTTGCGGACTTGCGGACTAACTTGCAGACTTAACCAGCTCTGTTGGTGATTAATATCTGGGTTCGAATCTTAGACAAAACAGACATCTGGGTACGATTTTTTAACACAAGTCAAAAAGAAAATTTGCTTTCGTATCTTAAACAAGTCCAGACGTGTTAATGAATATGCTGTTAAAACTTGGGTCTAAAGTGACATCATAAAATTACGCTAAGTAGCCGAAACGTCAGCGATTATACAACATTTTGCGTCATTGCTATTAATGAACTCACGTTGAAAATAGCGACGTCATATATTTACACCGTTTCTTATCAATCACGACAGGAGAATAACGTGTTTCAGATTACATGCGTGCATACGCTTAAACTCTTGTACTATAACAAACCGCATACAGTCTAACAATTTCAAGCCTTGAAAGATTTATTAGTAAACTTGAAATGTTTGAACTCCTTAGTTTGACTCCATAACAAATCAAACTTATAAAATTAAACTTGAAAGGTTTCAACTGCAGAGTAAAACGCTCAAACAATACATTAGAGAATCACCTTTTCATTTTTAGTTGCGGTCAGGAGCTATCGGGTTTGATTCAAAGGTGAGTCATACACTAAATTTATATTTGAAAAACCACCCAAGGTGGTTTGGCACTAAAACTAATCGGACGTGATATAATTACCTTTCAATTTAAGACTTGAAGTCAGGAGGTTACCCATTCGGTTTTCAGGCAAACCTTGGAAAACTTTAGAATTTAACAAACCACCTGGGGTGATTTTCAGGCAAACCTTGCAATACTTTATACACTTTAAACACGATAGTCGGTTCCCAGGCTAACCTTGCCAACTTTAGCTAACCGCCTGCGGTGGTTCGATCCTTAGGCACTCTTCGAGTTTTGACCAAGTTCCAGGGTTCGATTCTTAGTATTAAAGCTAGGGTTAGAACTAGGTAAGCTTTAGGGTTCGGTTTTTAGGGTTAGAGCTAAGGTAACATTTACAGTTAGAGCTAGTGTTCGATTCTTAGATCTAGGCTTACTATTTCATAACACCCCAAACAACCAAACGCACTAAAACTCTAAATGCACTAAAACCCTAAACGCTCTAAAGCCCCAAAGCTCTAACGCCCCAAATTTCTAAACGCCCTAAAGCCCTAATCCTTATGCATGTGGAGCACTATATAGCACTAACCGCTTTGGTTCGATTTGAAGAAATTCATTGGTATAACAACAAAAAAAAGACTCCTTAATTACAATAAAGAGCTTTCAAAGACGGGCGATGATCCAGGCAAAGCGGTAAATGGTGCAAACTCTTGATTAGTTTCGCCCCATAATAAACTATAGAATTTTTGTTATTCCAAGATTTCTCTCCTCATTCATAAATTCATACAACCAAGCCATGATGAAACAAGCAACAATGAGCAACATGCTCTTTTTTCTCTATTACATACCAATAACCGGCGAAACAAGTGTAATAGCCAGCAAAAAAATCTTTGGAGAATTTATCCAAAAATTTGGGCTAATTCACAAACATTTTGAGCCATTTTCAGTTGTTTTTCCGAAGAAAAATAACTGTTAGAACGAACAAGAAATGTTAGTAACAAACAAAAAAATCTTCGGCCGAACACAAAACTGTTCAGAAAAAAAATTCGAAATCTTCGGAAAATTTTTCGACGGAAAAAATTTTTCACCAAACAAAAAAATTTCGGCCGAAGATTTTTTTGTTCGTGAAATATTTACGACTATTCGAAAAGATGAAAATCTTCGAAACGAAGATTCTAAAAGTTTATTCATAGCGAAGATCATAGTATGCCAATTTCACGAACGCTTATGTTTTTTCCAAGGCCATAGTATGCGGCCCCAAAAGGGTTGAGGTAGGGTTGAAATTGTCCTCGATGAGCTAAAATGGTACGGCTGGTCTGTTTTCGCACTAAGTAGACTGTTGCACATGGATAAAAATTCTGTTAAAAAAAACGATATTTCAAAACAGAGCTGTACACCTTTATAAAAAATGTTTTCGGAAAAATTTGTGTCCTGTAAGTATGGTTACTCTAGGTAGTGCAAATATGAACATATAGAAATGCAAAAGAAAACAAAAACATAGTTTTTTATAGCGAAGAAAAAACTTACAATTACGAACGAAAGGCGGATACTATGCAAATCCACCTTCGGTTAGTCGGGTTTATGAGTAAAGCTATCATCTTTGCTTTCCGCCTGCAAGACGAAAGGCATGGTGGATTAAAGATGAAAGTGGAGTGCTGATCCCATCGATTAAACAGTTGACAATTCATTTTCACTAGAAAAAATGAAGCTGAATTGGTTTGATTTGAAATTTATTAGATAAAAAAAAAGTAATTTTTGTATACTGTGCTATCAAAGACGGGCGATGATCCATGCATAGCGGTAATTTCGGTAGACTCTTGATTAGTTTTGCCCCATAATAAACTATATAGTTTTCTTCATTCCAAAATTTTTCTTCTCATTCATAAACTCATGCAACAAAGTCATAATGAAGAAAGCAATAGCACGCTTTTTTTCTCCATCACCTACCAACAACCTGCAAAACAAGCGTAATTGCCAGCAAAAAAATCTTCGGACCAATTACATTGAGGATCGATCCCCAATGTAATTGGTCCAAAGATTTTTAACTTTACCCAAGAGAAATGATGAATGTGATCAAAAACTGTGAATTGTTGTGAAAATTGGAAAACTTCCCTTCAACCTAGCATTTCTGAATTTTAAAAGATATTTATGAATAAGTTTGACGCAAGGTCAAGTTGTAGTTTGAAGAAAAAGTTAGTTTTGAAAGGTTGCCATGGTCAGGAGACAGCGAGCGGATTGTTACTGTCATTAAGTTTGTCGTATTCAAGTCATTAACGATATAAGGTTTGCCGAAGCCCTTAAACCGTTTTTGTGGCGTATTCACTTTGATATGGGCACACTTTGATTCGGATTGAAAAAAAAACAACAACTTATGCACAAAACTTGAGCCCTCGATGGCGTCATGGCAAAATTGACGTTATTTTGCTAAAATTGGCCAAGCCGTTATCAACTTAAAACCAGTTTTTCAAAAAAAAAAAAGAAAAATTGGTGAACGCCAACGATCCACATGCCAAATTTAGTGTTTTCAAGATCTTCGGTTTAGGAGTTAGATAGAAAGTCATTTTGATCTCCTTGCAAAATCGGATAAAGCTATGAATCAGCATGAGCTGAGTTTGCAATACTTGGTATAGTTACAGTAATTAAAAAGAAAACCTTAATTGTAAATTTAAGTTTTTTAGACTTTTGTTTGTATTATGAAGTGTTGCACAACAGTACAATAACAATATATTGCATAATTCGAACTTTGCGCAAGCGCGTAGTACCTTTGTTTCTGTTCGCAAATTATAACAGATGAGGTTTAATTTTCTTGTTGCTATCAAACGGTAAAATCTAGAAAGTTGAAATTTGGCTCAACATAAGAATTAATGAAATCGTCATGTCTGCCAATTTTGGGGATCCCAGGTAACGTAATCGTGAATTGAGACACTAAAAAACATAACGGAACAGCGGTGTTTGGATTGAAAATTTATTAATTTGGTTATAATTTCAAGACCACTCAAAGTGCTAAGCTGAAATTTGGACACAATACGGGTGCTTATGAATGCTTTACGCTAACCAAGTTTGGGAGTGCCCGGTCATGAGACCAAACGTTCACAGGCCGAAAATGGGCAAAAAGTTGACGAATTTGAATCGATATATCTCGGTAATTACTGATATTGATAAAAAATGGTTTGTAATTTTTGAGCACACTATCAACCACCTTTCTTTAGGTTATGTTCGTTTACCCCAACTTGAACACTATTTTTCTTGTTTTGTTTCTTTTTTTGACTGTTTTTATTTTACTTTTTTCATTTTCGTCCAAGGCTATCTACTTTAAAACCGCTAAACGCAGTGTATTCAAAGTTTGAGCGACTAAAGAAATCAGGGAGGACTTTTGTGCGAATGAAATCAGACTGCCAGGTTGGGGAGATCTTTTACAATCGGGCCCTCCAAAATTTTAAACTTTTACACCGTTAGAGTTTGATGGATCAAATGTTTGGAATGGGTAGATATTAAGAATAAACAAACCTAACAAAATTTGGGGATTCCCCAATGAGGGTGTCCACCTAAAACGAGACTAACCAAAATTCAAACTTTTTAACCACTCACGCTAGACGCACGAAATTTTTAGGATAGGCAAATGTGAAGAAAAGATTAAATTTGACAAAATTTGGGGGTACCAAAATAAAGAGATCCCCCTCAAACAAGGACACCAAAGTTCAACCTTTAATCGCTTACACTACACTGATGAAGTTTTTAGAATAAGCAAATACAAAAGAATAATAAAACTTGACAAGATTTGGAGGTACCACAATGGGATGTCCCACACAAACGAGAACGCCAAAATTTAAACTTTTTAATTGTTTCAGTTAGAAACATCAAATTTTCAGGATATGCGAATATAAAAGAAAAATAACATTTGACAAATTTGAGACACCAAAATCGGAATCCGTTAATTGGGTCCTTTAAACTTCAAATTTTTCAACCATTCAAGCTAGACTTGAAGCTTTCAGAAAAGACTTTCAGACTCATGAAAATATAAAAGAAAAAGAAAATCAGTATAGGAATATAAAATATGACTAAGTTCAGGTGCCACAATTGGGCAGTCCTCTTCCAACGGATCCTTCTAAAATTTTAACCACTCCACTTGGACAAATAAAATTTTTGAGATAGGTAAAAATATAATATGAAAAAATTGAGGATCTCATACTCTAGGGGTCCTCGAATTATGTTGACACCTTTCCCCATTGAATACAAAACCTAAGCAAATTAAATCTATTGGATTGGTTAATATGAATTAAAGATTAAAGAAAACAAACTTTGGTTGGTCACATTGAGAAGACCATGCCAAATGGGCTAATTAAAACTTTAAAATCTTGATTACGAAGTACTCCAGCTAGACATATCAAATTTTAAGGGCACGGTACCGCGGGTCTAATATATGAAAAAGATAAAACTTGCCAAACTTGGCAATGTCATGTTGGATAATTAAGCCTTAAATAGACCTGCAAACTGTAAGATAAATTTTCACAAAGAATTGGTATCACAAAAAAGTAGAAGAGCAAACTTACGGGATTACTCCTACATTTAAGAGGTTGAAGTACTTGAGCACAACGGCTGAGTTAGATTTAAGCTGTATGGCCAAGTTTTTTTTGTAAACGGTCACTTGTGATGTCGAAAAAATCTTTTAGTTGCTCCTCAAAGTTTTTGAATAAGAAAGCTTTCGTTCTGAATAATGTATATAATACACGATACTGTACAATAACCAAAATGCTGGCCGTTGGGTAGCACTGCTAAATAGCGTTCTCAGAATAGGAATAGCTGTAAAATGCATGCATACTTCTGGCCGTGGATAGTGCTAAGTTTGGCTGATGTAAACTATAGAATATGAGATCGCAAGCGATATCCGGGGACTTTGCGAAAGCGTTTAACTTTACTGAACTACGAAACTTCACAATTGCGTTAAACGTGTTTATGGTTGTTGATAGTCAGACAAGTCAAATTTATTTCATCGCTTAGTAATAGCACGAAGAAGAAATTTTGATCAGGATTCGTTTAAGAAGGCGACAGGAAAGTTGCGAACTACATTACGGTCATCAATAGGGTGGAGCGTTTTTGAACTTTTTTTTCAAATTCCTTAGGGGTAGTTATAAAAATAGTCTATCCCATGAGAAACTTACCCACAAAAAATTTGACGCCTCAATTCGGTCATCTTTAGCCTCATCTAGCGGCCCGAAAACTGAAAAATGGGCCAAAAAGTGCTATTTTTCAAAAACTTTTCACAAGATTTTAAAATTAATTTTTTTGAAACGGGTAGATGTAAAAATGCTGAGATAGAGTTGAGTGATTTTAGAAGTCAAAGTAAAATGCTTTTCGACATTGCTGCATGTAAGTGCTTAGATTTTTCCGCATGCAGTTGTGTCAGTGCCAAAAAAGTACCCCGAAAAGAACGCGAATTTTTACTAGATCAAAGGACCAACAAAAAAATGATAATTTCTGGTGTAGATCGTCATGAAAGCTTGAGGTTGCGAAAGTTAAATGACTTAAGAAACCGACGAAAACAACTGCAAACAAGAGACCAGCAACATGAACCATCCACTGAACTTGATGTGTTACCGCTAGACTATGACTCCGACGCATCAAAATCCAATAGTGAAGAAACTGATAATACCGATAATGAAGAAGTTTTAAGCTACCAAGTAAATAGGAGGCTCAAGGACGAATCTCTCATCCGTAGCTCAAGTTTGCGACAGAGCTGGTGTTTCTGACAGAACAGCTGCTTTGCTTGCAAGTTCTTTACTTTTTGATATGGGCTAAACCAACAAAAATGATCAGAATTCTGTAATTGATCGTCACAAAATTCGTCGAGAAAGAGCAAAAGTACAAAAAGATTTCCAAAATAGCGTTGAGGCTGAACTTGATAGCCCATTTACCATATTTTTTGATGGACGTGTTGATAAGACATTGAAAAAAAATAAATAAAGGCTACAAGTCTTCAAAAAACTTGGTCAGCGAAAAGCACATTTGCATGCTGCGAGAGCCTGGATCATTCTATGTTAGCCATGTATCACCAAAAACCGGATCATCAAAACACATTTCTGACGAGATTCTTGAGCTGTTAACCTCCGACTCAAATTCATCATATCTACAAGCAATTGAATGCGATGGAACTAATGTCAATACCGGCACAACAAATGGAGTAATTGTAGGTTTAGAAAGAGCCCTTAAAAATCCATTGCAATAGATAGTTTGCCAACCAGAGGTGGAGTCCTCGAGGACGTCCTTGGCCTCGAGGACACATTTTGAAGTCCTTGGCCTCGAAGCCTCAAGTCCTCCAAAATTAGCCTGTCCTCGGTTCGAGAACAGCACTATTTTTTGAACAGTTGAAATCTGTTGGAAAACGCCGGAAACTTCGCGGAAAATTTGCGAACACCTTTTTTGTTTTCCTCAGTTGGAGCATAGGCGTAGGCACTAGGCAAGGGGAGGAGGGCAGGACCCCCCAATTGAAATTTCATCAATGACAAAAATGTGCCAAAAATACCTACTGTTTCTTCGGTTTCAGTTTCTCTTTAGCATTTTTCGCTGACAACAAAATTAACTAATTAACAATATTGAAGACCAAGGGCTCCGGGTCCCCTTCAATTCAATTTTTGCCAGCCAATTTAAACGTACAACCCGGAGAAAATGGAGAGTTTTTGTCCTAAAAGTTGCTATCTCAGGCCCACATCTAGCCTTTTTGTGAACGTATTGCATTAATCAGGGCCGGATTTACCATGATATGACGCAGTGCCAGCTAGGGGCCTCGATCTGAAATCGTAAGATTTTTTTTGGTCTTCAACTATTTTTGGCAGAAAGATGTTGCGAAAATCTCCAAAGTGCCAAGAGCCTAGCGCGATGTAAATCCGGCCCGGCAATAACATGGTTAGTAGACGTAACCATCTATTGTACCACTTTTTCAAAAACAATTCTGTATTTTACCTCCAACCTCGCCGGTTTTTACGCACAAAATACTTTTTTAAAATTAGCCATGGAAAATGCTGATTGAACGAACCATTGAACTTCAATTGAGGGGGCGTGGGCCCCCTGGCGAACGTGTACTCCTATAACTAGTCATTTTTATGACAAAACGAAAATCTCTAAGGAAAATCTTCGAGTGGATTATTATTTACTGTTAAAATGTAGCCAGAGACAATGCGGAGCAAATCACTTACAATTAAAATTTAACTCCAAAATGCCAGATGTTAAACGTGTTTTGGACTTAAATTGCAACTACAAGGAGGATTAAAAAATTTGGTTTTTTCAATTGGCTTTCAAATGTCGAAAATCTAGTGCTTTCAAATGGCTCTGAATTTTTGCGAAATGTAATCCAATGGCATTAAAATAGCTTTTCCAAAAAAGTACAAAAAATTGCCCAACGGCTGGGGGCTTGGCCCTCAAACCCCCAAAGCCTCCAGTGGCTGGGGGCCCCGCCCCCAACCCCCCTGTGTGTTACATTTGAGTTACACAAGCTTTCTCAACACGTTTCCAAAGTTAGATATTTGCATTTTTCAACTATTAATTTAAGCCCTCTTCCTTTGCAAAATCCTGGTTACGTGCAAACAGGCAACAACAAATTCAGATCTTCCATCCTACGATATCTTTGTCCCACAAAAACTTCCTCTTTGGAAAAATTTTGATGACGTCATTTCAAGTGATTTGTAGTTTAGGCCTCCCCCAATCAAAAATTCTGGGTACGCCAATAAATTGGAGATCGCCTGAAAAAAATTTTTGAAAACCTTTTTTTTTTGGGAACGCTTGCACCTGTGTCCTTGGTCCTTGGCCTCGAGCATTTCTGTCCTTGGCCTCGAGAAGTTTTGTTTTCGGAGAAAGGCTGTCCTTGGCCTCGGATATTTTTGTGTCCTTGGCCTTGGCCTCGAGCCTTGTGTCCTCGACTCCACCTCTGTTGCCAACTTCACGCAAACGAATTGCCTCTACGTCATTTGATGCAAAAACTTGACGGCAAAACAAACGGACCAGCTGGCTTCACAGGAAAAATAGGAAAGACATTAAAAGATTGTGAAAAACGTCCAGTAAATGTACATTTTAATCCTATTCCGACCGAACGTATTAATGTTGGTTGCGACGATTTAAGTACCGACCAAAAATATTTGCTTGAAATACACACAGCTACATCACAAGGGAGGGTGGATGATCCAGTCTTTGAACGTGACCCAGGAGTTCTTAACCATTCTCGGTGGCTTACAACAGCAAACCGAATACTACAATTTTATGTGAGTCAAGCTGACACTTTTACAAGCTTAATTTTTATTGCTGAATTCATAATGAAAGTATACGCTCCGATGTGGTTTAGAATTAAATGTAACTCATCGGTCGTTAACGGAGCTAAGCATTCGCATGAAACGATTCAAAAGACCCCCCGCATTCCTTCTGAAACCAAGAAATAGTTTTGCCAATAATACAAAGAAACGGATACTTTTCCCAGCCTGAAAATCTTTTATTGGCCATAGTTAATGATGAAAACACGATTGTTCTCGAACTTGGGTTAAAAAGAGTGTTACCCTCTCGAAAACTTTGCAAAGGACCACTGACCAAAATTAGAGCATTTAAATTATCAAAAATCAACTTTGATGCTGACATGTATTATGAAATGATTGATTGGCAAAACGTTGAACTGACGCCACCTCCTCTTCTTCATGACTTTACGAATGATGAAATCGACAAAGCAATTGTTGAAGGAAACCCGTTGCTGTTAGGGAGTAAGCTACTCAATATCTCATGTCACCCTCAAGCCGTAGAGAGAATGATCAAACTAGTCACAGTAGCATCTAGCAAAGTTTGTGTACAAACAAGCAGAGACGGTTACATAAGAGCTGCCTTGCAGAGTCGAAAAGTAATCCCGACTTTCAACACAAAAAATCAATTTCAAGTCTAAGTATTCAACACTTGTTTATTTGTAGCTAAAACATCTGTGTGCCAAAATTTAGTGACATACTGCAGCTGCGAATTATATTAACTCTTTCTGTGGTATTTTTGTCAGCAAGCAAGCAAACGAAGAAACAAAGACTAATTTCCGAAAAAATGTAATGTAGTTGTACACCAGGCATTTCAAATAAAAAGTTTTTCCTGAGATTCCTCTGGTGTTCTAGGCTAGCTTTGAGAAATCACACAGGTGCTACTCAAAAGACTAACTTTATTACTGACGTTTCGCTAGTTAGAAACAACTAGCTTCTTCAGAGCACTGCTATCAGTAGTGATGGCAAATCGCCATCAACTTCTGATAGCAAAAAACAGAAAAACGACTCCACACATTGCTGCAGTAGAATAACTAGCGAAAATATTCAAAATAAAACTCCGATAAAATTCATTGTTACGATAGGCTACGTCATACAGATAATGTAAAGGTGCGTATAAAAACGAAAGAAAGCGGTTCTACGAAAACAATTTCTCCGAATTAACATTGCAGCAAAACACGTTAGAACTAACCCTAGGAAAGATTAATCCAGAAGAAATACAACATTAGGAATTAAGCAACTTTCTGTAAACAACAGGGAATGATAACCCATCATTTCTATTGAGTACTTGGGGCTTTTCGTTGATGTACCAACTTTCAGCGAAAAGACGCTTCGAGTAATCATGTTCCACTTTTAAAATTTTGACTTTAGACCAATCGATGAGGTGATCATTTTCCATGGTATGCTGGCAAAGTACTGATTTTTCGGGCGGTTGGAATTTTGTTGCTCGTTGATGTTCCTTTATTCTAGATTTGAGGTCCCGTTTGGTTTGTCCGATGTAAACAAAAGGACAGTTCTGACAGGGAACTTCGTAAACCTTTTTCTTCGAACTTCGTATTTCTTCTGGTTTAATCTTTCCTAGTGTTAGTTCTAACGTGTTTTGCTGCAATGTTAATTCGGAGAAATTGTTTTCATAGAACCGCTTTCTTTCGTTTTTATACGCACCTTTATATTAACTGTATGACGTAGCCTATCGTAACAATAAATTTTATCGGAGTTTTATTTTGAATATTTTCGCTAGTTATTCTACTGCAGCAATGTGTGGGGTCGTTTTTCTGTTTTTTGCTATCAGAAGTTGATGGCGATTTGCCATCACTACTGATAGCAGTGCTCTGAAGAAGCTAGTTAATCGATCAGTGGTCGAGTGGATAGAGCGTCTGCTACTGAAACGGTAGACTTGGGTTCGATTCCCAGTCGGGTCATACCAAAGACTATAAAAAATGGTATTCACAGCTTCCCTGCTTGACGTTCAGCAATTAAAGGGACAGTGTGAAGCCTCCACCGTGTGTGGTAGACAGGTGGGCAGGGGCAGCTTGACTCGAAGACCGAAAGGTCCCTTCACTGTCTCCTGGCCAGGGCAACTTGGTGAATAAATGTAATTACAATTACAATAGTTGTTTCTAACTAGCGAAACGTCAGTAATAGAGTTAGTCTTTTGAGTAGCACCTGTGTGATTTCTCAAAGCTAGCCTAGAACACCAGAGGAACCTCAGGAAAAACTTTTTAAAGACTAAATTTTGTGACTCCAGTCTAGTTATAGCATACAGTAGCTGCGTTTATTTACGTTTCTTTGATGTTTTGTGGTATTCTTGTCAACTTAAAAAAAGAGGAAGTAAAGGCTAATTTCTTGTGATTTAAATTTTGCTAACTACTTTTTATGCTTCAGTCTTGGTATAAAATATGATATAAAACAACTTAGTGTTTGTGACGTCATTATTACGTCATTAATTATCTATTTTGATGCTCACCGTGCAGCTTAAATTAGTGGTTTTGATAAATCATCAAAACATGCTAAGTAATGCTAAAAAATCGACAAAATTAAGTTTGCTTGAAGGCGGCTGCAGGGAAAGATCCCTGCTCTGGAAAATCATACGTATATCTCTAATGGCTGTCACTATCTAAAAAATCATAATTTGAATTGCTAAATGTAAAATGTCATAAATTTAAGTGCTTAGGCATAGCTTTCATTCAGAAAACTTCTGATGTATTTTGTCCTAAGTTACTGCATAGAAACGCATGTTTTTGTCGCTTATGCTAATTAAATGGTAAATATTTTTGAAAATATGCAATGTTTTGAAAGCTTTGATGGTGCTGAAAACCTTGTTCAACCGCTTTAAAACTTTTGTTAAAGTTTTTTAAACTCTATTTCAGCATTTTTACATCTACCCGTTTCAAAAAATTAATTTTAAAATCTTGTTGAAGGTTTTCGAAAAATAGCACTTTTTGGCCCATTTTTCAATTTTCGGGCCGCTTGATGGGGCTAAAGATGACCGAGTTGAAGCGTCAAATTTTTTGTGGGTAAGTTTTTCATGAGATAGACTATTTTCATAACTACCCCTAAGAAATTTGAAAAAAAAGTTCAAAAACGCTCCACCCTAGTCATCAAGCAAACACAATTGAGCCAAGCAACCACTCATCGAGTCAAGCAACCACAGCAACCACATAGCTTTCGAATTTCATATTGTTCCATTAACTTGATCAGGGTTGTGGGAATTTAAAAGCCTAGAAAAGGTATTTATGAAATGCTAATCAAAAATTTACAACTCTCCTTAGTTCTCGTTTCGACTTTTAAGAGGTTTGTTGAGATAGGCTTAGCCAGGATTTTTGATGGGGGGGGGGGGGGGACAAGCCACAGATCACATAGGTGAAGACCAAAAAAAAAGTCTTAACAGTCTGTTTTAGGATTTTTAATTGTTGGGGGTCCAATTTAGGATTGAGGGTGGCCCAAGCCACACCTTTCATAGTAAAGACCAAAACAAAAACCCAAACAAAACAAAGGGCCCGGCCCCCCTCCTTCCCCAATTGCAATGCCAGCAATGATACGTTTGTGACGAAAAAGGCTATTCTTTCTGCAGTATCTTTTGTTGTTTTGACTTCAGTCCGTGAAGCCCTTTTTTTTTGGTCTTCACGTAAGTTTCGCGACAAATTCAGTGCTTCGGTTCGTAAAAGCCTTTTTTGGTTGAGTTTTTGTTTTGGTCTTCACTATGTAAGTTGGCTAAACTTGGCTAAATTTATGTTTGGTTAAACTTACAACCTTGGCTAAACTTACGAACTTACAATCTATACAATCTTGGCTAAACCTATGTTTGTTGCCTTTTCAGTGAACAGCGCATTGCAATTTTTAAAACTGCGGATACAAACAAAGCCCTCGTTAAAACACATATATCGACAGTAACCTTTTGCTCCAATTAGAACAACGAAAACAAACTTTTTGGATCTGAAAATGCCAAAATAAGTCTTGGATTTTGTAACTTATATTATTGTAACCATAAATTTGAGACTGTATATCCTAAATATTAAATTTACACCCTCAACTAGCCCACTGCAATATTTTTTCAAGAAGAATTTTATATAAGCACAAGTATGAACAGTTCAACTGATTTTTCTCAAAATTGAAGAACTAAATCAAAACAATGCCTGCCTTAGCAGTTAGCATGGAAAAAGATACGTACACTAACAAAATTTAGAAACAAAAATCAAATTCTTATAAATGATACTGCAGAGTCTAACTTTACGATGACTTCACATTGAAAAACTTACATTAATTTACTCAATCAACTCTATCAGGCGCGTAGCCACGATTTTGAAATGGGGGGGCTGTCTGGGGGCGTAGCCCCCAGCGCTCGAAAATTTGGCATTTGTTTGCAAAAATAACCTCATTTTAGGCTATTTTGATTAAAGAATAATGCTTTGAAAACGTGGCTTAGAAATTGGCAGTGTAAACAAGGTTAAACTGGTGGCATAAATAAGTTACAGTATTTGGGAGGTGGCTAATGGTAAAATGTTAGTTCTTTTGTTTAGATGCTGGTAAATTATAAAATCGAGTACTTGAATGAAACTCACACGGCGTAATCTATTTCGTATACAGTTTATAGAGAAAAATGATTGGGGGGATAATGTAAAGAGATTTGAAAGAAGTGATTGGTAATTAACTAATACCGAATAGCCTCCCCATTCCTTAATTTAATGTATATTTGTTGATGACACCTATGTTTAGCATTTTTACACTTGCGAACAAATTTGATTGCTTATTTTTCACCATTTTCCAAAGTTTTCATTTATTTGTTGGTTTTATTTTTGACAAATTAGCCCCCCCCCTGAGCATGTGTTTCAAAAGATGTTTTAAATCACTATTAAGTCCACTCCAGTGCATAAAACAGTCTCAAAAGTGCTAAAAACGTAGTGTTTTTCCCATTCTGCATTTTAATCGACATGCCAATGGGGGGGCTATAGCCTCCCCCGCCCCCCCCCCTGGCTACGCTACTGAAATCTATGCTTTCCAGAACCCTATGTGTAATGTTTAAAGTCAAACCACTATTTACCAAAAATACGTTTTTTTAAATTCATTTTAGCAGCTTTGAAGTTATTCACTCTTAAAGTTCAAAGATCTCAAAAAGTTACCAAAATAACAAGCGACGTCGATCGAAAAGCTATAAGGAGTTCCTAACAGCTTTCCACTTAATTACAAAAGAACATAGGGCGATCTTTAAACTTCCAGCAATTTTTTAGCAAAAAATAGGATTGCTTCAGCTAAACTTAACAGTGACTACGGCCACAAAATATGCGCGCATTTTACGATTCTAAAAACGCTATGTAGCAGTGCGACCCAACAGCCAACGTACTGGATATTGTGCAGTGTGTTGTATTCAGGGTGTCGAACCGAACCTGAACCCGAACCGTAAACCCGAATGAACCGTTTCATTTTGGTGAACCCGAACCGAGCCTGAACCAGCAAAATTTTATTTCAGTGAACCTGAACCAAACCTGAACCCTCAAAATTGTGCTCAAGTGAACCCGAACCGAACCTGAACCCCTAACAAAAGTAAGAATATATTTTTCCATATCCGGATGCCGCTGGCGCTGGTACACGCACAATAAGAGCAGTGGTGATCATCAACAGGATCAGCAATTTCTCCTTTTTTTGGGGGGGACAAAACGAGTAACGACAGTTAAACTTTAAGTCAATGAACCCGAACCGAACCTGAACCAGTAATATTTTGCTTGAGTAAACCTGAACCTAAACCTGAACCTCGAAAATGGTGCTCAAGTGAACCCGAACCAAATCTGAATCGCTAAAATATTTTGAGCAGGAGCTAAACCCGAACCCGAACCGTTATTTGAAACGGTTCGACACCCTGGTTGTATTACATTCATTATTCAGCACAATAGCTTTCTTAATAAAACTGTTTAAAAACTTTGAGGAGCAAGTAAAAGATTTTTTCAACGTCACAAGTAACCGTTTAGTAAACAAACTCGGCCATTCAGCTCAAATCTAAGAAAGCCAATAAGCTCAAGTACTTCAACCTCTTAAACGAACGAGAAATCCCCTAAGTTTCACTATTGTTCTTTTCTGTGATACCACTTCATTGTGAGAATTCATGTTATAAAATGAAAGTCCATTTAAGGGTTGATTGCCCAACATGGCACTGCCAAGTTTAGCATATTTTATCTTTTTCTGATATTAGCCTATCGGTACTCTTAAAGCTTGATATGTTTAGCTGGAGTACTTTGTAATAAAAACCTTAAAATTCTAAGGGGCCCATTTGGCATGGTCTCCTCAATCGGCCCACCAAAGTTTGCTATTTATCTTCGATTTTTATTAATCTATCCAATAGATTTAGTTTGTTTAGATTTTGCAGTTAATGAGGGGGGTGGAGTCAACATAATTGGAGGAGCCCTACTACACTATTAGATCTTCAATATTTTTTCATATTGTATTTTTACCTATTCTGAAAAAAATTTTTGTCTAGCTTGAGTGATTAATAGTTTTGAAGGACTAGTGGAGGAGGACTCATCAACTGTTGCACCAAGTAATCTTTTATTTACCTATTCTGATTTTCTTTTTCTTTTATATTTACCTGTTTTGAAAGTTTCATGTGTCTAGCTGGAATGGTTGAAAACTGTGGGTTTTGAAGGACCCAATTGATGGCCCCAATGTTAATGCCCCAAATTTGTCAATCTTTATCTTTTCTTCAAATTTGCCTCATCTGAAAATTTTATGTGTCTAGCTTAAACAATTAAAAAGTTAGAATTTCAGCGTTCTCGTTTGAATGGGACACCCCATTGTGGTACCCCAAAATCTTGTCAAGTTTAATCTTTCCTTCATATTTAGCTATTCTGAAAACTTCATCAGTTACTGTAAGTGGTTAAAGGTTCAATTTTGGTGTCCTTGTTTGAGGGAGATCCTTTTGTTGTGGCACCTCCATATTTTGTGAAATTTTATCTTTTCTTTACATTTGCCTATCCTGAAAATTTCATGCGTCTAGCGTGAAAGGTTGAAATATTTGAATTTTGGTTAGCTCCGTTTTAGATGGACACCCTGATTGTGGTATCTTCAAATTTTGTCTTAAACCTATATTCATTTATTCTGAAATTTTCGTGTGTCTAGCGTGTGGGGTTAAAAAGTTTATATTTTGGCGGCCCCGTTTGATGGAGATCCCCTGATTTTGGTTTTCCAAATTTTGTTCAATATTATCTTATCTTCCTATTTGCCAACCCCAAAAATTGCATGTGTCTAACGTACGTGTATGGTTAAAAAGTTTGAATTTTGGCGGCCCTGTTTGAACGGGACCTTCCGTTTTGGAATTTCCAATTTTTGTCAAATTTTATTTTATTTTTTTTATTTACTTTAATTAAAAATTTTATGTATCCGGCTTAAAAAGTTAAAAAGTTTGAATTTTAAAGAGCTCCGTGTGGGGAAAACCACCATTTTGGAACCCCCAATTTTTGTTAGAATAGTTTATTTTTGATATCGATCCAGTTCGAAGTTTCGACCCATTTAGCTTTGACGGTTCAAAAATATTGGCGGCCTTGTTTCAGGGGGACCCTCCATTCTGATACCCCCAAATTTTGTCAAATTTTATCTTTCTACTTATAAGTAGTAACCACAAAAATTTCGTTGGCCTAGCTTAAAAGGTTAAAAAGTTTGAATTTTAGAGGGCCCGTTTGGGGGAGACACTCCATCGTGGCACTCCCAATTTTTGTTAGGTTTAGTTTATTTTTTTAATATCTACACATTTCGAACATTTGATCTAACCACTGAAATGATTTAAAAATTCAAAATTTTCGAGGAACCGATTGTAAAGTATCCCCCTACCTGAAACCCCCAATTTAAGTCGGGCACTAGTCCTCCCTGATATCTTCAATCGCTCAAACTTTGAATACAATGCGTTTAGCAGTTTAAAAGTAGATAGCAGGAGAAGAAAAAGAAACAAGAAAAAAAAATGTATTCAGGTCAGGGAAAACGAACGTAACCAAAAGAAAGGCGGTTGATAGTGTGCTCAAAAATCACTAACTATTTTCCATCAAAGTCGGTAATTACCGAGATATATCGGTTCAAATTTGTCAACTTCCTTCCCATTTTCGGCACGTAACATTTTAGTCACGTGACTGGGCGCTTCTAAACTTGATTTACATAAACCATTTACAGTATAAGCCCCCGCATTGCGTTCAAATTTCAGCTTTGCATGTCAAGTGGTTTTTGAGTTCTAGGCGAATTAATTACTTTTCAATCCAAATATCGCCGTTTTTTATGTTTTTTGTCTTTCGATTCACGATTACGTGACCTAGGATCCTTAAAATTGACACACTTGACGCTTTCATTGATTCTCATGTTGAATCCAAATTTCAACTTTCCAGGTTTGCTAGATATGAGCAAACCAATCCTCATCCGTCCAAATTTCCAAACAAAAACGAAAATATCACGCGCTCACGCGAAGTCCCAGATACGTAAACTATGTTCCTTTCTTCCTGAAATGCAAAATGAGTATTACAGTAAACTGAAATTGCGTTTAAATATTTCCAAGAAGTTATTTAATCGCATGCCATTTAACTTAGTCTTATAGCTTGACTAGAACGCACACAAAGAGCACAGTTCTGGATCGTTTGTGACTCACCTCGTATAGTTAGTCTATTCTCCTGTCACCGAACAGTGTCAGACGCAAATAATATTGGATGATACGCACACTTTTCATTGCAATGACTAGATCGTATTTGGAGGAATCCGCACCAGCTCAGGAGTTTTCAGTAATCCAATGTTTCTGCGGATTTCTTTGAATTCTTGTCCGCTGAATTTTCTACTTGCTCGAAACCAGCGACAACTAAGCAAAGATACTCATCGGTAAGCGTCTTATCCAGGGATGCAACAACATAACCAGGATTCGGGTTGAATCCAGATCATGAGATCCGATGACGCTTTTTCCTTCTCTGCTATGCTTTTTACGATTTATACAGATTTTTTTTTATGAAAATAGACAGTTCTGATCACAGTAGTGGAGCCGATATATTTATTCAATAAAATTAAAACACAATAAAATTAAAGTTAATTCTACACCATACAAAAAGAACTTTTAAAACTTTTTGCTATAAAACAATGCCATAAGAACACTAGGTTCATTTTTGCTCAAAATTTAAGATTAAGAGCAACACCACGCTCAATATAAATAAAATAAATAAAAACACGGTCTACCAACCACAAGGTATTTGCAAGTAACCAACAAAGTTTTCTTGACCTTTTCAGCAAAGCCATTGTTAATTTGCTTGTCTGAGAATCTATAAATAATAAAAGACAGCTTTTAATCGAGCAAGTGTAAATTACAGTCAATTTGTTCTCGATTTAAGTTAAGAGCAAATCAAGATCAAGTGAGGCTGAAATTTTAAAAACAGCCAGCCTCAACTGAATATTCATTGGTTCGTATAAAAAAATGGTAATGCAAGTGTTTGACCTGAATGTATCACGTAATGTCCAAAATGTTCAGAACAGAGTGAACTTCAAAATATGATATAATACGGTAATAATGTTTACGGAAAATATATGGCATAATACAGTAATAAATGTTTGCATCCACCCAGTAACACTTTAAACGTATTGAACTTGGGCCTTATTTTTTGCCACACATGTATTTGGTTAAAAAAAAGAGATGTAAGCTTGATTAAGTCGATACATTTCGGTGTCTCACGAGGTTCGCATAGCCGCCGGAAAATGCTTAAAAATTGCGTAGGCAAATTTTGATCGCATTAAGTTCATTTTTATCCTAGCAATAACCGATTCAAGAAATTGCTTAGCGCGAAACAAACAAATAGAGCTTGGCTCAATAAACACGTCTCAAAATCAAGATTGTTTGGTCAAAATCTAATCTATGCCGAAGAGTTTTCAAAACCAGGGCATGGTATGAATTGGAATGGAAGACGGTTTTTTCTTTATTCCGTACTGGTAATTTTCTTCCATTCCATTTCCATTCCATACCAAAAATCTTTCATTCCAAATTCCATTCCATACCAAAATTTTCTTCCATATTCCATTCCATACTTCCATACCGAAGAAATTTTAGACTGGAAGCAATGCAACGTATATTTTGTTGCTTTGCACCTTTGCAATGTTGTAAGCAACCGCTCGTGAAGGTGCGCCAACAATACTAAGATTCAACGACCAGTGTCTGGTATGCATACTGCACATGGTTTAATGCATAGGCGTAGCCTGGATTTTGAATTGGGAGGAGTGCTAAACCGCAAATCATGCAATGACGTCATCACAAGTTTTTGAAATTAGGGACTTTTTATGAGACAAAGAATAAAAGATCAAAAGCTGGGCGTCTGATTTGGCTCTTAATCTGGATTTGCTATAGAGGAAGGACTAGAACTGCAAGTTAAAAATTTTTCTATACTATCAAAATTGGGAGACATGGTGAGCAAATTAGTGCAACTCAAACATGTCACACAGGTGGCACGGGGGCGGAGCCCCCAGCCGCTGGGCGATTTTTTGTAATTTTTTGGAAAGAAAATTGGCTATTTCATTGCAATTCGGATCACATTTCGCACGTTTTCAGAGCCATTTGAAAGAACAAAATTTTTGATGTTTGAAAGCCAGTTGAAAAAATCACTCCTTAGCTTTACTTCAGGTCAAGTCCAAAACACGTTTAAAATCTTGCATTTTGGGGTTAAATTTTGTGACTTAGCCCAAGTCAAAGAAATCAAGGTACATTCCTCTCTGCAACATTTTTAGCATTAAATAATTCACTCGAAGATTTGCCTTTGAAGATTTTTGTTTTTTCATAAAAATAACCAGTTTTAGGAATATATGTACGACCAGGGGCCCAGGCACCTTCGATTCAAATTTAATAATTTTTTCAATAAGCATTTCCCCTTACTATAGGTTTTTTCAAAAGCATTTTGTCGCGTGAAAACTGACGAGATGGAGGTGGATTGTTATTTAAAGTTGGTACATTAGATGCCATAAATGGTCACCAATCATGTTAGTGTGATATCAAAGTTAGCTGGGGGCCTAAAACATATTATTGCATGAACAAGTTAGATGAGTGTCTGAGATTGCACCTTTTAGAACAAAAACGCTGAATTTCTCCCGGCTTGTGCATTTAAATTGATTGGTAAAAGTTTAAATTGAGAGGGCATGAGCCCCCTGGTCGTCAATAATAATATTAAGTTATTGCTATCGCCGTTGTATGCATGTACTGTTGCACTCCAAAAATGCTAAAAAAAATTGAATAAATAGGCTTTGTTTATCATTGGTAGCTTTTCAATTGGGGGGGAGGCAGAGGGCCCGGTTCTTCTGGCTATGCCTATGGTTTAATGATTACCGCACAAGTTTTCCCTCACATCAACTACAACATTTACCGAAAAAAAAATACCAAGCTCCAAAAAGAATTACTCTAAGCTTAAAAACTAAAAATATAAATAAAATTACGCTGAAACGGAGATGAAATAGCAAATACGAGTTTTCGTGACGATGTAAGAAAACAAAATTTACGACTAGGCAAATTGTCGGCCTCAAAATAAAAAAAAAACAACAAGTCAGATCTATCAAGGTCCGTAACTGTAACATCAATGCTGCAATTAAACTGCAATCTACTTACAATGATGAAATACGTAGTTACGTACACTGTTTGCGCAATGTACACAACCAAAGTACCGCGATTTGTCGAAAAATAACACGTGTAGATATTGAAGTTGAATACTTCTGTGACAATATTATTTATCACTACCCGACATCGGTATGTATTTTTCTGTAAATAAAATGCACGAAATCTAGTATGGAATTGGTATGGAAGTATGGAAGATTGTCTTCCATTCCATTCTTGAAATCTTCCATTCCATTCCATTCTGACATCTTCCATATTCCATACCGAAATTTCCGTTCCATTCCATTTCATTCCATACTATGCCCTGTTCAAAACATACTTCAATACCACTATCAGGTGATTTTTGTTGTGGAAGTCTGTTGCGCAATATAGACTTTAGAAATTATAATAGTGCTGATGTGAAAACACCTATGAAAACACATAGATGACGCAATGTCTTTCGCTGTTTCTTGCCTGCGTATTTTTAACGTATGATAAAATAAACGCGGCTTGACTTACTTCCTTTTATTTGAGCATTTATTCATTCGCATGTATGACGAAGAATTTTGCGTATTGCATCAATGCAATGCAGACTCGCAGAAAACCGTTTTGAGTTCAGTTTTTTGGCAGTCTAAGCCACACGATGAATAAACTGCTTTGCTCCAGTTGCGAAGTAGCGTCAAATATTTTAAAATTTAAAGTCGAAAATCGAACCTGGGCTTACAGCTTTTTGATTAGTTACCCAACGTTCTGCCATTTAAGCTCTTCGCCCAGTTTTCTGTCGCTAGCATCATGTTGTCTCCTATTGTTGATGTTGGGTCGCACAACAATAATTGCAATCTTTAATACGTTTAGTAGACCTAGCGGAAATCAAACCTAAATCTACCGATTTAAATAGGATGCTTTATCCACTAAACTAAGCAATTCGTAAATGACTAGCAGTAATATACCAATTTGAATTTTTTTTCGATTTCTGTTTTCAAATAAGCTATATGGAAAGCAGTTTCTCTTTTCATAAGAACGATTCAATAAGAACATGGGGCTGATGTTTGTTCAAAGTTTAAGAACTAATTAAGAACAGTGCCGGCTGTGGCACAAAAAAAATTAAAGAACATTGACCAGTGCAATGCACTTCTAAGTAATCGAAGAATTTGGGCGAATTTTTGGGCGAACTGACTGTAGAGCACTAACTAATTAGAGATTCATTTTCATTTTTTTACGAATTTTTGCCTATGTCATTTTAGTTGTTACTCTACCGGTTTTTTTCTATACACGTGGCGTTATACCGGGAGTGTTTTGTTAGTTTATTTCAGCCGAAACTCAGTCCGACCGACCTGAGAGTTTGCCGGCATGAAGTTTGTTAGAATGAACAAAGATACACTCGCACACTTACGACTATGCCAAGTGTAGACTGGATATAACAGCGCTATATGATATATAACACCTCAAAAGTAATGATTAGTATGCTCATTTTTGAAGAAATAACTCATCAAGGGTCAGTAACCTACGGCCCGCGGGCCGGATCCGGCCCGTACTGAATACCTCGTACAAACACTAGGCCTAAAAAATAACAACAAAGGAATATTCAATTAAGTAAGGGTAGGTTCCGCCATTGGAGATTTGGGGACAACGCCCCCTTAGCCGGAGACTAGGGGTTCTGTGGGCTTTGCCCCCAGCAGCGCTCGAAGACTTCGCAATTTTTTTTGAAAAAATAACTTAATTTTAGAAAAAAATAATGCTTTTACAACGTGGCATAGGAACCAGCAGTGCAAAAACATATTTAAAAGGGCTGCGCAAATGAGCTATGGGATGGTGGTTAATGGTAAAATATAGCTTTTTTATTATAAGCTGGTAGATCATGAAATAAAAAAAATTACAAATTTATTCTTATTCGTCTGCATCTACCATAAAAGATAATTTTGGAAATGCTCATTGCCAACCCCACCGAGTATATGCTGTTAAGTCAGAACAACAAATGGATCTTGCTCCAGTTATTGCAATGAATTTTATGTGTTAGGAGTTTTTCTTGTATTTCTCCGGTTTGAGCAGGGGTCCAGCAGACCCTTTGAATCCGTCACTGGTAACGCCCGCGTCAATCTTTCCCATTGGGGCTACAAACAAAGTTAGCAACTTGAATGTCTTGAGAGTCATGCTTAGGCTTACAAACATAGGATCCTTGAGTTCTAAATTTGAAATTTTGCAGCACCCTATCTTCCTAGCGTCAATTAAAACTGACGGAGCTAAATTGGATGTTACAGGCTAATCAAATCCATTCCACAAGATTGTTCATTTATTTTACGTTATTTAGAAATCAGTTAACACACGTAATTTGTTGTAAATTAGTAACTATTTTACCGTAAATTTTCAAGTTAAAAAGAATAAAACGAAAATGAGAAATAATCATCTGCGTTTTTTTTATTTGCTCTTTTAAGGGGCGTAGCTACGGGGGTCCAGGTGTGCCGTGCCCCCCCCCAAAACAGCTGCTTGTGCCCCCCATTTTGGTTTACTAAAAATACTGATTTAGGAACATCACACAACGACAAGACAACAGACAGTAATGGAAAAATTGCTGTACATAAATCTGACGCAATACTCCAACTTATTAACACACTTTTACGGATGTGTCGCGGAAGAGACTTCTAAGACTGCAGAATCGTTTCTGGTACTTCTTTAGTGACTATGACATGAAACAATACGTGAAAACATTTTGTTTTTCAAAGACCAGCTGTTTTGATTTTTAGAGCACACTGATGATTTTGAGGTCACAGTCAGTGTTGCAATCAGGGTGAAAGGGCTTAAGCCCCATTAGCCAAGTTACTTAGAAATTTAACCTCAAAATACAAACGTTTAAATGCATTATTGGACTTAGCTTGAAGTACAGGGGGAGGGCTGAAGGTGCTAAGTAATTTAATTCTTTGAAATGACTTCTGAATTTTAGGAATTCAGTTATTCGTATGGCTTCAAAAAGTGCGAATTGTGATTAAAATGCCGTTAAAGTCTATATTTTTGTTGAAAAATCGCAAAAATCGTCCAGCCGCTGGGGGCACCGCCCCCAGTCACTAAATATTTAGTGACAATGTCCACCTATGACACGCCTGAGTTGCGTCAGTTTGTTCAGCACGGGTACTAAAACAAACAATTTTTGCGCAAAAAAAAACAACTTTTGGTTCACCCCTCTTAGCAAGATCCTGGTTGCACGTCTGGTAGCAATCACTGCTGTAGATAGATTTTTCAAGCGACTACGGGCCGCAGAAAGAACGAGATAAGAAATGCTGTCGGACTTATTTTAAAATTGCACATAATTGCAGCCGTACAAGATCTGAAGATCAGTTTTTATACGCAAATTTCAGTGCCCCCTATTTTTGGCTAGTGCTCCCTCACTTCGGCAAAGGGTAGAGGTTACGATTAAGGTTTGAGTTAGGTTTGGGTTTACTTTTAGAGTAAGAATTTGAGTTGGGCTAGATTTGGGTTAGAATTAATAAAACATTAGATAAAAACTTCCGCTAAAATTGCCTCTTCAATTTTGCTATACGTAATTGATTTAATGAACTTTTTAGGGCCACTTAGTGAGAGTATTTGTTTACAATAAAAAACGATATTTTTTTTATAAATTGAAAACTGTTTATGTATTTTTAGATAGATAAAAAGCATTTTTTAGGTTGTATTTCTAGAAAGGCTATTTTGGTTCACAAACCACTAAACTTTAATGACTAAAATGTTCCTTCTAGCTCCAATCTTCTCTTGCGTTTCGTCAGTTTAGTCGGGCAGTAGTGCCCCCTTTGCCCCCCTGTTCCGGCACCACTGCTCACGTATCAGGCCTAAATGCAAATAAACCCAGAAACTTTGTCAACTTTAAGTCCGAACCCGACCCGAAAAGCCATGCCAGACTTACAACTCTAGAGCGTTTAAAGAGTTATCAATAACGGAGTTTCTAAAATTAGCATCTGGTTTGTGTAACCTGATGAATAACAATACGCTAGACTTAAGCCTCCCACCCTCCCCTTAGCACACTCCTGGTTGCGGGCCTGAATTGAACTCAGACTTTCCGTTTCTTACCTGGCAGTGGGCACTGAGAGTCCTGCACTCTTTGTCCAGCTGCTGATTCAAATCGTCAAAGTTACAGTCTGATCATAGACGCTTTATTAGCGGACTGGAAACTAACATTTTTGTCTTTTTTCTTTCGTCGTTCACTTGTTCTTCGAATATGTCCAATCAAATCAATCGAATACACGTGACTGCAAAAAAAACTTTGCAACTAGAGCAACTTTTTTTTTCTTCAATCCTCTTCTCTTTTTCTCCGCGTGTCTGTTTCTAGTCTACTAAATAAAGAGTCGAAGGTCTGCTAATGCTTTAAAAACTAAGCGCTTAAAACTTGTTCCGTCTAACACCTTGACAGTACATTAGCCTTGGCTGGTTTTATTCTATGAAAATGATAAGCAATATTATTGATGTCACTGCGATAACGTCATTAAATCAACATTTTTACAGAATAATTATTTCCTTAGCAGGGGTGCCGAAACCCGAAGGGGATGGGGAGATATATCCCACCCAATAATTTGACAGCATCCACCAAAACTTTGACTATGGTCTACATCTCCATCCCCCCCAATAATTTGCCTCTGGTCTGCATCTGAGCGCTGGATAATGTTTGGAGCAGTTTTTTGGTCTTCATTAGAAGTCGGGGAAAAAGTTTTCCATTTTTGGTGAAAACCTTTTTTTTTGGCTTTCCTGTTTTTTTTTTTGGTCTTCACTTGAATTCGGGAAAAAAGTTCTTCGATTTTTGATGAAGACCTTTTTTTTGATCTTCGCTTAATTTGCTTACCTGAAAAAAGAGTCGCCGTCGAAGTTCATTACCTCAATGTTGAAAAGTAGGGCAAAATTGGGGGAAAATTGCAAATTATCCCACCCAATGCTCAACAAAAATCGGCACCCCTGCTCCCTACGCTTCCGCGCTGGTAACCTTTAGGCCAGATAGCACGTAAACGATCAAACAAAAAAAATTATCGAAGTTTATTACTAATAGTATATTATCACACCATCTTTCGACAAAAACGGCAGTAAAAGATGCAGTGTGCTAAATCACAATAAGAATGTGTTATTGAATCAAGATACTGCACGGTACATTGTTACAAAAATGTGAAAGCCAATAGACTTAAAATAAATAATGCTTAGACAATATTAGTTCATGGGTTAAATTTAGGTAAGATTTTTTCAGGTTTATTAAAGATAGAAAACCGGCGCTTTCTCTTTTAATTCAGTGCACAATTGTACATTTTTATACAATACTGTAGTTTATGGTAGCGGAAACGTTATTTCAAACTAGTAATAAAGTGCTGAATATGTTTGAATAGAGCAAAGTTTATAAGAGTAATTACCAAAAACATACTAAAAAAGCTAAAAGATTTTTTCATGCTTTTCGCGTTTGTTCCAGATCAATAAATAATCTGTAGTAATCTAATAGAAAAGAGCTTCTTCAGCTAAAACTATAAACTTGTATTCAATTCTCGGTGGGCTCAAATCAAAGACTATTAATTTGGTATTCTCCTTTTTCCATGCTTGACAGTTCAGCACCAATTGGACATTGTGAAGTCTCCACCCGTTAATACAATAAACATGTAGGCAGGTGACAACTTGACTTGAAGATAGAAGGATCACTTTGCCGTGTCCAGTCCAAGGGAGCTTGGTAAACAAACATATAATTGCAATTTATTGCATCAAATACAAAAATACAGCACTGCATTACAGTTTTTTTGCGAAATATACAATTTTAGTAGCTCTGTAACACGAAATAGTTGAAGCGGTAACGAAAACACGATATGTTTCGTCAAAAACATTTTGATAGCTCACATGAAATAGTCAAATGAATTGAATTCCGGCGTTTTTGAGTGAGAAGCAGTCACAATAACACATTGATGTTGTATTGTGGCTTTTATTATGTTGACGTCTCGTCTACTACAGTAGATTGGCAAGTATCTTCGAAGCTTTTAAGTAAACAATTTTAAAACTATAAGCTGGCATACTGTTGGTAGTTTAGCTTTTAGGTTTGAAATTTTGGTTTTGAATTTGAACTTCTTGTTTTGAATTTCAAAGTTTGCCTTTAGTTTACTAGTTAATAGTGTTCAGTTAATTGGTTCGAACATGTTTACCGATATGGAAAACGAAAGGCTACAAAAAAATGAAAAAATAAAAATAAATCAAACAACATCAGTGTGTTAATGACTGCTTTTGGCAAAGAAACGCAAAAATTCGATAATTTTGTTTTGTAGCAAAATATGATTGAAATCTATTTTGTTTTTGCATGATTAATACAAAATAATACAAAACAGGATGGAATACACCAGAGAAAATTAATATAACTTGCAGATTATTACTCTTGCTATATTGTGTGCCGTTGAGAACATTGTTCTACTAGTACTGTATATATTGATCGAATCCGTTTTTACTTGCTGAGAGTATTATTAGAACAGCTTTATACTTATGGCAATTATTTCTCTAAAGTTTTACAAATTGGCGGATTAAACTTACAGTATTTGACATCAGAGCATCTGACCTAAATGTATGAATACAACGAACAAAAGAAACATCTTTATAGTATTCTGCATCTCTCATCAAGGGCGTCGGCAGAAAATTTTTCAAGGGGGAGGGGGCAATCAGAAGAGAGCCAGCATTTAATTCTAAAAATGAAAGATTTTTGAAATTTGGCAGGTTCAAGAGTGAGTGTGTGAAAATCCAGGAAGGGGGCCATGCCCACCCTGCCCCCCTTGACGACGCCCATGCTTCTCATATTAATGAAAACTTGGTGCAATTAGCGTTTACGTTTTTGTTTCAACTCCTTTTTCCGCTGACTGGATGTGGAGTAATTTCTCTGCATAATAATTGGTATCGGCAAATATCGCAAATGACTGCAAAAAAACAAAAAAAACAATAATAATAAAAACAATAATAGCGTCCGGAAAAATAATAAAACAATCGGTAGTGACTGTTTCGCCGAAAATTTTCAAGTTAATTAGAATAAAACGAAAATGAAAAACGCTCATCCACGAATTTTTTATTTGTTTGTTTAATAGTTAAAGTTTGGGTTTGAGTTAGGGTTTTGGTTAAGGTTAGGTTTGGAGTTAGTTTTACTGTAAGAATTTGAGTTTGAGTTAGATTTGAGTCAAAATACGTCAAACTAATAAATGAAAAACAACCTAAAGTAAATGGTTCAATTAAACCCCTTCCCTTTCTTTCAATTGACCAACTTCTAAGCAAAGAAATAGCTACTTTTATGTATAAATCAGTGGCGTAGCGTGACATTTCAGATAAGGCATGCAGTTATGATGACGTCATCAGTTTTGATGACGTCATTAATTATCAGGCAGTAAAATAAAAAACAACTTAACAATAATAAAAGTCTAGTATTGCAACTAGGCCTCCTCTCTCCAGCAGGGGCACCGAGAGCCGAACGTAGGCCCGGGGCCAGCTGAAATATGACGGAATTCAGGTTTTGTGAACTCCAAAACAGACGGAAGCAATGCCGCAGTTTTGTCCAAATTATGATGCGATCTCAAAAAAAAAAGTTCTTCACAGGAATTCTAACAGTTTTTTCATTCAAAATCAGGTGATCTCCAAAAAGAAAGTCTCACATGCTCATTTCTAAATGTCATTTGATGGGCCCCTTTCGAGACATGGGCAGCCTCATGGGCCCCCCAAAGTCCATGGGCCCCGGGGTCATTATACCGCCCTGCCCCCCCTCACAGTGGCCATGCTCTCCAGTACACATTGGTGTGTATTGTACATTTACTGTCCCAGTACAAGTCTTCCTTGTGTTACTACAGACAGTGACAGGTCTAGCAGTTTCGTATGTGCCAGTAGCCGGTTACCGGTACCATACTAGGCTAACATTAACAGTAAAGTAGGCTTAATAACATTGAAGCAAAAACATTAATTGCAGAAATAAGCTAAGCCAACTTGCTGAATAGCAAATACATAGCCTACTTTCAAAGCCTCATACCGGTATATCGAAGCCTGCTGGCAACAGCCAGCGATGCTATACAATATTAAGTAGGCTAGTGGGCTCAAGGCTAGTCCAATGTATATATGATTAGGCCTGGCCTTGTTTAGTTTATCTAAGAACCAGTAAAGCACAAGCAAAGTAGCATAACTACCAAACAGTAATTTATTGTTAGTCCTAAAAACTTTTTTGCAAACCAAGTGCAAATTCTACGACTAGCTTTAGCTTAGGCTAACTAAATACTAACTGAACCAACTACCGGTAACTCTTTGTTTAAATTGATTTCACATCTTGCTTTCACTTTTATAGCTCAACATCTAGCCTGAATAGTGCGAACAGTACTCACTCTGACTTACATTACTTAAAGCCAATACCAACCGGCTATCACGGCTTGGTTTTGCCGCTTAGTTATTCGCTTTTTTCATATTGCTAAATCACATAAAATAAATGGCAACACGCATGCAATATTTAAAATTGCATGCTTTGGCGCATTGTTTGTGGCCTGTCCTAAGCTAATTTACTGTAACAAATCTAAAATCAAAATAGAGACTATATTTTACGAAAACAAGAAACTAGACAGATAAAAGCACTTTTGCAGCAAACAATGCGCCAATCAAAGCTTTCAAACCTATTTAATTTTGTTCGTAATCGTATCGAAGCACAGTCATCTTTTGAGCCGTTGAATGCAATTAAAAAATTGCATGCGTGTTGCCATTATTTTTTGTAATTTAGCAATATGCTGAAAACAGGCTAAAACTGAAATCAATGAATTAAGCAAGACTATTTATAGCTACTTCGACTTGAAAGTGAATTCCTGTAACTGTGGCAACTTACTTTGATTTTGTTTTAAATTTTTACATGTACTTGTTAAAATTATTATTATTTTTTTTGGCTAAATGACTAGGCATGCAATGCATGCCTTGCATGCATGGAAAATACGCCCTTGGTATAAATTCATCAATAAGCTACTACCAAAAACTTTTGAAAATTTTTTTCAACTCAACCAATGTAACAACAGAGCTACAAGAAGTAATAGCCTAATTATTCCAATTAGTTGTTCAACAAATATTGGTCAGCAGTCTATGCAATACTTAGGTCCAAAAATTTGGAACAGTCTTCCCAAACTTGTTAAAGATTGCAAAACAGTAAAAACATTTCAAAAACAATTAACTAAACATTTATTAGATGTTGATCATTAAAGTATTTTATATAACGCATCTATCATGATTTTAATTGTAACTAACATTTGACTAAAATACAACTTCAACAAAACTTGATGAACCTAAACTGTTTTTAATGAGTAATGTTTAACAGTAGATACAAAATGAAAGAAACAACAAAAAATATTTGTTTGTATTCAACTAAACTAAAATTGATTCAGGCTGTGTGTCTAACATCATGTGTGACTGTAAGTGTGTGACCGGAGGCAACTGCTGAGTAACGGAACTGATTGTGTGACTGAACTGAATGTGTAACTGAAGGTGACTGTTGAGTAATGGTGTGAGTGGATTGTATGCATGTGTGAGTGCAAATTTGTTTGTAAATACCTCTTTTTTTGCTCTGTAAATATTACAAATTGAGTTGCTTTTTTTTCTTTTTTTTTTTTCGCTTTCTTTGAGGTGTAGCAGCCATGTATGATATTGATAACTCCGGCCATACAACCTTGACTTGATGCATGATATAACGTTATTCGTTTTGCTGCTTTTCCTATTTGTACCAAAACATTATGTGTTTTTTCCTTTGAAATGGCTACAATTGTAATGCTATTTTTGATTTAATTATTGCTGATTTGAGTAAAATTGTATGTTGGTGCAAACGAAATAAATAAATAAATAAATAAATAAATAAATAAAAATAAAATTAATAAAAAAATCTAGATAAAGATTTCTGGTGAAATAGTCTCTTCCAAAACACTTTGCAAGATAAAGAAAGACATAATTTGACGTCAGGAAGTCAAATCTAATTTTGTAAGATTTACAACTGATAAAACTTTGGCACAATAACAGGCTTGGCGCTTTCATGATTTCCAGTAAGCGTAAGATAATAGAGATAAAACAACCCTTGAGATTAAAATGAGTTTGAGTTACGTTGACATCACCCTGTGGAAAAGGTTCACATACTTTGTGTAAAAAAAAAATCAACGAAAAAAACAACTTCTTTAATCATGAACACACTGAATAAAATCAAAACAGAAATGTACTACAGCCTGCCTTATTTCGTCTTTCAATTCGTCAAGAGGATACCTTGCAAAAGAATTGTGCTTACCTAATAAGTAGAAAGTTAGAACAGGTTGTATTGAGATTTATTGGTTTTGATTTGTATGCTTTAGAGCATGGTTAAATCGCTGACAACTTGCGCTGAATTATGATTGAGCAGTTTCAAAAAACATCCGATTCCCAGCAGAACCAAAATAATTATTTTAAAATAAGGCAGCAGAATATGAAGTACGTACCAAACTTGTTCCTTCCAAAATCATTACACTTAGGTTTTCCTTGAGATGGACAAAATTCGTTACATTTACTCTGAAAAATTATTGCATATTTTGTACAAAAAGTTATGAGTGTTTTGGATAAAATACAATCTCTGCTGAAATATTGTACAATCATAACTTTTTATTTGTGTCTTTGTTGTTGATGTTGTTTTATCGTTGCTGTGTTTTTGGTTAAGACGCTTTACAATGATTATATTCGCTGAATTGCTTTAAACAAGGACTGAGGACTGAGAACTAAGGTGAGGACAGGGGACGATTCGTCCAAAATAAAAGTGTCACCGTCGCTTTCTCGTGAATGCTGTAGGATAAAAATGGATCAAATAAATCAATTTTGTTTTCTGTTCTAAAAAAGCTACCCAACACAGTAGCACCCTTGAAAAGTGATTTTTAATCAAGCAAGCACAAACATCAAAATCATTAAAAGGTGTACAGCCATAGATACTTGCTAGAAAAGTAAAGCAAATTTGCATCGCAAAAGAAGCGCACATCTAATGTTGTTATTAATCATCAACTGTAATATTGCAAGACTGAACGATACGTATGGTAGCATTTATAAAAAATTAACAGTATAAGTATGTTGTGACTTAAAGTTAAAAATAAGAATTACATGTTTAGAATTAAGAAGTACTATTGAATAAAATTATTAATAGTATTCCATCGATCATTAATAATAATTAATTAACTGCCTGCATGAAAAATCAAAAAATAAATAAATTTTTTAAGGAATGTTTAATAAGAATTCCTAACTTGCCCGTGACTTTTTGACGAGACACTTTACAAGCTGTACCACTACAAGTTATCATTAAGTTGCGGTGCATTTATAAGATTATTTAGTTTAAGTGAAAATTTATTCATCCAATCACTGCCATTTTGTGTCAGAGTGTTAATTTGTTGGTTTATCAAGATAAATATACAGATAAAGAACATATCAATATAAGATCTCCCAGCAAACAAAAGTTTGAACTTTGTTAGTACCTGCTAAATTCACGGCTCTAAGTTTGGACTTTGCTAGAACCACATTAGTGACATAGGCAAAACACCAAAAAAACTTGAAATTTTTTTGGTTTAATATGCAAGAAGATGCATCCAAGTTTTAGAAAAAAAAAATCATCACATTGTATTAGATTTACAGTTGTATGTCCATCGGTCTATTTGGAAAAAATCTTTTTAAAGTATATGTACTTACAATATGAAAGCTTTTCAGTTTCCAATTTCCCGATTTAGTTTCCATATTATAATAAACAGTATTGCTTCGTCGAGTAACGTTTGCTTAAAACAAAATAAAAAATTGTAGCAAAAAATTGTTAAAAAAAACAAATAAGATGAATAAACAAAAAAAAAACAAAACGCGATAACGGCACTACACATTGCATACACTGCTGTAGTCTATAGATTAAATCAAAATTGATTATATACCCGCTGTGTGTGCAAATGCGTGAAACGCGTTCAAAGGTTCAATGTGGCGTCATAACACCAGGGTTACATAATTGGTATTTGATCAGCCCGGTGGTGGATTCTTAGATCTATCGTTTCGCAGGCAAGCGCGCTAACCACTCGATCAACTGCATTGAGTTTGAAACAGTAGAGAAGGATAACAACGCTTGCATGTCGTTATTCAAGATACTTTCAGGCCCATATGAACCAACATGAATTAACTTTGATTTGAAGGTTAACAAAACTTTGGGAGAAATGTTTAGACACGTGGCCGAGAAATTTGCTATAATTATAAAGTATTTCAAGAATAGCGTCTCTTAACTTGCAAATTCCGTTTATTTTGATCTAAAAAGTTGATGGATGTAGAAAATAAAAAATTGATGATCATCTGAGAAAAGTTCATCCACGTTGGTTCATACAACCTTAAAAGGTTTTTATTCTAATTTCAGTTTATAATTAAAAGCGATAGCAGTAATGGCTAACTTTATCCAACTGGATGATTCTATGTGAAAGCAACATATTTCTATTTTAAAGAGATGACGCCTCAAAAAACACACACAAAAAAAGAAAAACGTTTCACTAACTACACTGCAGTGCGTCAGAAAAGTTAGCTATCAAATTGCTCTGCGTTTTTTTTTTTTTGTCAAACGTGTTGGTTTTACTTACTATACTTTGGGTTTGTAGAAGAAGCCATTGCTGCATGGTAGAGGAACAAAGTAAATGCAAGTGCAAGTTTCATTTTGTCTTTAACTCGCAGGTATTTCAAACTATAGATAATCTTAACTTGATCTAAGAACAAAAATGCATGTAGCTTAAAATTTGAAATTCGAATATACAATACTGATCAATACGATAACAGTTCGACAAAAATGTTGCTATTTTTTTGCCATGCAGCCTACGTTATGGGTATTTCAATTTGTACAGGCAGTTGAAAACTTTTAACCCTTTATTGTACTTTATTAATTATTAACTGTAAATGTATATAGTTTAATTTCGAATTAAAGTTTTACGAAAATAATGCAATTAAATCTAACAATTCAATCAAAACTTCAAATACAGTATTTAAGCAAAAATAAATTGCAACTTTTTTGCCTCTTTCTGCAATCTGTTTCTGTTTTTAACCCTTTATTGTACTTTATTAATTATTAACTGTAAATGCATATAGTTTAATTTCGAATTAAAGTTTTACGAAAATAATGCAATTAAATCTAACAATTCAATCAATACTTCAAATACAGTATTTAAGCAAAAATAAATTGCAACTTTTTTGCCTCTTTCTGCAATCTGTTTCTGTTCTTATTTTTTTGTTTTCTTTTCATTTTTTGACAAAATTGAGGTTGTTTATTATTACTGAATACTCAATTTTTTTATGTATTTCTCCACGACCCAGCAGCCTTACAACTCTTTTAGTAACTATATTCAAAGCAACTGTAAAATTATCAAACGTTAAACAATTGTAATTGTAATTACAGTTTATTCACCAAGTTGCCTCGGCCAGTAGATAGCGAAGGGAATGTTCGATTCTCGAGTCAAGCTCAGAGTTGTAAACGGGCCGACTAGTTCAAGCCCGAACCCGGCCCGAACCCGAAAATATAAGCCCGAACCCGGCCCAAACCCGAAAAATAATTTGAAGCCCAAATCATGCCCGAAAAAAACAGAAAGTTAAGTTAGATTTGAAAAATTTAGCAACTTTGCAAAGTTATTTTGATGACAGTTTTGAGCATCTAAAACAAAAAGCACGTCTCAGGCCCGAATTAAGCCCAAAATTTTTGTCAACTTTAGGCCCAAACCCGGCCCGAACCCGACCCGAAAAGCCCGCCCGACTTACAACTCTGGTCAAGCTGCCACCTGCCCACCTGTCTACCACACACAGTGGAGGCTTCACACTGTTCCTTTCAAAGCTGAACCTCAAGAAGGGACGCTGTGAATACCAAGTTTTATAGTCTTCATAATCTACCGTTTCATTGGCAGACGCTCTTTCCACTCGACCACTGATAGGTAAAGGTGCTAATACTGTTCAGTGCTTGCAGTGATGGCGTAACCACGAAAAGCTAAGCCTTAGCCCCTTCCCTTCTCCGCCAAGTCACAAGAAAAATTCAATCCTAATATATGTGCAGGTGCTTTAAAACTTGATTTGAACTTGAACAGGTAGTAAATATAGAAGAAGGGGAGAACCTTAAACATGCAGTAACTTGAACAGGCAGTAAGGGGGCGTTAAATATTTTAATTCTATCAAAGGGCTTCCAAATCTTAGCAATAACAATTAATTTATTCAAATGTCTCTACAAAGGTTTAAAATGTCATCCAAATGGATATTTTTTTTTCAAAAAATGTTAAAAATTGATCAACATAATAGTAATTGCGCGCCTGAGTGCACAATATTATTGTTATTATTTTTGGTTGAACGACTCAGAATTAAACCTATTTAACCAACCTCCCAGTTGAACTTATCTCAACTAGCTCGGGTTGGTTGTGACGCGGTTTTCAAATGCGCTTCTTTTTGTATTGTACATGCAGCATTCGCATTACGCAGGGTTAAGATGCAACAACGTGTTCTAGTTTTTGGGGGAATTACTCAGAAATAAAAAGTGCAACATGATTCTTCAGACGAGAAAAAATGTTTTTTTTCAGTTTTTTCTAGGATGTGCCATGCTTGTAAATCAATTCAATCGCAGACAATTAAGCATTAGTCAAATGTTGCAATTCTCATTTTTACCTTATATGTAGCATGCACTTTTTGTAATCATTTTCGGAACATATAAACTGCTTGAGTATAGGCGTACATATATTATTGATAAAATTATTTAAGAACAAGGAAAACAATTTTTAACGTAAATAAATGGAAAAAGAGAAATTCGTCTGCATAATTATGTGATTATCACCTTGAGCTATTAGTAAAAAAATTACAAAATAAAATAACCGAAAGGTAGAAGCTGAAATACAAAAAAGAAAGAAAATATTTGAGTAAATGTTGCATTTTTTAGGATCAAAGTCTTTGTAAAAGGTATTGATCGTCAATTCCCCATTGGGACCAAGCAATTTTATTTCCGTTGTGATGGCCTAGTGTGACGAAAGAATTGCAATATATGGAACTCAAAGAGTGTGTATGCTCTGTGATGGGTGGTTAAATGCAGACGCAAATAGCAGCTTGGTTCATTGGCATGAATGAATGAATGTACGAACCAAATTGTTAAAAGGAAATCCTCCCTTTTCACTTTATGTAAGGACATGGCCAAAAATAATTAGTGAAACTTTAATCACATAAAAGTTGCCTGTTGCTGCAAAAATAAATTCGAGTATGAATCATTATAATCATAGGAAGTGTCACAAATTACCAAACGTTTTGCTACAATTCAGCTTTTTGTTACGAATCTCCTTCACACAATGCACAGTTGTAGGTTTCTTTGAAAAATATAGTTAAAGCATTGATATACATTTTATTGTAGTGGACACCTTCGACTTACGAATACGTAAATATCAATCTATTCATAAAATAGAATAATTTTAAGAACAGAAACGATTGTCAGATAGAACTAAGCATAACAATTTATTGGACGCGTTTCGCTTTAACTTAAAGCATCATCAGTAGAATGAATTTGCAAAGTAAGAAGCACGAATTTATATACAATAGCCACCCATGCTATTGAAGTTAATTCGTGCTTCTCACTTTGCAAATTGCTTATGGGTGGCTATTGTATATAAATCCGTGCTTTTTACTTTGCAAACTCATTTTACTGATGATGGTTTAAGTTAAAGTGAAATGCGTCTAATAAATTGTTATGCTTAGTTCTATTTTGGCAATCGGTTTTGTTCTTAGATTAAGCAGAAACTACGACCGTTATGCTCTAGGATGATTTTAATGAATAAGCCAATAAGGTTGATATTTTGACGACCTAAATGCCGCATCTAGCGAAGTTAACTCAAATAAACTGTTTGGCAGTGACCGTCATTTAGGTTTTAGTTTTTCTTGATAAAGCTGTTTTTTAAATTCATTTTCTAATGCTTAAAATGGATTTTTTTTATCTTTTAATGTTACAGCAAACAATGTCAAAATGAGTAAAAATATATCTGGTGACATTACAATTTCTCGAAGTGTAATTCAGAAATTTCTGAATAGGAGGAGCAGCCAAAATACAATTATCTTTGGCTACCATCTCCAAATTGCTGTAAAAATGAAAATCCTGTTTTCTAAAGTAAATGTTGATTACCGAGGGTTTTTACTTCCTACGCATAAATGAAAATGACATACGTTATTCTGAAAAAAAAAAGGAGTAACCATTTCGTCACGTGCAAACTGCAGACGCGTGTTTCGTGGTATATTTCAACTCATAACGTGAATATGACACCGCTAGCGATATCCAGGGACTTGACAAAAGTGGTTAAGTCTAGAACACAAAAAAAATGCAGCCTAAATCGACACGCTTGAGTGATTTTCGAATTTTAGTTTTGTGTGATTGTTCGAAAGTTTTCGAAAAACGTAACAAAGGCATTTTGTAATAAACAATATGCAACAATAAACTAGTTTTGTGAATTTAAGCCGACCTATTATCTAAAAATCCCTCGGGCGTGTCAATTCTGACTGCGTTTCTTTTGGTGTTCTAGACTCTTCCGACAAAAGTATCTAACTTTAGTGAACTGAAGCAGGGCTTCCCAAACTTTTTTGCTCGCGACTCCCTTTAGTCTTCTAAAAAGTTTCGCAACCCTTAAACGGTTAAAATAATGAACACTGCGAACAAGGCACTGGTACCCAAAACCTTCTCGTTTACGCGTAGGTACAAAACTCAAACACATTTGTAAACATCCCGTTTGCATTTGTTTTTGCTGCTGCTTCAACATCATCTGCAGCAGGCTTATATTACTGTTATCGTTCGACTTTTTTTACTAGCTATTCATTGATTGAAATCTAACCAGTATAGTAGTATGGTAGTTATAACTCTACTCAACTATACATCAGTGCCGTCGCTACAGCAAACGAAGCAAGGGGGGGCTAGAATAGACCTAACTTTTCCGCATAAAACTGATATTTTACGGCTCCAAATTATGCGCTATTTTAAACATTTTGTATTTATGTCTAAAAAAGAGACGCATAAGGCCGGCAGAGTTTCTTAGCTCGTTTCGTATGCTGCCCATATATTAGCTTGAAATATCTGTCTGCTGTAATGAATGCGATCACAAGCGCAACCAGATTTTGCTAAGAGGGAGAGGGCTTGAACCAAAAGCAAAATTTTTTTTGCACGAAAATTGTCTAATTTATACTCCGTGCTGAACAAACTGATGCAAATCAAGCGCATCACAAAGGGGGTCTGGGGGCAGAGCCTCCAGCCGCGGGGTAATTTTTGTGATTTTGTGGCGAAAAAGAGCGATTTTAACTCCATTCTAATCACATTTCGGACGTTTTTGAAGACATATGAATAGCTATAGTAAATTGCTAAAATTCAGAAGTCATTGAAAGGATTAAATTGCCTATACTTAAGGTGAAGTCCAAAACATGTTTAAACGCTTGTATTTTGGAGTTAAATTTTCCGAATGACTTGGCTATTAGCCCCTTTCCCATAGTCGCGCAATCGACTGCGACCTAAAAAAATTTTGATTGCGCTTTAAAAAACAAAAGCAGCTAGTTTTTCAAAAAATGTTTTCACGATAATCACTTTACGAAGTACCAATATCGGAAACGATTTTATAGGCTTACACCTCTATTCTATAACGACATATTCATGAAGACGAGTGAATAAGACAGATTATTGCGTCACATTTATTTACAGCAGTTGGTGGCCAGCAATTTCGCAAAGAATGGAGAAAACTTCAAACGAGAATTATGTTTGAACGTTATTATTTCTTCTTCCAATTTTGTCTATTGTCTTGCTGTTACATGGTCTTCCAAAAACGTATTCTGAGTAAGCCGAAATGGGGGCATAAGCAATCGTTAGGGGGGGCACGGCTCTCTCGCAACAACGGCAATGATATGTATATTACGCTCATACTTCTCTACTAAACTACCATTACTACAGCACTATAGAAGCATTGAATTTGGTCTGCATAGTTCTATTATCCCATATATCAAAGTGGCAAAACAAAACAAGTTAGGCATCCAGCTGTGCTACATGATACGAATGGGAAAAGTCTATATGCTGTCTTATCTTCTTATATAATACATTGTTTAACAAAGTCTCATTATTTAATAACGCCTATTTAAGTAGAATCTCCGTCTAAGTTAAGAATGACATTTTGCAGATTTGCATGAGTTTTTAAAGACAGCGAGGGGTCGCTAAGAGTATACCAATTTTACACTTTGTAAAATTGGCATACTCTTAGCGACCCCTTAAAGTCGTTACGCGACTTCTTAGGGGGTGGCGAACCCCGTTTGGGAAGCCCTGAATTAAAGAACTTCACAATTGCGTTAAGCGTGTTTACTGTTTATGGTTGTTGATAGTCAGATCTGAAATTCATCGCTTTCGAAATTTCATAATGTTCCAATAACTTTATCAGGTATGTGGTTAACGGCTTTTAAAATTTAACTGTCTAGAAAAGGTATCTATAACTATTTATTAGTTTTTGTTTCCACTTTTAAGGAGTTAGTTGTATTCTCACTTAGCAGCGAAACGTACAGTAATTGTTAGCAATTATAGCTTGGAAAAACATACGTACACAAACAAGATTTAGCAACAAAAACCAAATTGTTTAAATTTATAAGTGATATAGCAGATGTAATTGTAATTGTAATCACATTTCGTTCACCAAGTTGCCTTGGCCAGGAGACAGCGAAGAAACCTTTCGGTCTTCGAGTCAAGCTGCCACCTGTCCACCTGTCTACCACACACGGCGGAGGCTTCATACTGTCCCTTTAATTGCTGAACGTCAAGCAGGGAAGCTGTGAATACCAATTTTTATAGTCTTTGGTATGACCCGACCGGGAATCGAACCCAAGTCTACCGTTTCACTAGCAGACGCTCTATCCACTCGACCACTGATCGGTTAAAGTTTAACTTAGAGTCTAACTTGACCACTGATTGGTTAAAAATCGGTTAAAAATCAGTTAAAAATCTAACTCGACCACTGATCGGTTAAAGTTTAACTTAGAGTCTAACTTGACGTCTTACTTTGCACATTACGTACTTTTTAATTCATTTTAACAGCTGTAAAAGGTTAGTCGCTCTCAAACTTTAAAAGTCTCAAACAGATATCAAAACAATCAAGCAACGTCAATCAAATAGCTGTTTAGGAGTTCGTTACAGTTTTTCACTTTATTGTGAAATAGCACAGAGCCATCTTTAAAATTCCAGTGACTTTACGTATTACATCAGCCAAACTTAACACTAAAGATGCTGCGCGCTTAAGCAAAGTCCCAATGATGTCAGCCAAGAACGACTTTAATTTGAAAACTTGTTGATTTTTTTAAGCTTGGGTCGAAACATTTTAACTAAATTCTAGTGCCCCCTTGTGGCATTTTGACATTGGGGTTGTTGAAGACATGTGCTTCCAGTTTCCTAGTTGAGGGGCAAGAGTCAGCCTTTCTAATTAAATTTTGCTTAAAATTGTGCCAGTTAAATGCATTTCTCACACTGGTCGCTAGCTGTTTTCAGCGTTTGCTCTAAACCAAAAAACCTAACCGCTTTCGCATTACAAAACCACAATTCCCAACAGGTAGCGCTGCCAAGAAATAGCCTTCAAGGGGAGCAAAAGCCAATCGGTATAGTTTAACAATGCTTGAGTTAAAATCAAAATACGAACAGTGCAATTGGTCAAATGGTAACTCGCTCGTATCTGAAACGGGAAGTATAATTTTAAATCATAGGCTGGATAAATCAGTCTCGATGTTTCGTTGCTGACCACCCTTGTAGCATTCCTTCAAAAGGAGCTGCGTTGCCCTCAGAAAAAATGACGCAAAAATACGCCTGCAAACTTACGCTTCGGCGATTTGATGAAGATTTGATTAGATAATAATCGATAAGAAAAAATGATATTATCACCTACAAGAATTTAAATATCGTTAATCAAGAACATTTCAGTTCAACGTGAGACCGTTAGATACGTTTGCTCAAGTAATGCTTTATTATAGTGAATTTTTCTTGCTGGTATTGATGGTATCGATGGTATTCAACTAAGATTTTATCGATGCATTTTCCTTGGTGATATTTTTGAGTGTTTGGTATTTTTAACTATTTACTTAATGCTTTTCAAAATTTTTTAAGCAAGTAATTTATTTCGGTACATTCCAGACCAGTCAGCAACTACAGCTGCATATTGCGCTTGGTAAACGCAATAAACTGCAAGCTATACGGAAATCAAAATTCTCAAAATTAATTTTCTCAAAATTGATCAAGGTTTCAAATAAGCTACAACTTCTGCAATATGATAGAGTTCGCCGTGACAAACAAACCGTATTTATATTCAATATTTTGTTAATTATAATAATTTAGGTACTGTACATGGACAAATAGTCAAGTTTTATTATAAAAGTTAATGCGGTTTTCGAGCGGAAAACCGTTTTCTATTAGAACAGCAATTTGCGCAGAAAATCGTCTGGTTTCCAGCATAGTTCGAGTTGGGGTTCGCGCTCAGTATAAACGGGCCTTACTTCGAACGCAATTTAACAGCAGTTTGACTTCAAAGCTTATTCTCACTTCTACTCCCTAAGTCAAGATTATTCCGGTTATTTATAGGCAGAAGGACCAATTCCGAAAAATCTAAGAAAAAGTAACTCGCACGTCTTCACCATTATGATTATCACTTATGATTATCATTGTGACGTCACAATCGAAAATCTGTACTCGGCATTTAACTAGCGTAATTATTTAATGACTAAAACGAAGTTTCGGAAATAAAGTAGTGAGACTAAGTGTGACGTTGAAAAGCTGCGCAACTTTCGATATCTTATAAGTATATCTTTCAATAAAACCAATCTCGAGCAGTGCCTCTTGAACTCCATTTGAAAGAATGACATTTTCTTCGACCAATTTTACACAGCTTCTTGTTTTATTTTGTAATAAATCTGTTCAAAAAAATTGTTTTGTTTTGTATTCAACTTTGCATAGTCAAAATTTTGAGGTTTTCTAATGTCCCTTTCCATAATCTGAGCATTTTTTGGCCAGTTCTTGACTTAAATGACGCCATAAGGTATTTTGTGATGTAAATAAGTTGACTTGGGAATTTTATGATTCAATATTAAACAACAAACCTATGTATGAAATTTGAACCACCTGTGACGTCATCACAAAAATTACTCGACGTTTCGAAAACATGGCCTTGACGTCAAGCTCAAAACAAAATTAAAAAAAAATTTTGGTGAACACCAATCAGCATGCCAATTCGGTGTTCCCATGGGTTTTGGCTTAGGAGTTAGATAGGGAAGCTTTTTTGCTCCCCTCCATGTAAAATGCGTTGGACAAATCCCCCGCGTAAAATAGGGTCGAAACAAAAAGGTTAGGAACTGGCTGAACGGCCAATGTGCCGTATAACTGTAATTGCCTTGATCGAAAACTAATCAACTTTATACAATAACCCTAAATAATTTAACTCGAGGTTACCGTAAAACCTCTATTTGAGCTCCATGGCACTCTATTTTTCAACCATTTTTTAGTTGCGTTCTAGTAGAGGTGGCGCTCAAATGGAAGTGGCGTTCAAGTAGAGGTTTTACGGTAACCTATAATCAGGAACGTCATACTTTGTGCCAGTGTTTGGATAAAGAAATTTTTTCGCTGACTAATTTACAATATTTCATAATTCGCATACTTTTGCATAATTCACATACTAGTACTTTTCGCAAACAAACACAAACTTCTCCCAAAGTATTGGAAAAATAGTAAAAAACGTTAGTAAAGTAGTTTATTCATTAAGTAATTCATTAAGTTTTGCTATAAAATTTGAATTTATGGAAGAAACGTTACTGATCTCGAACACAATCCTTCCATAAAATTCAAATGAATCCTCAACTCCACAGCACTTGTTCAATACTTAAGCTTAATGTTATTTTATTACATGTTAAGTTTTGACTTAGAACACTTTTTTTTTTCTTGATGCTATTCTAAACTCAATGTGACCTTTGATGTAAGTTGTTTTCACATTACGATGTCATAGTAGGATTTCATATTCCTATGTTTTCGGTTTTAATTTTTTTTAAATGAAAGTTTGAGGCAACAGCATCAGCTGGTCCAGTATTTTCTGCTAATTTTTGATGAATTTTATCTGTCAATGTGGAATTTAAGTCAGTTTTAGTTAGTTTTCGTTACTCTGTTATGTCAGTGGTAAGTTCTTTCTCGGGTGCTACGTTTTTCGGTAAGTTTTATCCATTTAATTGCCCCTTGGTTTAGCTTTTCCATTTCACATATGTTCCGTTCTAGATATACTTCCCAGCTCCCTCGTATGGTTGATAATAGGGATTAACTTCCACGCTTGTATTAAGGATTACGTTACATGTAGCTATTTGAATGATCTGTCTGTGTTTTTAGATTGATAATTGTTTTAGAATAAACCGAAACGCTTCTAATTGAAATATGTTTCTTATATTTTTGACTCTATTTTTTTCTGATCAAACTATTCTTATATTGGTACATTCTTTTTTTATAAGATCAATTTGCCATAAAAACGCAAAGCTCTTTTTGCTCAAAATTTAGGAACAAAATGAGAACAATGCCAGCCTCAGCAGCAAAAACAAATTAAGAAAAAACGAAAAACAAAAATTTCGAATTAATAAAAGAAGATAAAGTTTATACTGATTCAAAGCGATAAAATTTTAGTAATTTTCTTGAGTTTGCAAGCAAAATTACTACTATATCGAGATTATTGCGCTCCGCGCGAGAAATGGAAAAAGTTTTTTCACTCCTTCAAGATAAAAAAGCAAAAGCTGCAAAAAAGCCGTAGGTCAAGCAGACAGAGGCTTGACAATGAAACACACGAGCAGTTTTGTAAACATGATCGCTGAAATTCACATCGACGCTCTCAAAATTTAAGCCTAAATAAGGCAAAAAATCGGTATAAAAATTTAGAACAGCGAGCCTCAACCCAAAATTTACTGCTTCGTGATTTTTTTATTGAGCTTTTGTTAATACCAGTTTGGTTTACATCGACATGCTTATTTGCAATAGCTGACTTTTGTTTCTCATATGAACCAAAGCACTCTGCGTCTGTCAAACCACTCTAGTGCAGAGAAATATTGTCGAATTCGCTGAGAAATATAGCCGGTGTGATTTCTGGGATTACTTTTTACAAACCCTTTTTAGGTTCTTTTAGCAAGGATTTCGTTAGGCTGGGCAACCACAACAAGTGGACTGCTGGCCCCAATGGAAAGCAAGCGTAAAAAGTTAATCCCAAGAACATATCGACGCACTGCAGGCTTGGGAATCGAATAGATAGTCTGCAACCTTTTCATCATCAACCCGACGCTCTACCGACCGAACATCGCCGATTCGTCGCCGGTGACCAATAATCATTGATAATAGTGTGGCAGTCATGCAATTGCTTTTAAATTGTTGTTTTTGCGATCAGACTGTCATGATATTTATTTATAAAAAAATGGATTGCGGAGAGGTACGCTCATGAAGAAGCTATTGATTTTAAAACTTGTTTTCATGAAAAACGCAGACGCTACGCAAGCCGACTGTCCGAATGATGATAAAATTATATTGTTGGTTGATTGTGCTGTTATTATCTGCCCTTCTATTTGACGTTGTATCATATTGAAAACAAAGATATAAAAATGACGCTCCATCGTAATCTAACCGGCCTATTAATTGCTCATCACAGTATCACACTCAGTTTCAGTTCATCGAAAGAGCCAAAAGAACATTATTATTCAAACATGATTCATACAATAAAATTTCTGGGGAACTTTTGACCGGAAAATTGATAAAATTTTTGAATTTGTTGATTACCGCAAAGGGAAAGTGCAGCACTCTGCACACTTCTTAAGTGCCTAATAGTTTCGATGTCTGTTAGTGATCTTAATATAGTCAAGTTTTTGCCACAATAAAGCATGCATCAAAAATGCAACTAATCAACCAAAACGAAAGTTTAGAAAAAACATTATAAAAACCATATATTCCAATTTGAATATTTTCCAGTCATGAAAAATTTATAACCTATGAAAAGGGAGAAAATCCGATTCGAAACTGATTTTTTCATTAATTTTTAAATTACAAAAAATAAACGTAATACTTAAATTAAAATATCCGCTACGAAAGTTAAAAAGAGTGAAAATACTTATGTTAATTTTTTCCTATTTCTAACGCTTTGCTGAGTTTTACCAGAAAACCTTTTTAGTGGCATAGGTTTTTTTTTTTTATAAAGGTTCCACCTTTACAAGTGGAACTTTGTCCGGCAGGGGAGCGCCTAGGGACTCCTAGGTTGTCATTCAGCGGATCCCCAATGGCGTTAGAGTCTTAGGCAGAGAGGCTAGTTCGAAAAATAAGCGACAATCTCCACCAGCCAGCCCTAGTGGCAGCTCCACCAATGAGCTTGCTACACGTTTGGAGAGGCGAATGGAGTCAGCGCAGAGTGATCGTACTCGAGATAATGTCGCCCACTCAACGGTCAATTATCACCAACTGCTGCTGGGCAATTGGAATATTCTCACCCTCACAGAAAGAGAGCTGGAATTGATTGAAGAAGCAAGCAGTATAATCTCGATATTATCGGAGTTTCTTCAAACAAAAGACGTGGCTCTGGGTATGGTTTGGTAAAACTATGGTCTTTGGAAAAACACGAATATTCGTGTTTCGGAAGTTCTTTTGGTTTTAAATTTTTATTCCGCGTAGATTTTAATGAATTTTTTTTGAAAGTTTGAAATAATTTTTTTTCCTAAAATTATAACTTTATTTCCTTCGTGATCGACGTTTCCGTGAAAAAAAATTGCAACAACAAAAAAATCTTTGCATTCGGATATTCCTCATAGTTTGCAAAACACAAAATCATCGTTTTCGTGTTCGTAAAAGATATTTGCTTAAGTTTTACGTTTAAACACGAATAAAAAACGTCAATAAATACGTAACAATCATTAAGTACTGTAATTGACTATTATGGACAATAAACAGCAAATAATTATCCCATCTTCCGCTTTGTGCACGTCAGAGATGGAAACCGAACGGGTCGACCGGCCGGTCAAGCCGGTTGAAACACCGCTTGAATTCTCCTATCTTGCCACAAAAAGATATTTAAGCACCAACCGAAATATACATATAAAACTTTTTATAGCAAAACAGTTTTAACAAACCTGTAATATACAGTACAATTACATCATAATAAATCCTTAGCCCTAATTTTTACGGGATGGGTGATGCTGTCTTATCGGTTGCTTTTTCGCATTAAGTCCCTTCCGAAACTAACTTTTTCTCCAAACTATAATTTGACTTTGCCTCAAATTTATTCACAAATATCTTTTAAAATTTAAAGATGCTTGGTTGAATGGGAGCTTTCCAATTTTAAGGTTTGCCGAAACCCTTAAACCGTTTTTATGGCGTATTCACTTTGATATGGGCATACTCAGTAGCGTTGCCAGGAGAGCTATAGCCCTCCCCATTGGCCTGTCAACCAAAATGCAGAATGAGAAAAATAACACGTTTTTAGCTCTTTTGAAACTGTTTTTGCGCTGGAATTGACTAAAAAGTGATTTAAAGCTTTTTTTGAAACTTATATTCAGGAGAGGGAGGGCTAATTGTCAAAAAATTAAAGTCACAAATCATTGATAACTTGAAAAAATACCCAAAAATAAACAATCAAACTTTTTTTATCGCTAGTGTAAAAACGCCAAACATTAGGTTTTATCAACAAATATATTATAAACTCAGGAATAAGGGGAGGGGGCTATTCAGTGTTAGTTAATTATCAATCACATCTCTCAAATATCTTTCCATTAGCCCCCCCAATTATTTTTCTTTATGAAATATAGACGAAAAAGATTACACCGTCGGAGTTTTATTGAATAATAGGATTTTATGATTTACCAGCATGTAAACAAGCGAATTGCAATGTTACCATTAGCCACTTCCCATATAGCCCATTAATGCAACCAGTTGAATCATGTTGTGCTGTCAATTTCTAAGCCACATTAAAAAAGCATTATTTTTATTAAAATAGCTCTAAAATTAAGTTATTTTTGCAAAAAAATGCAAAATTTTCGAGCGCTGGGGGCTCCGCCCCCTAACCCCCAAAACAGCCCTCTCATTGCGAGTTTCTGGCTACGCGCCTGGCCATACCTTGAATCAGATTAAAAAAAAAACACTTATGCACAAAACTTGAGCCGTCAATGGCGTCATTGCAAAATTGATGTTATTTTGCTAAACTCGCCTGAGCCATCATCAAATTAAAACCAGTTTTTCAAAAAAAAAAAAATAATAATAAATAAATAATTGGTGAACACCAAGGACCCATATGCCAAAATTGGTGTTTTCAAGACCTCTGGTTTAGGAGTTAGATAGAAAGTCATTTTGATCTTATTGCAAAATCGGATAAAGCTATGAATCAGCATGAGCTGAGTTTGCAATACTTAGTATAGTTACAGTAATTAAAGAGAAAATCTTAATTGTAAATTTAAGTTTTTGAGACTTTAGGTTGTATTATGAAGTGTTGCACAACTGTACAGTAACAATATGTTGTATAATTCGGACTTTGCGCGAGCGCGTAGTACCTTTGTTTCTGTTCGCAAATTATTTCAGATGAGGATTAATTTACTTGTTGCTAGCAAACAGTAAAATATAGGAATTTGAAATTTGGCTCAACATAAAAATTAAGGAAAACGTCATGTGTGCCAATTTTGGAGATCCTAGGTGACGTAATGTGAATTGAGACACTAAAAACATAGCAAAACCGCTGTTTTTGGCTTGAAAATTTATTAATTTGGTTACAATTCCAAAACCACTTAAAGTGCTAAGCTGAAATTTGGACACAATATGCTGGATGCTTATAAATGCTTTACGCTAACAAAGTTTGGGTGCGCTTGGTCATGAGACCAAACGTTTACAGGCGGAAAATGGGCAAAAGTTTTACGAATTTGAATAGATATATCTCGGTAATTACTAATGTTGATGAAAAATTATTTGTAATTTTTGAGCACACTATCAACCACCTTTCTTTAGGTTATGTTCGTTTATCCCAACTTGAACACTATTTTTCTCGTTTTGTTTCTTTTTTTGACTGTTTTATTCTACTTTTTTCATTTTCATTCCACGCTATCTACTTTAAAACCGCTAAACGCACTGTATTCAAACTTTGAGCCAGAGATGGAAACCGGTCGGGTCGACCGGCACCGGTCGGGTTGCCGGTCGGGTCGAGATTCTTCGACCAGCCGGTCAAGCCCATTGAAAAACCGGTCGAATTCTCCTTTTTGGCAACTAAAAGACATCTAAGCACCAGCCGAAATGAACTTATATATTTTATCATAAATAAAACTTATTATAAAAAATCAGTATTAATAAACCACTCCTTTCGAAACCACTTGTTGAATGGTTTCAAGCTGTGACTAATACGCTGTGACCATTAAGACATGCACATCCAGGGACGTATTTAGGGTTGGAGTACTGTGCCATGCCTCCCGACTTTGGGCCACGGCACAAAGTAAGAAAGTGCAAAATATACGTTAAAATCGCGTAATTAGATTCTAATAAAGCATGCATGTGGAAGAGGCTTGCGCTACCTGGCATTTTAGCATCATTTTAATCAGCTTAAGAGTAGAAGTGGCGCAGATTTCAGATTTTTTACTACGTGCTAAAATCTTGCCGCTTTGAAAAGCTTCTTTCAACTTAAATTTACCACACTCTGCACTGGGCAAGAAAGACATAGCTCTAATTTTATTATCTCTAACTAACCATGGCTTGTTCTAAAGTAGCAGTATTTCTACAAATTGCTGGGGCACATTATATTTTGAATGTTTTCTAGCCAATGTCATAACAGTTTAGTGCTTCCATTGAAAATAATGGAAGCGTTGTGTTTATCGGGGTAGTTATTCATAACAACTTCGTACTACCGATGAGTTTATTTATTGGTTTGACGTTTCGCTTCCCCAACCGGGAAGCTTCTTCAGAGCAATTTTCGGCAGTGCTGCCTTTGCAGTTATAAAAAAATAAATGAGAAAAAATCAGCACAGAAGATAGGTAACAGTAAAAACATACGAACATCACAATACTTGTACTTTTATACCCAAAAACATTAAAATGATGGAGCAATAACATTATATAATATTGAAAACTTATGTCACTAACAGCGTGAAAAAAGGAATACTGAAAAATTATGTCACTGACAGCGAGAAAAAAATTAATAATATTCGTAACAACTAGGCTGCTTCACTAACAGTTTGAGAAAGTATGAAAAGGATCTATTGCAAAACGTTATGAACTGAAAAAGCTTTTTAGATCAACAGAGATTTATATTAATTGTTCCGACCGTATATAAATCTATGTTGAGCTAAAAAGCTTTTACAGTACATAATGCTTTGCAATAGATCCTTTTCATACTTTCTCAAACTGTTAGTGAAGCAGCCTAGTTGTTACGAATATTATTAATTTTTTTCTCGCTGTTAGTGACATAATTTTTCAGTATTCCTTTTTTTACGCTGTTAATGACATAAGTTTTCAATATTCCTTTTTTTCACGCTGTTAGTGACGTAATTTTCAATATAATGTTATTGCTCCATCATTTTAATGTTTTTGGGTACAATAGTACAATTATTGTGATGTTCGTATGTTTTACTGTTACCTATTTTTTGCTTTTATTTTTTTCTCAATTATCTTTTTGTAACTGCAAAGGCAGCACTGCCAAAAACAAGTTTAGTGCTTGCTGCTCGGCAAATTGCAAATAATCGGTCACCAATAGCTAAAAAATTGTTACTTCATTTTTTGGCCTTTCGCAAAATATCATTAGAAAGAACGTGTAATAATTTAGCTAGTGCCCTCCAGTGCTTTTCATGCTTATTTTGTGCACGTTTTGCACTGCTCAAAATAGGTCATTCAAACCGAAACTTAACCAAAAAAGGTCTTAAAATTGAGTTATTTTTGCAAAAACCCAAAAGTTTTTTTTCGTTTTTTTTTCTGAGACCCCCATCCAAAGTCACAAACTTTAACACCTAACCCATGCCCTCCACCCTTTTGAAAATTTTTCATCAGCTACATCGAACAGTGACCAAAAGCCTTCTGTAAAACAATCGGTCGACCGGGCCGGTCAGAAACCGGTCGACCGGCGGGTCGACAGGCCGGTCAACCGGCGATGATTTTGAAATTTACCGGTCGGGTCGGGTCGAAAAAATCCTGACCGGTTCCATCTTTGGTTTGAGCGACTGAAGATATCAGGGATGACTTTCGTGGGAATGAAATCGGGGGTGCCAGGTTGGGTAGATACTTTACAATCGGGCCCTTCAAAATTTTAAACTTTTAAACCGTTTGAGCTCGATGGATCAAATTTTCGGAATGGGTAGATATTAAAAATAAACAAACCTAACAAAATTTGGGAATACCCCAACGAGGGTGTCCCCCTAAAACGGGGCCAACCAAAATTCAAACTTTTTAACCACTTACGCTAGACGCACGAAATTTTTTGGATAGGCAAATGTGAAAAAAAGATAAAATTTCACAAAATTTGGGGATTCCAAAATGAAGGGATTCTCTTCAAACAAGGACGTCAAAATTTAACCTTTAATCACTTACAATTACACTGATGAAGTTTTCAGAATAAGCAAATACGAAAGAAAAATAAAATTTGACAAGATTTGGAAGTACCACAATGGGGTGTTCCCTCAAACGAGAACATCAAAACTCAAACTTTTTAATTGTTTAAGCTAGATACATCAGATTTTCAGGATATGCAATTATGAAGGAAAAATAACATTTGACAAATTTGAGACACCATAATTTAGGTCCGTCAATTGGGTTTTTCAAACTTCCATCTTTCAACTATTTAAGCTAGACTTGAAACTTTCAGAATAGACTTTCAGACTCATGAAAATGTAAAAGAAAAAGAAAATCAGAATAGGTATATAAAACATGATTAATTTCAGTTGCCACGGTTGGGGAGTCCTCCTCCAACGGGTCCTTCAAAATTTTTAACCACGCCAACTAGACAAACAAAATTATTGAGATAGGTAAAAATATAATATGAAAATATTGAGGATCTCATACTAGAGGGGTCTTGTAATTACGTTAACACCTTTCCCATTAAACACAAAAGCTAAACAAATTAAATCTAGTGGATAGGTAATATGAATTAAAGATTAAAGATAACAAGCTTTGGTTGGTCACATTGAGGAGACCATGCCAAATGGGCTAATTAAAACTTTAAAATCTTGATTACGAAGTACTCCAGCTAGACATATCAAATTTTAGAAGTACGGTACCGCTGATCTAATATATGAAAAAGATAAAACATGCCAAACTTGGCAATGTCATGTTGGACAATTAAGCCTTAAATTGACCTGCAAACTGTAAGATAAGTTTTCACAAAGAATTGGTATCACAAAAAAGTAGAAGAGCAAACTTACGGGATTACTCCTACATTTAAGAGGTTGAAGTACTTGAGCACAATGGCTGAGTTAGATTTAAGCTGTATGGCCAAGCTTTTTTTGTAAACGGTTACTTGTGACGTCGAAAAAATCTTTAAGTTGCTCCTCAAAGTTTTTGAATAAGAAAGCTTTCGTTCTGAATAATGTATGTAATACACGATACTGTACAATATCCCAAATACAGGCCGTTGGGTAGCACTGCTAAATAGCGTTCTCAAAATAGAAATAGCTGTAAAATGCATGCATACTTCTGGCCGTTAATAGTGCTAAGTTTGGCTGATGTAACCAGAATATGACATCGCAAGCGATATCCGGGGACTTTGCGAAAGCGTTTAACTTTACTGAACTAAGAAACTTCACAATTGCGTTAAACGTGTTTATTGTTGTTGATAATCAGACAAGTCAAATTTATTTTATCGCTTAGTAATAGCACGAAGAAGAAATTTTGATCAGGATTCGTTTAAGAAGGCGACAGGAAAGTTGCGAACTACATTACGGTCATCAATAGGGTGGAGCGTTTTTGAACTTTTTTTTCAAATTCCTTAGGGGTAGTTATAAAAATGGTCTATCCCATAAGAAACTTACCCACAAAAAATTTGACGCCTCAATTCGGTCATCTTTAGCCTCATCTAGCGGCCCGAAAATTGAAAAATGGGCCAGAAAGTGCTATTTTTCAAAAACTTTTCACAAGATTTTAAAATTAATTTTTTTGAAACGGGTAGATGTAAAAATGCTGAGATAGAGTTTGAAAAACTTTAACAAAAGTTTTAAAGCGGTTGAATAAGATCTTCAGCTCCATCAAAGCTCTCAAGCAGCCGCATTTTTAAAAAAATATTCGCTATTCAGCAGTAGGCCTCCACTTCAAGCTGATGCTTGCCCGAAAATTGTTCGCTGACAATGACTTCATTATTGTGCGATTGTTGGGTCGTTCTGTCCATACTTTGTCGCGAAAGCATCCTTTCGGGCAATTGTGTGGATACGGTATAGGTAAATAGCTAGTCTAGTTTGCAGGATAGTGCAGTAATATGAACTACTGATCAGTCAAGTGCAGTCTAGCTTTGGTCAATTAAAACTTTATGCGCCTAATATTAGAAATTTTCTTACCAGGTGAGATTTGTTTAGCATTATAGTTTTAATATGCACCAGTATATATTAGTTATCAGCGGTTTTTAGTTGAAAAGGCAACGCTTAGTCGCAATTCAAACTGAGATCCTTATTAAATCAAAGCCACTTTCATAGGGCCATGTTATATTAAATTTTGTGAGCTAACGTGGGAGTATTTAAATGCACTTGCTTTTGGCGGATCTTATGCTTTGCGTTAAAGTCATATAACCCAACACTGTAAGTGATGGCTAGCAAGGTAACTAGAAAGAGCACTAATTGTGTGATATTTGGACAGCCGAAAGTGCTTTTATCGTCCACATTGCCTAGTTATGAAGATGTTATAAGAGCCTGCCAGTTTGAAAGGATTACTCTGTTGGAAATTTCACGTAAGGAACCTGATTTTTCAACAATATGTCAATTAGTTGCCACCTCGGTTATAAAAATTTGGAACTCTGCTTCAATACCGACTGCGTCGCTAAAGCGTGTCAAAGATATGATCAATAATTATCACCAAAAGTTTAAATACTTTTTATACAACTACAAAGCAAGAGCAGACATCCTATTGTCTCAAACAAAGTTGAGTGATTTTAGAAGTCAAAGTAAAATGCCTTTCTGTAAGTGCTTAGATTTTTCCGCATGCAGTTGTGTCAGTGCCAAAAAAGTACCCCGAAAAGAACGCGAATTTTTACTAGATCAGAGGACCAACAAAAAAATGATAATTTCTGGTGTACATCGTCATGAAAGCTTGAGGTTGCGAAAGTTAAATGACTTAAGAAACCGACGAAAACAACTGCAAACAAGAGACCAGCAACATGAACCATCCACTGAACTTGATGTGTTACCGCTAGACTATGACTCCGACGCATCAAAATCCAATAGTGAAGAAACTGATAATGCCGATAATGAAGAAGTTTTAAGCTACCAAGTAAATAGGAGGCTCAAGGACGAATCTATCATCCGTAGCTCAAGTTTGCGACAGAGCTGGTGTTTCTGACAGAACAGCTGCTTTGCTTGCAAGTTCTTTACTTTTTGATATGGGCCAAACCAACAAAAATGATCAGAATTCTGTAATTGATCGTCACAAAATTCGTTGAGAAAGAGCAAAAGTACGAAAAGATCTCCAAAATAGTGTTGAGGCTGAATTTGATTGCCCATTTGCCATATTTTTTGATGGACGTGTTGATAAGACATTGAAAAAATAAATAAAGGCTACAAGTCTTCAAAAAACTTGGTCAGCGAAAAGCACATTTGCATGCTGCGAGAGCGTGGATCATTCTATGTTGTCCATGAATCACCCAAGACCGGATCATCAAAACACATTTCTGACGAGATTCTTGAGTTGTTAACGTCCGATTCAAATTCATCATATTTACAAGCAATTGAATGCGATGGAACTAATGTCAATAGGCTACCGGCACAACAAATGGAGTAATTGTAGGTTTAGAGAGAGCCCTTAAAAGTCCATTGCAATAGATAGTTTGCCAACCAGAGGTGGAGTCCTCGAGGACATCCTTGGCCTCGAGGGCGTCCTCGAGGACACATTTTGAAGTCCTTGGCCTTGGCCTCGAAGCCTCAAATCCTTGGCCTTGGCCTCGAAGCCTCAAGTCCTCCAAAATTGCCCTGTCCTCGGCTCGAGGACAGCACTATTTTTTTGAACAGTTGAAATCTGTTGGAAAACGCCGGAAACCTCGCGGAAAATTTGCGAACACCTTTTTTGCTTTCCTCAGTTGCAGCATAAGCGTAGACAAGGGAGGGGGGCAGGACCCCCCTAATTGAAATTTCATCAATGACAAAAATGTGCCAAAAATACCTACTGTTTCTTCAGTTTCAGTTTCTCTTTAGCATTTTTCGCTGACAACAGTATAACTAATTAACAATATTGCAAACCAAAGGCGCCGGGTCCCCCTCAAATCAATTTTTGCCAGCCAATTTAAACGTACAACCCGGAGAAAATGGAGAGTTTTTGTCCTAAAAGTTGCTATCTTAGGCCCACATCTAGCCTTTTTGTGAACGTATTGCATTAATCAGGGCCGGATTTACCATGATATGACGCAATGCCAGCTAGGGGCCTCGATCTGAAATCGTAAGATTTTTTTGGTCTTCAACTATATTTGGCAGAAAGATGTTGCGAAAATCTCCAAAGTGCCAGGAGCCTAGCGCGATGTAAATCCGGCCCGGAAATAACATGGTTAGTAGACGTAACCATCTATTGTACCATTTTTCAAAAACAATTCTGTATTTCACCTCCAACCTCGCCGGTTTTTTCGCACAAAATACGTTTTAAAAAAATTAGCCATGGAAAATGCTGATTGAACAAATCGTTGAACTTCAATTGAGGGGGCCTGGGCCCTCTGGCGAACGTGTACTCTTATAACTGGTTATTTTCATGACAAAACAAAAATCTCTAAGGAAAATCTTCGAGTGGATTATTATTTACTGTTAAAATGTAGCCAGAGACATTGCACCTTACTTTTCCCTACATGGAGCAAATCACTTACAATTAAAATACAATTAAAACAAAACAAAAATCTCTAAGGAAAATCTTCGAGTGGATTATTATTTACTGTTAAAATGTAGCCAGATACAATGAATGCATCTTACTTTTCCGTACATGGAGCAAATCACTTACAATTAAAATTTAACTCCAAAATGCAAGATGTTAAACGTGTTTTGAACTTAAATTGCAACTAAAAGGAGGATTAAACAATTTGATTTTTTCAATTGGCTTTCAAATGTCAAAAATCTAGTGCTTTCAAATGGCTCTGAACTCTTGCGAAATGTGATCCAATGGCATTAAACTAGCTTTTATTTCCAAAAAATTACAAAAAATTTCCAAAAATTACAAAAAACAAAAATTTTCCAAAAATTGCTGGGGGCTTCGCCCCCAGACCCCCAAAGCCTTCGGTGGCTGGGGGCCCCACCCCCAATCCCTGCCTGTGTTACATTTGAGTTACACAAGCTTTCTCAACACGTTTCCAAAGTTAGATATTTGCACTTTTCAACTATTAATTTAAGCCCTCTTCCTTTGCTAAACCCTGGTTACGTGCAAACAGGCAACAACCATTTCATATCTTCCATCCTACGATATCTTTGTCCCACAAAAACTTCCTCTTTGGAAAAATTTTGATGACGTCATTTCATGTGATTTGTAGTTTAGGCCTCCCCCAATCAAAAATTCTGGGTACGCCAATAAATTGGAGATCGCCTGAAAAAATTTTTGAAAACCTTTTTTTTTTGAGAACGCTTGCGTCTGTGTCCTTGGTCCTTGGCCTCGAGCATTTCTGTCCTTGGCTTCGAGAAGTTTTGTCCTCGGAGAAAGGCTGTCCTTGGCCTCGGATTTTTTTTGTGTTCTTGGCCTTGGCCTCGAGCCTTGTGTGCTCGACTCCACCTCTGTTGCCAACTTCACGCAAACGAATTGCCTCTACGTCATTTGATGCAAAAACTTGACGGCAAAACAAACGGACAAGCTGGCTTCACAGGAAAAATAGGAAAGACATGGAAAGATTGTGAAAAACGTCCAGTAAATGTACATTTTAATCCTATTCCGACCGAACATATTATTGTTGATTGCGGCGATTTAAGTACCGACCAAAAATATTTGCTTGAAATACACACAGCTACATCACAAGGGAGGGTGGATGATCCAGTCTTTGAACGTGACCCAGGAGCGTTTAACCATTCTCGGTGGCTTACAACAGCAAACCGAATACTACGATTTTATGTGAGTCAAGCTGACCCTTTTACAAACTTAATTCTTATTGCTGAATTCATTATGAAAGTATACGCTCTGATGTGGTTTAGAATTAAATGTAACTCATCGGTCGTTAACGGAGCTAAGCATTTGCACAAAACGATTCAAAAGATTCCCCGCATTCCTTCTGAAACCAAGAAATAGTTTTGCCAATAATACAAAGAAACGGATACTTTTTGCCAGCCTGAAAATCTTTTATTGGCCATGGTTTTGGTTAATGATGAAAACATGATTGTTCTCGAACTTGGGTTAAGAAGAGTGTTACGCTCTCGAAAACTTTGCGAAGGACCACTGACCAAAATTAGAGCATTTAAATTACCAAAAATCAACTTTGATGCTGACATGTATTATGAAATGATTGATTGGAAAAACGTTGAAGTGACGCCACCTCCTCTTCATCATGACTTTACGAATGATGAAATCGACAAAGCAATCGTTGAAGGAAACCCGTTGCTGTTAGGGAGTAAGCTACTCAATATATATTCCATGTCACACTCAAGCCGTAGAGAGGATGATCAAACTTGTCACTGCAGCATCTAGAAACGTTTGTGGACAAACAAGCAGAGACGGTTACATAAGAGCTGCCTTGCAGAGTCGAAAAGTAATCCCGACTTTCAACACAAAAAATCAATTTCAAGTCTAAGTATTCAACACTTGTTTATTTGTAGCTAAAACATCTGTGTGTCAGAATTAAGTGACATACTGCAGCTGCGAATTATATTAACTCTTTCTGTGGTATTTTTGTCAGCATGTAAACGAAGAAACAAAGACTAATTTTTTGTGACTCCAGTCTAGTTATAGCATACAGTAGCTGCGTTTATTTACGTTTCTTTGATGTTTTGTGGTATTCTTGTCAACTTAAAAAAAGAGGAAGTAAAGACTAATTTCTTGTGATTTAAATTTTGCTAACTACTTTTTATGCTTCTGTCTTGGTATAAAACATGATATAAAACAACTTAGTTTTGATGACGTCATTATTACGTCATTAATTATCTATTTTGATGCTCACCGTGCAACTTAAATTACTGGTTTTGATAAATCATCAAAACATGCTAAGTAATGCTAAAAATTCGACAAAATTATGTTTGCTTGAAGGCGGCTGCAGAAAAAGACCCCTGCTCTGCAAAATCATACGTATATCTTTAATGGCTGTCACTATCTAAAAAAATCATAATTTAAATTGTTAAATGTAAAATGTCATAAATTTAAGTGCTTAGGCATAGCTTTCATTCAGAAAACTTCTGATGTATTTTGTCCTAAGTTACTGCATAGAAACGCATGTATTTGTCGCTTATGCTAATTAAATGGTAAATATTTTTGAAAATATGCGATGTTTTGAAAGCTTTGATGGTGCTGAAAACCTTGTTCAACCGCTTTAAAACTTTTGTTAAAGTTTTTCAAACTCTATCTCAGCATTTTTACATCTATCCGTTTCAAAAAAATTAATTTTAAAATTTTGTTGAAGGTTTTCGAAAAATAGCACTTTTTGGCCCATTTTTCAATTTTCGGGCCGCTTGATGGGGCTAAAGATGACCAAGTTGAGGCGTCAATTTTTTTGTGGGTAAGTTTCTCATGGGATAGACTATTTTTATAACTACCCCTAAGAAATTTGAAAAAAAAGTTCAAAAACGCTCCACCCTAGTCATCAAGCAATTACTATTGAGTCAAGCAACCACTCATTGAGTCAAGCTACCACAGCAACCAAATCGCTTTCGAATTTCATTTTGTTTCACTAACTTGATCAGGGTTGTGGGAATTTAAAAGCCTAGAAAAGATATTTATGAAATGCTAATCAAAGTTTTACAACTCTACTTAGTTCTCGTTTCGACTTTTAAGGGGTTTGTTGAGATAGGCTTAGCCAGGATTTTTGGTTTGGGGGGGGGGAGGGGGCAAGCCACAGATCACATAGGTGAAGACCAAAAAAAATATCTTAACAGTCTGTTTTAGGATTTTTAATTGTTGGGGGTCCGATTTAGGATTGAGGGTGGCCCAAGCCACAACTTACTTAGTGAAGACCAAACCAAAAACACAACCAAAAAAGGTTTTTACGAACCGAAGCGCCGATTTTGTCGCGAAACTTAGGTGAAGACCAAAAAAAAGGGCTTCACGGACTGAAGTCAAAACAACAAAAGATACTGCAGGAAGAATAGCCTTTTTCGTCACAAACTTATCATTGCTGGCATTGCAATTGAGGAAGGAGGAGGGGTAGAGGGCCCGGGGGGGGGGGGGGGGGGGGGGCAGAGGGCCTAGTCCCCTCCTTCCCCAATCGCAATGCCAACAATAATAAGTTTGTGACGAAAAAGGCTATTCTTCCTGCAGTATCTTTTGTTGTTTTGACTTCAGTCCGTGAAGCCCTTTTTTTTTGGTCTTCACCTAAGTTTCGCGACAAATTCGGCGCTTCGGTTCGTTAAAACCTTTTTTGGTTGTGTTTTTGCTTTGGTCTTCACTCTGTAAGTTGGCTAAACTTGGCTAAATCTATGTTTGGTTAAACTTACAATCTTGGCTAACTTACAAACTTACAATCTATTAAACTTACAAACTTACAATCTATAAATCTTGGCTAAACCTATGTTTGTTGCCTTTTCAGTTAACAGCGCATTGCAATTTTTAAAACTGCGGATACAAACAATGCCCTAGTTAAAACACATATATCGACAGTCAGTAACCCTTTGTTCCGATTAAAACAAAGAAAACAAACCTTTTAGATCTGAAAATGCCAAAATGAGTCTTGGATTTTGTAACTTATATTATTTTAACCATAAATTTGACACTGTATATCCTAAATATTAAATTTACGCCCTCAACTAGCCCACTGCAATATTTTTTCAAGAAGAATTTTATATAAGCACAAGGATGAATAGTTCAACTGATTTTTCTCAAAATTGAAGAACTAAATCAAAACAACACCTGCCTTAGCAGTTAGCATGGAAAAAGATACGTACACTAACAAAATTTAGAAACAAAAATCAAATTCTTATAAATGATACTGCAGAGTCTAACTTTACAATGACTTCACATTGAAAAACTTACATTAATTTACTCAATCAACTCTATCAGGCGTGTAGCCAGGAATTCGAAATGGGGGGGCTGTCTTGGGCCGGAGCCCCCAGCGCTCGAAAATTTAGCATTTGTTTGCAAAAATATCCTCATTTTAGGGCTATTTTGATTAAAAAATAATGCTTTGAAAACGTGGCTTAGAAATTGGCAGTGCAAACAAGGTTAAACTGGTGGCATAAATGAGCTATTTGGGAGGTGGCTAATGGTAAAATGTTAGTTCTTTTGTTTAAATGCTGGTAAATTATAAAATCGAGTACTTGAATGAAACTCACACGGCGTAATCTATTTCGTATACAGTTTATAGAGAAAAATGATTGGGGGGCTAATGAAAAGAGATTTGAAAGAAGTGATTGGTAATTAACTAATACCGAATAGCCCCCCCCCCCTATTTCTAAATTTAATGTATATTTGTTGATGACACTTATGTTTAGCATTTTTACACTTGTGATCAAATTTGATTGCTTATTTTTAACCATTTTTCAAACTTTTCATTTATTTGTTGGTTTTATTTTTGACAAATTAGCCCCCACCCCGAGCATGTGTTTCAAAAGATGTTTTAAATCACTATTTAGTCCACTCCAGTGCATAAAACAGTCTCAAAAGTGCTAAAAACGTAGTGTTTTTCCCATTCTGCATTTTGGTCGACATGCCAATGGGGGGGGGGGGGGGCTAGAGCCCTCCCCCTGGCTTCACTACTGAACTCTATGCTTTCCAGAACCCTATGCGCAATGTTTAAAGTCAAACCACAATTTACCAAAACTACGTTTTTTTAAATTCATTTTAACAGCTTTAAAGTTATTCGCTCTTAAAGTTTAAAGGTCTCAAAAAATTACCAAAATAACCAAGCAACGTCAATCGAAAAGCTTTTAGTAGTTCCTAATAGCCTTCCACTTTATCATAAAATGACATAGGGCGATTTTTAAACTTGCAGCGATTTTTTAGCAAAAGTATTATTGCATCAGCTAAACTTAATACTGACTACGGCCACAAAATATGCTCGCATTTTACGATTCTAAAAACGCTATGTTGCAGTGCGACCCAACAGCCAACGTACTGAATATTGTGCAGTGTATTGTATTACATTCATTATTCAGCACAATAGCTTTCTTAATAAAACTGTTTAAAAACTTTGAGGAGCAAGTAGAAGGTTTTTTCAACGTCACAAGTAACCGTTTAGTAAAAAAACTCGGCCATTTAGTTCAAATCTAAGAAATCCAATAAGCTCAAGCACTTCAACCGCTTAAATGTACGAGAAATCCCCTAAGTTTGACTATTTTCCTTTTCTGTGATACCAGTTCATTGTGAGAATTCATGTTATAGTTTGAAAGTCCATTTAAGGGTTGATTGTCCAACATGGCACTGCCAAGTTTAGCATATTTTATCTTTTTCTGATATTAGCCTATCGGTACTCTTAAAGCTTGATATGTTTAGCAGGAACACTTTGTAATAAAGATCTTAAAATTTTAAGGGGCCCATTTATTATGGTCTCCTCAATTGGCTCACCAAAGTTTGCTATTTATCTTTGATTATTATTAATCTATCCAATAGATTTAGTTTGTTTAGATTTTGCATTAAATGGGGTGGGGGGGGGGGGGGGGGGGCGGTGTCAACATAATTGGAGGAGCCCTACCACACTATGAGATCTTCAATATTTTTTCATATTGTATTTTTACCTATTCCTAAAAAAATTTTTGTCTAGCTTGAGTGATTAATAGTTTTGAAGGACTAGTGGAGGAGGACTCATCAACTGTTGCACCAAGTAATCTTTTATTTACCTATTCTGATTTTCTTTTTCTTTTATATTTACCTGTTTTGAAAGTTTCATGTGTCTAGCTGGAATGGTTGAAAACTGGGGTTTTGAAGGACCCAATTGATGGCCCCGATGTTAATGCCCCAAATTTGTCAATCTTTATCTTTTCTTTAAATTTGCCTATTCTGAAAATTTTATGTGTCTAGCTTAAACAATTAAAAAGTTAGAATTTTAGCGTTCTCGTTTGAATGGGACACCTCATTGTGGTACCCCAAAATCTTGTCAAGTTTTACCTTTCCATTGTATTTACCTATTCTGAGAACTTCATCAGTTACTGCAAGTGGTTAAAGGTTCAATTTTGGCGTCCTTGTTCGAGGGGGATTCTGTTGTTGTGGCACCTCCAAATTTTGTGAAATTTTATCTTTTCTTTACATTTGCCTATCCTGAAAATTTCATACGTCTAGCGTGAAAGGTTGAAAAGTTTGAATTTTGGTTAGCTCCGTTTTAGAGGGACACCCTGATTGTGGTATCCTCAAATTTTGTCTTAAACCTATATTCATTTATTCTGAAATTTTCGTGTGTCTAGCGTGTGGGGTTAAAAAGTTTATATTTTGGCGGCCCCGTTTGAGGGAGATCCCCTGATTTTGGTTTTCCAAGTTTTGTTCAATACTATCTTATCTTCCTATCTGCCAACCCCAAAAATTGCATGTGCGTAACGTACGTGTATGGTTAAAAAGTTTGAATTTTGTGGCCCTGTTTGAACGGGACCTCCCGTTTTGGAATTTCCAATTTTTGTCAAATTTTATTTTTATTTTTTATTTACTTTAATTAAAAATTTTATGTATCCGGCTTAAAAAGTTAAAAAGTTTGAATTTTAAAGGGCTCCGTGTGAGGAAAACCACCATTTTGGAACCCCTAATTTTTGTTAGAATAGTTTATTTTTGATATCGATCCAGTTCGAAGTTTCGACCCATTTAGCTTTGACGGTTCAAAAATATTGGCGGCCTTGTTTCAAGGGGGCCCTCCATTCTGACACCCCCAAATTTTGTCAAATTTTATCTTTCTACTAATAAGTAGTTACCTTAAAATTTCGTTGGCCTAGCTTAAAAGGTTAAAAAGTTTGAATTTTAGAGGGCCCGTTTGGGGGAGACACTCCATCGTGGCACTCCCAATTTTTGTTAGGTTTAGTTTACTTTTTTAATATCTACACATTTCGAACATTTGATCTATCCACTGAAATGATTTAAAAATTCAAAATTTTCGAGGACCCGATTGTAAAGGATCTTCCAACCTGACACCCCAATTTAAGCCGGGCACTAGTCCTCCCTGATATCTTCAATCGCTCAAACTTTGAATACAGTGCGTTTAGCGGTTTAAAAGTAGATAGCAGGAGAAAAAAAAGAAACAAGAAAAAAAAATGTATTCAAGTCAGGGAAAACGAACGTAACCAAAAGAACGGCGGTTGATAGTGTGCTCAAAAATCACTAACTATTTTCCATCAAAGTCGGTAATTACCGAGATATATCGGTTCAAATTTGTCAACTTTCTTCCCATTTTCGGCATGTAACATTTTAATCACGTGACTGGGCGCTTCAAAACTTGATTTACATAAACCATTTATAAGCCCCCGCATTGCGTTCAAATTTCAGCTTTGCATGTCAAGTGGTTTTTGAGTTCTAGGCGAATTAATTACTTTTCAACCCAAATATCGCCGTTTTTTTATGTTTTTTGTCTTTCGATTCGCGATTACGTGACCTAGGATTTTTAAAATTGACACACTTGACGCTTTCATTGATTCTCATGTTGAATCCAAATTTCAACTTTCCAGGTTTGCTAGATATGAGCAAACCAATCCTCATCCGTCCAAATTTCCAAACAAAAACGAAAATACCACGCGCTCACGCGAAGTCCCAGATACGTAAACTATGTTCCTTTCTTCCTGAAATGCAAAATGAGTATTACAGTAAACTGAAATTGCGTTTAAATATTTCCAAGAAGTTATTTAATCGCATGCCATTTAACTTAGTCTTATAGCTTGACTAGAACGTGCACAAAGAGCACAGTTCTGGATCGTTTGTGACATATCTCGTATAGTTAGGCTATTCTCCTATCACCAAACAGTGTCAGACGCAAATTATTGGATGATACGCACACTTTTCATTGCAATGACTAGATCGTATTTGGAGGAATCCGCACCAGCTCAGGAGTTTTCAGTAATCCAATGTTTCTGCGGATTTCTTTGAATTCTTGTCCGCTAAATTTTCTACTTGCACGAAACCAGCACCAACTAAGCAAAGATACTCATCGGTAAGCGTCTTATCCAGGGATGCAACAACATAACCAGGATTCGGGTTGAATCCAGATCATGAGATCCGATGACGCTTTTTCCTTCTCTGCTATGCTTCCTACGATTTACACAGATTTTTTTTATGAAAATAGACAGTTCTGATTACATTGGTAATGCCGATATATTTTTTCAATAAAATTAAAACACAATAAAATTAAAGTTAATTCTACACCATACAAACAGAACTTTTAAAATTTTTTGCTATAAAACAATGCCATAAGAACACTAGGTTCATTTTTGCTCAAAATTTAAGATTAAGAGCAACACCACGCTCAATATGAATAAAATAATTAAAAACACGGTCTAGCAACCACAACGTATTTGTAAGTAACCAACAGAATTTTCTTGACCTTTTCAGTAAAGTCATTGTTAATTTGTTTGTCTACGAATCTATAAATAATAAAAGACAGCTTTTAATCGAGCAAGTATAAATTACAGTCAATTTGTTCTCAATTTAAGTTAAGAGCAAATCAAGATCAGGTGAGGCTGAAAAATTAAAAACAGCCAGCCTCAACTGAATATTCATTGGTTCGTATAAAAAAATGGTAATGCAAGTGTTTGACCTGAATATATCACGTAATATCCAAAATGCTCAGAACAGAGTAAACATCAAAATATGATATAATACGGTAATAATGTTTACGGAAAATATATGACATAATTCAGTAATAATGTTTGCATCCACCCAGTAACACTTTAAACGTATTGAACTTGCGGCCTTATTTTTTGCCACACATGTATTTGGTTAAAAAAAAGAGATGTAAGCTTGATTAAGTCGATACATTTCGGTGTCTCACGAGGTTCGCAAAGCCGCCGGAAAATGCTTAAAAATTGCGTAGGCAAATTTTGATCGCATTAAGTTCATTTTTATCCAAGCAATAACCGATTCAAGAAATTGCTAATCGCGAAACAAACAAATAGAGCTTGGCTCAATAAACACGTCTCAAAATCAAGATTGTTTGGTCAAAATCTAATCTATGCCGAAGAAGTTTCAAAACTAGGGTATGGTATGAAATGGAATGGAAGACGGTTTTTTCTTATTCCGTACTGGCAATTTTCTTCCATTCCATTTCCATTCCATACCCAAAATCTTCCATTCCATATTCCATTCCATACTAAAATTTTCTTCCATATTCCAGTCCATACTAAAATTTTCTTTCATATTCCATTCCATACTTCCATACCAAAGAAATTTTAGACTGGAAGCAATGCAACATATATTTTGTTGCTTTGCACCTTTGCAATGTTGTAAGCAACCGCTCGTGAAGATGCGTCAACAAAACTACAGTAAGATGCAACGACCAGTATCTGGTAATCTGGTATGCATATTGCACTTGGTTTAATGCATAGGCGTAGCCTGGATTTTGAATTGGGAGGAAAGCTAAACCGCAAATCATGCAATGACGTCATCAAAAGTTTTTGAAATTAGGGACTTTTTATGAGACAAAGAAGGAAAGATCAAAAGCTGGGCGTCTAATTTGACTCTTAACCTGGATTTGCTATAGAGGAAGGACTAGAACCGCAAGTTAAAAATTTTTCTATCTAATCAAAATTGGGAGACATGGTGAGCAAATTAGTGCAACTCAAACATGTCACACAGGGAGCATGGGGGCGGAGTCCCCAGCCGCTGGGCGATTTTTTGTAATTTTTTGGAAAAAAATGGCTATTTTATTGCGATTCGGATCACATTTCGCACGTTTTCAAAGCCATTTGAAAGAACAAAATTTTTGATGTTTGAAAGCCAGTTGAAAAAATCACTGCCTAGCTTTACTTCAGGTCAAGTCCAAAACACGTTTAAAATCTTGCATTTTGGGGTTAAATTTTGTGACTTGGCCCAAGTCAGGGAAATCAAGGTACATTGCTTTCTGCAACATTTTAGCATTAAATAATTCACTCGAAGATTTGCCTTTGAAGATTTTTGTTTTGTCATAAATAGTGATGGAGTTCTCGAGACCGGTCTCGGTTCTCGAGACTGTCTCGAGACACATTTTTGAAAGTCTCGTCTCGGTCTCGCCTCGGACTTGAACTTCAAGTCTCGATCTCGAGTCTTGGTCTCGAAAAATTGTGGTCTCGAAATATGAGAAGTCTCGAGACTCAAAATCTTGGTTAGGCGTAGGAGTAAAATTTTGAATTTAATTATTTAATGCAAGCAACGCAAACAAAGTTTCGATTGACTTTCTAGGTCTTGACACCTTTCTGATTGTTTTCCAACAATCTCCTTTATTTATTCATTTTGGTCAATTTTTATTTATTTCCGTCAATGTTTTTAAACTGAGATCGTGAGAAACAAAGTTTTGCAATAAAACCTCAATTTTTGATAATTGGCTATAAACTCAGTGGTAGGTTCGAAAAAACTCAGGCAGAGCCGTGGGAGAAAACTGCTCGACTTGTTATTTATTATTATCTTTGTTATTTACTTGTGAAAGGTGTGATGTAGAACAGTCTGGAGGGGAAGAAGCCGCTTAAGCGGTATTGTTTGATGTTGATCTTTGTTGAAGGTGCTAATTGCCGCTGTCTACATTTTTGCTTTCTGATAGTAAATGCTCTAAACCTTTTTCTCGTTCAAGTTCCTTGCACGTGGACCGAGTTTGAGGTAGTAGCTTTGCAGTGCATGCGATAAGGTTTGGTCAAGGAAGGTTAATCAGGACAGCGCAGACCTCAAAGTGATTGTTTTCAGTCTCATTCTGTTGAACAGATCTTTCGTAGAATGATACAGTTAAGATTGCAGACTCAGAATGATGAACTTAAGTCTACTTTACCACTGCTTTTTTGTAAATATCAAACATTAGGAGTAACAATTAGGTCCAGTGAAGTTTAAAATAGCTTGAGGTATAAACCTGAGGTATAAACATGGACCACTGAATGGGGAAGACGCCTGAACCCTAAAGATTTTTAGGGCGGTATCGGAGAAATAAAGTCTTGATAAGAAATAATATCGTAACTTAGGTATTTGTCATACATTACGGTGTTTGCCGTGTACTAGGACCACTACGTTACTGAATCATTCATCTTGATGTCTTGTTTATGAAAACACAATCGCACATTCCACCACAGCCTTCTTGTCATAAAAATAACTATCTGAATGCAACTGCTTTAGCAAGCCTGCTTTATTTTAAATTTGAACGACCGGTCAGCGTTAGTAGTTAAAGACACCGCAATCGGAGCGTGAGGTCTGCTCTTCGATTCTTGGTCCGGTCAAAATCGGACGCAGTGTCGCTAACGTCTCGCCCCGCTGCGATGTTTCTTTGGTGCAGTGTTGCTCAATGCCCATGCACTAAGCCACGAGTTTATGAAAGCTTTTATTTTAATTTGATTTACCAACTCGCTTCAAAATCAAATTCCTCTAAATTGGTCCACGATCAGTTTGGTAATGAAACTTAAGCAAATTTAAGATGCATTTTACATGAATTGAACGATGGCAACGAACTGCAATTTTTCTACTTTAAAGACGGGCGCTTGACAGTTGAGCTACGCCGTCATCTCTTCATGTGCTTGTGAATAGCCCGTGGCCCAAGTTCGTTTTTTGGTTTATGATCGTTCTACTGTATTGCTATTGGCCGTTTGTTTAAGGAAAAACCATGAAAAGGGTTGTCAATAGTCAATACGAACAAGTTTTGCTGCTAAAATCTCGGGTCTCGAAGTCTCGTCTCGGTCTCAAACAAACTCACCGAGTCTCGATCGCGGTCTCGAAAATTTTTTCAAGTCTTGGTCTCGGGTCTTGGTCTCGAATTTTTTCCAAGTCTTGGTCTTGGTCTCGGTCTCGACCATCAGAGTCTTGACTACATCACTAGTCATAAAAATAACCAGTTTTAGGAATATATGTACGACCAGGGGCCCAGGCACCTTCGATTCAAATTCAATAATTTGTTCAATAAGCATTTCCCCTAACTAGGTTTTTTCAAAAGCATTTTTTCGCGTGAAAACTGACGAGATGGAGGTGGATTGTTGTTTAAAATTGGTAATTTAAAGTTATTTAAAGTTGGTACATTAAATGCCATAAATGGTCACTAATCATGTTAGTGTAATATAAAAGTTAGCTGGGGGCCTAAAACATATCATTGCATAAAAAAGTTAGATGAGTGCCTGAGATTGCACCTTTTAGAACAAAAACGCTGAATTTCTCCCGTCTTGTACATTTAAATTGGTTGGTAAAAATTTAAATTGAGAGGGCATGAGCCCCCTGGTCGTCAATATTAATATTAAGTTATTGCTAATTGCCGTTGTATGCATGTACTGTTGCACTCCAAAAATGCTAAAAAAAAATTGAATAAATAGGCTTTGTGTTATCATTTTTATTATTGGTAGCTTTTCAATTGGGGGGGAGGTAGAGGGCCCGGTCCTTAAGGTTATGCCTATGGTTTAATGATTACCGCACAAGTTTTCCCTCACATCAACTAGAACATTTACCGAAATAGAAATACCAAGCATTAACACCGAAAAAAATTACTCTAAGCTTAAAAACTAATAATATACATAAAATTACGCTGAAACGGGGATGAAATAGCAAACACGAGTTTTCGTGACGATGTAAGAAAACAAAATTTACGACTAGGCAAATTGTCAGCCTCAAAATAAAAAAAAACAACAAGTCAGGTCTATCAAGGTCCTTAACTGTAACATCAATGCTGCAATTAAACTGCAATGTACATACAATGATGCAATACGTACACTGTCTGCGCAATGTACACAACCAAAGTACCGCAATTTGTCGAAAAATAACACGCTTAGATATTGAAGTTGAATACTTCTGTGACAATATTATTTATCACTACCCGACATCAATATGTATTTTTCTGTAAATACAATGCACAAAATCTAGTATGGAATTGGTATGGAAGTATGGAAGATTGTCTTCCATTTTATTCTTGAAATTTTCCATTCCATTCCATTCTGGCATCTTCCATATTCCATACCGAAATTTCCGTTCCATTCCATTTTCCATTCCATACCATTCCATAATATGTCCTGTTCAAAACATACTTCAATACCACTATCAGGGGATTTTTGTTGTGGAGGTCTGCTGCGAAATATACACCTTAGAAATTATAATAGTGCTGATGTGAAAACACATATGAAAACACTTATGAAAACACATAGATGACGCAATGTCTTTCGCTGTTTCTTGCCTGCGTATTTTTAACGTATGATAAAATAAACACGACTTGACTTACTTTCTTTTATTCGAGCATTTATTCATTCGCATGTATGACGAAGAACTTTGCGTATTGCATCAATGCAATGCAGACTCGCAGAAAACCGTTTTGAGTTCAGTTTTTTGCCAGTCTAGGCCACACGATGGATAGACTGCTTTGCTCCAGTTGCGAAGTAGCGTCAAATACTTTAAAATGTAAAGTCGAAAATCGAACCTGGGCTTCCAGCTTTTTGATTAGTTACCCAACGTTCTGCCATTTAAACTCTTCGCCCAGTTTTCTGTCACTAACATTATGCTGTCTCCTATTGTTGATGTTGGGTCGCACAACGATAATTGCAATCTCTAATACCTTTAGTAGACCAACGAGGAATCAAACCTAAATCTACCGATTTAAATAGGATGCTCTATCCACTAAACTAAGCAATTCGTAAATGACTAGCAGTGATATACCAATTTGAATTTTTTTTTCAATTTCTGTTTTCAAATAAGCTATATGGAAAGTAGTTTCTCTTTTTATAAAAACGATTCAATAAGAACATGGGGCTGATGTTTGTTCAAAGTTTAAGAACTAATTAAGAACAGTGCCAGCTGTGGCACGAAAAAAATTTAAAGAACATTAACCAGTGCAATGCACTTCTAAGTAATCGAAGAATTTGGGCGAATTTTCGGGCGAACTGACTGTAGAGCACTAACTAATTAGAGATTAGGAATAAAAAGTACAGCCAAAATGCAGGAATACATTTTAATAACTGACGTTTCGCTAAACACTTATCGCATCTTCAGAGCTAGAAAAACACTAAACATTATTCTTAGTTTCTAACTGTTACCTTAAAATTAAATTAGTGAAACCGCACTGAATTACTGTAATAAGCCGGAAACATAAGCGAAAATACGAGAAATCACTGTTGGAAAACTTATCTGCATAACGCGGCACAAGCAACTAACTGTGACACAACGATCGCTTTCCATCACAATTAGAGCGAGACAAGACATCAGATATTATGGTGGTAGCGATGCAGTTTCGCACCGCCGAACACGTAGTGTCATGCGAGTGCAGAGAACTACAAAGCAGTTTAATTAAATTGTCCAGTCAAACTAAGTGTTAAATAAAAACAGTGGGTGAGAAGTTTCATCGATATTTAACTGGGGTTGTAATTTTTGAATGAAAAGAGTTTCTTTGATTTTGAGCTTGCGCCAATTGTTGTCACGTGCTAGGATTTTTGGTTGATTGAAGTCAATTAGGTGAGAGGAATTTTCTAGTAGATGTTTGCTGATGTCACTTTTATAGGAATTAGATGGTTTGTGTTCGTTGAGACGGAATTTAAGATTTCTTTTAGTTTGGCCAATGTACGATTTTCCGCAAGTACATGATAACAGATAGACTGCTCCGGTGATATGCAATAATGATTGTTGGTCTTTATATTGGAATTTTTGTCCAATTGTTGTAGTTGAATGAGTCATGATAAACTTGAAGCGTTTTGTTTTGTAGATAAATTGTCGAATTTCTTTTTGAATTTGATTGGACACATTTCCTATATACGGAAGTCGAAAGAAGACGCATTTTACTTGTTCTTTTGTTCTGGTGGTAGTTTCTACAACTTTTTCTTTCTCCCGGAGGAATTTTCGTGTTTGAATTTCAATGAGTCGTTTTGGATAGCCGTTTTTTCCGAGCAATGTGGATATGAAGTCAAATTCTTTTTGCATCAATGGCCGGTTTGAGCAAATTTTGAATGCTTTGTCTAACAAACATTTGATCAGGTTTAGTTTATACCTGTAAGGCACGAAACTCAGCCAATTAATATAGAGTCCAGTGTGTGTGGGTTTTTAACACCACTTCGAGACCACCCCACTAATCTCAAAGACGACATTCAATTTGTCAATGAAATTTCCAAATTATCCATCAATCAGTCTGACCAGTTAGCTTCATTTGATGTGAAAAGTTTGTTCACTAATATTCCTGTAGAATTTGTAATCAATCTTATCCTAGAAAAAATCTATGACGAAAATCACATAGACAAATTTTATGGGATGAAAAAGACACAATTCAAAAAACTGCTGAATTGGGTAACCAAAAAGACAGTTTTACAATTTAATGATAGCTACTTTGAACAAATCGATGGAATTGCCATGAGAATCCCCCTTGCTCCTCTCATGGCAGATGTGTGTATGAATTGGGTAATTAGCCAAACATCGGAGTTCAAATGCCATCCAAAAACATTCTTCCGCTACGTTGATGATTGTTTCGCCATTTTTTCGGAAAAATCTGAAATTGTAAGTTTTTTCAACAAGCTAAATCAAATTCATCCACAAATTCAATTCACTGCAGAATATGAAATCGAAAATCAATTGCTGTTTTTGGATGTTCTTGTTGAAAAAGGAACCAATAACAACCTGCAACTGTCAGTTTATCGCAAACCCACACACACTGGACTCTATATTAATTGGCTGAGTTTCGTGCCTTACAGGTATAAACTAAACCTGATCAAATGTTTGTTAGACAAAGCATTCAAAATTTGCTCAAACCGGCCATTGATGCAAAAAGAATTTGACTTCATATCCACATTGCTCGGAAAAAACGGCTATCCAAAACGACTCATTGAAATTCAAACACGAAAATTCCTCCGGGAGAAAGAAAAAGTTGTAGAAACTACCACCAGAACAAAAGAACAAGTAAAATGCGTCTTCTTTCGACTTCCGTATATAGGAAATGTGTCCAATCAAATTCAAAAAGAAATTCGACAATTTATCTACAAAACAAAACGCTTCAAGTTTATCATGACTCATTCAACTACAACAATTGGACAAAAATTCCAATATAAAGACCAACAATCATTATTGCATATCACCGGAGCAGTCTATCTGTTATCATGTACTTGCGGAAAATCGTACATTGGCCAAACTAAAAGAAATCTTAAATTCCGTCTCAACGAACACAAACCATCTAATTCCTATAAAAGTGACATCAGCAAACATCTACTAGAAAATTCCTCTCACCTAATTGACTTCAATCAACCAAAAATCCTAGCACGTGACAACAATTGGCGCAAGCTCAAAATCAAAGAAACTCTTTTCATTCAAAAATTACAACCCCAGTTAAATATCGATGAAACTTCTCACCCACTGTTTTTATTTAACACTTAGTTTGACTGGACAATTTAATTAAACTGCTTTGTAGTTCTCTGCACTCGCATGACACTACGTGTTCGGCGGTGCGAAACTGCATCGCTACCACCATAATATCTGATGTCTTGTCTCGCTCTAATTGTGATGGAAAGCGATCGTTGTGTCACAGTTAGTTGCTTGTGCCGCGTTATGCAGATAAGTTTTCCAACAGTGATTTCTCGTATTTTCGCTTATGTTTCCGGCTTATTACAGTAATTCAGTGCGGTTTCACTAATTTAATTTTAAGGTAACAGTTAGAAACTAAGAATAATGTTTAGTGTTTTTCTAGCTCTGAAGATGCGATAAGTGTTTAGCGAAACGTCAGTTATTAAAATGTATTCCTGCATTTTGGCTGTACTTTTTATTCTAAGAATTGTAATTACGTTTTATTCACCAAGTTGCCTTGGCCAGGAGACAGCGAAATGACCTTTCGGTCTTCGAGTCAAGCTGCCACCTGCCCATCTGTCTACCACACACGATGGAGGCTTCACACTGTCCCTTTAATTGCTGAACGTCAAGCAGGGAAGCTGTGAATACCAAGTTTTATAGTCTTTGGTTTGACTCGACCGGGAATCGAACCCGTGTCTACCGCTTCAGTAGCAGACGCTCTATCCACTCGACCACTGATCGGTTAAGCGTTCCCACCTATTTGCTCCTAATTAGAGATTCATTTTCATTTTTTTTCGAATATTTGCCTATGTCACTTTAGTTGTTACTATACCGGGTTTTTTCTATACACGTGGCGTTATACTGGGAGCGTTTTGATAGTTTATTTCAGCCGAAACTCAGTCCGACCGAAATGAAAGTTTGCCGGCATGAAGTTTGTTAGAATGAACAAAGATACACTCGCCCACTTACGATTATGCCAAGTGTAGACTGGATATAACAGCGCTATATGATATATAACGCCACAAAAGTAATGATTAATATGCACATTTTTAAAGAAATGACTAATCAAGGGTCGGTAACCTACGGCCCGCCGGCCGGATTTGGCCCGTCAAGGTATTTTACCCGGTCCGCGACCTTTCATTGTCTTCCCACCCAAGATTTTTTTTTTCAATGATAAATATGCTCCGATAATCCGCCGAAGTGATCCTCATCTCCTGGCGAAATTTCTTTTTGTTTGTTTTCGCCATCGATTTGGTTGAAAAAAGGCCTGAGTTTCTGGCGAAGATCTTTTTTTTGGTCCGCTGAAATAGTGGCGACCCGTTGGAACCTTGTTAGGACTGGTTGTGGCCCACTAGTTCAAAAGGTTGCCGACCCCTGAAGTAATGCTTTGTCCAATTTTTAGCGAAACTTTAAGAACCGTTCTTGTTGAATTTCTTTAGTGCCTTTCTTCTAGCATTGACGGAAAACAATAAACATAATTTATGTGATACTTGGGGAATACCCAGCAAAAAGTATCTTCACAATGGCTGACGCTATTGGCTTATTTCGCAGTGGTTCTATCATCACCCCACTGCCACGTGTTTGTATTGCAACTGAAAAATGCTAAAATGACTTGTAAGTGATACCATAAAAATTAACAAACAAATGTGGAAACTTTAAAGAAAGGATAAGCAAGAAAGCAATTTATTTCTTTGATTCTCACCTTAAATTTAAAGGTTGATTAGCAGTTACCTAGAACAGAGATGGAACCGGTCAGGATTTTCTCGACCCGACCCGACCGGTAAATTTCAAAATCATCGCCGGTTGACCGGTTTCTGACCGGCCCGGTCGACCGGTTTTTTTACAGAAGGCTTTTGGTCACTGTTCAATGTATCTGATGAAAAATTTTTGAAAGGGGGGTGGGCATGGGTGAGGTGTTAAAATTCGTGACTTTGGATGGGGGTCTCAGAATAAAAAAACGCAAAAAAAATTTGCGTTTTTTGGAAAAATGCCTCAATTTTAAGACCTCTTTTTGTTAAGTTTCGGTTTGAATGACCTGTTTTGAGCAGCGAAAAACGTGCACAAAATAAGCATAAAAAGCACTGGAGGGCACAAGCTAAATTATTAGACGTACGTCCTTTCTAATGATATTTTGCAAAAGGCCAAAAAATAAAGTTACAATTTTTTAGCTATTGGTGACAGATTATTTGCAATTTGCCGAGCAGCAAACACTAAACTTGTTTTCGGCAGTGCTACCTTTGCAGTTACAAAAAGACAAATGAAAAAAAAATAACAGCAAAAGATAGGTAACAGCAAAAACATACGAACATCCCAATACTTGTACTATTGCACCCAAAAACATTAAAATGATGGAGCAATAACATTATACGATATTGAAAATTATGTCACTAACAGCGTGAAAATAAAGGAATATTGAAAAATTATGTCACTAACAGTGTAAAAAAAGGAATACTGAAAAATTATGTCACTAACAGCGTGAAAAAAATTAATAATATTCAAAGGTGCGCTCAAGTTCGTTAATCGTTAATTCATTAATAACGAAGCTAACTTTTTCATTAACTCGTTAATCCGTTAAAAATTTTTTTATTGTTAACGGACTAAATTAACTTCCGTTAAGTTCTGTTAACTTCCGGTAAGGTTTTCATCGTTAATAATTTGCAACATTCATTCATCGTACCGGTACAAACCAGTTTGCACTGGTAACACTTGTTGCGTAATAGCGCGAATTTTATTGAAAAAGTGAATAAGCTTTTTTTTTGTGGCAAATATTAAGCTGCAGCCTCATAGGTCTTTTAATTATCGCTGCTCGCAATTTCCAAAGATTTTCCTATCGTGGCTTCGTTAATGCATTTGAAGTTATTTTTATCTTGAAATTATATTAGACTGTAAATGTAACTTCCAAAACACAAGTAGACCACCACAGCAATAAATTTTTTCGTAGAATCAGCTCAACAGCGTCAATACGTGTTCTAGAAGTGAGTAAATAAAAAGAAATATACCTTACACCCAAAATATTAACGAATTAACGGACTTTATTAACTTCCGTTAATTAAAGCTGAACATAACGGATTAACGTTAACGGAGGTGTGAAGTTTGTTAACGCACTAGTGGTTAACGAAGCTAACGTTTTGCATTAACTTGCCCACCTATGATAATATTCATAACAACTAGGCTGCTTCACTAAAAGGTTGAGAAAGTATGAAAAGGATCTATTGCAAAACGTTGTGAACCGAAAAAGATTTTTAGCTCCACAGAGATTTATATTAATTGTTCCGTCCGAATATAAATCTCTGTGGAGCTAAAAATCTTTTCCAGGTCATAATGTCTTGCAATAGATCCTTTTCATACTTTCTCAAACAGTTAGTGAAGCCGCTAGTTGTCACGAATATTATTAATTTTTTTCACGCTGTTAGGGACATAATTTTTCAGTATTCCTTTCTTCACGCTGTTAGTGACATAAGTTTTCAATATTCCTTTTTTTCAGGCTGTTAGTGACATAATTTTCAATATCATATAATGTTTTTGCTCCATCATTTTAGTGTTTTTGAGTATGATAGTACAAGTATTGTGATGTTCGTATGTTTTTGCTGTTACCTATCTTTTGCTGTTATTTTTTTTTCATTTATCTTTTTGTAACTGCAAAGGCAGCACTGTCGAAAACTGTTCTGAAGAAGCTTCCCGGTTGGGGAAGCGAAACGTTAAACCAATAAATAAACTCATCGGTAGTACGAAGTCGTTATGAATAACTATCCCGATAAACGTAACGCATCCGGTATTTTTATTGAAAACACTAAACTGTTATGACATTGGCTGGAAAACATTCGAAATATAATGAGCCACTGCAGTTTGTAGAAATGCTGCTACTTCAGAACAAGCCGTGGTTAGTTAGATATAGAAAAATAAGTGCTATGTCTTTCTTGCCCAGTGTAGAGTGTGGTAAATTTAAGTTGAAAGAAGCTTTACAAAGCGGCAAGATTTTAGCACGTAGTAAAAAATCTGAAATCTGCGCCACTTCTACTCTTAAGCTGATTAAAATGATGCTAAAATGCCAGGTAGCGCAAGCCTCTCCCACATGCATGCTTTATTAGAATCTGATTACGCGATTTTAACGTGTATTTTGCACTTTTTTGCTTTGTGCCGTGGCCCAAAGTCGGGAGGCATGGCACAATACTCCCACCCTAAATACGTCCCTGGATGTGCATGTTTTAATGGTCACAGCGTATTAGTCACAGCTTGAAACCATTCAAGAAGTGGTTTCGAAAGGTGTGGTTTGTTAATACTGATTTTTTATACAAAGTTTTATTTATGATAAAATATATAAGTACATTTCGGTTGGTGCTTAGATGCCTTTTAGTTGCCGGAAAGGAGAATTCGACCGGTTTTTCAACCGGCTTGACCGGCTGGTCGAAGAACCTCGACCCGACCGGCAACCCGACCGGTGCTGGTCGACCCGACCGGTTTCCATCTCTGACTTAGAAATCAAAACGCAGGATTTAGGTCGCTACTAGAGCCTCGAACTTATCCCCACTGTGAATTTCTGACAGTTTAATAAATTGAATGTATTCATCCAGCAAATTTTTTGGCAGAAAGACTATTCCAATAAATTTCGATATTGCAAAGCGTTTTTCAAGTTTTAAATTTTAAACATGACCGTACCAATTGCGGGTATCTTCAGATATAATCGAATCAGCCCAGGAAACAAGTGGGGAAGCTCTTTTTTGTTTTTACCTATAATTTTGGCCTTTTCTGCACATTAAGCGGTAGTCTTCGCTTTGATATTCTTGCACACAAACTGATGCCATCAAAGAGTAGATTTTTTTGAATGCGAATTGTCTCCATTATGACGCCAACATATACACAAAAAAGACAAAAAACAAAAAAGAACAAAAACCAAAAAAATTAACACACAAGTTTGCGAAGGCGAATGGGACATGAAGGGACTTTTTTGGATATCTATCACCGCAAAAAGTTTAAGTTGGCACTCCTTCACAAAAAAAAAAATTGATCTCTTGTCAACTTTTGCTGTAGCGACTTCAGTGCTTAAAGTGATTTGATTTTTAACTAATCCTGACAGTGCAAATTATAGCAAGCTTAATTCATAATTGTTTGATTAACTTTCGAGATTTCAATCATAACAACAATATCTGTAGATAATAATCTACAAATAGTTGTTTCAGGTAAGCAATTAGATTCAAGCTAAGAATTTTGTTGAGTGAAATGTAAAATAAGAGGTTGAAATCGCTGAATTGATTTGACGAGTTAGTTACATGGGACGTTGACAACACAGCGTGCAATCAATTCAACTTAGTGGTGAAGCGACCAGGGAGGCTAAGGGGAAGAGCTGAAGCTTTAATCGTTAATAGGCAGCAAAAAATAATAATAATTAGCTCAATTTTGCACGATTTTAATCATATTTAGACCTTTGGACTTACCTATATAGTAAGTATACGGGAAAAACAAGTTATTTTCCTCAAATTGATTTTCACATTTGTAGTGAATTTTTCCAAATGGCTATCATCTATATATGGAGTAAAAATTGAGACTTTTTTCCAAAAAAAAATCGAAAATTGCCTAAAGCGGCTATAGGGCTTGCCCCAGATCCATGTTCGTGATGCATTTGATATGAATCAGTTTGCTCAAGATAACCTAAGCTGGTTCATTTTTCGAGGTAGAATATATTAACTTTCAGATCGAGTTTACTGTTTAGTGATGCTATTCAGAATTTGTAGGAACGGATCTGTTACAATTAACAAAAAATAATGCCGGTTGTGTTGCAAAATAACCAAAGCTTATAACTGAGCTTCTCATAGCTGTAAACAGGTCGACTAGTTGAAGCCCAAAACAGGCTCTAGCCAGAAAAGATTTATGTCCTGCCCGAACCCGAAAAATGATTTAAAGCTCAAACCAATCCCGAAAATCTTCATAGTTTAGGTAGTTTACAAAGCGTTTTGGTTAATTGCTCCTTTTCTTTAAATAACTTTAGTCAACTTAGACTAACTAAAACTATTTATTGAGAAATGTCCTTGCAATAATAATAATAATAATAATAATTGTGAACTAAATAATCGTCTTGTGCTTTAATGAAGTCTTTTTTTAGTATTGCACAGTTATTTTGATTGGCCTATGTTTTTACGACAGCGCACTTAGAGCACAACACTCACGTACAGGGGTGTTGGAACGTCGGAAGGGCAAGGGGGGCAGCTTTTTCAAAGGGCACTTTTGATACTATATACGTACAGTCATTACCACCAACATATTGCTCTCTAATGCTATCAAACAATAAAAACACTTCAACAAAGTCGGAGTACTCAAAACCTCGCTCAAACACTAGGCCTAAAAAATAACAGCAAAGAAATAATCAATTAAGTAAGGGTAGGTTCAGCCATTTAGGGTTTGGGGACAACGCCCTCATAGCCGGAGACAAGGGGTTCTGTGGGCTTTGCCCCCAGCGCTCGGAGATTTTGCAATTTTTTTTTGAAAAAATAACTTAATTTTAGAAAAAAAATAATGCTTTTAAAACGTGGCATAGGAACCAGCAGTGCAAAAACATATTTAAAAGAGCTGCGCAAATGGGCTATGGGGTGTTGGTTAATGGCAAAATATCAGCCTTTTTATTACAAGCTGGTAGATCATGAAATAAAAAAAATTACAAGTTTATTCTGATTCGTCTGCATCTACAATAAAAGATAATTTTGGAGATGCTCATGGCCACCCCCACCGAGTATATGCTGTTAAGTCAGAGCAAGAAATGGATCTTGCTTTAGTAATTGCAATGAATTTTATGTGTTAGAAGTTTTTCTTATATTTCTCCGGTTTGAGCAGGGGTCCAGCAGACTCTTTGAATCCGTCACTGGTAACGCCCGCGTCAATCTTTCCAATTGGGGCTAAAAAACAAAGTTAGCAACTTGAATGTCTTGAGAGTCATGCTTTGGCTTACAAAAATAGGATCCTTGAGTTCTAAATTTGAAATTTTGCAGCACCCTATCTTCCTAGCGTCAATTAAAACTGACGGAGCTAAATTGGATGTTACAGGCTAATCAAATCCATTCCTCAAGATTGTTCATTTATTTTACGTTATTTAGAAATCAGTTAACACACGTAATTTGTTGTAAATTAGTAACTATTTTACCGTAAATTTTCAAGTTAAAAAGAATAAAACGAAAATGAGAAATAATCATCCGCGTTTTTTTTATTTGCTCTTTTAAGGGGCGTCGCTACGGGGGCCCCAGGTGTGCCGTGCCCCCCATTTTGGTATACTGAAAATACTGTTCTTGGAACATCACACAACCACAAGACAACAGACAGTAATGGAAAAATTGCTGTACATAAATCTGACGCAATACTCCGACTTATTAACACACCTTTACGGATGTGTCGCGGAAGAGACTTCTAAGCCGGCAGAATCGTTACTGGTACTTCTTTAGTGATTATGACATGAAACAATTCGTGAAAACATTTCTTTTCAAAGACCAGCTGTTTTGATTTTTAGAGCACACTCATGATTTTGAGGTCACAGTCAGTGTTGCAATCAGGGTGAAGGGGTTAAGCCCCATTAGCCAAGTCACTTAGAAAATTTCACCTCAAAATACGAGCGTTTAAATGCATTTTAGACTTGACCTGAAATAGGGAGGGGCTGAAGTTGCTTAGCAATTTAATTCTTTGAAATGACTTCTGAATATTAGGAATTCGGTTATTCGCATGGCTTCAAAAAGTGCAAATTGTGATTAAAATACCGTTAAAGTATTTTTTTGCTAAAAAAGCGCAAAAATCGTCTAGCCGCTGGGGGCACCGCCCCCACGCCCCGTCCACAGTCACTAAATATTTAGTGACTATGTCCGTCTGTGATACGCCTGAGTTGAGTCAGTTTTTTCAGGACAGGGGTCTAAAACAAACAATTTTTGCGCAAAAAAAAAACAGCTTTTGGTTCACCCCTCTTAGCAAGATCCTGGCTGCACGTCTGGTAGCAACCACTGCTGTAGATAGATTTTTCAAGCGATTACGGGCCGCAGAAAAAACGAGCTAAGAAATGCCGCCGGACTTATTTTAAAATTGCGCATAATTACAGCCGTACAAGATCTGAAGATTAGTTTTTATACGCAAATTTCATTGCCCCCTACTTTTGGCTAGTGCTCCCTCACTTCGGCACTGGTTAGTGGTTACGATTGAGGTTTGAGTTAGGTTTGGATTTACTTTTAGAGTAAGAATTTGAGTTAGGTTAGATTTGGGTTAGAATTAATCAAACGTTTGATAAAAACTTCCGGTAAAATTGCCTCTTCAATTTTGTTATAATTGATTTAATGAACTTTTTAGTGCCACTTAGTGAGAGTATTTGTTTACAATAAAAAACGATATTTTTTTCATAAATTGAAAACTGTTTATGTATTTTTAGATAGATAAAAAGCATTTTTAAGTTGTATTTCTAGAAAGACTATTTTGGTTCACAAACCACTAAGCTTTAATTACTAAAATGTTTCTTCTAGCTCCAATCTTCTCTTGCTTGTCGTCAGTTTAGTCGAGCAGTAGTGCCCCCTTTGCCCCCCCGTTCCGGGACCACTGCTCACGTATCAGGCTCAAATGCAAATAAACCCAGAAATTTTGTCAACTTTAAGTCCGAACCCGACCCGAAAAGCCATGCCACACTTACAACTCTGGAGCGTTTAAAGAGTTATCAATAACGGATTTTCTAAAATTAGCATCTGGTTTGTGTAACCTGATGAATAACAATACGCTAGACTTAAGCTTCCCACCCTCCCCTTAGCACACTCCTGGTTGCGGCCTGAAATGAACTCAGACTTTCCGTTTCTGACCTGGGCAGTGGGCACCGAAAGTACTGCACTCTTTGTCCAGCTGCTGATTCAAATCGTCAAAGTTACAGTCTGATCATAGACGCTTTATTAGCGGACTGGAAACTAAGATTTTTGTCTTTTTTTCTTTCGTCGTTCACTTGTTCTTCGAATATGTCCAATCAAATCAATCGAATACGCGTGACTGCAAAAAAAACTTTGCTACTAGAGCAACTTTTTTTTTCTTCAATCCTCTTCTCTTTTTCTCCGCGTATCTGTTTCTATTCTACTAAATAAAGAGTCGAAGGTCTGCTAATGCTTTAAAAACTAACCGCTTAAAACTTGTTCCGTCTAACACCTTGACAGGACATTAGCCTTGGCTGGTTTTATTCTATAAAAATGATTACCATAATAAGCAGTATTATTGATGTCACTGCGATAACGTCATTAAATCAACGTTTTTACAGAATAATTTTATTGTGATGTTTTGACGTTTGTAGAGTAGTAAAACGGTAATCTAAAAGCTGTAGGTTCGAATCATGCGGAAAGACAACTTTTTCGCATTGCTTGTTTTAAGTAGCTGCCGTTCTGGTGGCTGTTTCCTTAGCAGGGGTGCCGAAACCCGGGGGAGATATATCCCACCCAATAATTTGACATCATCCCCCAAAATTTTGACTATGGTCTACATCTCCATCCACCCCCAACAATTTGACTCTGGTCTGCATCTGAGCGCTGGATAATGTTTGGAGCAGTTTTTTGGTCTTCATTAGAATTCGGGGAAAAAAGTTTTCCATTTTTGGTGAAAACCTTTTTTTTTGCTTTCCTTTTTTATTTTTTGGTCTTCACTTGAATTCGGGAAAAAGTTCTTCGATTTTTGGTGAAGACCTTTTTTTTTTTTTTTTATCTTCGCTTAATTTGCTTACTTGAAAAAAGTCGCGGTCGAGGTTCATTCCCCCAATGTTAAAAATAGGGCAAAATTGGGGGAAAATTGCAAATTATCCCACCCAATTCTCAACAAAGATCGGCACCACTATCCCCTAGGCTTCCGCACTGGTAACCTTTAGGCCAGATAGCACGTAAACGATTAAACAAAAAAAATTATCAAAGTTTATTACTAATAGTATATTATCACACCATCATTCGACAAAATCGGCAGTAAAAGATGCAGTATGCTAAATCACGATAAGAATGTGTAACTGGATCAAGATACTGCGCGGTACATTGTTTCAAAAAATGTGGAAGCCAATAGACTCAAAATAAATAATGCTTAGACAATATTAGTTCAGGGGTTAAATTTAGGTAAGATTTTTTCAGGTTTATTAAAGATAGAAAACCGGCGCTTTCTCTTTTAATTCTGTGCACAATTGTACATTTTTATACAATACTATAGTTTATGCTAACGAAAACGTTATTTCAAACTAGTAATAAAGTGCTGAATATGTTTGAATAGAGCAACGTTTATAAGAGTAATTACCAAAAACATACTAAAAAAGCTAAAAGATTTTTACATGCTTTTCGCGTTTGTTCCAGATCAATAAATAATCTGTAGTTATCTAATAGAAAAGAGCTTCTTCAGCAAAAACTATAAACTTGCATTCAATTCTCGGTGGGCCCAAATCAAAGACTATTAATTTGGCATTCGCATTTTCCCTGCTTGACAGTTCAGCACCAATGGGACATCGTGAAGTCTCCACCCGTTAATACAATAAACATGTAGGCAGTTGACAAATTGACTTGAAGATAGAAGGATCACTTTGCCGTGTCCAGTCCAAAGGAGCTTGGTAAACAAAGATATGATTGCAATTTATTGCATCAAATACAAAAATACCGCACTGCATTACAGTTTTTTTGCGAAATATACAATTTTAGTAGCTCTGTAACACGAAAAGTTGAAGCGGTAACGAAAACACGATTTATTTCGTCAAAAACATTTTGATGGCTCACATGAAACATTTAAATGAATTGAATTCTGGCGTTTTTGAGTGAGAAGCAGTCACAAAAACACATTGATGTTGTATTGTGGCTTTTATTATGTTGACGTCCCGTCTACTAGATTGGCAAGTATCTTCGAAGCTTTTAAGTAAACAATCTTAAAACTATAAGCTGGCATACTGTTGGTAGTTTAGCTTTTAAGTTTTGAAATTTTGGTTTTGAATTTGAATTTCTTGTTTTGAATTTCAAAGTTTGCCCTTAGTTTACTAGCTTATTGGGTTCAGTTTTTGTTTATTTAATTGGTTCGAAGATGTTTACCGATATGGAAGACGAAAGGCTACATAAAATAAAAAATAAAAAGAAATCAAACAACATCAGTGTGTTAATGACTGCTTTTGGCAAAGAAACGCAAAAATTCAATAATTTTGTTTTATAGCAAAATATGATTGAAATCTATTTTGTTTTTGCATGATTGTTACAAAACAATAAAAAACAGGACGCAATGCACCGGAGAAAATTAAATTAACCCGCAGATTATTACTTTTGCTATGTTTTATGCCGTTGAGAATACTGCTCCACAGGTAGTGTATATATTGATTGAATCCCTTTTTTACTTGCTCAGAGTATTATTAGAACAGCTTTATACTTATGGCAATTATTTACAGTATTTTTCTCTAAAGTTTTACAAATTGGCGGATTAAATTTATTTGACATCAGAGCATCTGAACTAAACGTATGAATACAACGAACAAAAGAAAGATCTTTATAATATTCTGCATCTCTCATCAAGGGCGTCGGCAGAAAATTTTTCAAGGGGGGGGCAATAAGAATAGAGTCAGTATTAACTTCTAAAAATGAAAGATTTTTGAAATTTGGCAGGTTCAAGAGTGAGTGTGTGAAAATCCAGGAGGAGGGCCATACCCACCCTGCCCCCCCTTGACGACGCCCATGCCTCTCATATGAATGAAACCTTGGTGCAATTAGCGTTTACGTTTTTGTTTCATCTCCTTTTTCCGATGACTGGATGTGAAGTAATTTCTTTGCATAATAATTGGTATCGGCAAATATCACAAATGACTGCAAAAAAAACAAAAAACAATAATAATAAAAACAATAATAACGTCTGGAAAAATAATAAAACAATCGGTAGTGACTATTTCACCGAAAATTTTCAAGTTAAATAGAATAACACGAAAATGAAAAACGCTCATCCGCGAATTTTTTATTTGTTTTTTTAATAGTTAAAGTATGGGTTTGAGTTAGGGTTTTGGTTAAGGTTAGGTTTGGAATTAGTTTTACTGTAAGAATTTGAGTTAGATTTGAGTCAAAATTAATAAAAAAATCTAGATAAAGATTTCTGGTGAAATAGTCTCTTCCAAAACACTTTGCAAGATAAAGAAAAACATAATTTGACGTCAGGAAGTCAAATCTAATTTTGTAAGAATTACAACTGATAAAACTTTGACACAATAACAGGCTTGGCGCTTCCATGATTTCCAGTAAGCGTAAGATAATAGAGATAAAACAACCCTTGAGGTTAAAATGAGTTTGAGTTACGTTGACATCACCCTGCAGAAAAGATTCACATACTTTGTGTAAAAAAAAAAATCAACGAAAAAAAACAGCTTTCAAATCATGAACACACTGAATAAAATCAAAACAGAAATGTACTACAGCCTGCCTTATTTCGTCTTTCAATTCGTCAAGAGGATATCTTATAAAAGAATTGTGCTTACCTAATAAGTAGAAAGTTAGAACAGGTTGTATTGAGATTTATTGGTTTTGATTTAATTTGTATGCTTTTGAACATGGTGAAAACGCTGACAACTTGCACTGAATTATGATCGAGCAGTTTCAAAAAACATCCGCTTCCCAGCAGAACCAAAATAATTATATCGAAATAGGGCAGCAGAAAATAAAGTACGTACCAAACTTGTTTCCTTTAAAATGATTGCAGGGAGGTTTTCCTTGAGATGGACAAAATCCGTTACATTTACTCTGAAAAATTATTACATATTTTGTGCAAAAAGTTATGAGTGTTTTGGATAAAATACAATCTCTGCTGAAATATTGTACAATCATAACTTTTTATTTGTGGCTTTGTTGTTGATGTTGTTTTATCGTTGCTGTGTTTTTGGATTAGACGCTTTACGATTATTATATTCGCTGGATTGCTTTAAACAAGGACTGAGGACTGAGAACTAAGGTGAGGACAGGGGACAATTGTCCAAAATAAAAGTGTCACCGTCGCTTTCTCGTGAATGCAGTAGGATGAAAATGGATCAAATAAATCAATTTTGTTTTCTGTTCTAAAAAAGCTACCCAACGCAGTAGCACCCTTGAAAAGTGAATTTTAATCAAGCAAGCACAAACATCAAAATCATTAAAAGGTGTACAGCCATAGATACTTGCTAGAAAAGTAAAGCAAATTTGCATCGCGAAAGAAGCGCACATCTAATGTTGTTATTAATCATCAACTGTAATATTGCAAGACTGAACGATACGTATGGTAGCATTTATAAAAAATTAACAATATAAGTATGTTGCGACTTAAAGTTAAAAATAAGAATAATATGTTTAGAATTAAGAAGTAATATTGAATAAAATAATTAATAGTATTACATTAATCATTAATAATAATTAATTAACTGCCTGCATGAAAAATCAAAAAATAAATAAATTTTTTAAGGATTGTTTAAAAAGAATTCCAAACTTGCCCGTGACTTTTTGACGAGACATATTACAAGCTGTACCTCTACAAGTTATAATTAAGTTGCGGTACATTTATAAGATTATTTAGTTTAAGTGAAAATTTATTCATCCAATCACTGCCATTTTGTGTCAGAGTGTTAATTTGTTGGTTTATCAAGATAAATATACAAATAAAAAACATATCAATACAAGACCTCCCAGCAAAACAAAAGTTTGAACTTTGTTAGTACCTGCTAAATTTACGGCTCTAAGTTTGGACTTTGCTGGAACCACATTAGTGACATAGGCAAAACACCAAAAAAACTTGAATTTTTTTTGGTTTAATAATTGATTGATTGGTGCATCTTTATCCTCCCATCACGTGAAAGCGACGGTACGCTAGGCTTTGGACGAATCCGCACCCGCTTAGGAGTTGACCATTTTCCAAGCTTTCCTGTTGACGTTTTCATTTCTTCCCACGTAAATTTGCTGCTAGTTCGAAGCCACCAAGCAGAGATAATTATCGTAAAGCGTCTTATCCAAGGACGCAACAACGTGACCAGGGTGCGGGTTGAACTCATGATCCTGCGATCAGAGTCGTCGTAAAAACGACGCCTTTACCCATTCGGCCACGCTGCCGACTGCATAATATGCAAGAATATGCATCCAAGTTTTAGAAAAAAAAAATCATCACATTGTATTGGATTTACAGTTGTATGTCCATTGGTCTATTTAGTAATTTTTTTTTTTAATATTTGCACTTACAATATGAAAGCTTTTCCGTTTCCCATTTCCCGATTTAGTTTCCATGTCATAATAAACAGTATTTTTTCGTCGAGTAACGTATGCTTAAAAAAAAATTAAAAATTGTAGCAAAAAATTGTTAAACAAACAAATAAGATACATAAACAAAAAAAAACAAAAAAACGCGATAACGGCACTACGCATTGCATACACTGCTGTAGTCCAGATTGAATCAAAATTGATTATATACCCGCTGTGTGTGCAATTGCGTGAAACGCGTTCAAAGGTTCATTGTGGCGTCATAACACCAGGGTTACATAATTGGTATTTGATCAGCCCGGTGGTCGATTCTTAGATCTATCGTTTCGCAGGCAAGCGCGCTAACCACTCGATCAACTGCATTGAGTTTGAAACAATAGAGAAGGATAACAACGCTTGCATGTCGTTATTCAAGATACTTTTAGGCCCGTATGAACCAACATGAATTAACAATGAATATGAATTTGATTTGATTTGAAGGTTAACAAACATGAATTTGATTTGACATGAATTTGATTTGAAGGTTAACAAAACTTTGGGAGAAAAGTTTTGATGCGTGGCCGAGCAATTTGCTATAATTATAAAGTATTTCAAGAACAGCGTCTCTTAACTTGCAAATTCCGTTTATTTTGATCTAAAAAGTTGATGGATGTAGAAAATAAAAAATTGATGATCATCTGAGAAAAGTTTATCCAGGTTGGTTCGTACGACCTTAAAAGGTTTTTATTCTAATTTCAGTTTATAATTAAAAGCGATAGCAGTAATGGCTAACTTTATCCAACTGGATGATTCTACGTGAAAACAACATATTTCTATTTTAAAGAGATGACGCATCAAAAAACAAAAACAAAAAAAACGTTTCACTAACTATACTACAGTAAAGAAAAGTTAGCTGTCAAATTGCTCTGCGTTTTTTTTTTTTTGTCAAACCGATCAGTGGTCGAGTAGATTGAGCGTCTGCTACTGAAGCGGTAGACTTGGGTTCGATTCCCGGTCGCGTCAAACCAAAGACTATAAAAATTGGTATTCACAGCTCCCCTGCTTGACGTTCAGCAATTAAAGGGACAGTATGAAGCCTCCGCCGTGTGTGGTAGACAGGTGGGCAGGTGGCAGCTTGACTCGAAGACCGAAAGGTCATTTCGCTGTCTCCTGGCCAAGGCAACTTGCTGAATAAAATGTAATTACATTACAAGTGTCAAACGTGTTGGTTTTACTTACTATACGTTGGGTTTGGAGAAGAAGCCATTGCTGCAGAGTAAAGGAACAAAGTAAATGCAAGTGCAAGTTTCATTTTGTCTTTAACTCGCAGGTATTTCAAACTATACTGTAGATAATCTTAATTTGCTCTACTGTAAGAACAAAAATGCATGTAGCTTAAAATTTAAAATTCGAATATACAATACTGATCAATACGATAACAGTTTGACAAAAATGTTGCTATTTTTTTACCATGCAGCCTACGTTATGGATATTTCAATTTGTACAGGCAGTTGAAAACTTTTAACCCTTTATTGTACTTTATTAATTATTAACTGTAAATGTATATAGTTTAATTTCGAATTAAAGTTTTACGAAAATAATGCAATTAAATCTAACAATGCAATCAATACTTTAAATACAGTATTTAAGCAAAAATAAATTGCAACTTTTTTGCCTCTTTCTGCAATCTGTTTCTGTTCTTATTTTTTTGTTTTCTTTTCATTTTTTGACAAAATTGAGGTTGTTTATCATTACTGAATACTCAATTTTTTATGTATTTCTCCACGACCCAGCAGCCTTCAAACTCTTTTAGTTACTATATTTAAAGCAACTGTAAAATTATCAAACGTTAAACAATTGTAATTGTAAATACAGTTTATTTACCAAGTTGCTTCGGCCAGTAGATAGCGAAGGGGATATTCGATTCTCGAGTCAAGCTCAGAGTTGTAAACGGGCCGACTAGTTCAGGCCCGAACCTGGCCCGAACCCGAAAATATAAGCCCGAACCCGGCCCAAACCCGAAAAATAATTTGAAACCCAAATCATGCCCGAAAAAAACAGAAAGTTTAGTTAGATCTGAAAAATTTAGCAACTTTGCAAAGTTATTTTGATGACAGTTTTGAGCATCTAAAACAAAAAGCTCGTCTCCGGCCCGAATTAAGCCCAAAATTTTTGTCAACTTTAGGCCCGAACCCGGCTCGAACCCGACCCGAAAAGCCCGCCCGACTTACAACTCTGGTCAAGCTGCCACCTGCCCACCTGTCTACCACACACAGTGGAGGCTTCACACTGTTCCTTTCAAAGCTGAACCTCAAGAAGGGACGCTGTGAATACCAAGTTTTATAGTCTTTATAATCTACCGTTTCATAGGCAGACGCTCTATCCACTCGACCACTGATCGGTAAAGGTGCTAATACTGTTCAGTGCTTACAGTGATGGCGTAACCACGAAGAGCTAAGCCTTAGCCCCTTCCCTTCTCCGCCAAGTCGCTCGGAAAATTCAATCCTAATATATGCGCAGGTGCTTTAAAACGTGATTTGAACTTGAACAGGTAGTAAATATAGAAGAAGGAGAGGACCTTGAACATGCAGTAACTTGAACAGGCAGTAAGGGGGCGTTAAATATTTTAATTCTGTCAAAGGGCTTCCAAATCTTAGCAATAACAATTAATTTATACAAATGTCTCTACAAAGGTTTAAAATGTCATCCTAGTGGATATTTTTTTTCAAAAAATGTTAAAAATTGATCAGCAAAATCCTAATTGCACGCCAGAGTGCACAATTTTGTTGTTATTTTTTTTTTGGTTGAACGACTCAGAATTAAACCTATTTAACCAACCTCCCAGTTGAACTTATCTCAACTTGATCGTTTTGGCTGTGACACGGTTTTCAAATGCGCTTCGTTTTTTGTTGCGCGCGCAGCATACGCATTACGCAGGGTTAAGATGCAACAACGTTTTATAATTTTTTGGGGAATTACTCAAGGGTAAAAAGTGCTACATGATTCTTCAGACGTGAAAACAATAAGTTTTTTTTTTAGTTTTTTTTTAGGATGTGCCATGCTTGTAAATCAATTAAGTCGTTGACAATTAGGCATCAGTCAAATGTTGCAATTCTCATTTTTACCTTATACGTAGCGTGCACTTTTCGTATTCATTTTCGGAACATATAAACTGCTTGAGTATAGGCGTACATATATTATTGATGATTTTAATTAAGAACAAGGAAAACAATTTTTAACGTAAATAAATGGAAAAAGAGAAATTCGTCTGCATTAATGTGATTATCGCCTTGAGCTATTAGTAAAAAAAATTACAAAAAAAAAATAACTGAGAGGTAGAAGCTGAAATACAAAAAAGAAAGAAAAAATTTGAGTAAATGTTGCATTTTTTAGGATCAAAGTCTTTGTAAGAGCTACTGAACGTCAATTGCCCATTGGGACCAAGCAATTTTATTTCCCGTTGTAATGGCCTAGTGTGACGAAAGAATTGCAATATATGGAACTCAAAGAGTGTGTATGCTCTGTAATGGGTGGTTAAATGCAGACGCAAATAGCAGCTTGGTTCATTGGCATGAATGAATGAATGTACGAACCAAATTGTTAAAAGGAAATCCTCCCTTTTCACTTTATGTAAGGACATGGCCAAAAATAATTAGTCAAACTTGAATCATATGAAAGTTGCCTGTTGCTGCAAAAATAAATCCGAGTATGAATCAATATAATCATAGAAAGTGTCACAAATTACCAAACGTTTTGCTACAATTCAGCTTTTTGTTACGAATCTCCATCACACAATACACAGTTGTAGCTTTCTTTGAAAAATATAGTTAAAGCATTGATATACATTTTATTGTAGTGAACACGTTCGATTTACGAATACGTAAATATCAATCTATTCATAAAATAGAATAATTTTAAGAACAGAAACGATTGTCAGATAGAACTAAGCATAACAATTTATTGGACGCGTTTCGCTTTAACGTAAAGCATCATCAGTAGAATGAATTTGCAAAGTAAGAAGCACGAACTTATATACAATAGCCACCCATGCTATTGTAGTTAATTCGTGCTTCTCACTTTGCAAATTGCTTATGGGTGGCTATTGTATATAAATTCGTGCTTCTTACTTTGCAAATTCATTTTACTGATGATGGTTTAAGTTAAAGTGAAATGCGTCTAATAAATTGTTATGCTTAGTTCTATTTTGGCAATCGGTTTTGTTCTTAGATTAAGCAGAAACTACGACCGTTATGCTCTAGGATGATTTTAATGAGTAAGCCAATAAGGTTGATATTTTGACGACCTAAATGCCGCAGCTAGCGAAGTTAACTCAAATAAACTGTTTGGCAGTGACCGTCATTTTGGTTTTAGTTTTCTTGATAAAGCTGTTTTTAAAATTCATTTTCTAATGCTTAAAATGGATTTTTTTTTTATCTTTTAATGTTACAGCAAACAATGTCAAAATGAGTAAAAAAATTTCTGGTGACATTACAATTTCTCGAAGTGTAATTCAGAAATTTCTGAATAGGAGGAGCAGCCAAAATACAATTACCTTTGGCTATCATCTCCAAGTTGCTGCAGATTTAAAATCCTGTTTTCTAAAGTAAATATTGATTACCGAGGGTTTTTACTTCCTACGCATAAATGAAAATGACATACCTTATTCTGAAAAAAAAAAGAGTAACCATTTGGTCACGTGCAAACTGCAGACGTGTGTTTCGTGGTATATTTCAACTCATAATATGAATATGACACCGCTAGCGATATCCAGGGACTTGACAAAAGTGGTTAAGTTTAGAACACAAAAAAAATGCAGTCAGAATCGACACGCTTGAGTGATTTTCGAATTTTAATTTTGTGTGATTGTTCGAAAGTTTTTGGAAAACGTAACAAAGGCATTTTGTAATAAACAATATGCAACAATAAACTAGTTTTGTGAATTTAAGCCGACCAATTATCTGGAAATCACTCGAGCGTGTCAATTCTAACTGCGTTTCTTTTGGTGTTCTAGACTCTTCCGACAAAAGTATCTAACTTTAGTAAACAGCTGGAGCAGGGCTTCCCAAACTTTTTTGCTCGCGACTCCGTTTAATCTTCTAAAAATTTCCGCAACCCTTAAACGGCTAAAATAATGAACACTGCGAACAAAGCACTGGTACCCAAAACCTTCTCGTTTATGCGTGGGTACAAAACACAAACACATTTGTAAACATCCCGTTTGCATTTGCCTTTACTGCTGCTTCAACATCATCTGCAGCAGGCTTACATTACCGTTATCGTTCGACTTTTTTTAACTAGCTATTTATTGATTAAAATCTAACCAGTATAGTAGTATGGTAGTTATAACTCTACTCAACTATACATCAGTGCCGTCGCCAGAGCCAACGAAGTAAGAGGCGACTAGAATAGACCTAACTTTTCCACATAAAAATGATATTTTACGGCTCCAAATTATGCGCTATTTTAAACACTTTGTATTTATGTCTAAAAAAGAGACGCATAAGGCCGGCAGAGTTTCTTTGCTCGTTTTGTATGCTGCCCATATAATAGCTTGAAACATCTGTCTGCTGTAATGAATGCGACCAGAAGCGCAACCAGATTTTGCTAAGAGGGAGAGGGCTTGAACCAAAAGCAAAGTTTTTTTTGCACGAAAATTGTCTAATTTATACTCCGTGCTGAACAAACTGATGCAAATCAAGCGCATCACAAAGGGGGCCTGGGGGGCAGAGCCTCCAGCCGCTGGGTAATTTTTGTGATTTTGTGGCGAAAAATAGCGATTTTAACTCCATTCTCATCACATTTCGGACGTTTTTGAAGACATATGAATAGCTATGGTAAATTGCTAAAATTCAGAAGTCATTGAAAGAATTAAATTGCCTATACTTAAGGTGAAGTCCAAAACACGTTTAAACGCTTGTATTTTGGAGGTAAATTTTCTGTTAGCTTGGCTGGCTGTTAGCCCCTTTGCCATGGTCGCGCAATCGACTGCGACCTAAAAAAATTTTGATTGCGCTTTGAACAACAAAAACAGCTAGTCTTTCAAAAAATGTTTTCACGATAACCACTTACGAAGTACTGGTATCGGAAACGATTTTATAGGCTTACATCTCTATTTTGCGACATATTCATAAAGGCGAGTGAATAAGACAGATTATTGCGTCACATTTATTTACAGCAGTTGGTGGCCAGCAATTTCGCAAAGAATGGAGAAAACTTCAAACGAGAATTATGTTTGAACGTTATTATTTCTTCTTCCAATTTTGTCTATTGCCTTGTCGTTACCTGGTCTTCCAAAAACGTATTCTGGGTAAGCCGAAATGGGGGCATAAGCAATCGTTAGAGGGGGCACGGCCCCCTCGCAACAACGGCAATGAAATCTATATTACGCTCATACTTCTCTACTAAACTACCATTACTACAGCACTATAGAAGCATTGAATTTGGTCTGCATAGTTCTATTATCCCATAAATCAAAGTGGCAAAACAAAGCAAGTTAGGCATCCAGCTGTGCTACGTGATACGAATGGGAAAAGTCTATATGCTGTCTTATCTTCTTATATAATACATTGTTTAACAAAGTCTCACTATTTAATAACGCCTATTTAAGTAGAATCTCCGTCTAAGTAAAGAATGACATTTTGCAGATTTGCATGAGTTTTTAAAGACAGCGAGGGGTCGCTAAGAGTATACCAATTTTACACTTTAACGACCCCTAAAGTCGTTACGCGACCCCTTAGGGGGTGGCGACCCCCGTTTGGGCAGCCCTGAACTAAAGAACTTCACAATTGCGTTAAGCGTGTTTACTGTTTATGGTTGTTGATAGTCAGATCTGAAATTCATTGCTTTCGAAATTTCATAATGTTCCAATAACTTGATCAGGTTTGCGGTTAACGGCTTTTAAAATTTAACTGCCTAGAAAAGGAATCTATAAATATTTATTAGTTTTCGTTTCCACTTTTAAGGAGTTAGTTGTATTCTCACTTAGCAGCAAAACGTAATTGTTAGCAATTATAGCTTGGAAAAACATACGTACACAAACAAGATTTAGCAACAAAAATGAAATTGTTTAAATTTATAAGTGATATTGCACAGTCTAACTTGACGACTTACTTTGCGCATTACGTACTTTTTAGATAATTTTAACAGCTGTAAAAGGTTAGTCGCTCTCAAACTTTAAAAGTCTCAAACAGATACCAAAACAATCAACCAACGTCAATCAAATAACTGTTAGGAGTTCTTTACAGTTTTTCACTTTATTGTGAAATAACACAGAGCCATCTTTAAAATTCCAGTGACTTTAAGTACGATATTACATCAGACAAACTTAACACTAAAGGTTGTTGTTGTTGTTGTAGCGCATATTTATCCCCCTGTCACCGGACAGCGTCAGACGCTAAGTTGTTGGACGATCCTTACACTTTTCATTACCAGGACTACTTCGTGATTGGGGGAATCCGCACCAGCTTAGGAGTTTCCGATGATCCAATGTTCCTGTGGATTTCTTCGAATTCTAGTCCACTGAATTTGCTGCTTGTTCGTAGCCACCAAGCAGAGATAATCATCGTAAAGCGTCTTATCCAAGAACCCAACAACGTGACTAGGGTGCGGGTTGAACCCAGACCATTCGATCAGGGTCGTCGTAAAAACGACGCCTTTACCCATTCGGCCACGCTGTTGCGCGCTCAAGCGAAGTCCCAATGATGTCAGCCAAGAACGACTTCAATTTGAAAACTTGTTGATTTTTTTAAGCTTGGGTCGAAACATTTTAACTGAATCCTAATGCCCCCTTGTGGCATTTTGACATTGGGGGGTTGTTGAAGACATGTGCTTCCAGTTTCCTATTTGAGGGGCAAGAGTGAGCCTATCTAATTGAATTTTGCTTAAAATTGTGCCAGTTAAATGCATTTCTCACACTGGTCGCTAGCTGTTTTCAGCGTTTGCTCTAAACCAAAAAACCTAACCGCTTTCGCATTACAAAACCACAATTCCCAACAGACAGCGCTGCCAAGAAATAGTCTTCAAGCGGAGCAAAAGCCAATTGGTATAGTTTAACAATGCTTGAGTTAAAATCAAAATACGAACAGTGCAATTGGTCAAATGGTAACTCGCTCGTATCTGAAACGGGAAGTATAATTTTAAATCATAGGCTGGTTAAATCAGTCTCGATGTTGCGTTGCTGACCACCCTTGTAGCATTCCTTCAAAAGGAGCTGCGTTGCCCTCAGAAAAAATGACGCAAAAATACGCCCGCAAACATACGCTTCGGCGATTTGATGAAGATTTGATTAGATAATAATCGAAAAGAAAAAATGATATTATCACCTACAACAATTTAAATATCGTTAATCAAGAACATTTCAGTTCAACGTGAGACCGTTAGATACGTTTGCTCAAGTAATACTTTGTTATAGTGAATTTTCCTTGCTGGTATTGATGGTATCGATGGTATTCAACTAAGATTTTATCGATGCATTTTCCTTGGTGATATTTTTGAGTATTTGGTATTTTTAACTATTTACGTATTGTTTTGCAAGATTTTCTAAGCAAATAATTTATTTCGGTACTTTCCAGATCAGTCAGCAACTACAGCAGCATATTGTGCTTGGTAAACACAATAAACTGCAAGCTATATGGAAATCAAAATTCTCAAAATTAATATTCTCAAAATTGATCAAAATTTCAAATAGGTTACAACTTCTGCAATATGATAGAATTCGCCGTGACAAACAAGCCGTCTTTTTAATCAATAGTTTGTTAATTATAATAATTTACATGGACAAATAATCAAGTTTTACTGTATTATACAAGGTAATGCGGTTTTCGTGCGGAAAACCGTTTTCTATTAGAACAGCAATTCGCGCAGAAAATCGCCTGGTTTTCCGCTTAGTTCGAGTTCGGGTTCGCGCTCTGTATAAACGGGCCTTACTTCGAACGTAATTTAGCAGCAGTTTTACTTTAAAGCTTTAATCTCACTTCTACTCTCTAAGTCAAGATTATTCCTGTTATATATAGGCAGAAGGAACAATTTCGAAAAGTCTTAAGAAAAACTAACTCCTATGTTTTTATCATTATGATTATCATTGCAACGTCACAATCGGAAATTTGTACACGGCATTAAACTAGGGTAATTATTTAATGACTATGATAAAGTTTTGGAAATGAACAGAATTAGAATATGAATTAGAACAGAATTAGAATATGTAAGAAAGAAAAGTGTCTTACAGCATCTAGGAATAGTAGAAAAAGGATGTGGCAAGAACAGAATTAGAATATGTAAGAAAGAAAAGTGTCTTACAGCATCTAGGAATAGTAGAAAAAGGATGTCTTTCTTCTCTATTACAAGATAAGTTTCAAAAAGCAGCAAATAATACCATTGTGACTCATAAAAAGAAGCTTACACAACTTTGGTTGAAGCAACGGAGATGTAGCCCAGAATGCATAATTAATGTAAGTAAAAGAGAATTAACAATACTAGAAAAAGAAACCCTAAGATTTGGTCTCGATAATCATATTTTACCAAATAAACCAAAGGTTGATGATATTAAGTGTAGTATAGAAAGAACCTTGCACTCACTGAAAACGATTGAAGGACTGGCAGTTGATGACGAAATCCGAGATGAAATAAAATTTGCCACTAAGAATTTTACCAATAATGCCAAAATATTATGTTCGGATCGAAAAAACACAGCACTACACCGGACTCTATATAACCTAAGTCAAGAACCGGACATTAAAGTGTGTAATTTCGACAAGGGAAGAGGTGTAGTAATTATGGACTCTAATGATTATTACTCAAAATTAGATGATATCGTTAACGACCAATCCAAATTCCATGAACTTAAAGTGAATTCCAAAATTCACCCGGTAATTGCAAAAAAAAAATCGATTAGTTATTATGTGCGCAATTATCTTAAAGATTTTGGTCCAGAAACTATGCGAAGACTAATTCCGAGTGGCAGCAACCCCGGAAAAATATACGGATTAGTGAAAATACACAAGCGTGACAATCCTTTAAGACCCGTTGTATCGATGATTGGCACACCAGAATATCAATTAGCTAAATTTCTTGATTCGTTGATTAAACCGTACATTCCGCAAACATACATGTTACAGTCGACCAATCAATTTTTTGATCATCTAGCCAATTTTCAATTTCATCCTGCTCATAAATTAGTAAGTTTTGACGTCTCATCCTTATTTACGAACATCCCATTAGAAGAAACGATCCAAATTATAACTGATACAATATACTCCGACCAATCGAGCCAGAATCAGCCAATTGTAAACAAAGAGATATTTGCAAAACTCTTAAGGCTAGCAACCAAAGAAATATTTATGCACAGGAACAAATTCTATGAACAGCATGACGGTGTTAGTATGGGCTCCCCTTTAGGTCCAACCATTGCCAATTTTTTCCTTGCACACATGGAGAATAAATTGCTTAATTCAAACTTAAACTTTCAGCCAAAACTATACCTTCGCTACGTCGATGACATTTTTGCTGTTTTTAATAATGATACGTCTTGCTCAAAATTTTTGGACCTTCTAAATTCTCAACATAAAAGTATCAAATTTACAGTAGAGCATGCTTCTGAAACCATCCCTTTTTTGGACGTTGAAATTAAACTAAATCACTCTGGCATAGACACATGGATTTGGAAGAAACCAACTCACACAAATTTATTACTAAATTTTAATGCATTTTGCCCACTCAAGTGGAAATCTGGTTTGATTCTATGCCTTTTAAATCGTGCTAAACGAATATGCTCCAACAACACATTATTCCAGAAAAAAGCAGAAAATATGAAAGCTATGTTTAAGGCCAATGGTTATCCCAGCAAGTTTTTTGACAAATTATTGCAACAATTTCAAAGCCAAAACAACAGTAATCAGTCTTCCGTTGATACCGATCAAACTTCTAGCAGTTCTACCCATGAATATCCAATTGTTATTCCGTATTTTGGTAAAGATTCACGACGATTTGTTAACAAATTTTCAAAAATAATCAGAAATCAACTGAATGTTAAAATTATCCCGATCTACAAATCATTTAAGGTCAAATCTTATTTTCAACTAAAATCCAAAACACCTGTGGCTCTGTGTTCAAATGTTGTTTATCATTTTACATGTTCGTGTGACACGAACAAGACATACATTGGTATGTCCTCCAGACATCTGAGCACTAGAGTCCAAGAACATCTAAATTTCAATAGTAACCAGAAAAGTTCAATTAAAGACCACATAATGTCCTGCAACATTTGCTCTAATAAAAAAACTGGCTTGGATTCATTTAAAATAATTCGAAAATGCCGTTCTGAGTTTGACACCAAAATTCACGAAGCCCTCCTGATCAAGAAACACTCTCCTGCTCTCAATCGTCAACTTTACGCTAACGGATCATCATTTCTGCTGCAAGTTTTTTAACCATAAAATTCAATGACAGTTGTTGGACATACTTAGTGTTTGCTATATTTCTGAAATCATAATGCTCGTTTCGTCATAATTGCTAACTCTTGCCATTTCAATTGTAAATTTGAATCGTTCTTGCTGAGTTTAACGTAGGCTAGTAGACACTAAAAAAGTACAACAATGTTTTAACCTTTTAAAGATTAGTTTATTATTTGATTCGGATTCTTAAAGTTATTATTGCTATTTAGATATTCCTGAAGAGGGCCAGTGGTAGTGCCGAAAACGTTCGTTTAGAGAAATTGTAAATAATGTAAATAAATAAAAGTGATAGGCCTAAGCCTAAAATGCACCAAATTTTGTGGTTGCTTTATATTGCGACTATTTGCTATAAAAAGTCGACCTCTTTACCGAAACTATATTTTGGAAATGAACTAGTGAAACAAAGAATGACGTTGAAAAGTTGCGCAACCATCGAAAAGGAACTTTTTGAAAGGACCCGGCTACACAAATGTAAGCGCTATAGTTTCGCATCGGTAAATAAACATACAACACTGGCATATTATCGTCTCAAATAACTGCACAAATAGCAAAATCTTAACTGTTTCTAACAGTTGTTTCTTAACAGTTATCTAGCAAAGCATTTTAATCAATGCACGGCCACCACAACGAGCACTTTGAATTACAATTTCACTGCCGCAAAAAATACTTTTACGGCCTCAGGTTTTAAATCCTTTTGCACCCCTGGCCTACATGTTTCCAACAGCCATCTCGATGCTTTCTTCTGCAAGTTGTTTTGCAATAGCATTTTGTTCCTTGACGGAAATTTAGAAACGCAGGGTTGCAAGTAGCGTTTGGTAAAGCATAGTCAAACGGATTAAATCTGTTCTTGTGAATAAGGGGAGTAACGAAACTAGGTTTGGAAATTACCCCGTGTTATTAACTCGAGTATATACGTATATCTCTCAACAAAACCAATCTCGAGGAGCGCCTTTTGAACTCCATTTGAAAGAATGACATTTTCTTAAACCAATTTTACACAGCTTCTTGTTTTTTTTTTGTAATAAATTTCTTCAAAAAAATTGTTTTGTTTTGTATTTAACTTGACTTTGCGTCGTCAAAATTTTGAGGTTTTCTAATGTCACTTTCCAAAATCTGAGCTTTTTTTAGCCAATTCTTAACTTAAATGACGCCATAAGCTATTTTTGTGATGTAAATAAGTTGACTTGGGCATTTTATGATTCAATATTAAAAAATAAACCTATGTATGAAATTTGAACCACCTGTATATGAAATTTTGGTTTATCTATGTATGAAATTCTGGTTTAGGTGTTACATAGGGAGCATTTTCGCCTCCCTCCGTGTAAAATGCGTTGGTCAAATGCCCCGCGTAAAATAGGGTCAAAACAAAAAAGTGAGGAGCTGGTTGAACGGCCAATGTACTGCATAACTGTAACTGCCTCAATCAAAAACTAATTAACTTTATACAACAACCCTAAATAATTTAACTCGAGGTTACTGTAAAACCTCTATTTAAGCGCCATGGCGCTCTATTTTTTAACCATTTTTTTGGGGCGTTCTATTAGAGGTGGCGCTCAAATATAGGCTGGCGCTCTAGCTTTCGACTAGCTGGTCAGAATTTTGGGAGGAAAATTTTTTATTAATGAAAAGAAAAAACATCTGCCAGCACAGTTAAGATCTAACATCTAAAAAAAAAAGAAACATCAAATGTAACACAGTTACTCGCAAGTAATAAAAAATTCATTGGTGAAAATCAACGGACAAGTCGCTTTTGTAGCCGTCTCGTCAGTTTCAACACTTCCGCATCAACGTCAAGTCGTTGAATAATTTCACGCTCACCGGTAATGTCGGATACGTGATCAAATACATGGCATGATGCTTCAGTAGTGTAGAAAACTTTTGATTACTAATTAGTATTTACCATAATGAATATCAAGGTGGCGGTCTTTTAGAGGTAGCGTTCAATTATAGGGTGGCGCTCTGTTTCTCAACTCTTTTTTTAGTGGCGTTTTGTTAGAGGTGGCGCTCAAATAGAAGTGGCGTTCAAGTAGAGGTTTTACGGTAATCGATGATCAGGGACGCCATACACTGTGCCAGTGTTTGGATAAAGAAAATTTTTTCGCTTACTAATTTACAGTATTTTATAATTCGCATACTTTTGCATAATTCACATACTACTACAGTACTTCTCGCAAAAAAACGATAACTTCTCCCACAGTATTGGAAAAATAATAAAAAATGTTAGTAAGGTAGTTTATTCATATTACTGCTTTGATCGTGCTTTGCTGATTTTTGAAGCAAATTTACAGAAATGAAGACAAAGGATTTAAAATGCTAGTTAGGGGAAATTTGGGCGAAATTACAATTTTGGGATATTTTTGAGTGGCAAAAATAGGTGATTTGTTCGCAAGGCTATTTCGGTCGGAAAATAAGATTGGTGAAGACCAAAAATGGACCGGATAAAAATTCATCGCGGACCGCAAATGGCCAGCCAGCTTTGCTTTGGACACAGCTTAGCAGAGTTGTAAACGGGCCGACTAGTTCAGGCCCGAACCCGAAAATATAAGCCCGAACCCGGCCCAAACTCGAAAACTAATTTGAAGCCCAAATCATGCCCAAAAAAAACGAAAGTTAAGTTAGGTCTGAAAAACTTAATAATGCTGCCAAGTAATTTTAATTATATTTTTATCCATCTAAGACAAAAAGTACGTGTTAGGCCCGAATTAAGCCCGAAATTTTTGCCAACTTTCGGCCCGAACCCGACCCGAAAAGCCCGGCCCGACTTACAACTCTGCACCTGAGCCCAAGTGTTTAAGATTGCTAGTTGTACTACAGCAATATTGACCACAAGAGTAAGCTTAACATGCAGAAATCTTTGTAAAAAGCCGTATTGTATTGTCTAATGCTGGTACACCATCTCCACCTCAGGCCCTGTTGATCTTCATTTTTCTTATGCCTTGTTTACAAACATTAATGCAGTTTTTGATAGATTTTGTCGTCGTAAAGCTAAAGGCTAATTTACCTGAGCCACAGTCACATTTGCCATGACATCACTAATACAGGGTGGTTGTTAGAAAAGCGGCAAAAAAAAGCAAAAAAAATAACACAATACGATAAGCATAAAAAAACGAACAAAAAAAAAAGGTAAACCAACAAGTTTATTGTGAGGAGCTGTACCCACAGATGTTCTGATGTACCCACGGATGTTCAGCGATATACGTAAATGCAATGGATGACCAAACGTGAACATGGAAGCAGGATGGTGCCAGAGCTCACAAGGCAAGGGCTTCGGATCAATTGCTTCAGCAATCTGCTCCTAATTTCATTAATCCGGAAGATTGGCCCTCCAAAAGACCAGGTTTAAATGTTATGGATTACTACCTCCGGAGCGTGTTAGTAATAGAGCTTCAGAACTGTTGACGTGACACACACTCTATTGATAATTTGAAAAGGAGCTTGGAACGACACCTCGCAATTTAACCTTCAAAACGCAACACAGCTTGGATTTTTAGGTTAAGACACTGCTCTGAAGTGCACGAACAACATTTTGAGCATCTATGAGTGTAATATAATAATATATGCCTTTCGAAAAAACTTCGTAAAAGATATTCTTTGTAGAAATAAATAGCTGTCTGACAAATTTTTCGCTATTTGAGCGACTATCCCTGTATAATCGATACGTCGATTCTATTGTTACAGTTGTGTAGGATGAATTGCAAAAAACGCAGTCTGAAATCAGAAAAAAAAATGTGTCTTTTGCAATTCGGTCAAAAAAACACACCATCTGACAATTTGTGATCTTCACTAGCTGCAGACAAAAGCAAAGTGTTGCGTGTATTCAGTACTAAAATTGGTGGGGTGACGTGGGAGGGGGGTGCGTCCTCCCATTGAGATTTAGCGTCCCCTATCGAGATTTAGGTGTTCCCCCATCGAGGTTTAAGCGCTGGATGATCAGATGAAAAAGAGCCAGCCAGCATGAATAAATCCTACAAATTACGGCCGAATATATAGTACAAAATTGCGGGAGAAAATTGATTTCGAGGGAAAACATTTCAACCGTCGGCGAAGACCTTATTTTTTGGTTTTCATTCACTTTCGGCGAAACCTTCATTCAAACGTTGTGTGACTAGGCTGTAGGATACAAAACAGTTTTTAATTACCCTTGCTTTGACCCGAAATTAATTCGCTCAAATTATTCTTTTAAAATACTAAATTCCTATGCGTCATCGAAACAAAAACGCGTCGTTCTTTTGTTTAAACAAAAACGTGTTGTTCTTTGTTCGAATTAAAGCAGGATTAACTTGAAAACTGTTTTACATTTAACAGCATAGTCACTAAACGTTTATCCTTAAAATAGGAAAATGCTAAGTTTACCACATAAATTAAAAGAAAGAAAAGAATAAGCGCATATTATTTTAAATAAACTTCCTCTAAACCGTAGCAGAGCTGCATGAGTTGTGGGTTTGAAATTTGGTTTTGGATAAAATTCATTCTCTGTCATTGCCCATAACTCTAAATAAATATTTCATAGTTCAGACCAACCATAAACCGGACCAAAAGCATTTGCTTGAAGAAAAAAGGCCTCCTTATCCACTCAGTGCCATCGCCAAAGCAACTAAGTGATGGAGCACTAGCCGAAATTGGGGGAAGGGGGCACTAAAATAAACTGAAATTTTGCTCATAAAAACTTGATATTTTACGGCTACAAATTATTCGCTATTTTAACAATTTTACATTCATGTCTGAAAAAAAACAAAAAAACATTGAAGCCCGGCAGCGTTTCTTAACTTGCTCATTTTGTATCTGGCCCATATCATGGCTTGAAAAATCTGTCTACAGCAGTTAATGCTATCAAAAGCGCAAACAGGATTTTGTTAAGAGGGAGAAGGTTTAAGCCAAAAGCAAAATTTTTTTCCTCAAAAATTGTCTAATTTAGACCCCGTGTTGAACAAACTGGTGCAACTCAAGCGTATGAGAGACTGGGCCTGGGGATGGGGGGGAGGGGAGCAGAGCCTCCATCTGCCGGGCGATTTTTATAATTTTGAGGTAAAAATAACGATTTTAACGCAATTTTAATCACACTTTGCACGTTTTTGAAGCAATATGAATAACCAGAGTAAATTGCTAACATTCAAAAGTCATGAAAAAAACTAAATTGGCTATCCCCTTCTATCTCCTTATACTTTATGTTAAGTCCAAAACGTGCTTAAATGCTTGTATTTTTGGGTTATATCTTCTCAATAACTTTGATAAAGGGGGCTGAAGCCCTTTGGCCCCTTCCCCGTGGTTGCGCCACTGACTGCGACCTTTAGAAAATCTTGCGATTGCTCCAGAAAAACAAAAGCAGCTGGTCGTAAAAAAAAAAATTTTACGTATTGTTTCAGGTCATAATCGCTAACAAAGTACCGGTAACGATTTTGTAGGCTTATGCATCTCTCTTCCGCAGCACATCCGTAAAGACGTGTTAATAAGACGGATAATTGCGTCACATTTATGCACAGCAGTTGGTGGCTAACAATTTTGCAAAAGAAGCGAGAATACTTCAAACGAGAAGTATGTTTGAACGCTATTGTTCCTTTTTTCATTATTGTCTGCTTTCTTATCGTTACGTGATGTGCCAAAAACGTATTCTGAGTAAACCAAAATGGGGGACACAAGCAGTCATTAGGAGCTGGCACGGCCCTCCTAGCGCTCCTGTAGCGAATTTGCAACTGCAACTCTGTCATATCGTTAGTTAGGGTCGCATTTGCTCAATTCGCCTTTTCAAACGTAATTAAACATTTTCACACGATATAATGTAAAATTTTTGTGTTTCGGTTTGTAACGTTGTTAAAATTTTCCGAGATTTTCAGTTTTCAACCGCATGTAGTCTCAATAGAGTCTAAATTGAAACAAGTTTCATTTACTGCGACATTAAGCACTATGCATATGACACTATTTGCATAACAAAGTTTTTATTTTTCTTAGATCCAGGTTCTTGATTTAAATTTTTTTTTCTTTTTTGTTTCGTTTTCATCAGCATACCAAGACGTAAGTGCGAAAAAATAAAGAACGACAAAATATTGGCGATTCTTTGTTTTGGCTAATCGTAAATCGTCTTCTCGAATGTCATAAACTTTGATCATATAACACTTTTTTAGGCAAAAAATCTACCATCATTTAACTACATCTTCTGCCATTATTTTTAGTGCACACGAACTATAAACACTTTGGCTCTATTTAGAAACACAACAACAGAAAGTATCATTCCATCAGTAAAGGCCAGTTTCCAAATAAAAATTTTGAGACAAAAAGCCCCTAAATATTCTCTAAATGCTATATTGCTCATAAGTTGCTTTTAGTGTCACAAATTCAAAACTTTGGTGTTTGCTTGAGCTTAAATTCTTTAGCGAAAATTCAGAAAAATAAAAAAATCAATTGATAAAAGTTACAATAATAAGTTCTGTAGCGTAGCCAAACGAGGAAGGGGTTTTCGCTCTCCTTTCCCATTGGACTGTCGACCAAAATTCAGAATAAGAAAAAAACCACGTTTTTAGCACTTCTGAGACAGTCTTGTGCACTGCAATAGACTAAAAAGTGATTAAAAGCATGTTTTAAAGCATTTATTTAGAAGGCAATTTGTCAAAATAAACCTCACAAATCAGTAGAAACTTTGAAAATACGCCAAAAATAAGCAATCAAATTTGGTCGCGTGTTGAAAAATGCTTAACATAGGGTATGTCGCGATTGTTGATACTTGGCTAGAGTACAACCTTTAATCTTTAGAATTGCCCACGTCGGCTGAAACTAGAGAACGACTGAGATGTTAATTGACGAATCGAAAATGGCAGTTGATAGTTCCTTTGGCTTCTTGAATCTCAGAAAGCAGCACACCAATCTTAAATTAAAACTTCTATTTAAGATTGAAACACAAACCAACTCACTGAGCAAAATCGCTCCACTCACATCTCTTACTAAATGGCTATACGAGCCAACCCCAGATACACAAACCTTAACTACCTACAAAACTAATACCTAAAATCATCCACTCTTAGAATATTAGAATAATAAATGAAAAACGACCAGCCTATTTATACTACGACAAAAGCTATCGAATATCCCAGAAAAATCCTTGATACGTCACAACAAAAAAAATACAGGCGCTTACGATAAACAAATTTTGAATAAATTATGACGTCACAAACTTCAAGTCTAAATATAGCAATTAAGAGTCATAAACATACCAAACATCGACAACTGCAGAAAATAGCAGAATGTACTAAAAAGAAATTATCTCAAATATTGCGAATATTCTAAATCAAAAAAACGGCAAAAGTAGTAAATCAGCCACGTACGCATTAAAATACAGCAAATAATCATATCTCAGGAATTCAAAATTATTATTCGTGACAGGGTATCTGCAATTTAGTGATTGCGCTACAACGCATTTAGTAAATTAAAGTTATAGGGAGATGGGAGTCGCCTCAGCTTTTCCATCACGGAATTTAGAGCGTGAATGCTTTGTTTTTATTGGTCTTTAAACGATTTGACCGGAAATGGGCTTTTGTTTAAATTTGATCTGCAACCATTTGTGTCAGATTTTCCTGTTTCAGCTAAATTTTAGTTAATTTGACTAATCATTGTTCTAGTTGATAAAGTGTCTGCTATTGGAACTTTAGATTTTAGTTGGATTCGTGGTCGAGTCAAGCCATTGACCATAAAAATTAAAATTCAAAGCTTTCTTGCTTGACGATTAGCATACAGTGTAAAGCCTCCACCGAGTGTGGTGAGCAGGTAGGAAGGTGGTAGCTAGACTGGAGGACAGAAAAAAATCCCTTCTCTCGTTACTGCTCAACGCGCTTTGGCGAAAAAAATTGTAATTATAATTATAAATAGGTAGACACTGACGTTTAGTTTAAACACGGTTTAGCTAATTTTAGCAAGGCCAATTAAAGATTTGGCCAAAATATCAGATTTCTGTGATTACTTTGGTAACAATCGATCAAAAAAAGCTTCAATATTTTTTAATTATCATTGATTATTTTGCACCATTGTTTTGCTTCCATTATATTTTAGAAAAAAAGCCCAATTTGGCAAAAAATTCAATTTTTTAGTTAATTTTGTCGCATCTTATGTTACAGTAGTTTTCCCTTTTAATTCTCGCACTTTACGTTCTGTCGCATACGCAGTATTTGAATATCAAAATTTATGTTGATTTCAGTCGCGGCGTACATTTTTTTTACACTCTACGTAAAGATAACTTTAAATTTTTTGATTAATCAAATTTTAAACTTCTGGGTCAGTAATTTTACACTTATCAGCTTTCGAAACTTAGAAGTTTCTCATTTTTAAAATAGAGGATCACATGTGGATATTAATAACTCTTTCTCGCAGCAAACGTTTACCTTGCTTTTGAAAGCACCAAATACTATTGGAAACGGTGTTATTCCAGCAACAGCCCTTGTCCATGCATTGGCTTTTTGTTATGCGGTCGTGACCACAATCTTCACGCTTCTGCACAGGAACAATCGAGCACTCTGAACAACAAATGACATTTTAAAATAGATTACACGATGTTAATCAATTGGTCTGACATAGGAAATAGGCTGGTGATAATGTCAAAAAAACATAAAATAGGCTATTTTTGTTTCCTGACCATAATAATATTGCAAATGCATGGCTTTAGCAACATCATTGTATGATTCTCCTTTGAACAAACTGGTGCTACAGGTCGTCAAATGTGCCTGAAGAACAGTATAAGTACCCAAAATTATGGGATTACAGAGTTGCAATGTATTTTTGAAGCAGAAATTCGAGACATGGTGAGAAAACCGCAATTTTTTGCGGATTTAAGGTGAATACCAAAAAAAGCCTTCACCTTAGAGTTGTAAACGGGCCGACTAGTTCAGGATCAGACCTGGCTCGAGCCTGACTTGAAAAGCCCGGCCCGACTTACAAATCTGCTTTACCTCTGCTACAATTTTTGGGGGATTTAAGAAATCAGTACCAAACCAAAAAAAGATTTTTGCCTCAGGGGGTCGGCTTTTTGTAAAACATCTAAAATTCCGGAACTAAAAAAGCGTTCGGGAACGAATGGTCAACCGGATGGGACACCGGGACAACGTCACAAAAATGAAAATGTCCCGGCTAGAACTAGACGTATGGAAACCTTACCTGGACCAGTTATTTTTGAGATGTTATGATACACCCAGAAATCTAGATTTCAAGAATCTAAATTCAAGATTTCTAAAATCGAAATCAAATTTTTGTAGAAAACAGCTGCCTACTTTTTTTTGGAAGCGCTAAATTCCTAGATTTCTAGAATCGGACACAAATTCTTTTTAGAAAACAGCTGTTTACCTTTTTTTTGGAAGCACCAAATTGTATTCTTCGTGCTACTATCCCAGCAGCAACCTTTGTTCTCGCATTTATGTTGCGATATTTCTTGTTCACCACAATCTAAACGCTCTTCCGGACGAACAAATATCGGGCATTCTAAACAACAAAATGGTTTGTGCCTACAATTTTGTATGTTAAGAAAATTTGCTTTTGGAAGTGGTGTGATCACAATATAGGCGGAGTCCTGAGTCCTAAATAATAATTCAAGACTCGAGGCGGTTTTTTCGTGACTCGACTTGAGTCCTTTTCTCCTTTTCCAAAAATAACTCGAATCGATCAAATCGGTTTTGTTTAAAATACTCGCTTTTGTTTAAAAGTTGACATAATAACCTAAAGATGCAACTCGACTTTATAGTTGTTGAAAGAAAGACCCTGAATAGTCTGGAAACTCATTTTTTTTAAAAAACAGAAAATTGTTGATGAGCAATATATGTTTTGAAACAGTGGTTGATGATATGCAAGAAGGATTCTATAGTTGCATAAGATTAGAGTAGCATCTGATGAGTCTTTAAGACGAAACAGACTGTTGCGCTTTTAGCCTATTGCTGAGATTTTAACAGTTGTCTTTGAAAAAGAAAGTAGCTCAAATACTGTATATCAAAACAGATTTAAAGCGCGGTTGAGTAAATCGATCAATGTTAAAGAAAGCAATAATTAAATAAAGCAAATGTTTGCAGCTTCACTTATTTGAGGAAAATAATTTAAGCTTTTTATGTTTTGATCATTTTGCGACAAACGAATAAATTTAATTATTCTCTGCCAAGTTGTTTGAACTTTCGAAAATTATGCTTTGTCATAATTAGAACAGTTTATAGGATTGTTATTCAACACATTACAAGGATTACGCCGTCGTAAACTCTTTAAAACAAAGAAAACTTACGATGTTGCAGCTCTTACCAAACGTAGCACAAATCAGATTTATTGCGCTACCTCTTGATATCGCGATAATCATAACACTGCAAGCAAAAACACTCAATCAGATTTGGCGGTGAGCTACGAAGAGGTTCAATTAGCAACAAAAATACCGAGAAAAGATTATAAGTTTAAAATCCATAATACTGTACCTGCATTGGAGAGTGCGAATGCGCAGAGTGACAACACGACTAACAAGAACAGTTTCATCTCTTTCACCTTGATGACACTAATTTCTTTCTAAGTAATTAGTTTGACTTATCGAAAATTTACAATTCGTTGAACAAAGTCTAATAAATATTTCGTTCTAAACCTGAAACATAGCAAAATGCAGTTTTTTGCAAAATAATTGCAAGCTTTCAAAAATTGTTGAACGTCAAGCTTTCACAAATATTTTTGTACTTCTTATAGTTATGACCATCATGCGCATATACAGTTAAATGGAATGGGAGCATCGATCACACCACGTGATTTTTGCCATTTCATGGGTTCTTTGCTATGAGAATTGGTTCTTTCCGGATGGGTTCTTAGCAATTTCATGGATTGTTATATTACATGTAGATTTTAGGTTAAAAACTTCACATCAAATCAAATCTTTCATTGTTTTCGCTGTATTACGTCGAAGTGAGTAACGAGTTGGCGGGGCCCATTTCTGCGTCACTGGGCCTGCGGGCAACACATCCCCTTTAGAAGAAATGTCGCAGCAGTGGCGAGCCGTTGCTAACACTATGTTCAATTTGACCGGCCCGGGATTTAAACCTCAGACCTCCCGCTCCAAAGACGAACCCGTTACCGCTAGACCACTGTTTGTAAAGGGTAATTTCTGAAATTTTTGCGCTTAGGAAATTCAAGCATTTTATGAAGCATTCAATATTCAAGCATTCAAACTTGCCAATTATATGATGCCCGTTCAACTAATATTTTGGCGTTTTCGCTAAGGTATGCATTTGAAAACGTTAATCTGTTGTTTTTTTTTTCCAAGCAGAAAAGGTCGAAGATCTTGCTGTTTAACTTAGCGTTTTCAGAACTTTCTTGGCAGTGAAACCCTTAAAAAATTATTCAAATTGACATGAAAACCTGTTATAAAATGCTAACAAAAAAGTTTTTAAATGGTTTAGCGTGCTTCTGGCCCAAATGCTGTAACAGAGCGGAAGCCTAGGTAAAAGACTCTAGAATGGCGACTACTTAAAAACAAGCAATGCGAAAAAGTTGCTCTCCCCCAGGATTCAAACCTGCAGCCTTTAGATTACGGGTACACTGCTCTACCACTAGAGCAATAATAGAAGATGTCTTTTTGCATTCCTAATTTTGGCAATTTAATCTCAGTTTTATGATATCGATAATAATTTAATTGTGATGTTTTGACGTTTGCAGGCCAGAGTTTTGCAGACACAGATTTTGACACGTTTTCAGGTAAAATTAAATTTTTATTAACATCATAGTACTGGGTTCAAATCGCCAAAATTATGCTTGTAAAGAGTCATCCTCTCTTTTGCTAGTTTTTGTTACTTGAATATACAGTATCTGCCTTCTTAAAAAAAATAAATCCTAAAAGAGGACTAGAAGAGTTTTTTTTTCTGGGTGGTATGTTTATTGTGTGTTGGTTTCTGCATGGTTGTGATCTGAAATACTATTATTAGTTTGTTTTTTTTGCGCGGAGGTACACAAATATTATCTCTTCTAGTTGTTTTTTTGCTTTGAGTGGGGTTTTCGTTTGGTTATGCTTGCTTCTTACCAGGCCCGGCGCCAGAGCAGCGTGACTGGGGGGGGGGGGGCAGAAAAATATTTGGGGTGCACAGATAAATTTCGCTCTCATCTTTGGGATGGAAGACCAAGAAAAAAATGCCGGGCGGGGCGCGGCGGAATTAATGGTGCAAATATCGCCTCTTGTCCACAAACTCAAGCGTAGACCAAAAAAAGGTCTTCGATGCGAAACCTTAGGTTTAGTTGTGGTGTTCACTCGTGTTTCTCGCCCTGGAACGAAACATTAATCACCCTTGGGGGAGGCACATGCTCCATAATGCACTCCAGTGGCTACGAACCTGTAACTTTCTTTCGGGGCACAATTCTGTTTTGGGTAGGTGCAATTCTCGCTAGGGAGGAACAAGCAGTGAATTGGGGGGCACAGCCCCGAAATGTCCCCCGTTGGCGCTGGGCCTGCTCCTACTATCATAATCGTTTATGCTACTATAATTAAGTTAACGCCTTTTAGGATGGGCTTTTAGGGTGTAGTGACCGAGTGAATTAATGTATTTTGTCCTTGGGTAATTTTGTCTGCGAAATCCGGTTATTGGCACATATTGCTTATTGTTATGGGTGGTATTGCATAGTGAACGGATATTGCGAGACAAAAGGAATTTAAATGATGTTGTTTTCGTTCTCGCTTTTCTTTGTTTACTCGCTCTATGTATATTTCTGCTTCAATTTGTTATTATTATTAGTTTATCAAATATTGCTTGTTGATATTAAAGAACTACGTGTCGAGACTCATCGCATACAAACTCACTAAATTGGTGCCCCGTGTGAGGAGCACCCGCAAGGGCGCTCACCAAATTGATGCCCCGTGTGAGGAGTGCCCAAAGAGGCGCTCACCAAATTGGCACTCAGTGTGAGTCAACGCAGAACCAAAGCTTCAACAATAAGCTTTTTACAGCAGAATATAAAAAAGAAAAACTCTAAGTGAAGCAATTAGGCTGAAGAATTGCTTAATTGCTCGAGAAGAGTCGAAGAAAAGTTCGAGTAGAGTCGGAGAAGAGTTCGAGAAGAGCCCACAAAACTGTTCCGAAACAGAACGAAAAGCGTTTTTTAAAACTGTTCGAGTTTCGTTTGGAAGTGCCCAGAAGTGCAGTTTAAAAGTTTCCGGGAATGTTGTTCGAAAGCGTACGGAAACCCTGAAGAAGAAACTTTGAAAGAAAAGACGGTACAGACTTTTAATTTGCTTTTTTTTTGCACATCAATTTTTTGCATAACTACGAGTAAAATATTATTTGCATATTTACCTAAAATTAACGTGTAATTTTTTTTTTTCAGAATCTTACAATTTGAGAAAACGTAATTGATTAAAGCGCTGTATATTTGTATTAAGGCTGAAGTATTTTTCTGTATAATGCAAATTTCTGAATATGTAGCTAGTCAATTTTATCATTATCAATCCTGACTTCTATATTATACATACCGTACTACAGATAAAACTTGCAAGAAATGTTCTGCCGATAAGGGTGTCCTATAGTTATCCTTTCCGACGTGCATAATTCTATTTGCATTTTTTCCTCACCTCCTTGAAATGAATTGAATTTCTCTGCGTTAAAACCAATGTTACAGCAACTACACTTCTTTTCCAGTCCAAGCGTTTACAGCGAATTGAAGGATGTGGCAAAGCCTTGAATCAGTGAAATATCTTGTGCGACCAGCGGAGTTGTTGAATATTTTATATTGTCGTTGTTATTTTGCGCGTTGTTATATTGTTATAATCCGAGCAAAGTCTCGATGATTTTTGAAATGGTTATGCTACGCTTAAGGACAAGAGAAAAGCACCATACTTATATTTTGCATTGTGTTATTTTTCATTTGTTTGCGCTTAAATGCGCTATGTCGTTCTAAATGGAACGACAACGTAACTTATTTCTTGTCTCATAGACACAGAAAATATTTCTGTTGTCGTATTTCAGGTTTTAACGTGTTAAACATTTAGATTTTCACTTTTGGCGCTTCAACATATCCCTATCTTAACCTATATCAGTTTTTTGTGTACCGGTAGCAAATTTTTTGAACATTTACGTGTCTTTATTATGTCATGTTCTTAAGATTTGCTTGAATCCGCATTTCTTTTTGTCGACTGATGTGTATGCTGGACAGCATTCGGGGGCTTTGCCGTCTGATTGAATTATTGATTGATTGAATTGAATTATTATCAAAATGTTTTGATTTAAATATTTTAATAGAGAAAAAATTACGTAGAGTAAAAGAATCCATAAACAATCAAACAAAACAAAGATGAGTTTTTCAGGATTTTACGAAAGGTATCCTTAGATAGCCTACAACACCAATATATTCAAGTAGGCCATGAATTAACGGTGCTGCTAATACAGGACTAAGACTTCGCCAAGTGCCAAACGGCGCATTTAGGTATACTGGATTTTGTCAGAAATTGATTTGTTTTCGGTAAGTACGTCTTATACCGGTACTGTTGGATCTTACTGCAACTAAACACGAAAATCTACAATTTTCCAAATTTGTTTATGGTAAGGAGAAAAAAAATTGCAAATAATTACAGGCTTGGTCTCACCAGAGGCCATTGGTATGAGGCCAAGGGTATCTTGAGATATATAACCGCGTGAAATAACTTGTACACTGTCTTTCCAGTTTCCAGAGTGTTCAATGGACATGGGCCAGAGCCTATTAAAAATGCAGGAAGTTCAGTTAAAAATTAAAATCATTAAAAATCTAAAAATCCCACTACAGTCTGTTCCTCAAATAATTCGTCTGGCGGGGTTAAAACTAAACAAAACAGTAAAACACCTTAGCACATTAACAACGTCCCCCCCCCCCGCACCGGATGTTCTGTCGTGGGCACGAGCCCAAGCCTGCACATTGGGGCTAACCGTGGCACGCACCGGCCAGGACCAGTAGCTGCAACCCGGGACGTCGGTGAGGAGCCGTGGCTGGTACAAAACACTGTAAGCACAAACTGCGGAGGCTAACCATCTTTATCAACCACTGCATGTGCGCTGCTTCACGTCAGTCAATTGTAGTAAAAACGCTCTTAAAATTTCAAACACTGTAAGAGATACAAAGAGGCATTTTACGTCTCAGTGATTGAACGGTTTTGATCTCGCATTGTATAAAGATTAAGCGTTGTATATCCTACAACATAGGCTATTTAGGCCCATTGTTACAATATAGATTGGAGTAAAACATCCAGCTATGATTAGATGCAAAAAGTAAAGAAACCTTTAAAGCTCTACAAAAGTTCAGCTTTCTAAAATCTATCGTTGCGGAAACATTTCATAGGAATATTAAAAACATCGTCCCTGCAGTAGGCCTATTTCCAGTTAACACGTAACTTTTCTACCATCCTCTATTAAATTAATTTTTCAAATCAAACCAATTTATCAAGCGCTAACGCGTTTGCCTCTGGAGAAAAAGGTCTGAGGTTCAAATCTCGGGCCGTCAAATCGGACACAATGTTGACAACGGCTCGCCACCGCTGCAACATTTCTTCAAAGAAAGCTGTTTTGCCTGGGCGCAATGTTGCAGAGAAAGGCCTCCGTAAACTCGTTACACCCTTCAGCGCGATATACTATATAGCAAGTATAATGAAAAAAGTGAAAAATCAAACTTTTATAACGCTAACTTGCTGTATTAAACCAAAGCGTGTAACGAGTTGGTGGGGGCCATTTCTGCGTCATTGCGCCCAGGCAACACAGACCGGGAGGAAGAATGTCAAAACGGTGGCAAGCCGTTTGCGACATTGTAACTTATTTGACCAGACAGAGATTTGAACCTCAAACCTCCTGCTCCAGTGACGAACGTGTTACCGTTCAGCCAACCGGCAGCAATTTTTTTAAGTATTTTTTAATCGCATGTTCATAGCCTACCGGACTTCATTAATTAATGATTCAGTGTTACCAAAAACCTCCATATCTTTTTGTCTTTTGGTTTTCAACTCTCTTTGTTCGTGATAAAACCTTTCAACCTCAGCTTGATTAACTCAATCTGGAAGTTCGTTTTCTACGCACCTATTGGTCGATTAGCAGCACTTTTGCAGCAAAATTGCCCACCAGTGGCGTCGCTAAGGGGGGCGGCCCGCCCCGCGTGTCACCAGCACTTTTGCAGCAAAATTGCCCACCAGTGGCGTCGCTAAGGGGGGCGGCCCGCCCCGCGTGTCACCATTTTGGGTTGACACCATTTTATGATACCAATCGAACGAAACAAAAAACAAGAATATGTTTAACATTATTGAAAATGTTTAGCTCTTTGGAAAGGACTAACAATAATTAAAAGCATCTTTTGAAATGTTTATTTAGAAGAGGGGCGCTAATTTGTCAAAAAATACAAATCACAAATCAGTGAAACTTTAAAAAATCGCTAACACTAAGCAATCAAATTTGATCGTTTGTTGAAACATGCTGAATATAGGTTTCACAAAAAAAGTTTATAAGCTCAGGAATAAAGGGATGGCTATTCAATATTACTTAATTAGCAATCACTTTAACTCAAATATCGTTCCATTCGCCCTTTTCCTCACCAATTGTTTTCTTTATTAAATACATACGAATTGGTTTACTCCGTGTGAGTTTGATTGAACTATAAGATTTTATGATTTTGGTTCCATCTTGTAAATAAGAGAACTAAAATTTTACCATTAGTCACCTCTGGCAAAGCCATTGCCCATTTATGCAACCAGTTTAATTATGTTTTTGCACCGCTAATATTCACGCCACATTTCAAAAAATTTTTTATTAAAATAGGTCTAAAATTAAGTTATTTTTGCCAAATAAATACAAAATTTTTGAAAGCAGTGGGCTTCGTTCTCAGACCCCCAAAATAGCCTCCCCGTTGTAGATTTCTGGCTGCGTGCCTGAATCTAATCATATTTTTGCACTGCTAATTTTTATGCCAGCAGAGTTCTCCCTGATGCCACGTTTCAAAAGTATTAATTTTTATCAAAATAATCCTAAAATTGTAATTTTTGCAAAAAAATAAAAATTAAAATTTTTCCAGTGTTGGGGGCTCTGCCCCAGACCCCCGAACATAGCCTCTTCCCGACTGTAGATTTCTGGTTACCCTCATGATACTAGACGCGTACTGCTAATACTTTCAAGTTTTAGAATCTTGCAATGAGAACTTACTGAGTTTGCCAAATAACAACCGCTATCAACAGTATTGAAGTAGTACCACTATCTTTCAAATATAACCTTTTGCCGCCTACGATACATTATGACAGGTGACACCACAAAATTCCGCCGCGGGTGACACCACTCTTAGCGACGCCACTGTCGTCCACTAGTGATTTTGCTGCAATTGTTCTGAAAAGAATCAAACGCAATTTAGAGAAAGATTTAAAGTCCTCAAATTGACTTATTCTAAGAAATGGCATATGCAAAATCATTTTCAAAATATCCAATTGACACCTTTTAAGCCAAAAAGTGACTTACTTGCAAACTTTTTCGATCTAGTGGTTTTTGTCCTATTCTTGTGATTTTTTTTTTTTTTTTGTGAAATCTAGAAGTTTTAGGAAAATAGCTTGTAGAAGCATAGGCAGAGAGATTTTTTGCACTGTATCTTTACGAAGACCAAAGTCTTCAAATGCCGAAGTGACTAATTTTTGAACAGACCAATCTTTAATGCCGGTCTACAGTCGACTGCTCCACATTATGTGTGAGCGACCGCAGACCATCGGTCAACATAAAAATTTTTTCAATTCTCAGTGGATTGGCTAAACCGCAGATCATCCGCCAATTTCGTAATCTCCCTAATTTCAGTGGCTTGGCTAAACCGCCGCTTTTAATTAACAGCGTTTGCAATTTGCTATCGATGCTCTGCCACGGTTCTTGCTATACCGCGTTAGTGTACTGATCACAACCGATAGTGTGAAAACTTCAGCTTTCTCCAAAGCCGAAACTGTGGACTGTCAAGTCAATTTGCTAATTGCTACTACGGGTTTATATACTCGTTCTCGAGGCCAGAAGCTTTTTTTTTTACTTAATGTTGTAACTGCAGCTGATTAAACGTGCTTAGCGTCAGAAATGAATTTTCTAGAGCTTGTTGTTTATTAAAAATATACCTATAAAACTGAAACTTTTGTTAGTACGTGCTAATCTTGCAGTTTTGTCGTACGTCAGACATGAACGCGATCAAACCAAATCTTTCATTTAATGACGATTTTTCTTAGGAATCGTGGTAAACAAATCAAAATACTTTCTTGCATTACATAACAATTCTTGCTTTTGATCATAATTTACATCTCATTACTACCGGTACTATAACGTCGTTCCTGTGCTATAGTCACGAATCTCCATTTTAGCAGTTTTGAGATATTGGCGTTTTTATGTTTTGGCGATTTTTTAAAGTTTATCTAAAATTTGTTTGTAATCTGTTACAATTACTTGCATAAATGCAAAAGGGTTGGATGGCAATGTGTTTGTACCAATCCCGAACAGAATCTTTTGGTTGACATTTAGGGGATTTTTTGTGGAGATACGTGACTATAGCACAGGAAAAAAATTTTAAAAATCGAAAAATTTCCTCTAAAGTTAATATACGCCAAAATTGCACGATTGAATTTTCACAATTTTTTTCTAGATTACTACCATTTGCAGTTGTAAACTAGCTTTTTAACAAAAGACTCACGGTAAAACATATTAAAAAGCAATATTGTTTTGCATTATAGTCAATAATGTAATTAAATTATCAATGTTAAGCCTTAATTTAAAACCATTGATTTACCATTTGCATAAAAAAAAAACTTGAAAAACAGTTACTTCAGCTTATAAATAAAAATTATGAAGTTATTCATTAACAGGAAAAATAGAAATGGCTTTTCCTAGCTCAATTTTAGCCACTATTGAATCATTTAAACGAAAATGCTTATAAAAAGATATGACGTCCATGAAACCGCGAATAATAGCTTGGCATTTGAATTTTGAACCATGCTAGAATAGCATTTATCATTAAACTAAAACGAACCAAAAACAGTAAAAACACAAACAAATAACAATAACAAATCAAAAGCAATAAAATCAATAGCACTTAAAATTAAAAAATATAAGTTCTTAGTCCGTTTCTTCGACAATTGCAGCTTCTGCCGTTTGCCTGGATTTCAAAGTTTTGTTAAGTTGTGGCATGACTTTGGGATGACCGAAGTTTGGCAAAGAGATAGAAGGTCTGCTGCTTTTTTGCAGCATATTTGAAGCTGGTTGCTATATGCTGAACTGATGATGGAACTGGAATTTCTTCGTTGCATCTTTCCCCGGGCGCAAAGAAAAGGTGTTGGTTCTTCGAGATCGTATTTAAAAAATATACAGTCCGGGTTAGTTTTGTTGTATCGCAGCCATCGTACGTTTTTCCATTTGACAAGTTTTCCATCGCAATCTTTTATATTACGTGGAAATCTTTGTTGTCTTCTTTCTTTGAAATTAAGAAAATCCGAAAATGAGAGTCTTTTGACATGATAAGGCTCAGGGTTTTTCCGCGCCAACCTTGCTGCTGTAGCCCACTCTGATGGCACGTAAATTGCAGCTTTTTAAGTTGCTTTTTCAATTACGGAATGCATGGAGTCGCATTCCATTTGGCTGTGACCAGTTTCGAAAAACTTGTGATCAATTTGCTAAATCGAAGGATGTTTTGTTACAGCCTCAACACACATTGTAGCAAAAATGGCATTTTTCTGTTGTCCCCCATATTCATCGGACATCATTCGTACTTCATCAATATCAGCGCATTCCATCAAATGGTTATAAACACAAGTAGATATTTTATTTGCAGCTCGATTTCCTTGACTTTCATCCCAGAAGTTACAAAATCCTTTGTTGTCACCTAGGTGAAAAATGCAAAGATTATAAACAGATAGCTTCCGTTTATAAAAAATTTGGCCTGCATCACTTTTAGGTGTTGATAAAACTGCTTGCAAATCGAAATTGAAAGACAAAACTTTCGAATTGTTTTTGCTAGCAAATTTATCAGTATCTCTATGACTCCGAGCAGGATCTTTTCTTTTTAGATGATCATCGAATTCATGTTGAAATGTCTCCTTTTCTTTTGTATTCATTTGTTGGCATTTTGTACATGTTGAGCATTGGTCTTTTTTTGGCTGAAAAAATCCAATGTTAAACTGCGCAAACATTTTTTGGCATACTTCGTATTTAACTGGCAACATACCTAGATCTTCACATATTTTAACGTACAAAGTATGCATCTTACTGATGTTTAAATTTTGATCTAGGTAACGTTTTTTGGACGATTTGCGGCAGTAATGTGACTCTTTAGCTGGAAAACTTGCAATATGCTCTTCCACAAAACGCAATTTTGCTTTGTCTAGTTGAATTCCTTTTTGATGCTGGCCCCGTCGGTCTGATCGCTGAACACTTTCTGACATGCAAGCATGCAAGTTAGATCGAATTAAAGCGTCGGTTACATTTAAAGTTGCCTTAAAAAATTCTTTGCAAACTTTTATACGCTGGCCATTAACTGAAAAAGAATATTTGTTAGTGAAGCGACGCCGATAATGTCGATTTTTGGTTCTTGAAAGCTTTATGCTTTCGGCTTTGATACTGGAAGCGATAGAAGAACGTTGTTCTTAGATGCTGCCAAGTTGATAAAAGTTGTCAAAAAGAAATTTTCTTTGATTTTCTGAAAAAGAAAGGCAAGATTCGTGGTTACTCTTTTGAATGCAAGGCGAATGTTGCACACGTTTACTTTGAATAGTTCTTCCCGTGCAATTAATGTATTCATATCCCTTCAAGCATTTTAATTTTCTGACGTTTCGCTCCCACAACATAGGGTTGGATTTTCTTTTTCGAGGGAGAACCATTGTTTCGTGTTCTGCAACCGTCGCCCTTTCCTCCTCTTGTTGTTCCGCGACCTCTACATTCACTTTCTCACTTCTTTCACCAATCACTTTCTGGTCGTACGCAATTTGTTACTTTTCAACCGCTTCATTGCTTTCCTCCTCATCACTTGACTCAAATGGATTTGGTATGTCGCTGTTGCCGGTCCAATTAGGATCTCTTTCTTCATCATCCATAGATACATCACTAAAATTGTCAGCATTTTCGACGACCCCTTGAGGTGAAAGCAGTGCAAAAGTTGACTGTAGAAGAGCAGAACTCTGCAAACCGTGGCCGAGAGTTTGCTTTTAAAAAAGTTCTAAGATAATTTTTGCTCTACTAGAATGCATAATAAGTTCCTCTGCTTCCCCCTGCAGGATAATAATCGTGCTTAACAATGCAAATCTAATTCGTTTACGTTGGAAATTCCAAATTGTGCTTTCCTATTCACCGCTGTAAAAATCATTTTATCGCTGAAAATCTTGTTGGTTAACTATCGTAAGCATACTTTCAAACGCACGAGAAACGATATGATTTGAACCAATCGTGCCTTTGGTTGAAGCTTCCCTGCGTCAAGATAATAATGATGAAAAGACACTAATGAAAATAATTAGACTGTTTGACGTTGCTGAGATTCGGGATTATTTTTTGTTATAAATTTTGGCAAGTTGTTCCTTTTTGGTCAGTACTATAAACTTCAAATATACTTCAAAACCCATCTTGCTTTTTTATACCACCTCAGGTTTAGTGCTATTCAGCATTGATTAAAAGAGCGCTATCCAGGGCATTGGTTTTTGATTAAAGAAGTGCAAACCTTTGCGTTATTAATTTTGTAAAAGTGATGGTTGATGTCGACTGGGCATCAACTAAATTTTACAGATGAGCTCAGCTTAAATTTTGATATATAATTGCTTTCGTCTATTTTATCCTTTTGTACTGCCAGACAAAAAGTCAGGCTTGGCTAACAGCAATTGCTCTACATTTATTACGATATTATTTAACATTTTAATGCAGAATTCAAATTATCTCCTGAAATCATTGTTACGTCACAAAAGAGCAAAGTAGGCTATCCTTAACATAAACAAACTTCAATCTTGATGTGTCATTAGTTTTAGCATGATCAATCTAAATTGTTATTTGCAGAAACTTTGGGTAAATATGCGTTATTATAGTTAAAAACCTTGCGGATACGTGACTATAGCATAGTAACTTACAGCGGAAACTTTTTTTTTCCTGTGCTATACTCACGTATCTGAAGATACGCGACTATAGCACAGGAAAATTTTTGCTAAAATTGATACGTGAATCTGCGTCGATTGCAATAACTTCACTAGTACTTTGAATTTTAAAACACAAACAAGACCGAAATGAAGCTTATAAAACAGGCTTTCATCTCATATAAAAAACTGAAAATAAGCAAAAATGTAGATACGCGACTATAGCATAGAAACGACGATAAACTATCACAAAACCTACTCTAACAGTTATTGAAAACATCGCTATTCATTGTTTTTAAATTTAATTTTAAATCCATAATTTAGTGTTGCGAACGTATTCCTGATCTTTCATTGGCTCTCGTGGAGGACTTAATTATGCATCTGTCGTTCGTTGTGTCTTAATATTGCCTGGACTTGAAATAAAACTTACTTGCTGTACCATAATTTACAGTACTGGTCATCTACCTACGAAATATTAAAAGGGCATTTTGTTTAGATAAATTTTACTTGATTTTCTCTCGAAAAAAACTGACAGATCTGAAAACGTACTTCACCAAATTTGAGCTTTCTGCGACCTTTTGTTCCCGAGATATAAAAGATTAGATTTTCTTTTAAAATGCCTTTTTCTTTTTAAAAATTTTAATAGGTTGCCAATTAGAAACGAAATTTCAAATGTTACTGCATGTTTCTAATTCTCAATAAATGTTTTGCTGCAGGGTTATTGTGAAACAAAGCAAAGGCTTAGAACTGTAAATTTAGATGTTTTTCAATAAAAGTAAGCCAGCTTTCCAAAACTTTATCTTCCGTCACAATACTGACAAAATGGCAACACTGAACTGCAATATATTGAAAACAGAAAGGCATAGAGTTTAAATTTGGATAGAATTGGCTTTAGTGAGAATTTGGCATTTGATGAGAATTAGATGTATTTTAGGCTTTTCCCAGCATTTTTGTCAATACTGAGAAACTTGACTTGAATGCCCTTTTAAGTTATAAACTCAAAATCCTATCTAAAAACGATTGAAAGCAGTTTTCTCAATAAACGTTCGAACATTTGTGTTTTTCTTTATTGGAGTCAGAGGTCAGTTATGGTCAAGAGCAAAAATTGTGATGTAATGAAAGAAAGTGTTTTCATTTGTTTACGACGATACCTAAAAAATCGTATTTAGTGAACGCCTAAAACAAATCAACTACTTTCTTTAACGCCAAAAAATACCAATGACGTACTCTAAAACAGTTATCGGAAAAATCGCTTTTAAAAGTTATTAAATTTGATTTTAAATATATCACATTTCAAAGGTAAAATACTTGTAAACTACGGTACCGAAGAAGGTATATTAGTTCAAGTCAGGGCTACATTTAAACACGAAGAACCCAAAGTCATTTGGGCATCAGGCAAAGTATATAAACACATCCATTTTTTTTTTTCAACCCAATAGTGTTTTCAAATAGTTCTAAAGATCTTTTATGTCTTCAGCACTTTTTGTAACCTTTATATTTTTTGTTCTTTGGCTGTTCTTAGTTCATATGTTAGGCATATATCATGACACATTAGGCAAATGCTAGAGGGGGAGGGGCTTTTGCTTGTCCTGGGGAAAATATTCCCTTCAATACTGCCCTAAAAGCTTGAAGCAATAGTTGTGAATGGGGAAGCTCTATCGACGTACAATTAATTTTCGGCACAAACTTATTTTTGTATTGTTAATTTCCACAAACTCAGACTTTATCTATAAACGTTCAACTTGGTAGCTCGTCTTCAATACGATTACTGACTAATTCATCGATGAGTTAAATAATTTTTGTATGTTGGTGTTTATTCTAAAAGCTTCGTTGCGCTCAATTACACCACTATTGACTATTTACAAAGGACTTTGATCAGAAATATTGTTTAAGCTTTATTTCCAACGTACAAAGGTCGATCAATGGTCGAGTGGATAAAGCGTCTGCGACTAAAACGGTAGACTCAGGTTCGATTCCTGACCGGGTCAAACCAAATACTATAGAAATTAGTATTCACAGCTTCTCTGCTTGACGTTCAGCAATTAAAGGGACAGTGTGAAGCCTCAATCGTGTATGGTAGACAGGTGGGCAGGTAGCAGCTTGACTCAACGATTGAAATATCCCTTCGCTGTCTCCTGGTCAAGGCAACTGGGTGAATAAAATGTAATTACAATTACAAACTTTTCTTTCACCAAAAACTTTCACTGGCATAAATGACAAGGGGGAGGAGGACTTTTGCCATCCCAGATGTGGACCCCTATTTAGCAATGTACCGTCCCCCAAGTGAAAAAATTTTTGGATAAAAGTTTTAAACTAAATCCAATAGAAAAAAGAATAAAACAGCATTTTTTCGGTGAAAATCATTTAATGGTTTTCATCTAAATTCCGTCGAATAGTGGGCCTGCCCTAAAAGCCTGCCCCCTTCTCAGGCATAAACCTTAAGTTACACCATTGATAATATGCTGCATTGCTAGGGCGGGTCAGGTTTTGGTTGAATCTCTAATACAAATCACGTCATCTAATTTTGTTCGAGTGAACAATAACATAACGTCAAAACCACAAATAAGAATAATGAAAATTGATGCATAGCCATAGATATATTGGGTTTCGTACTTAATTGACAATGTATCCTCAATTGCCGTAAAATACTACATTTAATCATTTCTCGCAAGCTCGGTCTACACTGGGCATAAAATCGTGAATGTGCTAGCCTCTTTTTATATGTTCTATAATAATAACAAAAACTCGCAAAGCCCGAGTACTGCCTCACCAATTTTGTGCAAGCTGCCAGTTGGTTCAAATGAACTTAGGAAAACGCTCGTTCGCTCATGATTTTACTCCCATTGTAAACCGAGTCTTACAGTACTTTACAACAGTATGATTAACACTTAACAGTTCGAAATACATCTAGTGATATGTCAAGAAAGTCATATTATGCAACAACAAAAAATTTGCGCAGAAAAACTAACTTCACATTCAAAAGTTTTAACTAAAGACAAAAAAAAACAGTTTAAGTCGTAAAACGAGCTTACAGCCGCACATGCAGCGTTGCGTAATTTATAAATAAACACAAAACAAGCGTTTCCCCGAAGAGCAACAACCTATGAAAACATCACCCGCATATTTTACGTTTAGTGTTTCAGAGCATTTAGTATTTCATGAAGTTTTTGTCACTCACAGAACTAATTTTTTGCAGTAATTTTCACCATAGGCGTAGCCAGAATTTTTGATTGGGGGGGCGCAAACCACAAATCACATGCAATGACGTCATCAGAAATGATCAAAAAAGGAACTTTTTGTGGGGGCAAAGATATCGCAGAATAGAAGATCTGAAGCTGTAGTCTGTTGGCACTTAACCAAGATTTTGGTAAAGAGAAAGGGCGAAAACCATTCGTTAGAAAGTGCAAAATGTCCAACTTAACAAACATGTTGAGTAAGCTAGTGTACTCAAACGTATCACAGATGGGGGTCTGGGGGAAAAGCCCCCAGCCGCTGGGCGATTTTTGTAAATTTTTGGGAAAAAAAAGCTATTTTAATCCCATTGGATCACATTTCGCACGTGTTCAAAGCCATTTGAAAGAACTAGATTTTTAACATTTCAAAGCCAATTGAAATAATTTAACTGTTCAGTCCTCCTTTTACTTGCAATTAAAGTCCAAAACACGTTTAAAATCTTGAATTGTGGTGTAAAATTTTAATTCTAAGTGATTTGGTCCATGTAGGGGTAAGTAAGGCTCATTGCCTCCTGCAATATTTTGGCAATAAATAGTAATCCATTCGAAGATTTTCCCTTAAGATTTTTGTTTTGTTATGAGTTTAACCAGTTGTAGGAGTACATGTACGGCCAGGGGGCCGAGGCCCCCTTAATTGAAATTCAATAATTTGTTCAATGAGCATTTTCTCTAGCTTTTTTTTTTTTTGTGCATAAAAACTGGCGAGGTAGAGTTGAAGCGTTATTAAAAAATGCTACAATAGATGGTTAGGCTTACTAAACACGTTATTCCTGGGCCGGATATACATTGCGCGGGGCACCTGGCACTTAGGGGATTTTTGCAACATCTTCCTGCCGAATATAAATGAAGACCAAAAAAATTCATGCCATCTAAGCAATTGGCCCTGGCGCTGTGCCATATGGCAAATACGGCGCTGGTTATTCCATTACGTTCATAAAAAGTTTAGATGAAGGCCTGAGGTTGCAATTTTTAGGCCAAAAACCCTTGATTTCACTCTGGTTATACGTTTAAATTTGTTGGAAAATTTGAATTAAAGGGGTGCTCCGCAGGTCGTCAATGTTATTTATTGTTAATTACTGTTGTACGCGTGTACTGTTGTAAGCAAAGATGCTAAAAGAAACTGAAAATAAAGAAACAAGGCTTTTTTGTCAAATTTTTGTCATAGGTGGCATTTCAATTGAGGGGGCCCGGGCCCCTTGGGCCACCCCCCTGGCTACGCCTATGATTTTGAGATAAGATCGCGCCCTTAAGTTCATTCATAAAAAAAACATTTAAAGCAAAATTAATATAACTTTTTTTCCAAAACGTGGAGGACTCGAGTCAAGTCACTTGACAGTTTTTTGAAACGTCCAAGAATTGCATGACATTATCATGACGTGGACATGTGATCGTCATTATTATCACTTGCTTTTGTTTGCGTAAATCCTAAATTAAAGAAACTGCAATTCCGGACGAGGACAACATACTGGCAATGCTCTCATTATATTTATTATTGGTAGTATTTCAGTAGGGGTTTGCATTACCGCCTGTGTTATAGCATTAAGTTCATAATAACGTTAAACGAGGGCTGAGTATTGCAACTTTCAGCACAAAAATTTTAGATTTTTTACAGGTTTTGCGTATATATTGTCAAAAAGTTGAATTGCGGGGCCCCTGGCCTGGGACCCTTGGTCATCAGTTAGGGGACCCAAGGCCCCCTGGTCGTCAGTTAGGCGCCCCGGGGCTCCCTGGTTGTTACTTAGGAGCCCTGGGGGCTCCTGGTTGTCAATTAGAGGCCCCGGCCCCCAGGGCCTGCTGCTTGTCAGTTAGGTGCCACGGGGCTCCATGGTTGTCGGTTAGGGGCCCCGGAGCCCCTGGTCATTAGTTACTAGTCCTGGGGTTTCCTGGTCGTTAGTTAGGGGCCCGGGCCTCCCTCATCGTCCGCAACTGCAACTAAACATCGCTAGGCTATGTTGTCATAATTTTTTTTATCATTGGTGGTATTTCATTTGGGGGGGCCCGGGCCCCCCGGCCCCCCCCCCCTGGCTACGCTTCTGCTTTTCACTAAGTAGAAAAAAGTTCTTATCAACCGTTCCATAACTACAGTAAATCAAACTAATGTAAAACGCTTGTCTTTATAGTAACTTGAATTACCAACACAACTAAAGATAAAACACAAAACAGGAAAAGAAAATGCTGTAACTTCTACCACAAAGTTTTATTGTTGTTATTGTATTTATGCCGAAGAGTGTTACGAGTTTGTTGAGTTCTTTCAGCTTCGTTAAACCTAAAGAATACAGATTTTTTCAAAGTAATTTGGCAACAGTTACAGCTAAAAGCCGTTACTGGTAACACTTCATACAATAAAACCGGAGCAAAACATCAAACAGATTTCTCGTTCTCGATCTATATCTGGTGCTTTTCTGGATGATGCAAGCTATTCTGTTGGCTGCGGGGCCGAGAGTGTAAAGCCTTCGGTTTTTACGTCGATATTAATCTCACGATTCTGGTTCAACTAGTACACTGGTCACGATGCTGCATCTTTGGATATGATGCCCACGACAAGACGATCACGGTGTATAACTCTGCTTCATAGGTGGCTTCGGTCTGACAGTAAATTCAATGGATAAGCGCGAAGAAAATTTACAGGAACATTGAGTCATTGAAAATGCCAAAGCAAGGGCGGATTTGTCAAAAGCAAAGTACTTATCGCAATTAAAAAAGGTTGCGGATTGCCCTATAGTTAGCGTTTGAAGCTGTTCTGTGACAAACAGATAAATTTAAATATTTCAAAAACAATAACTTCGGCAGCTTCAACAAGAAAAACCAAACTGTAATTTATTTCTTTTCCAGATGCACATTTTCCTTCAAATCGTAAACTCTGATTTGACCGAAGTTTTCTAACATCTATTTCCAAAGCGTCACGTCATTTCATTCGATAGAAATTTAAATTTGAATAATTTAAATTTTGATTTTTAAATTTAAATTTTTAAATTTTAAATATAAAACTCATCTTCATGTACCATTAACTGGCTCTGGCCCATGTTCATTGAGCACTTTAGAAACTGGAAAGTTAGTGTACACGTTAAAGTAAAAATATTGTACGATGTTCAATAACACATGCATAGATGTGGTGTGAGTGTGCGTTATAAACGAAAAAATTGTTAGTATCAGAGTAAAAATAGCATAATCTGAAACGTGGATAAATCACGATGATAATGCAATGCATAATAGGGTGGAGTGAAAAAATAAACTTTCAAATTTTGGCAGTAACAGCACGAAAAAGACGTAGTAGGATCTTAAAAGATAGCATGTAGAATTTAAGAAAAAAAATATTAACTTTCTAGAGTTCCGCAAAGACCATAAACAGCCATAATTTTTAAAAAATGACACCACTTTCAGTGACGTTATAGGCGGTCCAATTCCTGCATGTTTGTTTGGTTTTTCAAATGGATATACGAAATGCTTAAGTCAAAGTGGTTGCGTCACAAAAATATCTTATGACGTCATTATGGATCAAAACTGCTCAGATTTCGGAAAGTGACTTTGACAAACCTTGAAATTGGGAAGCTTTTCCTTACCTTTGTGAATTGAATTTTTCAGGGGTCTTTCGTAAATAAATCGTACTCAAAATCAAGCTAATTTGAAGGAAAAATGTTTTTTAAAGGGAGTTAGAATGAATAAGCGAATAGGAATAAAGATGCAATTTTTTTTCAAATTAATTTTATTTGTATTCGGGATTTTAGTTGAAATTAGTAACAAATTTCATAGGTTTCGAAACGTTGCTGCTTTTTGGACATTCTAACTCTTCCTCCCTCAAAAGCTGACGTTTGTGAGGTACCTTAAAAATTTTGGCATAAAAACTACTAAATACCAGTGCTCTTGACGACACTAAAAAAAAATAAGGTTCTATTCTTGTTGACCAAAAACACGATTGAAATTTGTTTAGTGGTGCAGCAGATCTTGTAGAAAGTGAGCGATTGATGGAATTGAGGAAACAAAAATTGGTGGAAGAACTTCCTCTCAAACAAAGAAAATGCAATAATCTCAAGAAAAAACGCCGCTACAGTAGAAGCAATAATAACAGTACCACCAACGGTAGTGACAATGATTCGGAAAGCACAATCAACTCTCCTCACCAGCCCAAAACCAAATTAACAAATGAGGCTAAAGCTGCTGCAACTCGCTAAAGCCTGTGATAGACGCAGGATTTCAGATTGCGGTGCTGCATCATTAGCAACAGCAGTCTTATGTGATGTTGATGTTGTATCTACTATGAACACATCTAAGGTCACTCATAGAAGCAAAGTCAGACGTGCTCGAGATTTGAGAGACTGCATTTTTTCAAACACGCAACATCAAAATATTCAGAGCATAGTTTTTAATGATAAAAAAATGGGACGCTAGAAAACATTTTTCAAGAGGATAAATACCATCGAAGACTTAATTGCTACTGAAAAGCATGTAACAAAACGATTGTTGGCAAACCGCGGTCAGAGTATTTGGCCACTTCTCTCACAATACTGGATTAATAAAGACATCGTAGAATCCTTAATTAACCATCTAAATGAGTGCAAAGACAGCTTAAACCTCTAGAAAAGTAATTGGTTGCGATGGAACAGCTATCAACACCGAAATCATAGTGAAGTGATGCGATGGTTAGAAAAAAAATTGTCATGACCATCACAATGGTTCATCTGCATGTCAATGAATTACCACGGCGGCATTTAAGACTTTAGAACTTACAACTATTGTACAAGTAACGGGCCCATCAGGTAATCTCGGGTACTTGGTAAAACTAATAAAAATAAAACGTTAAAATGTTCGGAAAAGTGAAAATATTTAGTCACTTTTATTTCAAAAAGAAATTATTGTAACATTACTGTAATTATAATCAAGCTTATTCACAAGCTTATTATGTTGTAACAAAAAAATTGCAAAATACGTGTTTTGAATACAACTACGAATAAGAAACCATATTATGTGGAGGAATGAATCACGATATGGACTAAAATATTTTCGAATACCATACCTGATTATCAAATTTTCCCCCGAACCAAACACGTATAAGAAAATCCAACACAAATGAGCAATGACAGACAAACTTTGCGATGAAAAAAAAAAGAAAAAGTTTTTTGAAAATGGCCCACCACTGACATAATAAAGACGTAAAAATAATTTTTATGCGAAAGTCTATTTCTAAATTTTGAAAATTCTTTCTTTGATGAAAAATTCCGATCCTGTTCTGCACATCAAAAAAAGTTCGGTACATCAAGACCTTCTCTTTTCTCTAAAATCTTTTTCTCTCCTTTTTTAAATTTTTTTCAAAATAGGTACTTGAAAACGATTAACCATTTTACATGTTAGTAAGGCAGTTACAAATTTGCCTAAAATCTGACCTAAAGTAGCAAATTTTTTTGAAATTTAAATACAATCTCAACCATTGAGAGCTTCATCCTCAATTTGGATTCTATCCGATTGCTTATGATTTAATGGATGCATAATCTTTGATCGACGATAATGTGCTCATCTTGTTTAAATGAAAATGATCATGGGCCTCAAAAGTCGCGCAACTTAGTATTCCCGTTGCTTATTCTATAGTCTACCATAACTTGAATGCATTAGTAAGTTCGTTTATTTGCAATATTTTTTCGCCAAAGATGAACAACCTTTTTCATCTTTACTTTTTGGGCCAAAAAAAAATTTTTTTTTGTAAACTGCAGTAAAAACTAATGATCTAAAATGAGGGTCAGTATAAAAATAATGTTCTCAAAGTTTTCGTTGTCATCGCAGTAGCTCATGACACTGCCGTAGTTACGATATGGCACTTTGGCACAATGTATGAGCTTCCGCATCTGAGGCATAAAACTGTTATAACCATTTTATATTTTTCTTCACATCACTGTTCGCAAGCTCGTTTGGAGATTCTTTAAAGTTGCGTGGTTTTGACCGTTCTTTTTAATGCTCACAAAGTTTGCAATAAAAGCTTTGAATAAAATTAACAAAAATTGCCTTATCGATCACTTTGTCAAGGAAAGCGCCAGAAAGAGAATTTTTTGGAGACGTTGTAACGACCTGCTTTTTTTGACTCAAAATTAGCCTATACTATTGCTCTTTGCTTGCTTCATCTTTGTCCTCTTTTTTGAGAAAGATGTTGTGGCGCCATGCCATATATGCTGGATTTTCATTTTTTTCAATTCGATTGTTTAATTGTCGTAAACTGAATAACAATAAAAAATATAGCTCATAGCTAAGTGCTGGATGAGCTCGCACCCACGCTTAAAAATTCCACAGTGTTTTTTTAGGAAAAAAGCGTATTTTGGGGAATTGCTCTACTCACAACTCATGAAACGTATAAAAATTAGAAACTATTTCTTTAAAAACATCCGCTTTAAAAAGAAATACTACCTTCAATAAACGGCCAAATAAGCTATAGGATTGTAAAATATGCTAAATAAGCTATGTAAAATATAGGATTAAAATCTTCTAAAAAAATGAAAAATCTGAAAATTTGTAAAATAGTGTAACAACTAATTTCATATTTATGGTTGTTACAGTACGCTGATTTAAGAAAGCTTTTTCCACCATAAATAATGTTGGTGTTGTGATCATTTCAGATTCTGCATACATTTTATTGAGACAACCTGCTGGAGTTTGTCGGTGTAGTTGTGTACTTATCTTACTCTCATTCGGCAGCATCAGAGGGTAACTGTTAGACAATCTACACACTATTGATTGCGATAAGTACTTCGTGTTTGGAGGAATCCGCACCTGCATAAGAGTTTCCAAGGATCCAATGTTTTTGTGAATTTTTGCACATTGAGTTTGTTGCTTGTTCGAAACTACCAAGCAAAGATAGTCATCGTAAAGCGTTCTATCCCTGAACGCTAACAACATGACCTGGGTGCGGGTTAAACCCAAATCATAAAATCAGGGTCGTTTTAAAAGCGAAGTCATTATTTTCTCGGTTACACTGTCGACTGATTAGAAATGAAAGTTGCTCACCGCCCATGCAAAACGTCATCCAATTCTCGAATTGCTTGGCAGCACACTGTTCGTAATCTAATAACAATAAAGTAAACTATGAGTTCTTGCTTGGGCTAACTCTTCCATACCTATCCTTGCTATTGAATTTTTCACTCAATGCATTTCGTTAGCAATATTTCATACAAGAATGCTGCAGAATATTCATGTTACGATATATAAGAAATTAACATTCATATCTAATAAAAAAGATTATTATTTAATAAGACGACCATAACCGATTCAACAATTCACAAAATGTTTGTGAATAGATATGATTATTTTGTTGTTGATTATTTATGATTATTTACCAAATAGTTGTTGATTATTTATGATTATTTACCAAATAGCGTGGCCAACAAAACAAAACGACGTTGCAGTCTTCGATACATCAAATTGCCACTTGCCCACTGGTCTATAATGCTACAAACGTTAGTGTCTTCTCCTTTGACCATATCATGCTATTTGTCCTATAGCGTACAAACTCCAAAATGGTGGACAACCAAACCTAAGTCAAAAAATCATTTAAGATAGCTCCTACACTTTTGTTCCCCAGTGATGGTAAAAAAAAACAAAAAAAAGCTGTAGGCTATTCTCAAACTTCGCAGACGAAAAATGGTTCATTCTTTTGTCATTTTAATACTAACCGTTAAAGCAGAGAAGTTGGAAATACCACTTTTAAAGTCTTTGGCTTGGTCTCGTGGTGAATCGAATCCAGGCCCACAATTGTTGTAGACCTGGGTTCATATTCCATGCAAGCTCAGGTCCCACACAAAGTAAATTTATGTCTGCAAGAAAATTGAAATTGGAACAAAACGTTTTCCTATATTGTATAACTAGAAATAAATCAAAGTTTGAATTTGAGCCCAGTGTTCTTAAAAACTGCAGGATTTGAAATTCAAAAGGAAATAATATTGCATCTAAAAATCGTAGTAAACACTAAGATTTCAAAACTAAGTCGGGCAAAATTCCTGTAAAAAGGTTAAAATGCAAATGATGTATTTGTTTTTTTTAATCGGATAAAAACACGGCCTTCTAAGTTTAATTAGCCATTTATCTGCGAGATGAATTATTTTATTTAATCGAAGTGCCAGAAACTTTGCTTATTTTACAGGGTAGTCGTTTGCGCTCTTGCTACGTTGATTCCAAAAAATCCCGCGATTACGCAATGGAAATCCTAAAAAAATCCCGTGCAAGATTTTTGATTTAATCCCCAAAATTTTGGCCTACATTTAAATTTCTTTAGGTTATACAATCAAATTATGATTTTAGCATAGAAAATGTTAAGTAGTTCCGTCTGTTTTAATTTGATTGCAAAAACTATCGCATTTTGTTTTCAGAGACAATCTTCAATATCTTTCTTACCAATTGAATACATCTACAATGATCACCTTGTTTAGAGATAGCTTGTTTAATAATGAGTATGGCTGGAAACCACCAAAAAAGTGAATTTGATAAGATTGAAATCTTTTATACCGTCCAGTTGGTCGAGTAGTACAACGCGTTCGTCGGGCTTAGAGTTGTAAATCTGGCCGGGCTTTGCACTTTGGGTTCGGGCAGGGTTCAGGCTCCTACTTGCCGGCCAGTTTACAACTCTGCCTATCACTAATTAGTAGAAATAAATGTTTTATTTTAAACCAGTATGAGTTTTTTAGTGTTAATTTGCAAGTAATGAACCCGCCGTAACCAACTTGTAGTAAACTAATGTACATGTGGCTCTCTCAAGTTCAAAAACAAAATAACTTTCAAATTAGAAAAGTTTTCACCTGTAAAGCAAGTAGTTTTACTACAGGTATTAAATTAATGTTGCATTGCGCTAATGACGCGACAAATTTGATCCAACGTAAAGTAAAAATATTGGACAGTATTCAATAACACATGCATAGATATGGTGTTGTTATGCGTTATAAGCGACAAAAGTTGTTTTTAGCAGCGTAAATAGAGCATAATCTGGAATCTGGTTAAATCACCATGACAATGCAATGCATAATAAGGTGGAGTTAAAAAATAAGCTTTCAAATTTTTTTGCAGTAATAGCACGAAAAAGACAAAGTAGGGTCATATGAATCAGCATGTAAAATTTAAGAAAAAAACATTGATTTTCTGAGGTTCTGCAAAGGCCATAAACTTTTTGATCTTTTCACGTTTCTCTGTGAGGTTAACCCTGTTTTACATGGGCTATATTTTGACTGACGTATTTTAGCCGGAAGTCTCAGCCAAAAGTCATAAAAAACCATAAGTTATGGGAGCAATAAATTTGTAATGCGGTTTGGTGTTTACTAATTATTTTAAGAAAAGTTGATTCTAAGTTGATGACGTCATCATTGTGACGTTACAGCCATATTAAAAAAATGACGTCACTTTTTCAACGACTGAAAAACATGTAACAAAAAAGTTGCTATCAAGCCGGGGTCCATCCTCAATTTGATTTCGATCTGATTGCCTATGATTTAATGGATGCATATATCTTTGATGGACGATAATGCGCTCATCTTAATAAGCGTTAATGATCATGGGCCTCATAAGTTGCGCAACTTAGTTTCCCCTTTGCATATTTATAAATCTACCATGTCTTGAATGTATCATAGTAAGTTCGATTATTATTAATGATATTTTTTAGCCAAAAATGAACAACCGTTTTTATCTTTATCGTTCTATGCCAAAAATATCTTTTTTTAAACTACAGTAGAAAGTAATGGATTATCTAAAATGAGAGTCCGTGTATGATAATGTTCTCTAAGTTTGTATTGTCATCGCGGTGGCCCATGACCGTGCCGGAGCTACGATATGGCACTTTCGTACGATCCATGAGGTTCCGTGCCTGAGGCAAAAGACTGGTGTAACGATGGGCGTAGGAGCTCAAAATGGTTTGGGAAGGCTCCAAACTTTTGCCCGAAATATGATATGATAAATTGAATTCTGCCAGAAAAATAAATTGGTCACCTGCATTTTTTTGCTTAAAAAAATGCGCACATCAAAAAACCTGAATTATGCAAACCTCTTAGCTATACAGTTAGTAGACTAACTTACTAAGGAAAGCTAGTCATTTTGCAATTTGGTAACAAATGTTCAAATCAAATTATTCATTATACTCGCTGTAATACGCCGAAGCATGTAACAAGTAACAAATCTGAAAGAGAGAAATTAAAGCAACGTTATTCATGAAAACTGGTAACTAAACTAGCAATATTTTCATGCTCCAAATTATTATAAAGCATCTGATTTTTAGGTCTTTTAAAAATATCTGAACTCATTACCTTTTTAGTGTAAAATACATGACAATGGTACTAGCTTTGTCCCAACTAGCTGATTATTATACTGGTAACATTACTTGTGCATTTTTTGAATGAGATAAAACTTTCCATAAAGTATTTACATCTTGACAACTATGAGATATATTATCAAGACAACTGAACAAGCGATATGGCGAACACAAGTTTATACCTATTTTTCTGTTCACCTTTAAACAGCTTCCTTAACGTACAGTACCTAAATGAACATGGACTAAGTGAGCTTTACACCATGCCCAGTGCTTGACATAATTTGAAGCATGCTGCTGTAGCTACAGTAGTTGAACTAAACCGTTAAAAAGAAATTATTGTTTTAAACAAGGGTCAAAATGTATGTAACCATTATGTAAATTTGGACAACTTTTCCAGCACCATTTAAAAATGGTTAAAAAGATGCAAAGTAAATATACTTTTGAGAAAAACACAATGGACAAAAAAACAACAACAACTGTGTAGCATTATTGGCAACTTAATTGCTGTTAATACTGTCGTTATTTTGGTCAATCATACAAATAACTTGGTCAGTGATTATTCATATAAAAATCAAACTTGCTCACACAATGACAAGCTGCCAAAAAATAATTGATTTTTATGACGCAAATAGATACAGCTAACATTATTACAAGCTAATTAACTAAGTGTAATAAGACTTTTAGCGAAAAAGTTCAACCAAAGCAAAGATTTAAAACAATATCAAAGTTAATTGCCATATCTACTGAAAAAGAAATGTGATACACTTTGACAATCACTGCAAGTCAATTGGTCATTGATTGCTGTTCACTTGAAAATTGAATATTGCTCACAATTTGATAAAAGCTGAATGAGAAAAATACTTGGTAAAAGCAAAGATTTAAAACAAAGATTTAAAACAATATCAAAGTTAATTGCCATATCTACTGAAAAAGAAGTGTGATACACTTTGACAATCACTGCAAGTCAATTGGTCATTGATTGCTGTTCACTTGAAAATTGAATATTGCTCACAATTTGATAAAAGCTGAATGAGAAAAATACTTGGTTCTGTCAGAAGAAATTTCCAGGAAAGTGGAAGCCTGCACAAACAACAAAAATAACTAAATAGGTAGCCAATGAAAAGAGGCTTCACAGAACATTAACTGAAAAAACTATATGATTGCACCACCAAAGTAACTGGTCAATCTGTCAATTCTGAATTTAGTCAACAAGTCATTATATCAACAAGACATGTGTTATGCGAGGCAAAATCATAGAAATACGAATTTGCCCAAAATTTTACTGTGCCATTAATGTTGGCTTATTGAAGCTTATGAAGTCCGGGTGGTGAATTTGAGTCATTGATCTATATTATTTCTTTGATGACACAGCAAAATAGATTAAAAAATTATGTGACCACAAAGCTGAAAACTAAAAAGAAGCGAGCACTGACTATAAAATACTGTATATAATTAAAAACTGAGCAAAATTGCACAAAAATTAGGTTTACAATCCTCAAGGATATGTATATGGCAAGATTGACTAAATAGCAGGCCTATTTGACAGTTGGCCACAAAACTGAAAAGCAAAAAAGTTGCCGACAACAAAAATATGACGCAAATCTTCCCAAAACATGAAACTGCCCAATATTTTACTGCACATTCAAAAATGACCCTTGACATATGGCAAATCGTAAATAGCCTATAAAACTATTTAATCACAAAAGTAAATTAGCCATCACTAGGTAGCCTAATAGCTACAAAAATATGATGAAAAAATGCTGAACAAAAATGTCCAAAAAATAAATTGCCCGAAAATTTGCTACTAAATCAAAACAGACCATAACATGCCACTTACCGGTGCAACAAAAATAGCCTAGAAAGCTATTTGACTACAAAGTAAAATAGCCAGAACTGACAATATAAAAATATGATTACTAGTGAGAAAAACTGCCCGAAAAATAATAAATTGACCCGAAATTTAGTGTCCAATAAAGATATAATATGACACTTACCGATGCAGCCTAGATATTTAGCCTAGATATTAGGTTATTAACTAAACTAACTTATTGAACAAAAAATGAAGTACCCAGCTGACCAACATTGATTACATAAAAATGTAAATGTTGAGCATAATTGCTCGAAAAGCATGAAATTGTCCAAAAATTTGACTCGCGATCGACACGTCAAAAACAAGCGGGGAGGGGGGGGCAGTGCCCCCTGCCCCCCCCCCTCCCCCCTAATCTCCTACGCCACTGATATTAACCATTTTATTTTTTCTTTACATCCCTGTTCGCAAGCTCGTTTGAATATTCTTCAAATTTGCGTGGTTTTCGCCAGTTCTTGATTATGCTGCCAAAGTTTGCAATAAATTTTTGAATAAAAATAACAAATATCATCTCATCGATCACAAGGAAAAAGCCAGAAAGAACATGTTTTTGTAAATGTTGTAACGACCTATTTATTTGGCTTTAAATTAGCCTATTCTATTGTTTTTTGCTTGCTTCATCTGTATTCTCTTTTTTACGAAAGCGATTGTGGCGCTATGGGATATGCTCAATTTTCAATTTTTTTCAATTCAGTTAGTTATTTGTTGTAGACTAAATAACAATAAAAAAATATCGCTAAGTAGTTTAAATAAAATATAGCTAGGTGCTTCATGAATTCGCACCCACGCTTGGAAGTTTTCCAGTGTTTTTTTTGGACAAAAGCGTAATTGGAGGAATTGCATCACCTACAACTTATGAAGTGTAACGTATAGAAATTGAAAGTTTTTTTTCAAAACAAAAACTTTTTCGTCAAAAACATCCGCTTTAAAAAGGAACTAAAACTGTTTACCAAACAGGCAAAATGGCATGGGCAAGTATTATCCAGCATATATTCATTAGCATCAAGATAGATGTGTTACAGATAAAAGGAATAATTTCTATACATACCGGTAAACAAATAATCAAAAAAAGCGTTGTCTATACTGTAAATTTCTAAGTCGAAACTTTTACGATATAAATAAATCGAAAATTTTTTCATACACTATCTATTGAAAATGTATTTTTGAGCATAAGTGGAAAACTTATGTGATTTGAAACTTTTCATTCAAAATACAGCAAATCCAAATTTAATTAAAGTTACATGAGTCAGTGCAAGGGCATGAAAAAAACATTGTCATAATAAGTTATTGTGAGTTCCAAAGTAAAAAGCAGTCCAAAAATGAAGCTAAATTCAAAATAGAAATTCACAATAAATGGGATTAATTTACTTGAAATCTGTATCTTGGTCGAGTACCTGCTGCAGGGGTGTACAACCTTTTTGATATTGCCGGCCGCATTATGATTACTTCTATGAAGTGCGGCCGCGTAATAAATTTTTTATCATTAATTGCGGTACTGTAGCTAAATAAAGATAATTATATCTACGTGCGTCTCCTAAACGTACTGTGCCTAAAAATACAATGAAACGTCAAACATTATTTTTTAAACGAATTTATTCAATAAAAGTTGCATGGTAAGACATCGTTACAATTAATGGCTTCCTTGATCTTGCATACGAGCAGATAATCTTGCGAAGACAGAAACCTCTCTGGATGCCATCAGCTTTAGTTGAAACTCCAGATTTCCGTCCAACAATCGTGTGCGATACTCGTTCTTCAAGTACTTCATTACTGAAAATGCTGATTCGCAAACGTAAGTGCTTCCAAAAAGTACAAGAGTTTCTCTTGCCAATTCTCGTAGCTATCGATATTCCGTAGCACTTTTCCACGTTTCTACCAAATTTTCTTCTTGGTTAAATTTTGCCACAAGGTTCTTATTATTTTTCAACTCCACCAGTTCCTGTCTGAAGATGTAACGGAGCACTTTCGGTGTCAACCAGATGAGGAAAGGCGACGAGTCTCAATGTTTTGCGAAATTTTCTCAAAATCTTGAAAACGATCTGCGAAATCCTGCAACACCGCATCGAATACGCCAGAGAAGACAGTGATTGGAATGTTGTCAACCTGTATTTCGTTGCTGTCGACCAAAGACGTCAGTTGAGGAAAATGGAAAAAATTGTGCTGTTGAAGATGATTTTTAAGCAGACGACATTTATCATGAAAAGCCAATACTTTTTTGTACGTGCTACATACTGTTGTTGCTTTTCCTTGTAGGCTACGATTTATATTGTTCACGTGGGACAGAAAATCCACCAGAAACGCCAAAGATCTAAGGAAGCTGGAATTTTTTAATGGGCAATTTTTGTTTTTTGTGGAATAGTAATCTGTTATTTCTTTGCGCAAGTGCAGAACACGGCGAGATGTTTCTCCCTGAGACAACCAACGGACTGCAGTGTGATACAGAATGTCGTCTGCAGACGTTTTACTCAATTGCAAAATTTCTCGAAATTGTCGGTGATGAAGAGCATTTGCACGAATGTACATGATGATGCGATTCACCTCTTTCAAAGTGTCATTTAAAGCAATAGATTTGACACACAGAGCTTCTTGGTGAATAAAGCAATGAAGGTTAGTCAACCGCTTATTGTCATACTCTTTTGACACATATTCCGAAAATCTTGCCAAAAAGCCTTTTATGTTACCTGTCATTGCAGGTGCTCCATCCATGCAAATAACACGCAGATTTTTCAATTCTAGTCTATTTCTAATGCAGGCATTCTTTGCTGCAACAAATATGTCTTCACCACGGGTGCGAGAAGAGAGTGTTTCCATGGAAAGAAGATCCTCGAACACCTCAAAAGTTGGAGACAGAGAACGTATAAATACTAGTAGCTGCGCAGAGTCTTTAATGTCAGTCGATTCGTAAACAGCCAGAAAAAATAAACTTGCTTCTTTGTTAACTTTTGTCTGCAGGGAGAGAGACAGCTGTTTGGCAATATCATCTTGCCGACGTTGAATGGTTTTACGCAAAAGAGCAAGTGATGAATAGTCAGCTTCCTTACCGGGATGAATGCACTTAACAACGTCTATAAGACATCGCTAAACGAGCTCTCCATCGGAATAAGGTTTCCCCGCCACTTTAAGATGATACGCAACTCTATAGGAAGCTTCGCAGCAATTATTAGTAGGCTTAATGAAAGTGGACATGCAAGATGTCTGCTGTCGTAAACTTTTCTTTAAATTTTCTACACAAATCTTTTTTGACTCGCCTTCCAATTTTGCATAAGTGTGTGGCATATGACTAAAAAAATGTTGCTTTGCATTATCTCCTTTCACTGTTTTAACAACTTGATTGCGTATTAGACACATCATGGTATGCGCTTCGGTCTCGATCATGAAGTAGTCCAACTCCCATTTGGAATTAATTACTCTTTTCTCTTCTGCTACAGTTTTTTTCCGCTTTAAGGACATAATGCAATAGTATTGCTTACAAAATGTTAAAATGATTTAGAATCTAAAGTCTAAATTACTTACGGTAGCTATTTCATCTAGACAGTTTACGATGAAATAGCTATCAACACTCACCACACTTAAACTAGATGGGAGTTTGCCAGCAAACCCAGTGAACGACCGACGCATAGCTAATGCTGTGACGCTCAAAAGTACATTTTGTCTACCGTAAAATCAGCAATTATTCAAAAATATCTGATTATGGAACCTCCAGAAAAGTAGAGTCAAAATATTTGTCAGTTAAATATCTCCTGATATCATAAAACACAGGCACCCTAGCTTGAACCGTTCAAAAATTGATTTTTGGGGTCTATTTGGGGGGTCCCTGGGGGGGTAGCAGCCCCAAACTACAATGTCAAAATATTTGTTTGTTAAATATCTGCTGATATCAAAACAGACAGGCACCCAAGTTGAGCTATTCAAAAAATTGATTTTTGGGGGGTCCATTTGAGGGGTTCCCAGAAAGGTGGCACCCCCAAACTATGTCAAAATATTTGTCTGTTAAATATCTACTGATATCAAAAAAAGTAGAACTCTAGCTTGAGCCATTCAAAAAATTGATTTTTGGGAGGTCCATTTAGGGGGGTCCCCGAAGAGGTGGCACCCCCAAACTATGTCAAAATATTTGTCTGTTAAATATCTGCTGATATCAAAAAAAGTAGAACTCTACCTTGAGTCGTTCAAAAAATTGATTTTTGGGGGGTCCATTTGGGGGGTCCCCGGGGGGGTGCTACCCCCAAACTATGTCAAAATATTTGTTTGTTAAATATCTACTGATATCAAAAACAACTAGCACTCTAGCTTGAGCTGTTCAAGAAATGGATTTTTTGGGGCCCCATTTTGGGGGGTTCCCGGTGGAGTTGCCCCACAAAATTTCGGGAAAAAATTGCAGTTGCAGCTCAACAACTTTACACAAAAATTAGATTTTCATGTTTTGTGGTTTAGGAGAAGAAGAGCGTACAAAAATTAGGAAGAAAAAACAGGAAAAAAAGAAAAAAAAAAGAAATAACCTCATCGCGGCCAAAAGTGGGTTGGTTGGGATGAAAAGGTATCTTGAGACATACAACCCTATGAAATATCTTTTGCCGTACTTAAGCCGTTTTTGACTGAAACCGCTTTTTACGCCAAACTTGCTGGGCGGTTTTTGGGTTCTAAAACCGAATTCACGTAACCTATTGCCTCGAAATTTGGTACAAACATACACCTTATTAATCTCAAACTGCTGTCCAAATTTCATGTTGCTAGTTCCAACAGTTCTCGAGTTATAAGCAAAAGTCTGAAATTTCGCACTCGTTAGTTGGAAAATGGCCTAGTAAAAACACAGGAACATGCGACGCGAGCGTCGGTTGTTCCAATGAAGCCTCAATGCACAGTATATGTATTAATTTGTTATGTTTCCACAACTCGCATAGTACATGCCAACTCAGGCGTTACATTCATTCTTATATTTATATGTGACATCACCATTCAGATTGTTATACCTCGTGTAGACTGATTTGTTTTTGGATTACTTCTGTTTTACTTTAATGTACCGCATGCCAACTGCCAGCACAGCCGCCAAAGCATGTATATTGAATTACGTGTTAACGGCCGCGTAAATTTTCATTGACGGCTGCATGCAGCTGTACGGCCGCAGGTTGAACACCGTTGTTATAAAGCCACCCCTGAAATAAAATCTGAAAGATTATCAAAATAAAGTCGTTGGGTTTGAGAATTAGACAGTCTTTGTAGAATGATACGAATAAATAGTGACAAAAAAAAGGTATTTCGATCAGTATAACCATTAATTGAAATTAATTGTAATTAATTACAATGTTGTAATACAAAGCCAAACTTCAACTTCCCGTTCACACTATTCACCAAAATCCGAAACCAGAAAACGGTGCTATGTTGGCGTGTCAAATGCTTGTGGTCCTGGCTACAAAAAAAGCAAAGTCAACATACCAGCTTCCAAAAATCGATGCCAAAAATGTAAAAAGCCAGTATGCTGCAATCATATTTTGCAAATCGGACCAAAATGCCAAAAGCTGCTGCAAGGTTCCCAATTTTAAAAAATAGTAATTTTTTATTGTTTTTGAAGTTACCCCGGTATGTTGTTTCTTGCTCATGTCGTTTATTCTGTTATAGCTCAAATCAAAAACTGAGATTATTGTCATAAAATCACTATTACAAAGTAATTGAACTTGACCTTTTAAAAATTTTTCATGTATCCTCGTATTAGTGGTAACCTCGAAGGCAAATGCAAAAGCAAATTGGTAGTACCCGAATGAATACGCATCCGTTAATTGCTGCATTGACGTTAAAACATATGCAACACAGTTTTCTAAATAAAATTGCGCTGTATAAAAAATAAAAATTGAAAGTAAATATTTTTTGGAAGGCTAAATATTATTTGCTGTTTTATATTAGTATTTCGTATTCTTTATTAGGCTAATTCTGAAACAACGCAATGTCTTTTTTATGCAGGTACTGTTTCTAATTATATCTTATTGCTGTCTGCTTTTCACGATTCACCTATTAATTGTAGAGTGCTGTAGACCATGATTACCACATCACAACAAATCATACTGTAAATCAATGTCGCCTATTTTTTTCCGTAAACAATATGGAGATTTTTTATGTTTAAAAACTTTTGGGTAATTATTATTTTTTTGCTTCATCGTCTGCGCTAAAAGTTATAGATGTTACATTTGTATGATGGTCCAACACGATGCAGAACGAATATGAAACACCTAATTCAAGCGAAAACAGGAATCATATTTAGGTCCAAGTTTTACGAAAAGAAAAAAAAAAAAAAATGACCGACACTGAGGCCGTTTTTACAGTTTGCTCTATCAATTTTTGATCTTTATATAAAATTTTGGGAAATCTAATGACGAGCAATGACCAAATTAATTTAGGGTTTCTTATATAAACATCAAAAAACTGCAGAACTTTTGAATTTTTGAGAAAAAAATACTCTCCTATATTAGACAACGTAATCTTTTGCGAAGTAAGCAAAAAAAAACAACAACATTCCGACGCCAAAACCTATTACAGTACTTTAAATTATCCAAGCTATTATTCTAAAAAATGAACTACTGTAAGAATCAAAGTATCAAGTTAGACCAATTTCTTTTTTTTATAATTCAAAAGTACGTGAAAAATTGCACAAAAAATAATTTGAAAAATTAACATTTACTGCGGTCCGTCCGACACATTTTGAAAGTTTTTTTCGTAAGTTCGAAGTAATTGCATTTTTATTTACCAAGTTGTCTACAGACAGCGAAAAAATGGTTTATTTTTTGAGAAAAGGCTGTCGCTTGCCCAGCAATCTACCACACACGGTGAAAGCTTCACTCTGCTCATTTTATTGTTAATATTTAGACGGGAAGCTGGATGTGAATACAAATTGTCCACTGCTAACTGCAGAAATTGAGAGATTGTCCACTGCAGAAACAGCATGGGTGCAATATCATTTAGGATATGTGTACGCGATGTCTTGTGAACTATTGAATTAGTTCTGCCTATAAAAAAATATTGTATTCGCACTGGGTGAATTGTTGATCTTTGTACTTTAACTCTCCCCCCCCCCTTATCCACTTGGTCCTCTTGCCCATTTTATGTACTTAATTTTTCATCCCTGTCTATTAGCCCACTTGGTCCCATGTCCAGAGTTAATTTTTTTTTCCGGGTTACCTTGGTCACAATTGCGATTGTGTTTCACAATCTTATTTTGATTTTAACTTTATGGGCTAGTTTACTCAGATTTTGAATTTTGGTTTACAGGCAAGCTTAGTTTAGTTTTTGAATTTCGGTTTGCAGGCAAGCTTAGTTTAGTTTTTGAATTTCGATTGGAACGTCAGCTCTGCCGATGAGCGTTGGTATTACGCGAAACTCGAGTCCAGAGCAGTACGTCGGAAAAAAAAATTGGGTCTGCCTTTTTAGCAGCTGAAGTTACGAGATGCAGACGTTAGCCTATACCGATAGCTTGGTTATTCAAATTTACCGGTTGAGTTAGCCTAATTCAGGGATCAAAATTCTCTGCACTGTGTCTACTCCTCTTCACAATGATGATGAAGTCAGTTGACTTCGAAACACGGGAATGCTCCCGCGATAGGGGCTCCGCCTCACCTGCGTCACTAGGGGTTGAAATTATTACCCATTTTGACGCGGAGACAGCATTAAGTTGTTGTCAAATGAAGTAGGATTGTAAGACGTGATGTCTCTGTGAACTATTAAATTAGTTCTGCCTATTTCACTTCAGGAATGAATACAAACTGTTTTCAGGTTTTGTTTTGACCAAGCTGGTAATTGAAACCAAATCCATTGTATCAACAACAGACGCTTTATCCACTCGACTCGTGATAAAAAATGATAAGATAAACCGTGTTGTTATTAACTAAATGCAATGCTGTACTTTTGATTAGGTTTAGCAAGAGCAGCAACAATTGGGATTTGACTTCATCCCCATTGACATGGGAATGAAGTTTTCCGAGTGAAAACCCTTAAAAAATATTATATTACACTACGAATCTTCAGCATACCAAAAACTACATAAAAATTCAACCAATTTTATTGACATATTTTGTTACAGCCATGTCATAAACATTTACACGCAAAATGTTAATGAGAAATAATATTGGTTTGATGCTTGTTCTTTTATAAATTTTGCGCAAAAAAAATACCACATTTTGTGTTTTGCAAAAGCAACTAGAACAGTAACATATATTCAGCTTGCAATTAATTCACGCCACAAACTAATAATTTAGATATTTTAGCACATAACAAATAATCTTTTTAATGTAGTCCGTAATTATCTCTGAGTTACTGAATAAAACTCCAGGGCACTTAAACGCTTATTAAGATTATGCAGATGAAAAGCGAACCGAACGCTTCTGATAGTTTTTGAGTTATGTTGAAATTAATTGGAGATCAAAATAGCAAATATAATGTCAAAAAGTTTATACTTTGTGCCAAAAAGTTGAGCTTCTCGTGGAGCAAAAACGTTTTTTTTTATCTTTTATAATTTGGGAGTAATTAACGTTTGAATGTGTTGTGTCGAATCGATCCCCCCAGGGCAATTAATCAAAAAACTTCGCCTGGTCCGAATAGGATTAAAGTACAATTTGAACTGCTGCAACGAGGATTTTAGCCACATCAGAAGATAATGGTGAAACAAAAACCGATAAGCAGAATTGGAGAGAGTAATAGCTAAGTACCGGTATTATCATAATGATTTTTTGTATACCGAATCTGATATAACGCCACACCTAGAGCAGTTGTGTGAGAGACTGATATGCGTTATTAAACAAAAAACGTACGGAAACTGTTTTACAACTTATACCACAACTTAGTCAGCAAACGTATATTTTTGAAAAAACAAATCAAAACATTAACAGAAAAACCATGTTGGCTTAAAACAGAATGTACACTATATAGAGTTATGATCTTTTTTATTGGCAAATACCAGATGTTAAAAGTGATGAACTTTTGAGGTTTTGCACGTTAATGACGAATATTACTTTCTTTTTGCTTAACATTAAAAAAACGTGGCTCAACCATGCCTCGAAAAAATTTTATGATTTGCTAAAATGACATATTTAAATTACTCATTCAAACAGAACGAAAATAAAACCGGCCAGTTGGTCGAACGGTAACGCGTCCGTCTCTGGAGAGGAAGATCACAGGCTCAAATCTCTGTCCGATCAAATTGGCGTACCACCGCTGCGACATTTCTTCGAATGGAGCTGTGTTGCCCGGGCACAATGACGCGGAGATGGTCCCCGCCAACTCGTTACACCCTTCGGCATATTACAGCGAGCATAATGAAAGATTCGATTTCTTATCACTTAGCTGCAACAACAAACAACTTTTTGGTTGAGAAGGCACCGCAATAAGGAACAGCACAACACTGCCGGATACTATACTGTAGTATGTGAGGCCAACCACAACAAAACTGCTTTTACTTGTCTATAAGTTATGCTATGCTACGTTGTAGAGGAGTTTACGTAAAATTAATATGAGCTCATTCATTTTTTTATTTTTATTTATGTGGTAAACTTAGCATTGTCTTATTTTAAAGACAAACGTTTGGTGACTATGCCGTGGTATACAAAACAGTTTTCAATTTAATCCTGCTTTACTTCGAAGTTAAAACACAAAACGTTTTCGTTTCGATGACGTATAGAAATTGAGTTTTTTTAAAGAATATTGTGAGCGATTTAACCCATTTAGTGCTGGAAGTGCAAAATCGCGCTAGTCTCTAAATGCCGGAAAAGCCACACAAAAAAAAAAAAAAAAAATCCAGACTTTTGGATAAATTTTTTTTTTTTTTGATAAAAGGTCACTTTGTATTGCACAAGTTTATAATGTTTTCTTGCAAAATTCCATAATAATGCTTGGATAAAACAATGAAGCGGCATTCCAAAAAAAAGGAAAAAAGAAGCCGAGAACAATAGACTTTCAATGCAACAAATGGCAAAGTGACAGTCATCCGGAAAAAAGGAAAAAAAAGCACGAATCGATAATTTTGGCGTCTTTAGACGACAGCGGCACTCATTCATGAAGGTATTCTAGGCGCGACAGTTTTTTTAATCTGAAAAAATTTGGTCGCGTATGGCATCGTACCATACAATTTGAATAGTTTCGTACGGCAGCGATAGGGTTTATTTCGAATCAAAGCAGTGCGAAATTGAAAACTGTTTTGTATCCCGCAGCCTATAGTCACGAAACGTTTATCTTTAAAATAGGAAAATGCTTATTTTATGACACAGATAAAAACAAAAAATCAATAAACATATTAATTTTAAATAAGATTCCATCACGTTTACAGTACATGTCTTGTAATCAAAAAATTCAATTTTACACGTTGAGGCTGCAATTTTCTCTAAAGAGTCAGTTGTGATTTTATTGTTTTGCTTTAGATTAGGGTTGGCCAAACTTTTTGAGGAACGAGCCGCAGTGACTTTGAGCGGGACGCATAATCAGTTCCATCCCGACCCAGAAAACGGTTTGTAGTGAGATTTGATCCAAAAACCGGAAGAAATTTAGGTGAAGAAGAAAAAGAAAAAGAATGGTCTTCGTCGTATTTTGATCTGACTTTTATTGGAATTTTAGGTGGTGTCCAATCGAAGCTAAAAAAAATTGATGTAGTTACTTGCAACATGTTTCTGCTAATTTATCTAGAAATCACTCGCGGACAAGAAATCTTATTACGCGGCTAACAAAACCGGATATGGGCAGTTCTGTTCTAGATTGACAATGGTTTAAAGCGACGGTTCTCACTTTAGGATGCGAGAAGAGTTTTCTGGAGGTGCGAGAAGGGAATTCTTGAGGTGCAAACTTTTTTCCAAACTGTAGTTTGATTTATGTTACATCGGACCATAGGTCCAGGGGACCCTGCCCCTCCAATCGCAATGCCAGCTGTGATAAAGTTGTGACCAAAACGGCTATAATTGGTTTTTCAGTTTCCACTCTAAGTTTGGTTTTTATCTCGACCGCAGACCGTAAAGACCTTTTTTTGGTCTTCACCTGATTTTTGGGAGAAATTCAGCTTTTCAGCCCATGAAGACCTTTTTTCTTTTTTTTTGGTCTTCGTCGAAGTTTGGTGCAAAATCCTGCTTTGGGTAAAAAATCCTCAAATTATTACATGCGCTTTGTTTATTTGCATTTATTGAATTGTTTCTTTGTTTTCTTTTTTTATAAAAGTTGTGCAAGAGATGCGAATATAATTTTTCCTTTTCGAAGGGATGCAAGCTTCAAATGAATGGAGAACCGCTGGTATAAAGCAAATAACCGACACGTGTTAACAAAATATTTTCCACGGTATTTTGGCTGCTGTGTTATGTTTTTGATTAAATTGTAATTTGCAATAAGTCTAATACCACATGCTCGTGCTGTGCACCCTGGATCTGACAAAAGTTAGTTTTCAGATATCCTACTACAATTTGTTAATCTATTCGTTATTGGAGCGTAGTAGGTAACATTAAACAAATAAAACCAAGAAATGAAACCTTTCAACATCGAGGTCAAAAGGACGGGTCCCAATTGCGTTTAACCGGCTTAGTAGCATAGCCTCGGATTTAATGGTCTGGATTGCTTTATAAGGCTCTGTATTGGGCTTAAATTTTGTTTCTTGCAATTTTGTATGCTGGATTTGATTTATGACGTCATCAATGGGAGCAGTTACGTAATCTGCCTTCTTAATCTTTGTTTTTGTTGAAGTTTGATTGGTGATGGAGTGGATTGGTTGTTAACCTTGTTTGTACCGGAGGGGGGCAAATTCGCCCCTAGTATCTAAAAAGCAATATTGGTAAGTGACAGAAGTAAGATTTTTTGTTTGTTGAAGCTATTGTTAGTTAAATTTTTTAAAATAAGTGTTTTAAGGTTATGGCGTCACGAAAGCGATGATGACGTCATCAAAACCAGTATATCCTAATAACTGCATGCAAATTTTCCTAAATGTTGCGAAATATTCTTTTCAGTTTGGACTTTTGTTATTTCAAAGACATCTCTGATAAACTCACTGAAGATGACGACGTTATCATGCATGATGCATGATGACGTCACATGCATGATGACGTCATCTTTAATATGTTGTGTTGATTATCATTTGTAATTTTTTGTTACTGAACTGTAGTATAATTCACAAAATTTTAGAATACTGCAGTATTATTTTCATTTTGTCATTCAACAGCTGATGAAAATGAATATTTTGTTAATGCAAACGCGGCAATATTTTTGAATTATGACGTCATTAATGACGAGATGATGATAAAATGCATTTATCAGTAAATAAAATAATTAATTCGAGCTAAACATTAGCATTGATAATGATTACGCAGTACAATTAATAGAATACGCGCACTGATAAGCATGCATTGTGCTAAAAACTTTATGAAACTTTTTAAGTGCCTCTAGTAAAGGCAAAATGACGTCATGCACTTACGGATGTCCAGCTGACCCCAAATTTTCTAAAAATTTGTGTTATTAAATTTGATTTAAATTCAGAGTGCATCAAAGCAAAACTTTTTTTTTTGTTTAGGAGCTATATTAAAATAACTGAGTGGGAGGGCAAGTTTGCCCCCCCCCACGGTACAAATAAGGTTAAAGGAGGAAGAGCCAGCGCGTCAATCGGTTCGGAGAACACCACTCTGTAACACCTAGAGTTGAAAAGATGCTTCTCAATCACTGCACAACCTCAAAGTTGATAATCTGAATCAGGAATGTGGATGCGGAAGCTGGAAGCGGTAAAATGTACCGCTTCCGCTTCCACTTAGACCATTCATATCAAACGTCAAAACTTAAATTTGACGCAATTTTTTAAAAAATATACGACAAAAAGCGAATATTTGATCCATCATCATTAAGTTGCAAACAAAACTTCTTAACTCTTTCGCGAAGGCGAAATCTATTGAAGCGATTTACGGCGGTGTGCACAAACTTACCACGTTACAATCTTAAATGGGCAATAGCGTTCACCTACGGTCATCACCAAGGGAATGTTTGCCGTATCGCTATAACCACAAATCTTATTAAGTCAGATTTAACGTCCCCCACCGAGATTGCAGCGCTGGATGATTAGACAAAAAAGTGACTAGACAAAAAATGATTAGACAAAAAACCAGCTTTTCAAAAACCATTTTCTCGATCTTTGTTTTTGATTGCTGCTGCCTTTATTGTGGCCACTACGTCATTAATATTTTTAAAGAAATCACGAACTCGCATAGCGCAGCTATGTATTAAGTGTGCAATGCAAGTAACATGCATCAGAGTAGGGTATAATACCTTTCAAGTTTTTTGGGCCAAAGACATTTACCGAGCAGCATCTGCTAAGAGTAACGTAAAATTTTCTCGTTTGATGCCAAGTTGTCGCAATACGTCATCCACAGTGTGTTGAAAAATACTGCTATTAATAATATTCAGAGGTGGGCACTTTCGTCGCAATAATTGCGGCGCAAGCTTGCAGCGCAAAAATTTCACTTGCGATAGCGCTTGTGTCGCAATTATTCTTAAACGGTTGCGCTGACGCTTGCGCCGCGAGTATTTTAGTAATTTTGAGCGCAATCGCGCAAGCGCAAGTCAAATACGATTATGAATGATTGTTTTTTAGTCAAATGTGATTAAACTTAACAAAAAAGCATTGACGACGTACATAGGCGTAGCCAGGATTTTTGATTGGGGAGAGCGGAGGCCAAACCGCAAATCACACATAATAACGTCATTAAATTTTTCGAAAAGAAGAACTTTTTACGGAACAAAGATACCGTAGAATGGAGAATGAGAAGCAGGAATCTGGGTTTGCATGTAACCTAGCTAGGTTGTGCTAAAGAAAAAGGACTTGAACCTAAAGTTAAAAAAATATCCAAAGTTGACTGAGTTGGGAGACAAGGTGAGCAAACTAGTTTAATCCAAACGTATCACAGACGGGGGTCAGGGGGCCGCCGCTGGGTGATTGTTTGGAATTTTTTTAGTAAAAAATAGCTATTTTAATGCCATTTGAATCACATTTCGCACGTTTTTAGAGTCATTTAAAAGGACTAAATTTTTAAAAATTGAAAGCCAATTAAAACAATCAAGTTCGTGAGTCCTCTCCTTAATTACAGATCAAGTTCAAAACACGTTTAAAAATCTTGAATTTGGGGGTTAAACTTTGTAAGTGATTTGGCTCAGTTTGGAGAAGCAAAGTACATTGCCTCCTTCAATATTTTTAGCAGTAAAATTAATCAATCAAATGTTTGCCATGGGAAATTTTTATTTTGTCATGATTACGGGTTATACATTTAAATTGGATAGCACAAGTTTGATTTGAGGGGGCCCGAGCCACCTACCTCATCGTTAATATTAGTCTGTTGTACACGTAAACTGTTGTACGCGAAAATGCTTAAAGAAACTGAAAATGAAATAAACATAGCGCTTGGTTGCTATTATTTTTATCATTGGTGTTATTTCAATGGGGGGAGACGGTTTAGCCCCCTCCCCCCTGGCTACGCTTATGACAAGGTAGGTTCATAAAAGTTTCTTCATGGGAAATTCCATTCGTTTACTGCTTGCAATACTTTTATTGGATTTACAGCAGAATTCATCTTTTGCTAAAACAACTCTCTCTAAAATATTTTTTGCCAATTATTCAAAAAAAAAAATGTCCAATTGTGCAAGTTAAAAAATGGTTGTAAAATCAAATTTTAAACAGAAAAATTGATTTTGTAATTGTCTTTGTACTGTAAAAATACGCAGCCGTTTTTAAACAATCTTAAACTTGCTTTGGGCAGTAACCGCGTCACTCGTGACAATTATTTTTTACTGTAATTCAAAAACAAAAAACAACAAAAATTATTGATAACAACTTTTTTGATAGTCCGGGAAAACTTGAAAGATATTGCAAACAGGAGTTACAGCATTGGTAAAGCTCTTATAAGTAATACTTAAATGTTTCAATTTCTCTAAGCAAAAACAGGATGAGTTTTTAGCGTGGTCCATATGTCAGAGAGAAGTACTTAAATTGTAAGAAACCCCCCATCAAGAGTCAGCGTCCCACCATCGAGATTTAACGTCCCCCCACCGAGATTACAGCGCTGGATGATTAGACAAAAAAGTGACTATTAGCACGAATGAATCCCATTAGTTCCGGCCAAATATAGTGCCAAATTGCAGTAAAAACCTTTTTCTTTTTTTTGGTCTTTACTCAATTTAGGAGAAAGAAGTACAGCTTCAATCATAATTTCCACTAAATTTCATTCGAATTCGGAATGCGTTTGGTCAAGGCTCCAAAAGCGTCCCCCCATGCAAAATTTTACAGTTTAAGTACTGTCAGAGAGTGATGCTCATTGCTCCAGAAACACAAAATATCTGTCGAAGCTTGTAAAGGATTTCTTTGAAGAGGCATTAGAAAAAAAACAGTGACTCCGAAGTCGTTCGCTTACCACCACATGAAGCCTTTGTTTGTGGAATTTTTTTAACACCGCGTTTCCTTGAGTACGAGTGGTGAGAGAATTTTATGGTTAGGTATATAGATGTTCTTCGCCCAAAGTGGTTAAACGATGAGAATTTTCAAATGCTTGTATTTTTTAAAGGAAATCAATCTTTTTTTTGTTTTCTAATTTGGTAGCCTGCATAATTTGTTTTGAATATTGTTTTCATACCGTAACTTAGTGAGGTTTAAGCAGTGAGTCAATTAGAAGTATACATTTCAAAACGTCACACTTGCGCTTGCGGGGCAATTAGTTTATTGGGCTTGCGGAAACGCTTGCGGCGCAAGATTTTCGCAGTAGTTGCGCGTGCGCTTGCGGAGCAACGTTTATGACTTGCGCTGCCCACCTCTGATAACATTGTAGCGCTGTTTTGTTGTTTTTCCTATTTATTTATTTCGTTTGTGCGAGCTTCAAACCCGGTTTCATTATTTACGTTAACTTGTATTTGGAGACCACGACTCGTTTCTCAAGACATGTATTTAATTTATTGAACTGCTGCAAACGTTGAAATCTGCTAAATCCGGTTGCTGTGAAGATATTTTTGTTTTGTTCTGTATGACGTAAGTTACTTATTTTCGTGCTGACCTATTTGAACGCAAATTTTAGAATTTGCAAGCTGGAACCTTGCAATGTCAAAACATTATTCAGTTGAGCATTTGCAGTAAGCCAAAATAATTTTTGTTACTGAATTTAAAGGTTTAGTCAGCAAAGAACTACAATTTGAAACTTGAGATATCGCTGCCTTAGCAATTCGTACTGAAGACAGCTGGTCTTCCATTAGTTTGGTTCGGGTACCAATTGCCATTGGTTTCTCTCAGATAGTTCACTGACTCAATCCTTCAAAATATTATTTTCCAACTCCACCTTTTTCTTTGTGAGTATTAGCTGCTAAGAGTTTGTTATCAGCAAGGCTTCAGTTTAAATATTCGACATCTACGTAATTGGAATTCATAAACGAAATTCTCCGCCTGCATTGAAAAATTCATCAAAACCGCTTCCGCTAACGTTTACGCAAACGCCAACAAATAAAGGACAAAATTTCAAACAAGTTACGAGTTTTCGAAGCAGACGGTAGACCAAATCTAATCCGTAACAACATTGATACTGCTTTTAAGTGGAAGGCACTCAATAAGAAATGTTTCATTTGAGGTATCCAATCTGTCCACTGGTACATTAATGTATTTTTGCTTATCTACTACTGCTTCATCCACAATCAAAAATACTTTTTGTCCCGAAGTAGTTCTCAAATATTCTCCTCTTTTTGGGAAACTAATGGAGCAACGCTTGCACGGGCTGTAGTTTCAGAAGGTAAAGGTTTTTTTATTGCAACAAACAGCGATTTTAAAGCAGGTTGATTTAGTTTATGGAGTGCGATATATGCTGCCAGGAATAAGATTACTTTTTCCTTGAAGTTCTCTCGATCGAGTTGGGTTGGTTTATCTTTAGAGCTGTTTTTCGTTACCAATTTAGCTTAGTAAAGCTTACTTTTTTGGTGACTTTCCACAATTTTTTTTTGTCACATTTAACCAATACGTCGCAAAAATTGCATCGTAAAAATCGCCAGCTGGAGTTTCCCAAACTCATTTGGATATTCGGAGCATATTTCCCTAACTTTCGCTGTTGACAATTTTGCTTGTTCAGGCATTTTCATCCAACCAAGTTTTCCAAGCTATACAATATCAAAAAGGGCGTTGTATAGAGAGCGTAACGGTTTTATAGGACTGTATGTTGCAACAATGCTTTTTGTTTTAACAATGAGAACTGAGAATTCGAAGTTTTTCACGTGTATTTACGTACGCAATTTTACTGCGAACTTGATTGCAACACATAATTATGTGACATTTGTGAAATTCTACTGAAGCCCGGAATCACAGGATCAAGTGTTTTGCGCAACTTTCTTACATCAATCGTGTACAAGGTTGCACAAGTTTATGACTCACTATTGCGGGCACCTGTCGCAAATTTATTGCAGAGCCGTGTGAGAATGAAAATCAGTGTCTAGAACAGGAATGTGGAAGTGGTAGCAGAAGCTGGAAGCGAAAGCGGTGGAAGCAGTTAATTTTTGTGGAAGCGGAAGCACTTTGATTAAAGAGGTTGGAAGCGGAAGCGAACTCGGAAGCGAAAGTGTTGAAAAGGAGATGGAAGCGGAAGCAATTTTTTAAAAATCGGGCGCTTCCAGATTTTCAACATGGCTACAACCATTGGGGTAAAATGTTACAATAACAATAATAATAATATAGAATCGACAACCATGCGAGGCATGGTATGGAATGAAATGAATAATGGAATGGAATGGAACGGAAATTTTGCAAAGGAAGATTTCAAGAATGAAATGGAAGACAATCTTCGATACTTCCATACCAATTTCATACTAGATTTTGTGCATTGTATTTACAGAAAAATACATAGGCCTACTGATGTCGGGTGGTGATAAATGATATTGTCACAAAAGTATTCAACTTCAATATCTACGGGTAATATTTGTCGACAAATTGCGGTACTTTGGTTGTTTATATTGCGCAAACAGTGTACGTACTGCATCATCGTAAATACATTGCAATTTGCAGCATTAATGTTACAATTGACGACTTTGACAAGTTTGACTCGTTTTTTTTTTGAGATTGACAATTTGCCAAGTCGTAAATTTTGTTTTCTTACTTCTTCACGAAAACTCGTATTTGTTATTTCATTCCAGTTTCAGCTTAATTTTACATTAGTTCTATTTTTAGTTTTTCAGCTTACAATAATTCTTTTTGGAGTTAAAGCTTGGTATTTCTATTACGGTAAATGTTCTTTACCAGTTTGGTTATGACAAATTTTATAGTTGATATGAGAGCAAACTTGGACGGTAATCATTAGACCATAGGCGTAACCAGAGAGGCCCAGGACCTCTGCCTCCTCCCCAATTGAAATGCTACCAATGATAAAAATGATGACACAAAACCTTATTCTTCAGTTTTTTTAGAATTTTTTGGGCGCAATAGTAAATGCGTACAACAGCAAATAGCAATAACTTAATATTGACGACTAGGGGGTCCGGGCCCTCTCAATTAAAATTTTTGCCAACCAATTTAAATGTCTAAGCCTGCAGAAATTCAGTGTTTTTGTTCTAAAAGGTGCAATCTCAGGCCCTCATCTAACTTTTTTATGCAATAATATGTTTTAGGCCCCAAGCTAACTTTTATATTGCAAAAACATGATTAGCAACCCTTTATTGCGTCTAATGTACCAACTTCAAATAAGTTTAAATTCCACCTTCACCACCTACCAACTTTAAATAACAATCCACCTGCATCTCGTCAGTTTTTACGCGACAAAATGCTTTTGAAAAAAACTTAGCTAAGGGAAATGCTTATTGAACAAATTATATTGAAGTTGAATCAAAGGTGCTTGGGGTCCTGGTCGTAAATATTCCTAAAACTGGTTAGTTTCATGACAAAACAAAAATCTTTAAAGGCAGCAAATATTCGAGTGAATGATTTAATGCTAAAAATGCTGCAGAAAGCAATGTACCTTGATTTCCCTGACCAGGCCAAGTCACAAAATTTAACCCCAAAATGCGAGATTTTAAACGTGTTTTGAACTTGACTTGAAGTAAAGAGAGGGATTTGCTCAATTGGCTCTCAAATCTCAAAAATTTCGTTCTTTCAAATGTCTCTGAAAACGTGCGAAATGTGATCCAAATGGCATTAAAATAGCCGTTTTTTCCAAAAAATCGCCCAGCGGCTGGGTGCTTCGCCTCCAGACTCCCATAGCCTCTGGAGGCTTGTGGCTTCGCACCCAATTCCCGTTTGTGACTCATTTGGGTTGCACTAATTTGCTCACCATCTCTCCCAATTTCGATACGTTAGTAAAACTTTTTTACTTGCGGTTTTAGTCTTTTCCCTTTAGCAAATCCTGGTTACGTGTTAAAGACCCCCAGCTTTTAATCTTTCATTCTTTGTCCCATAAAAAGTCCCTCTTTTGAAAATTCTGATGACGTCATTGCATACGATTTACGGTTTATCCCTCCCCCCAATTCAAAATCTTGGCTACGCCTATGCATTAAACCATGTGCAATACGCATACCAGACACTGGTTTTGGCATCTTAGAATTGTTGACGCACTTTCACGAGCGGTTGCTTACAACATTGCAAAGATGCAAAGCAGCAAAATATACGTTGCATTGCTTCCAGTCTACACTTTCTTTGGTATGGAAGTATGGAATGGAATATGGAAGAAAATTTTAGTGTGGAATGAAGTATGGAATGAACGAAAATGGCCAGTATGGAATATGGAAAAATCGTCTTCCATTCCATTCTATGCCCTGTCGACAACACAAGTCAAATAAAATAGCTTACAAAGTAAACTTACCGGAATGTTTTTTAAACCAAATACAATTAGGTGTTGCATACTGAGCAGAGATGTGGAAGCGGTGGAAGCAGTTAAATATTTGTGGATGCGAAAGCGAAAGCACTTTGATTAAATAGACAGGAAGCGTTAGCGAACTTGGAAGCAACTAATTCTATCCGGAGCCGGAAGCGGAAGCAAAAAATTCCAAAGGTGAGGAAGCGGAAGCGAAATCGGAAGCATAACACTTTAAGAGAAGCTAGAAGCGGAAGCATTAAAAATTTGACTGCTTCCATATCACTATTGTAGAAAGTCTTGCTAAGTTCTTGCGAGGAAATAAAACCGAGCTCTATTTTGCCAGCAAATTTTCTTAAAGCTGCCGTCCTCAATGAAGAAAACTAAGCTTTTAGCCGTGACTTTGAAAATACTGAGCCGCAGAATACAAAAAAAAAAATACCGCCAAAGTCAACGCAAAAAACAGATGCGTCACAATCATCAAGCAAAAATGTTGTAAAAAATTTTACCCTTTTCATTTAGTCGACAATGACATACAGTGTTATACCTAGGGCGCGCAAAAGTCAATAAAATCAAAAATTTTTTAGGGCTCTATTATATCATCAAGCGTATACCAACATTGGTTTCGAGTGCTCTAGAACCATAGTTTAGATTTTATAGGTCAAAATGAAGTTAAAATTTTGGTTAGGTTAAAACGTGTCAAAAATGTGTGTGATCAAAAATTCTTTTTCAAAATCCAACATAAAATTTTTTTTTTTATTTTTTTGGATATTTAGGAACCAATGAAAGGTTATGAACAATTTTATACATGTTTGAATGAAATTTTGTTACTTAAACTTCTGCAAATAGTTGCAATAAGCATTCAATGTGCGATCTGGTTTTAATCAAGATGTTGAAAGTTTCCTTCTGATTCAAAAAAAGTTTCCGACCTAGCTTTCGCTAATGCCGAATTTTTGATGATTTTAATATTCTTTGGTTAAAATTCGACATGTCTACTGGCAAAATAGCCTGTTGCATTTTTAAGCAGTTAAAATAAATTACAGTTGATAATTTTCAGCTATTTCTGATTTGGTTAGAAACCAAACAAAAACGCTTTGATTGTTATTTGAAAATAATAAAGTTACAAGTTACCCTGATATCCAATTATCGAGCTCTATGAAACCGCAAGTACCGGAAAAAATATACCTGGTTTAATATTACTTGATCAATCATGCAATGTTATGCAAAGTTATTGGTCATAGATGACATAGTATAAAATAAGCTAGTACGCTATACGCTAAAGAGTTCCACACAAACAAAGGTATTTTGACATTTTCCATTTAAAAAGCTTATTAGTGGTACAGAATTTCAAAATAGCTTTCAATAGCGTCGGAGCTGTCATTTCCACTCTTTGAAATATGGGTAGCCTTGAAAAAGACTGTTTTAGATTGAACGTTTTCGTCCAGCTCTCTTTATAAATCTACGCTGGAATGAAGAAAAACTAAAATGCAGTACATAATATATATAGAGGTTGACTACATTGAAATGACAATGGTTTGTTATTATGACGTAAAATGCTGCAAAAATCACTTAAAATTGTATGAAGTTAATGCAAAAGTATAGAAAATATAGAAAATTATTTGTCGTTCTCTGATTGGTCAAAATTGGTCATTTTGGTCAAAATTGGTCATCTGATTGGTCAAAATTTGTCTACTGTGATTCTGCAATCGGACAGCATTTATTAGAGAATAAAGAATGTGCCAAACATTTCAACGATGCTCAATTTTCCATTTTGGCTACAGCAAGATCTTCATTCCATTTATCAGTTCTGGAAGCAACCTACTGTACATCAATTCCTTACAGCCTATTCTCTGCCGTCAGAAGGAATTCGTTTATTCACTCCAAATTTCACATTAATCTTTTTTTTCTCACTTTTCCGACGAAACCGAAACAATATTTCTCCTCCAATCAAATTACCAGAATGACCAATTTTGACCAATCAGAGAACGACAAATAATTTTCTATATTTTCTATACTTTTGCATTAACTTCATACAATTTTAAGTGATTTTTGCAGCATTTTACGTCATAATAACAAACCATTGTCATTTCAATGTAGTCAACCTCTATATATATTATGTACTGCATTTTAGTTTTTCTTCATTCCAGCGTAGATTTATAAAGAGAGCTGGACGAAAACGTTCAATCTAAAACAGTCTTTTTCAAGGCTACCCATATTTCAAAGAGTGGAAATGACAGCTCCGACGCTATTGAAAGCTATTTTCCATTTAGCTATTTCATTTCATTGCAAGTGAAAAAAAAATTCACGCCATTTACGGCAAAACTCAAATAGCTGTTTATTACTATAGCTGCAGCTTTTCGGTTTTGTGAACGTGCTTGCATCATTTTAGCAAATGAGAAATAACAATGAATCGACAAAACGTATGATATTACTATATCACCGCGGCAAATTTTAAAGAAATTCCTATACTACTGCTTAAATGCTTTCACAGCATTACAGCAAAAAAAAATACGTACGTGACAGCTTCGGCAATTTGTTTGCTGAAAAACTCAGACGCTTCCGTTTGGCAAGAAGTTCAGCAAGAAAATTGCGTCTAGATATGATAGCTTTAAAAACGTGCTTGTGCGATTCCGGCCTAACTTTGAGTGGAAAAACTTTCTTCAAATTTTATAAAACAACATACCACGAGTATAAAATATTGACAAATGCTCAAAATCCAGAAAAAAATCAATAAAGAAATAATTTTTTTGTTTTTTTTTGGAGAAGTTTTTGATGAGTGATGATTTTGACAAATTTTAACTTTATTGAAAATTTTCACCTTATTTTGACCCACAAACCCTATCAAAAACAACTCCTGAGCAACTAAAACCAATTTTAGTAAAAGTTTGATTGTGTTAACAAAGCCCTACAAAAAATTTGGCTTTATTGACTTTATCGGGCCCTAGCTATCACCTCCAATGTAACATCACTGAACAGCAAATTTCTAGAAAAAGAAAAAATAAGCGACTTGAAGTTTGGAATTCGATCAATTATATACCGAAATTAATGATGCCAAATGTTAGGGACACTTTTTTGTTCTGAAAAAACTCTGCAGGGTGTTTAAATATTTTCAGTTCTGAATAGCACTTTACAACTGATTTTTAAATAAATTTTCCAGCAAAATGATGACCAAAGTCTACGCTTTAGTGTAGAATTTTATTTTTTCAGTTTAACAAAAAGTTTCGCTGGCATAAAATTGCTTCAAAAAGCAATGAAGTTCTGATTTTTCAAGAACCGCAAAGTCGCAAAGTCTTGAATTTTTTTCTCTTTTCTAAGCATTATGGCTACGTAGCAAACAAAGCATGACGGCCGTTGGCTAGGCAACTATGCTATTCGACAAACTTCGAATTTTCAAAATCGGATAAAAATTTATGATTTTGGGAGGTTTTGAGTAAAAATGAGCAAAATTTTATTAAACTTTAAAAACTAGAAAATTAAGCATTTATTTGAAATTAAAAACCAACATTAGTATTTTTGTGATACAAATCTACAAAACGGTATAATTGCGAGGAGGCTAATATTTTAATCATAAAAATCACAGCCAATGTTATTGTAACAAATTTATTGCGAACGTTTCGGCCCTCTTCTGGTGCCATTTTCAACGCACAGTAAAAAACTCACGCGAATTACATCCTGGTAGTGATTGAAATAATAACTAGAAATAGGCCTATGTCTTTCACGCATTAAAAAGGCGGAGTGGATAAGATGAGGAGTCGAGATTGAGATTAGGTTTAAGAAGTTGGATGTATAATATTTCTAGGATCAAAAGTTTGTGTTTGTCTGGGCAGGAGGTGAGTATTTTTGGATTATGAAAATCAACTTTGTGGGAAGGGTTGGATTGGAGATGGTTGTAGACTTCGGAGTTGGGGCTGGATTGGTGTTCTTCCAGGCGTTTTACAAGATTTCTCCGGGTTTGTCCGATGTAAAAAGATCCACATGAGCAATTGAGTCGATACACTACATTGCTTCTTGTTGGTTGTCGTTGACGATCTTTAATCAAAAATTGTTGCTTAAGTTTGTTGGTATTATGGATAAACCTTAACTTAGAGTCTGGCAAGTGGGTTTTTGTGTATTGGTGAAGTTCTTTTTCGATGTAGTGGGAAATGTAGCCCAGATAAGGAAGTTTAAAGAGCACATAAGTTGAAGGTTTTGTTTGGGTTTGTTTGGGGCGTTTTGAGTTGAACTTTCTGTTGAAAATTTCTCGAATGCAATTGTCTATAAAACTCAGTGGGTATCCGATTTTTGGAAGGGTGTTTTTGATTGATTGGAACTCGGAATCAATCGTAGTATAGGAATTGCAAATAGAGTAAGATCGTTGAAAAAAAGGTTGTTGACTACATATCGTTTGTAATGAAGAGGGGAAAAGCTTGTGTATTTGGTTAGTAGGTTAGTTTTGGGAGGTTTATGATTTTCGTAATCCACAAATACTCACCTCCTGCCCAGGCAAACACAAACTTTTGATCCTAGAATCATTGTCGCGATCGTTGATACTTGGCTAGAGTACAACCTTTAATCCCTAGAATTGCCCACGTCGGCTGAAACTATAGAACGACTGAGATCTTAATTGACAAATCGAAAATGGCAATTGATAGTTCCTTTAGCTTCGTAAATCTCAGAAAGCAGCACACCAATCTTAAATTAAAACTTCTATTTAAGATTGAAAACACAAAACCACTCTCACTGAGCAAAATCGCTCCACTAACACTTCTTACGATCGACCAGATTCAGATCGTAAAAGACTTAACCACGACCGACCAGGTTCAAATCGCACCTTACACACTCTCGCGATCGCCCAATTCAGATTGCCAAATACACGGCTACACAAACCAACCGCAGATACATCCACTCGGCAAAAATGCCTACGAAACTACTACCTAAAAATCATCCACTTTCAGAATATTAGAATAATAGAATCAAAAACGACTCGCTTATTTATACCAAGGTTAAAGCTATCGAAAATCCCGAAACAATCCATGATACGTCACAATAAAAAAAAATACACGAGCTTACGATAAGATTTGAACATAATTATGACGTCACAAACTCAAGTCTAAATATAGCAATTAAGACAAGTAAACAACTAATTACTCCGGTAACTAATAGAAGACAGTAGAAAATACTAGAAAAGAAATATCTAGAATATCTATAAAATATTCTAAATCAAAAAAAAAAAAAAATGGCAAAAGCATTGAATCAGTCACGTATGCAGTAAATACAGCAAATAATCATATATCAGGCATTCAAAATTATTATTTCGTGACATACGCCCCACCTTAAGAATATTATTGTAAATCATATTCAAAAACATCACAAATTATAATTGCAAAATGAATGCAACCCCGATCTATGCTTTAATCCCATTTATGATCGTCACTTCCAAAAAAAATCTAGAAAAATCTCATCCGTAAAATTCAGTCTTACTTCAAAGCAATCAAATCTAAATCATCCAAAAAAAATCGTAGCCATGCAACACAAGCAAAAGTACACAAAAAGATATACAGCAAATACTTAAGTCCATCACTCGACTCAACTAGTCGGCAAATTCGAAACACATTTCTTTACCAGGCGCTCTTGCATAGCTCGAAAAGCTCTTTCCTGCGCCTCTCCACATTTGATTTTATTTGGCTGCCCTTTGCTGACCAAGACCTTCAGCGGCGCTGAAATGGCAGCATACAACGGAATCTCATCTCGGTAAGAATTGAAAAGCTTTAAAAACGACCTAACCTTTCTTTTAGTCGTTGGTCTTGGTGTCGTCTTTATCTCTTCCAGACGTCTCTCATCAACGGTTCTCCCATCCTCGGAACAGTAATCCTTCTCCTCATCCTCTGAAAAATCCGCAACATGATCTTCATTGACATTCACCTCAGCATTCCGCTGTTCTCCTTCTCCCGGCAACTCGAACCACTCCTCCTCGGCTTCCAAATCCTCAGCTATGTCCCTCTCCATCGTCTGTGTTTCCTGTTCTTTCGTGCGGGCAACATATCCCCATGTAGGATTTGGATCATCTGGCTCTCTAGAACCAGGAATATTTCCAATGATCAATTCACAAATTGGTTCACGGAAACACTATGCATTCACTTCTTCCACGTAATACGGGGTATCAACTCTGATCTTCGCAATGGGTGCTCTTATCACAGACCGATCAAACGCCATCGCATGTCCGTACGTTCCACACAACTGATCCTGACTCACCAAATCTTTCTTTACGATCACTCCGGTGCATCCACTATCACGCAACACCTCTGCACTCTTTCCATTTATCAATTGGCAATTTGTCTTTCGAATTCGGTATCTCCCACGCAGTAGCATGTATCACTAGGGCAGACCCTTTTAGGGTCATTTTTTAATTTCAACTTGCATGGGTGTTAGATTTTTGCCTTGAACCAAAAAAATGAGAAATCCAAAATTTTTTTGAAATTGGACTTTGTTTAGATACTGCCCCCGGGGCTTTTCTGAATCGCTCCCCCTCAAATCTGAGAATACCCATAAAATTGGTTTTACTAGTGCTAGATATTCAATGTTGGTACTCATTTGTATTTTTTTTCAGAGATGAAGACGATGGTGACCTTTAATTTTGCATTAAAGTTACTTTTAATTTTTTGAATTTTTCTTTCAACTTAAGCTTTTCACAAGCACATTAATTTTTAACATTTTTTTTCAAGTTTTAACACAACTGTTTGCATGAAATGATGTATTACCAAAAAAATACAGTTAATGCAATGCAAACAGCAATGATAGCCTTGATTTTATTGACTAGCATGAGCAGCTTTTCTTGTGACATAATATTTTTTTTCCGATCCATTGCTTTTTTTCTTCCAGCAGTGGTACACAGTGCTTTACCAATCTGCCTTTTTGAGCCAACAATTCGTCCACTTGCTGTTGTTTTCATCTTCACAGCACCTTTTACAGACTGCGTATGATTTGGGTGATTTAGGTGAAGTAGTTGCTTTACGAATTGCTCGATATATGTACAGCTTTTGATTAATGGAGGCTCATGCAACACTAAATATCTTTTTTTGTGAGTAAGATAGGTGACACCATTCCCAGGGCCGTTGTCTTTAAGTGCTATCAGTGTATGATGTTTCTGCAAAGATGCATCTGGGTTGATGAAATTCTCGGACTAGGTCTCATTCTCTTTCCTGATTTCCTTCTTCAGCATTTCTGATTTTTTACAACTATGATGTATCACTTTGCTCACATAACTGCTTTCCCATTAGGCCATTGTTTCATCAGCATCTGAATTCACACACAACCTATCATGGTAGACCACCCGAACCTTCAATTCACACACGGGAGCAGTTTCTGCGCTTGCCATCGTACCTTCTTCTCAGATTACTTCGATCAAAGTTTGACAACAAGGTCACCAAAAAGATGATTCCTGACCATTTTCACACTGGCACTGCACTTAGCTCAACCACGTAGCACTAGCATGACTAAGCATAGACACCATATATGACACCCCATAAGCAATTTACAACATTAATACACTGTATGCGTAATTCAAACTTGTTTGATATCGTCAGGCGTACATAATTCGGTAAATGCCTACTGCAAATTTTGAACCCAAAATGCCAAAATTAGCCTACTTGCCAATAAAGCAAATTGCTATAAACAACGCCACTCAATGCCCATACGAGTAAATGAATTACAGTCCTCTTTCTGGTGAGTTTCCGTTTCTGACCAGGGCAGCGGGCACCGAGAGTCCTGCACTCTTTGTCCAGCTGCTGATTCAAATCGTTAAAGTTAAAGTCTGATCATAGACTCTTTATTAGCGGACTGGAAACTAACATTTTTGTCTTTTTTTGTTTCGCCGTTCACTTGTTCTTCGAATATGTCCAATCAAATCAATCGAATACGCGTGACTGCAAAAAAAACTTCGCAACTAGAGCAACTTTATTTTTCTTCAATCCTTTTCTCTTTTTCTCTGCGTGTCTGTTTCTAGTCTACTAAACAAAGAGACAAAGGTCTGCTAGTGCTTTATAAACTAAGCGCTTAAAACTTGTTCCGTCTAACACCTTGACAGTGCATTAGCCTTGGCTGGTTTTATTCTATGAAAATGATAAGCAATATTATTGATGTCACTGCGATAACGTCATTAAATCCACATTTTTACAGCATAATTTTATTGTGATGTTTTGACGTTTGTAGAGTAGTAAAACAGTAATCCAAGGCTGTAGGTTCGAATCATGCGAGAAGACAACTTTTTCGCATTGCTTGTTTTAAGTAGTTGCCGTTCTGGTGGCTATTCCTTAGCAGGGGTGCCGAAACCCGGGGGGATGGGGGGATATATCCCACCCAATAATTTTACAGCATCCACCAAATTTTTGGTTATGGTCTACATCTCCATCCACGCCAATAAATTGACTCTGGTCTGCATCTGAGCGCTGGATAATGTTTGGAGCAGTTTTTTGGTCTTCATTAGAAGCCGGGAAAAAAGTCTTCCATTTTCGGTGAAAACCTTTTTTTTTGCTTTCCTTTTTTATTTTTTGGTCTGCACTTGAATTAGGGAAAATAGTTCTTCGATTTTTGGTAAAGACCTTTTTTTTTGATCTTCGCTTAATTTGCTTACCTGAAAAAAGAGTCGCCGTCGAGGTTCATTCCCCCAATGTTGAAAATAGGGCAAAATTGGGGGAAAATTGCAAATTATCCCATCCAATGCTCAACAAAAATCGGCACCCCTGTTCCCCAGGCTTCCGCGCTGGTAACCTTTAGGCCAGATAGCACGTAAACGATCAAACAAAAATATTATCGAAGTTTATTACTAATAGTATATTATCACACCATCATTCGACAAAAACGGCAGTAAAAGATGCAGTGTGCTAAATCACGATAAGAATGTGTTATTGAATCAAGATACTGCATGGTACATTGTTTAAAAAAATGTGGAAGCCAATAGACTTAAAGTAAATAATGCTTGGACAATATTAGTTCAGGGGTTAAATTTAGGTAAGATTTAGTCAGGGTTATTAAAGATAGAAAACCGGCGCTTTCTCTTTTAATTCTGTGCACAATTGTACATTTTTATACAATGCTGTAGTTTATGCTAACGAAAACGTTATTTCAAACTAGTAATAAAGTGCTGAATATGTTTGAATAGAGCAACGTTTATAAGAGTAATTACCAAAAACATACTAAAAAAGCTAAAAGATTTTTACATGCTTTTCGCGTTTGTTCCAGATCAATAAATAATCTGTAGTTATCTAATAGAAAAGAGCTTCTTCAGCTAAAACTATAAACTTGTATTCAATTCTCGGTGGGCTCAAATCAAAGACTATTAATTTGGCATTCGCGTTTTCCCTGCTTGACAGTTCAGCACCAATGGGACATCGTGAAATCTCCACCCGTTAATACAATAAACATGTAGGCAGGTGACAACTTGACTTGAAGATAGAACGATCACTTTGCCGTGTCCAGTCCAAGGGGGCTTGGTAAACAAAGATATGATTGCAATTTATTGCATCAAATACAAAAATACAGCACTGCATTACAGTTTTTTTGCGAAATATACAATTTTAGTAGCTCTGTAACACGAAATAGTTGAAGCGGTAACGAAAACAAGATAGATATATTTCGTCAAAAACATTTTGATGGCTTACATGAAACATTTAAATGAATTGAATTCTGGCGTTTTTGAGTGAGAAGCAGTCACAAAAACACATTGATGTTGTATTGTGGCTTTTATTATGTTGGCGTCCCGTCTACTAAATTGGCAAGTATCTTCGAAGCCTTTAAGTAAACAATATTAAAACTATAAGCTGGCATACTGTTGGTAGTTTAGCTTTTAAGTTTTGAAATTTTGGTTTTGAATTTGAATTTTTTGTTTTGAATTTCAAAGTTTGCCTTTAGTTTACTAGCTTGTTGTGTTCAGTTTTTGTTTATTTAATTGGTTCGAAGATGTTTACCGATATGGAAGACGAAAGGCTACATAAAATAAAAAATAAAAAGAAATCAAACAACATCAGTGTGTTAATGACTGCTTTTGGCAAAGAAACGCAAAAATTCAACAATTTTGTTTTATAGCAAAATATGATTGAAATCTATTTTGTTTTTGCATGATTGTTACAAAACAATAAAAAACAGGATGCAATGCACCTGAGAAAATTAAATTAACCCGCAGATTATTACTTTTGCTATGTTTTATGCCGTTGAGAATACTGCTCCACAGGTAGTGTATATATTGATTGAATCCCTTTTATACTTGCTGAGAGTATTATTAGAACAGCTTTATACTTATGGCAATTATTTACAGTATTTTTCTCTAAAGTTTTACAAAATTGGCGGATTGAACTTATTTGACATCAGAGCATTTGAACTAAATGTATAAATACAGCGAACAAAAAAAAAAAACATCTTTATAATATTCTGCATCTCTCATCAAGGGCGTCGGCAGAAAATTTTTTAAGGGGGGGAGGGGGGGGCAATAAGAATAGAGCCAGTATTAAGTTCTAAAAATGAAAGAATTTTTGAAATTTGGGAGGTTCAAGAGTGATTGTGTGAAAATCCAGGAGGGGGCCATGCCCACCCTGCCCCCCCCCCCCTTGACGACGCTCATTTGAATGAAAACTTGGTGCAATTAGCGTTTACGTTTTTGTTTCATCTCCTTTTTCCGATGACTGGAGGACTCTTTTCTTTGCATAATAATTTGTATCGGCAAATATCACAAATGACTGCAAAAAAAAAACAAAAAACAATAATAATAAAAACAATAATAACGTCTGGAAAAATAATAAAACAATCGGTAGTGACTATTTCACCGAAAATTTTCAAGTTAAATAGAATAACACAAAAATGAAAAACGCTCATGCGCGAATTTTTTATTTGTTTTTTTAATAGTTAATGTTTGGGTTTGAGTTAGGGTTTTGGTTAAGGTTAGGTTTGGAATTAGTTTTACTGTAAGAATTTGAGTTTGAGTTAGATTTGAGTCAAAATTAATAATAAAATCTAGATAAAGATTTCTGGTGAAATAGTTTCTTCGAAAACACTTTGCAAGATAAAGAAAAACATAATTTGACGTCAGGAAGTCAAATCTAATTTTGTAAGATTTACAACTGATAAAACTTTGGCACAATAACAGGCTTTGCGCTTCCATGATTTCCAGTAAGCGTAAGATAATAGAGATAAAACAACCCTTGAGGTTAAAATGAGTTTTAGTTACGTTGACATCACCCTGCAGAAAAGATTCACATACTTTGTGTAAAAAAAAAATCAACGAAATAAAACAACTTTTTAATCATGAACACACTGAATAAAATCAAAACAGAAATGTACTACAGCCTGCCTTATTTCGTCTTTCAATTCGTCAAGAGGATATCTCATAAAATAAATGTGCTTACCTAATAAGTAGAAAGTTAGAACAGGTTGTATTGAGATTTATTGGTTTTGATTTAATTGGTATGCTTATGAACATGGTTAAAAAGCTGACAACTTGCGCTGATTTATGATCGAGCAGTTTCAAAAAGCATCCGCTTCCCAGCAGAACCAAAATAATTATATCGAAATAGGGCAGCAGAAAATAAAGTACGTACCAAACTTGTTTCCTTTGAAATGATTGCAGAGAGGTTTTCCTTGAGATGAACAAAATCCGTTACATTTACTCTGAAAAATTATTACATATTTTGTACAAAAAGTTATGAGTATTTTGGATAAAATACAATCTCTGCTGAAATTTTGTACAATCATAACTTTTTATTTGTGTCTTTGTTGTTGATGTTGTTTTATCGTTGCTGTGTTTTTGGATAAGACGCTTTACGATTATTATATTCGCTGGATTGCTTTAAACAAGGACTGAGGACTGAGAACTAAGGTGAGGACAGGGGACGATTCGTCCAAAATAAAAGTGTCACCGTCGCTTTCTCGTGAATGCAGTAGGATAAAAATGGATCAAATCAATTAATCTTGTTTTCTGTTCTAAAAAAGCTACCCAGCACAGTAGCACCCTTGAAAAGTGATTTTTAATCAAGCAAGTACAAACATCAAAATCATTAAAAGGTATACAGCCATAGATACTTGCTAGAAAAGTAAAGCAAATTTGCATCGCGAAAGAAGCGCACATCTAATGTTGTTATTAATCATCAAATGTAATATTGCAAGACTGAACGATACGTATGGTAGCATTTATAAAAAATTAACAATATAAGTATGTTGTGACTTAAAGTTAAAAATAAGAATAATGTGTTTAGAATTAGGAAGTAATATTGAATAAAATAATTAATAGTATTACATTAATCATTAATAATAATTAATTAACTGCCTGCATGAAAAATCAAAAAATAAGTATTTTTTTAAAGGATTGTTTAAAAAGAATTCCAAACTTGCCCGTGACTTTTTGACGAGGCACATTACAAGCTGTACCTCTACAAGTTATAATTAAGTTGCGGTACATTTATAAGATTATTTAGTTTAAGTGAAAATTTATTCATCCAATCACTGCCATTTTGTGTCAGAGTGTTAATTTGTTGGTTTATCAAGATAAATATACAAATAAAAAACATATCAATACAAGATCTCCCAGCAAAACAAAAGTTTGAACTTTGTTAGTACCTGCTAAATTCACGGCTCTAAGTTTGGACTTTGCTGGAACCACATTAGTGACATAGGCAAAACACCAAAAAAACTTGAATTTTTTTTTGGTTTAATATGCAAGAATATGCATCCAAGTTTTAGAAAAAAAAAAATCATCACATTGTATTGGATTTACAGTTGTATGTCCATCGGTCTATTTAGTAATTTTTTTTTTAAATATTTGCACTAACAATATGAAAGCTTTTCAATTTCCAATTTCCCGATTTAGTTTCCATGTCATAATAAACAGTATTGCTTCGTCGAGTAACGTATGCTTAAAACAAAATTAAAAATTGTAGCAAAAAATTGCCAAGCAAACAAATAAGATACATAAACAAAAAAAAACAAAAAAACGCGATAACGGCACTACACATTGCATACACTGCTGTAATCCAGATTGAATCAAAATTGATAATGTACCCGCTGTGTGTGCAAATGCGTGAAACGCGTTCAAAGGTTCATTGCGGCGTCATAACACCAGGGTTACATAATTGGTATTTGATCAGCCCGGTGGTGGATTCTTAGATCTATCGTTTCGCAGGCAAGCGCGCTAACCACTCGATCAACTGCATTGAGTTTGAAACAATAGAGAAGGATAACAACGCTTGCATGTCGTTATTCAAGATACTTTCAGGCCCGTATGAACCACCATGAATTAACAATGAATACGAATTTGATTTGAAGGTTAACAAACATAAATTTGATTTGACATGAATTTGATTTGAAGGTTAACAAAACTTTGGGAGAAATGTTTTGACACGTGGCCAAACAATTTGCTATAATTATAAAGTATTTCAAGAACAGCGTCTCTTAACTTGCAAATTCCGTTTATTTTGATCCAAAAAGTTGATGGATGTAGAAAATAAAAAATTGATGATCATCTGAGAAAAGTTTGTCCAGGTTGGTTCGTACGACCTTAAAAGGTTTTTATTCTAATTTCAGTTTATAATTAAAAGCGATAGCAGTAATGGCTAACTTTATCCAACTGGATGATTCTACGTGAAAACAACATATTTCTATTTTAAAGAGATGACGCATCAAAAAACAAAAACAAAAAAAACGTTTCACTAACTATACTACAGTAAAGAAAAGTTAGCTGTCAAATTGCTCTGCGTTTTTTTTTTGTCAAACCGATCAGTGGTCGAGTAGATTGAGCGTCTGCTACTGAAACGGTAGACTTGGGTTCGATTCCCGGTCGCGTCAAACCAAAGACTATAAAAATTGGTATTCACAGCTTCCCTGCTTGACGTTCAGCAATTAGAGGGACAGTGTGAAGCCTCCGCTGTGTGTGGTAGACAGGTGGGCAGGTGGCAGCTTGACTCGAAGACCGAAAGGTTTCTTCGCTGTCTCCTGGCCAAGGCAACTTGGTGAACAAAATGTAATTACATTACAAGTGTCAAACGAGTTGGTTTTACTTACTATACGTTGGGTTTGGAGAAGAAGCCATTGCTGCAGAGTAAAGGAACAAAGTAAATGCAAGTGCAAGTTTCATTTTGTCTTTAACTCGCAGGTATTTCAAACTATAGATAATCTTAATTTGCTCTAAGAACAAAAATGCATGTAGCTTAAAATTTGAAATTCGAATATACAATACTGATCAATACGATAACAGTTTGACAAAAATGTTGCTATTTTTTTGCCATGCAGCCTACGTTATGGGTATTTCAATTTGTACAGGCAGTTGAAAACTTTTAACCCTTTATTGTACTTTATTAATTATTAACTGTAAATGTATATAGTTTAATTTCGAATTAAAGTTTTACGAAAATAAAGCAATTAAATCTAACAATGCAATCAATACTTCAAATACAGTATTTAAGCAAAAATAAATTGCAACTTTTTTGCCTCTTTCTGCAATCTGTTTCTGTTCTTATTTTTTTGTTTTCTTTTCATTTTTTGACAAAATTGAAGTTGTTTATCATTACTGAATACTCAATTTTTTATGTATTTCTCCACGACCCAGCAGCCTTACAACTCTTTTAGTAACTATATTTAAAGCAACTGTAAAATTATCAAACGTTAAACAATTGTAATTGTAAATACAGTTTATTCACCAAGTTGCCTCGGCCAGTAGATAGCGAAGGGGATATTCGATCCTCGAGTCAAGCTCAGAGTTGTAAACGGGCCGACTAGTTCAGGCCCGAACCTGGCCCGAACCCGAAAATATAAGCCCGAACCCGGCCCAAACCCGAAAAATAATTTGAAACCCAAATCATGCCCGAAAAAAACAGAAAGTTAAGTTAGATCTGAAAAATTTAGCAACTTTGCAAAGTTATTTTGATGACAGTTTTGAGCATCTAAAACAAAAAGCTCGTCTCTGGCACGAATTAAGCCCAAAACTTTTGTCAACTTTAGGCCCGAACCCGGCTCGAACCCGACCCGAAAAGCCCGCCCGACTTACAACTCTGTTCAAGCTGCCACCTGTTTACCACACACAGTGGAGGCTTCACACTGTTCCTTTCAAAGCTGAACCTCAAGAAGGGACGCTGTAAATACCAAGTTTTATAGTCTTTATAATCTACCGTTTCATTGGCAGACGCTCTATCCACTCGACCACTGATCGGTAAAGGTGCTAATACTGTTCAGTGCTTACAGTGATGGCGTAACCACGAAGAGCTAAGCCTTAGCCCCTTCCCTTCTCCGCCAAGTCACTCGGAAAATTCAATCCTAATATATGCGCAGGTGCTTTAAAACTTGATTTGAACTTGAACAGGTAGTAAATATAGAAGAAGGAGAGGACCTTGAACATGCAGTAACTTGAACAGGAGGCAGTAAGAGGGCGCTAAATATTTTAATTCTGTCAAAGGGCTTCCAAATCTTAGCAATAACAATTAATTTATACAAATGTCTCTACAAAGGTTTAAAATGTCATCCAAGTGGATATTTTTTTCAAAAAATCTTAAAAATTGATCAGCAAAATCCTAATTGCGCGCCAGAGTGCACAATAATGTTTTTTTTTGGTTGAACGACTCAGAATTAAACCTATTTAACCAACCTCCCAGTTGAACTTATCTCAACTTGCTCGTTTTGGTTGTGACACGGTTTTCAAATGCGCTTCGTTTTTTATTGCGCGCGCAGCATACGCATTACGCAGGGTTAAGATGCAACAACGTTTTATAATTTTTGGGAGAATTACTCAAGGGTAAAAAGTGCTACATGATTCTTCAGACGTGAAAACAATAAGTTTTTTTTTTTAGTTTTTTTTTTAGGATGTGCCATGCTTGTAAATCAATTAAGTCGTTGACAATTAAGCATTAGTCAAATGTTGCAATTCTCATTTTTACCTTATACGTAGCGTGCACTTTTCGTATTCATTTTCGGAACATATAAACTGATTGAGTATAGGCGTACATATATTATTGATAAAATTATTTAAGAACAAGGAAAACAATTTTTAACGTGAATAAATGGAAAAAGAGAAATTCGTCTGCATTAATGTGATTATTGCCTTGAGCTATTAGTAAAAAAAATTACAAAAAAAAATAACCGAGAGGTAGAAGCTGAAATAAAAAAAAAGAAAGAAACTATTTGAGTAAATGTTGCATTTTTTAGGATCAAAGCCTTTGTAAGAGCTACTGAACGTCAATTGCCCATTGGGACCAAGCAGTTTTATTTCCCGTTGTGATGGCCTAGTGTGACGAAAGAATTGCAATATATGGAACTCAAAGAGTGCGTATGCTCTGTGATGGGTGGTTAAATGCAGACGCAAATAGCAGCTTGGTTCATTGGCATGAATGAATGAATGTACGAACCAAATTGTTAAAAGGAAATCCTCCCTTTTCACTTTATGTAAGGACATGGTCAAAAATAATTAGTCAAACTTTAATCACATGAAAGTTGCTTGTTGCTGCAAAAATAAATCCGAGTATGAATCAATATAATCATAGGAAGTGTCACAAATTACCAAACGTTTTGCTACAATTCAGCTTTTTGTTACGAATCTCCATCACACAATACACAGTTGTAGCTTTCTTTGAAAAATATAGTTAAAGCATTGATATACATTTTATTGTAGTGAACACGTTCGATTTACGAATACGTAAATATCAATCTATTCATAAAATAGAATAATTTTAAGAACAGAAACGATTGTCAGATAGAACTAAGCATAACAATTTATTGGATGCGTTTCGCTTTAACTTGAAGCATCATCAGTAGAATGAATTTGCAAAGTAAGAAGCACGAACTTAAATACAATAGCCACCCATGCTATTGAAGTTAATTCGTGCTTTTCACTTTGCAAATTGCTTATGGGTGGCTATTGTATATAAATCCGTGCTTCTTACTTTGCAAATTCATTTTACTGATGATGGTTTAAGTTAAAGTGAAATGCGTCTAATAAATTGTTATGCTTAGTTCATGGCGACCTAGAAAAACCGGCCATGTCAACAAATAGCGAGCGCTTCGACTGAAGGCCGACAATTGCAGTCTTCACGCAGTAGAGACAGCTGCGCGAGGTATTGGTAGTTCACTTTACGCAATATATTCAGGCATTGTCGACATTTCAACGCTAAACATTCTAAAGTTAAAAGACTAAACACTAAAACATTATAAGGTAAACAAAAGTATCTTGTATTAAATACTGAAAAAAGTGGTTGAATACGTTGTCAAAAATTTGGCCAAATACCAAACTATACGCTCATTTAAGTCACCGAAAGTAACTGTGCTACGGTATTTCATAATCTACATTACAGTGTACTAACAATGTTGTATCAAACATGCTGATACCGGTATGTATAATAAGTACTATTGCATATTAGCCAGAAAATAGTTAGTCGTTGGAATATCGTAAATTTAAGAAAATTTCAAAATCTTTAAGCCAAACTCTTTATCACTACGTGGAGTGCAAAACACGGAGTCGTTCTTTAACAATATATTGCACAAAAAAGCGCAGTGTATTTTTTGAAACACAGAAGTCGTACCTTACTGAAATTTTAAAAAACCTGTCAACAAAATATTTTCGACATCCCGCATCTAAAACTTGCGGAAAGAAAATCACGCAAAATATACACCACTGCACGAGATAGTCTTGTGGAAGAGAAAGTGACCCTCTATTGAGAGCATCAACATACTTTCCAAACTTGTGGTAATGAAACAGCAAGTCATTTTCTTTCACCACACCACGTTTTTTTTGTACATACCCAGCAGTGTATATTAAGGATGACAATGTCTCTTCTTTCACACTTACTTCTAAAGCATGCAAATTATATTATCAAAGACTTCACATTCTTTGTCGTTCAATAAATCTGTCTCGGGACAGATTTACTCCAAGCTGTAGAAAAAGTTTGGCATAGTCAATGTGGACATTTTCAATAACATCCTATGCCGTTATAAAGTAAGTTCCTCCTGAACCTTCTCGTAATTTTCCAAACGCCTTTTTCAAAGAATCGGTGGAAAACCATCCGAGCATCACATATTCATTGCCTCCGGAGAGCATATGCTTTGCGAGAATTGCTTAATTGAGAGGATAGACAACTTGGAAGGAATTCCGGGAAAAACAGAGAATGGATTTTTTGTTCTCAGCCTGCCATGGAATTTTACCATCACTGCATCGTTTGGCCAATGTTTTCCACACACTGCAGTATACTTCGAGACAACCAAGTTGGCTCTCGGGATGACAGAAATCCATTTTTTCTTTTCTTTCTCATATTGTGGAAGTTTGTATACAGGTACTCTTTTACTACTGGAAGCATAGTTTCCTTTACAAAGCGTTACACAACACTTAACAACCTTTTAAGTTTACGCAATAGCCTTTTCTCTGCGAAAATAAAGTATTGTTAGCAATACAGCTTTAGGAGCTTTTGTGCAGTATACTGCAATTACCGCATGCTACGTGAGGCGCAGCCATGCTATACCAGTATCTATTATTTATATTGTAGCTTTCAATAATTTCTAAACATTTTGTTGCTATGGGATATCGTCATTCTAGCTTGCTCATCCGGATCCGCAATCCGTACTTTGAAAAATTTAAACTAAGTTAGAAATATTAAAACTATTATTAATTGAAACCTTGGTTTTGTATCGAGCTTGCAATCCTTAGATCCTGTTGCCTATTGCCTTCACAATTGCTATCTAAGCACATTTTAATCATGAAAGCTTCCTTACCTTCTCATACTGTTAGTGTCTTTCTATCGATATTACTAAAGTTGTTTAACTGCTTGATTGAACAAACGCAATTAATGGCTTCGCAGATAAAACATCATAAATACTGTAGCTACTGTATATCCGATAATTATACTGTAGTTGTACACATTAATGAGTACTATAAGCACTGTATCTTACATCGCTGCTTCTTAATTGTAAAGTTACCTGTTCTACAAGTTAGTTGTTGCTGTCACTAGTAATCGTCTCAAATGCCGACGTTTTCTATTGCAACAACTAAGTCTTGTGACTGACCTAATTAGATTTGTCTCCCACAGAGAACTTCTATCGGCCTTCAGTCGAAGCGCTCGCTTTTTGTTGGCATGGCCGGTATTTCTAGGTCGCCATGGCTTAGTTCTATTTTGGCAATCGGTTTTGTTCTTAGATTAAGCAGAAACTACGATCGTTATGCTCTAGGATGATTTTAATGAATAAGCCAATAAGGTTGATATTTTGACGACCGAAATGCCGCAGCTAGCGAAGTTAACTCAAATAAACTGTTTGGCAGTGACCGTCATTTTGGTTTTAGTTTTCTTGATAAAGCTGTTTTTAAAATTCATTTTCTAATGCTTAAAATGGATTTTTTTTATCTTTTAATGTTACAGCAAATAATGTCAAAATGAGTAAAAATATATCTGGTGACATTACAATTTCTCGAAGTGTAATTCAGAAATTTCTGAATAGGAGGATCAGCCAAAATACAATTACCTTTGACTATCATCTCCAAGTTGCTGTAAAACTGAAAATCCTGTTTTCTAAAGTAAGTGATGATTGCCGTGGATTTTTACTTCCTACGCATAAATGAAAATGACATACGTTATTCTGAAAAAAAAACGTAAGCAATTCGCCACGTGCAGACTGCAGACGGGTGTTTTGTGGTATATTTTAACTCATAACATGAATATGACACCGCTAGCGATATCCAGGGACTTGGCAAAAGTATCTAACTTCAGTGAACTAAAGCAGGGCTTCCCGAACTTTTTTGCTCGCGACCCCCTTTACTCTTCTAAAAATTTCCGCGACCCTTAAACAGTTAAAATAATGAACACTGCGAACAAGGCACTGGTACCCAAAACCTTCTAATTTACTCGTAGGTAGAAAACAAAAAAACATTAGTAAACACCCTGTTTGCATTTGCCTTTACTACTGCTTCAACATCATCTGCAGTAGGTTTATATTACCGTTATGGTTGGACTTTTTTAACTAGCTATCCATTGATTGGAATCCAGCCAGCAGTATAGTAGTATGGTAGTTATAACTCTGGTTAATGCAAGGAAAATTCACAAAACCACTTTCTATTCATCTAGCGACTAAAAGTGGTTCCATTATTGTGACTATCATTACGAAGTGTCAATCAGCTGCAGTCTTCAAATGTTATTGCAATAAAGATAATAAAGTACACAAACTACTATGTACACAAGTTTGTTACTTTTCAGAAAATAGGCCAAAACTAATAGTAGCCATAATATGGAAAAAAGGTAGAGACGAAAGAGAAAATAATGACAATCCAATCGAATCAAGCAAAAATTAGCTGCCAGTAAGCCTATAATAAAAAAACACGAGCTATAAAACAATTTAGTCTACAAAGCCTATCACAAAAAGGTCCTAGTTATAACACCCGTGTGAATAAAAATATACAATGGGTTATTACTTGCGATAAACGGAAAAATAAGCTATGGAAATATAAGATTAAAGGCTTTTAAAAAAAAGAAAAGTAAAAAAACTTCTAAAGTAGTGTAAAACTTACTTCATATTTATGTTTGTTACAGTATGCTGATTTAAAAAAAAACTTTTTTGCATCCTAATAAATGTTAGTGTTCAGATCATTTTAGACTGTGTATACGTTTTGTTGGGACACCCTACGGTAGTTTGTTGGTGTAGCTGTGTATTTATCCTCTTCTCACTGCGCAGCATCAGAGGGTAACTCCTAGATGATCTACACCCAATTTATTGCATTAAGTACATCGTGTTTGGAGGAATCCGTACCTGCTTAGGAGTTTCCAGTGATCCAATGTTTCTGTAAATTCTTGCCCACTGAATTTGCTGCTTGTTCGAAGCCACCAAGCAGAAATAATGATCTTATAGCGTTCTACAGTATACACGCACGCTAACAACATGACCAAGCTGCAGGTTGAACCAAAATCACGAAATCAGGGTCGTCGTAAAAACGAAGTCTATATCTTCTCGGTTACGCTGCGGATCGTAAAAACGATTAGAAAGATATCGAAGTTGCTACCCGCCCAGACAAAGCGTCATTCAACTCTCGAATTGGTCAGCAGAAACTGTTTGTAATTTAATAACAATAACTTTTTCCTATTGTATACTAGTAATAAATCAAAATGTGAATTTGCGCCCAGTACTGTTAAAAGCTATTGGATTTTAAACTCAAAAGGAAGTAATAATGCATCCAAAAATTGTAGTATAGGATTTCAGAATTAAGTCGGGTGAAAATTCCTGAAAAAAGATTAATGCAAATTGAGCGTTTGTTCTTTTAAATTGGATAAACAAAGCCTTCTACGTCTTATTAGTCATTTAACTTGCGAGATGAATTCATCCATTTAGTCAAAGTGCCAGAAATTTTGCTTATTTTGCAGCATAATCGTTTATTTTCTTGTTGCGTCAATTCCGAATAAAGCCAACAGAGATTTTTGATTTAATCACAAAATTTTTGGCCTGCAATCAACCTTCTTTAGATTATACTGTACATTCAAATTATGATTTTTGTCTACAAAATGTTAAGTAATAACATCTGTTTTAACTTGCAAAAACTATTGCGTTATGTTTTCACAGACATTACTATATTTTCAATATCTTTCTTACTAATTGAAAATTTCTACTGTTATCACCTGTTTTGGAGATAGCTCGTTTAATTATGAGCATGGCTTGAAACCACCAAAAAGGTGAATTTGATGAAATTGAAATCTTTTATACCGACCAGTTGGTCGAGTAGTACAACGCGTATCGTCTCAAGAACAAAAGGACTGAGGTTCACATCTCGGGCTGATCAAATCGGAGACAGTGTTTCCAACGGATCGACACCGCTGCTACATTTCTTCAAAACGAGCTGTGTTGCCTGAGCGCAACGACGCGGAATTGGGCTCGCAAATTCGTTACACGCTTCGGCGTAATACAATAAGTGTAATGAAAGATTTGCGTTGAAATCTCTTATACCTCTTTTGAAGATACATCATTTTAACATGGTCGTTTTCCAGTCCCGGTTTTTGGTTCTGGTAACCGCTTAATTACAAAAAAAACGCCCCAATAAAACGGTTATTCCTTTATAACGATGTTCTTCTGATGACATACAGTATTGGGCCGAATTGCATCATTACTATAAGAATGAAGAGGCGTGTTTCTGTTCCAAGGCATAATGATGACACATTGTCGTTTAGAAATCGAAACTAGCAATTTTTTGATCACTTGTACCCGACGTTAAAGAAGTAAACCGAAACTTAGTAGCGAAATAATAAGCGCATTGCGAAATATTTGACCTCTTTTCATTCATGTTGTAATTTTTTTGCTCATTGTAAAATTCGAATTAAAAAAACACTGATAATTTTCAAAATGGCGTTTTTTAGCCGGTTTGCCAAAATTAGAGAAGCAGTTGTTAACTTACCTACTTCGATTTTTTAGATTAAAATGCGAACAAATTCGTTGCGTTAGGTAATGGATGACTATAGTTTTAGCTTAGCCAAAAATTAAGCTTTACCGTGTAAAAACTTTTTTTTCCAGATGGTTTCGTGTTTTAAACCAAAAGTGATCTTGAACGTGTGAAGTGTTTTTATTTTGTTATATTTCTTTTCGTTTTCCTAATTATTTTACGCTGAAAATAAATTTTTAAGATAATAAATTTTTAAGACCTTTTTTTCGAGGGGGATGACTGAATACAAAGTTAAAACGCTGCGCAATTCCCGAATTTGAACAATCTAGGTATAACCGACATTAATTTCCACAATTTGCGGCACTCTAGATCCAGTTAACCCTATTTTACGCGGGGTTATTGACCAACATGTTTTGCACAATGCGGTCAAAAATACCCCTATTTAAATTCTAAACAAAAAGCCATACGCACACCAAATTTAGCGTGCTGGTTGTTGTTCACCAAAATTTTTCAAAAAAATGGTTTTAAGTTGGTGATGTCAGTCATGACATTGTTTTCGAAAATGACGTCATTTTTGCAATTATGTCACAGGCGGTCCTAACTTGTAATAGGTTTATGTTTTAACGTTGAATCATAAACTGAATCTTAAAATGCCCAAGTCAAAGTCGTTACGTCACAAAAAAGTCTTATTGACGTTATTTTAGTTAAAGCTTGGTTGAAAAATGCTCTGATTTCGGAAAGTGACTGTGGGAAACTTCAAAATTGGAAAAATTTCCGTTACCTTAGCATCTTTTAAGCTCAAACAAAAGTTAATCTCAAACAAACGTCAAAGTTTTAAATTTGTTTCCCTAAAAGCAAGTTTTGATCAGTGATAGCATTTGGAAAATATTTAGGGGCTGATTGACTTAAATTTTCCATTTGAAAACTGGCCTTTCCTGAAGAGATGCTTTCTGTGTTGGTGTGATTCTAGGTAGACGCAAAGTATTTATAGTTAATGTGCATTAAAAATGATGGTAGAAGGTGTCAAATGATAATAGTTTTGTTATCTAAAGAAGTATTATATGGTCAAAGCTTATGACATTGGAAGAGAAGACGATTTATGCCTAACTAAAATGAAGAATTGCCAATACTTTATTTTTTCGACAAGTTATTTTTTCGCGCTTACGTTTTGGTGTGTGATGAAAACGAAACAAAAAAGAACCAAAGAATTAAAATCAGGAACCAAAACTAGACCTGAAAAAAAGATAATTACTGATTGTGCAAATAATGTCATATACATAATGCATAATTTCTCAGTAAATGAAACTTTTTTTAAATTTAGACTCTCTTGAAAATACACGCGGCCGAAAAGTGGAAATTTTGGAAAAATTTAGCAACTTCACAAACCGAAACACAAAAATTTTAAATTATCGTGTGAAATATTGTTCAATTACGTTTGAAAAGGGAAATTGAGCTAATGTGATCTAACTGACTCTGTGGTTAATGCTGCAAATTGCAAACTTTGATCAAGCTAATTCCCAATTATTTAAGCTAAAACATCAACTACAATGCATTTATCATTGAAAAGTAAGGGCCGTCGCTTCGGGATGGATGCAGTGCCGTCGCTACGGGGTGCCAGGGGGCAGTGCCCCCCCCCCCCCCCAACGAATGCTTTTGCCCCCCTCTATTTTGGTTTACTCAGAATACGTTTTTGGCTCATCACGTAAAGACAAGACATCATACAATAATGAAAAGGGAATAAAAACGTTCAAACATAAAACTCTTTTGAATTTTTTTCGATTTTTTTCCAAAATTGTTGGCAACCAACTGGTGTGCATAAATATGACGCAATAACCCGTCTTATTAACACACCTTTACGGATGTGTCGCGGAAGAGAGGTGTATAAGCCTACAGAATTGGTGCCGGTACTTCGTTAGCGATTATGACCTGAAACAATACCTAAAAACATTGTTTTCAAACACCAGCTGCTTATTTTTAAGAGCGTACTTAAGATTTTCTAAGGTTGCAGACAGTGGCGCAACTAGGGTAAGGGACCAAGGGGCTTCAGGTCAGCCCTTTTAGCTAAGTCATTTAGAAGATTTGATCCAAAATGCAAGCGTTTAAATATGTTTTGGACTTGAAATGAAGTATAAAGGGGGCAGAATTAAGGGGCTTGGCAATTTAATTTTTTTAATGACTTTTGAATTTTAGCAATTTACTGTAGTTATTCATATGGCTTCAAGAACGTGCGAAATGTGATTGAAATTGCGTTAAAATTGCTATTTTTACCGCAAATTTATAACAGTCGCCCAGCGGCCTGAGGCTCTGTCCTCCCTTGTCCCATCTCTGATACACTCGAGTTAAATCAGTTTGTTCAGCACGGGGTTCTAACTTAGACAATTTTTGGAAAAAAACTTCACTTTTCGTTCAAACCCTTTCTTTTGACAAAATAGTTGTTGCGCTTCCGGTGCAGACATTCATTCACCGCTGCAGACCGATTCTTCAAGCGATGATATGGTTCGGATACGAAACGAGCTAGGAAACGCTGCCGTGCTTAAACGCCTTTTTTTAAGACATGAATGCAAAATTGAAGCACGCTGCGGCAAAAGTTGATAAATAACATCTTTCAAAAAATGAGTTTTTATAGATTTTAGTTTATTTACTACAACTAAGGTCCCTGAGCAAATAACTATGTTAAGTTTTAATCATTTTTCAGTGATAAATACCTTAATATGTCGTTCTTGACAACAAGGTCAAACGGAAATTTAAAACTTTAAGCGAGATTTTCTCAAAACAGCAAAATGTGACTCATCAACTTTTACCAAAACGTGCTTCAATTGTTAAAATAGCGCATGATTTGTGGATATAAAATATCAGTTTTTATGTGCAAAAATTCAGTTTATTTTAGTTCCCCACCCCCCAATTTCGGCTCGTGCCCCCTCACTTCGGTTGCTCAGGCGACGGCACTAAGTGGATAAGGAGGCCTTTTTTCTTCACACAAATTCTTTTGGCCGTGTTTGAGGTTGGTCTAAACTACACTATATTTATTTAGAGTTAGGCGCAATGACAGAGAATGAATTTATCCGAAATCCATGCATACCCACAATTAACTCATGCATATTTTTTGTAATTGTCGCAGCATAAATAAATAACCTTCAAATCACATCTTATTGGCCACAAGTACTGCACTCAATTTAATTTTGTTGTTAATTATATTTTATGCTGTTAGTAAGATGCACGTTATGGATCTAACGCGAAAAATGATTGTGTGAGATCGGTTGTCGAAGAAGCCTGGAACCCTAAAAGAAAAGCAAGTTATTTGAACGTTTTCAACCGTTCTTTAAAGTCAGATTGCAAGATATCTTGCAATTTTTTCTCAGCAGTCGCTCCTAAAAATTACTTGAGATCATCATAAAGTTAGTTCAATCCTTTACTCTTCGTTTCAAAAACTTTTTTAAATATACGAAAACAACAATTTTAGTTTGTTTCATTGAACGCTATGCAACAAACTACTATTACTCAAACATGCAACAAATTCCAAACATAAAATAAATTAGCGCCGTTGAAGCATATTAAAGGACAATTTGAACTGCTTAACCGAGGATTTCAGCCACATCAAAAGATAATGGTGAAACAAAAACCGATAAGAAGAAGTGACGAGAATAATAGTTAAGTACCAGTATTATCATTATGATTTTTTGTACACCGGATCTGATATAACGCCACACTTGGAGCAGTTGCGTGACAGACTGAAATGCGTCATTAAACAAAAAACGTGCGGAAACTGTTTTATAACTTATACAAAACTTAGTCCGCAAACGTATATTTTTGAAAAAACAAATCACAACATTAACAGAAAAGCAATGTTGGCTAAAAATGGAATGTACACTAGAGTTATGATTATTTTTATCCGCAAATGCTTGATGTTGGAAGTGATGAAGTTTTGCACGTTAATGACGAATATCACTTTCTTTTTGCTTAACATTACAAAAACTTGGCGCAACCATGCCCCGAAAAAATTTTATGATTCACTAAAATGTCATATTTAAATTACCCATTAAAACAGAAGGAAAATAGCTACGCAAAACAGAACGAAAATAAAACCGCCTAGTTGGTCGAGCGGTAATGCGTTTGTCTCTGGAGCGACAGGTCAGAGCCTCAAATCTCGGTCCGATCAAATCGGACACAGTGCTGCCAACGGCTCGCCACCGCAGCGACACTTCTTCCAATGGAGCTGCATCGCTCGGGCGCAATAACGCGGAGGTGGTCCCCGCCAACTCGTTACACGCTTCGGCGTATTACAGCCAGCATAATGAAAGATTTAATTTACAGTATTATGATTTAGCTGCAACAATCAACAACTTTTTGGTTGAGAAGGCGCAGGCAATAAGGAGTAGCGCAATGCTGTCGGATACTATGGTATGTGAGGCCAACCAAAACAAAACTGCTCTTACTTTTATATAAGTTATACTGTGCTACGTTTTAGAGGAAGGGTACATAACATTTATTATGAGCTTATTCATTTTTTTATTTTTATTTGTGTGGTAAACTTAGCATTGTGTTATTTTAAAGATAAACGTTTGGTGACTATATGCTGTGGGATACAAAACAGTTTTCAATTTAAATCATGCATTAACTCGAAATTAAAAAAACAACACGTTTTCATTGTGGTGACGCGTAGGAATTGAGTTTTTTTTGAAGAATATTATGAGCGATTTAACCCATTCAATGCCGGAAGTGGAAAATCGCGTCAGTTTTTTAATGCCGGATAAACCAAAGCGCATTCCAATTTGGTGCGCCCATGAGTTTTGGTTTAGAAGTTAGATAGGGAGCATTTTTGCTCCCCCCCTCCCGTGTAAAATGCGTTGGTCAATTCCCCCGCGTAAAATAGGGTCAAAACTAAAAGGTTAGGTACTGGCTGAACGGCCAATATACTGTATAACTGTAACTACCTTGCAAAAATGAATAAGAGTTGTTTCTAAAACCATCTGGTCTACGGGCATGAAAATTGATACTATAGGTAGGCTAGCCCACTAACTGTTTTTCCGGTAAAAGGCACACGATTAGCATAACGCTAATTTATTATCTTCACGTTTCACTCAGCTGAAAACGCCGAGCATCTTCAGAAGTTGAATTGGAGGAGTGTCGAGCACTCCTCCAATACTAGCACAAACAGTACATATCGCAGATAAGTTACAACAAAATAAATATCAGAAGAACCGAATAAATTAAGTGAGTTACAGATGATTATCTTTAGCCAAAAGTGCTCAGTAAATGTTGTTTTTTTGCTAATTTTTTTACCATGTATGACTTAGCCACGTTCTCTCGTTTCATCACAGTAAAGCAATTGAATTTTTACGTTTTGTTGAATTAGCCCTAACCCGCAAGTTGATCATTATACGTTGTAATCATCTGTAACTCACTTAATTTATTCGGTTCTTTTGATATTTATTTTGTTGTAACTTATCTGCGATATGTACTGTTTGTGCTAGTATTGGAGGAGTGCTCGACACTCCTCCAACTCAACTTTTGAAGATGCTCGGCGTTTTCAGCTGAGCGAAACGTGAAGATAATAAATTAGCGTTATGCTAATCGTGTGCCTTTTACCGGAAGAACAGTTAGTAAGCTAGCCTACCTATAGTATCGATGTAACTGCCTTGATCGAAAACTAATTAACTTTATACAACAACCCTAAATAATTTAACTCGAGGTTACCGTAAAATCTCTATTTGAGGGCCATGGCGCTCTATTTTTCAACCATTTTTTTTAGTGGCGTTCTTTTAAAGGTGGCGCTCAAATTGAGGGTGGCCCTAGCTTTCGACTAGCTGGTCAAAATTTTAGAAAGATAAATCTTTATTAACGAAAAGAAAAAACATCTAACACAGTAAAGATTTAACATCTAAATAAAGAAGAAAAAAAACATCAAACGTAACACAGTTACTCGTTAGTAATAAAAAATTCACTGGTGAAAATCAAATGACAATTTGCTCTTATAGCCGTTTCGTCATTTTCAACACTTCCGCATCAACGTCAAATTGTTGAATAATTTCGCGTTCACCGGTAATGTCGGATGCGTGATCAAATACATGGCATGACACTTCAGTGATGTAAGGAATCTTTGATTACTAATTAACATAATAAATGTCAAGGTGGCGGTCTATTAGAGGTAGCGTTCAATTATAGGGAGGCGTTCTATTTCTCAACTCTTTTTTAAGTGGCGTTTTATTAGAGGTGGCGCTCAAATAGAAGTGGCGTTCAAGTAGAGGTTTTACGGTAACCTATGATCAGGGACGTCATACATTGTGCCAGTGTTTGGACAAAGAAAATTTTTTCGCTTACTAATTTACAGTAGTTATAATTCGCATACTTTTGCATAATTCAGAAACTAGCACTTCTCGCAAACAAACGCAAACTTCTCCCAAAGTATTGGAAAAATAATAAAAAACGTTAGTAACGTAGTTTGTTCATTAAGTTAAATCATTAATGTTAGTAATAAAAAATGTTAGTTAAATTCTTATTAATTTATTCATATTAATGATTTGATCGTGCTTTGCTGATTTTTGAAGCAAATTTACAGAAATGAAGATTTAAAATATTAGTTAGTATGCTTCGGAAATTTGGGCGAAAAATCTTTCTCTCAAATTTTGGGATATTTTTGAGTTGTAAAAATAGGTGATTTGTTTGCAAGGCTATTTTGGTGGGAAAATAAGATTGGTGAATACCAAAAATAAGATTGGTGAATACCAAAAATGAACCGGATAAAAGTTCATCGCGGTTTGCAAATGGCCAGCCAGCTTTGCTTCGGACATATCTAAGCCCAGGTGTTTAAGAATGTTAGTTGTACTACAGCAGTATTGACCACAAGAGTAAGCTTAACATGCAAAAATCTTAGTAGAAAGCAGCATTCAATTACTGTAATTAACTCTATTATAATTCTATTCTATTATAATTAAACTATGTGTTAGATCTATTGTTTATAAACAGTCAAATTTTTTCTGCATTGGACAAGCGAGCTGTGAGATTAGCATGCGTTTGCATAATTACTATTGTACTAAAATGCAAAGGGCAGTACTGACCCCTTTGCCCATCCTGGTGAAAGGGCAGGGGTGGCAGCTGCCCCCCCGTTCCGGCACCACTGACAGCTTATGGTCGCGGGCCTGAATTGAACTCAGACTTTCCGTTTCTGACCACGGCAGTGGGCACTGAGAGTCCTGCACTCTTTGTCCAGCTGCTGATTCTAATCGCAAAAGTTACAGTCTGATCATAGGCTCTTTATTAGCGGACTGGAAACTAACATTTTTGTCTTTTTTTCTTTCGTCGTTCACTTGTTCTTCGAACATGTCCAATCAAATCAATCAAATACGTGTTACTGCAAAAAATACTTCACGAACATAGCAACTTTTTTTTTCTTTAATCCTCATCTTTTTTTCTCCGCGCGTGTATTTCTAGTCTACTAAATAAAGAGTCGAAGGTCTGCTAACGCTTTTGGAACTAACTGCTTAAAACTTGCTCCGTCTAATACTTTGACAGTACATTAGCCTTGGCTGACTTTATTCTATGAAAATGATAACCATAATAAACAATGTTTTTGATGTCACTGCGATAACGTCATTAAATCAACATTTTTACAAAATAATTTAATTGTCATGTTTTGACGTTTGTGGAGTAGTGGACCGATAATGCAAAGGCTGTAGGTTCGAATCTTGCGGGAAGACAACTTTTTCGCATTTGCTTGTTTTGAGTAGTTGCCGTTCTGGTGGCTGTTTCCTAGCAGGGGTGGGTGCCGAAACCTTGGCGGGTGATAGGGGGATATATCCCACCCAATAATTTGACAGCATCCCCCCAAAATTTTGACTATGGTCTACATCTCCATCCCCCCCTAAAATTTGACTCTGATCTGCATCTGAGCGCTGGATAATGCTTGGAGCAGTTTTTTGGTCTTCATTAGAATTCGGGGAAAAAAAAGTCTTCCATTTTTGGTGAAAACCTTTTTTTTGGCTTTTTTATTTTTTGGTCTTCTCTTGAATTCGGGGAAAAAGTTCTGGATCGATTTTTGGTGAAGATATTTTTTTTTTGGTCTTCGCTTAATTTGCTTACCTGAAAAAAAATCGTGGTCGAGGTTCATCCCCCCAATGTTGAAAATAAGGCAAAATTGGAGTAAAATTGAAAATTATCCCCCCAAATGCTGGGCATTCCTGTTCCCTAGGCTTCCGCGCTGGTAGCCTTTAGGCCAGATAGCACGTAAACGATTAAACAAAAAAAAAATTATCGAAGTTTAAAGTACTAATAGTATATTAACACACAATCATTCGACAAAAACGGCAGTAAAAGAAGCAGTATGTTAAATCACGATAAGAATGCGTTATTGAATCAAGATACTGCACGGTACATTATTTGAAAAAATATGGAAGCCAATAGACTTAAAATAAATAATGCTTAGACAGTTTTTGCTTAGGGGCTAATTTTATGTAAGATTTTTTCAGGGTCATTAAAGATAGAAGACGTGCGCTTTCTCTTTTAATTCTGTACTTAACAGCACATTTTTATACAATACTGTAAATTGTACTAGCGAAAACGTTATTTCAAACTAGTAATAAAGTGCTGAATATGTTTGAATAGAGCAACGTTTATACGAGTAATTATCAAAAAGATACCAAAAAAACTAAAAGACTTATACATGCTTTTCGCATTTGTTCCAGATCGATAAATAATCTGTAGTTATCTAATAGAAAAGAACTTTTTCAGCTAAAACTATAAACTTGTGTTCAATTCTCGGTGAGCTCAAATCAAAGACTATTAATTTGGCATTTGCATTTTCCCTGCTTGACAGTTCAGCACTAGCGTGAAGCCTCCACCCGTTAATACAATAAACATGTAGCCAGGTGACAACTTGACATGAAGATATAAGGGTCAATTTGCCGAGTCCAGTCTAAGGCAGCTTGGTAAACAAAGATATAATTGCAATTTATTGCATCAAATACAAAAATACAGCGCATTACAGTTTTTTTTGCGAAATATACAATTTTAGTAGCTCCGCAACACAAAAGACTTGAAGCGGTAACAAAAACACGATATATTTCGTCAAAAACATTTTGATGGCTCACATGAAATATTCAAATTAATTGAATTCTTGCGTTTTTTTAGTAAGCAGCAGTCACAATAACACATTGATGTTGTATTGCGGCTTTTATTATGTTGACGTCTCGTCTACTAGATCCGCAAGTATTATCGAAGCCTTTCAGTAAACAATCTTAACACTATAAGCTGTCGAACTGTTGGTAGTTTTGCTTTAAAGTTTCGAAATTTAGGTTTTGAATTTGAATTTCTTGTTTGGGATTTCAAAGTTTACCTTCAGTTTACTAGCTTATAGTGTTCAGTTAATTGGTTCGAACATGTTTACCGATATGGAAGACGAAAGGCTACAAAAAAATAAAAAGAAACCTAAACAACTTCAGAGTGTTAATGACTGCTTTTGGCGAAGAAACGCAAAAATTCAATAATTTTGTTTTGTAGCAAAATATGATTGAAATCTATTTTATTTTTGCACGATTAATACAAAATAATACAAAACAGGATGGAATACACCAGAGAAAATTAATATAAGTCGCAAATTATTACTTTTGCTATATTGTGTGCCGTTGAGAACATTGTTCTACAAGTACTGTATATATTGATCGAATCCGTTTTTACTTGCTGAGAGTATTATTAGAACAGTTTCATACGTATGGCAATTATTTACAGTACTTTTTTCTAAAGTTTTACAAATCGGTGGATTAAACTTATTTGATATCGGAGCATCTGACCTAAATGTGCATAAATACAACGAACAAAAGAAACATCTTGCATGATATTCTGCACCTCTCATATGAATGAAGACTTGGTGCAATTAGCGTTTTTGTTTCATCCGCTGTTTCAGAAGACTCGAGTATTCTTATCATCTCTGCAGAATAATTGGTATCGGCAAATATCACAAATGACTGCAAAAAAAAAAAAATAAATAAATAATAATAATAATAATAATGAAAAAAACAATAATAATGTGTGGAAAAATAATATAACAATCGCTAGTGACTATTTCACCGAAAATTTTCAAGCTAAAGTGATGAAGATGAAAATGAAAAATACTTATCCACGAATTTTTTATTTGCGTTTTGAAGAGTTAAGGTTTGGGTTTGCGTTAGGGTTTAGATTAGGATTAGGTTTGTGGTAAGTGTTAGTGTAAAAATTTGAGTTTGGGTTAGATTTGAAACAAAATTAATAAAAAAAGACTAGATAAAGATTTTTGGTAAAATAATCTCTTCCAAAACACTTTGCAAAAATAAGACAGCCAAAAGTTGGCGTCCTAAAGTCAAATCTATTTTCGTAAGATTTAGAACTGATAAAACTTTGGCACAATAACAGGCTTGGCGCTTCCATGATTTCCAGTAAGCTTAAGAATATAGTGGTAAAACAACCCTTGAGGTTAAAATGAGTTTGAGTCAGGTTGAAATAACCCTGTAGAAAACATTTATAGAGTTTGTGTAAAAAAAAAATCAACGCTAACAAAATAACTTTTTAATGATGCACAGACTGAATAAAATCAAAAAAGAAATGCACTACAACATGCCTTGTTTCGTCTATCAATTCGTCATGACGATATCTTGTAAAAGAATTGTGCTTTCCTAACAAGTAGAAAGTTAGAACAGGTTGTATAGCGATTTATTGGTTTTGATTTAATTATTATGCTTTTAAACATGATTAAAACGCAGACAATTTGCTGTGAATTATGATCGAGCAGTTTCAAAAAACATCCAATTCCCAGCAGAACCAAAACAAGTATATCGAAATAGGGCAGCAGAATATAAAGTACGTACCAAACTTGTTTCTTCCAAGATGATTGCAGGGAGGTTTTCCTTGAGGTGGACAAAATTCGTTACATCTGCTCTGAAAAATTATTGCATATTTTGTTCGAAAAATTATGACTGTTTCAGATAAAATACAATTTCCGTTGAAATTTCGCGCAATTATAACTTTTTATTGTGTTTTTGTTGTTGATGTTGTTTCATGGTTGTTGTGTTTCTAGATAAGACGCTTTACAATGATTAAATTCGCTGGGTGGCTTTGAACAAGAACTGAGGACTGAGAACTAAAATAGAACTGAGAACGATTTGTCCAAAATAAAAATGTCGTCGTCGCTTTCGGGATGCTAGTGGATAAATACGGATCGAATCAATCAATCTTGCTTTCTGATCTAAAAAATCTACCCAGCAGAGAAGCACGCTTAAAAACAATTTTTAATCAAGCAAGTACTAACACCAAAATCATTGAAAGGTGTTCAGCCATCAGTACTTGCTAGAAAAGTAAAGTAAATTTGCATTGCGGAAAAAGCGCACATCAAATTTTGTTATGTATCAACATCTTTAATATTGGAATACTGAACGATAGGTATGGTAGCATTTATAAAAAAATTAATAATACAGCGTGACTTAAAGATATGAATAAGAATAATATGTTTAACATTAAGAAGTGTTATTGAACAATTAATTAATAGGATTCCATTGTTCATTAATGATCATTAATTGACTGCCTGCAGAAAAAAATCAAAAAACAAATAAATTTTCTACGATTATGTAAAAAAACTTCTAACTTGCCTGTAACTTTTTGACAAGACACTTTACTAGCTGCACCACTACAAGTTATTATCAAGTTACTGCACATATTTGATATTATTTAGTTTAAGTGAAAATTTATTTGTTCAATCTCTGCCATTTTATGTCAGAGTGTTATTTTGTTGGTTTACCAAGACAACTATACAAATAAAAAACATATCAATACAAGATCTCCCAGCAAACAAGAAATTGGACTTTATTAGTACCTGCTAAATTCACGGCTCTAAGTTTGGACTTTGCTGGAACCACATTCATGACTTTGGGCAAAACACTTGATCTTTTTTTAGTTTAATATGCAAAAATATGCATCCGAATTTTTGAAAAAAAATTATCATTACATTCTATTAGATTTACAGTTGCATATCCATCATTCTAGTTAGCAAATGTTTTATTGAACATTTGTACTTACAATGTGAAAGCTTTTCCGTTTCCGATTTCCCGATTTAGTTTCTTTATCATAATAAACAGTATTGTTTCGTCGAGTAACGTTTTCTAAAAACAAAATAAAAAATTGTAGCAAAACATTGTTAAAAAAACAAATAAGATGCATAAACAAATAAAACAAAAAATAACACGATTACTGCACTACACATTGCATACACTGCTGTAGTATAGATTAAATCAAAATTGATTATATACCCGCTTATATACTGTGTGTGTGCAAATGCGTGAAACAAGTCCAAAGATTCATTGCAGCGTCATAATACCAGGGTTACATAACTGGTATTTGATCAGCCCGGTGGTGGATTCTCATATCTATCGTTACGGAGATAAGCGCGCTAACTACTCAATCAGTTGCATTGAGTTTAAAACAATAGAGAAGGATAACAACGCTTGCATGTCGCTGTTCAAGATACTTTCAGGCCCGTATGCACCAACATGAATTAACTTTGATTTGAAGGTTAACAAAACTTTGGGACAAATGTTTTGACACGAGGCCGGGCAATTTGCTGTAATTATGAAGTATTTCGAGAATAGCGTCTCTCAACTTGCAAATTCCGTTTATTTTGATCCAAAAAGTTGATGGATGCAAAAAATAAAAAAATTGATGATCCTCTTAGAAAGGTTCATCCACGTTGGTTCATACAACCTTAAACGTTTTTGTTCTAATTTCAGTTTATAATTAAAAGCGATAGCAGTAATGGCTAACCTTGTCCAATTAGATGATTCTATGTGAAAACAAGATATTTTTATTTTATAGAGGTCACGCCTCAAAAAACACACACAAAAAGAAAAACGTTTCACTAGCTACACTACAGTACGTGAGAAAAGTTTGCTGTCAAATTGCTCTGCGTTTTTTTTTTGTTTTTTTTTGTCAAACGTGTTGGTTTTACTTACTATGTTTTGGATATGCAGAGGAAGCCATAGCTGCATAGCAGATGAGCAAAGTAAATGCAAGGGCAAGTTTCATTTTATTTTTAACCCGCAGGTATATTTCAAACTATAGATAATCTTAATTTGCTCTAAGAACAAAAACGCATGTAGCTTAAAAGTTGAAATCCAAATATACAATACTGATCAATACGATAAAAGTTCGACAAAAATGTTGCTGTTTTTATTCCATGCAGCCTATGCTATGGGTATTTCAATTGGTATAGTCAGCTGAAAACTTTTAACCCTTCATTGCTCTTTATTAAATATTAGCTGTAAATGTATATAGTTTAATATCGAATTAAAGTTGTACAAAAATAATGCAATTAAATCTAACAATATAAATAATACTTCAAATACAGTATTTAAGCAAAAATAAATTGCAACTTTTTTTGTATCTCTATTTGCGATCTGTTTTTGTTTGTATTTTTATTTTTTATTTTTTTTTATTTTTTGAGAAAATTGAGCTTGTTATTACTACTGAATACTTAAATTTCTTATGTATTTCCCCACGACCCAGCAGCTATGAAACTCTTTTAGTTACTATATTTAAAGCAACTGCAAAATTATCCAACGGTAAACAATTGTAATTGTAATTACAGTTTATTCACCAAGTTGCCTTGGCCAGTAGATAGCGAAGGGACTATTCGATCCTCGAGTCAAGCTGCCACCTGGTCACCTGTCTACCACACGTTGTTGCTTCACACTGTTCCTTTTATTGCTGAATCTCAAGAAGGGAAGCTGTGAATATCAAGTTTCATAGTCTTTATAATCTACCGTTTCATTGGCAGACGTTCTATCTACTCGACCACTGATCGGTAAAGGTGCAGATTAGGGGTATTCCTAAAAAAAAAAATTAAAAGCAAAAGTGTCAGTGGATGAACTTTTTATTATGCAGCAAGAATGCAAGAATGATTTTTAAAAATTTTGAAAAAAGTTTCCCCACAAACGTGATTTTCGGTCCCCACCTACCCCCAATTTTGTGCTTTTTTGTTTGCAGTGCTTTACTGGCTCAAACAACATGCTTAATACCCTTTTTGGAGGATGACCCTTACTCTTACACAGACTTTAAAAAAAATTTGGTCAAAATCGACCAATGGGGTCAAGAGATACAAGCAACTAAGTACTCTAATTGCACAATACTCCCTCTAGTGGCAGAAATTCAAAATGCTCTATTTTTGGTTGATTTGTGTAAAATTAGTGTCTAATCCTACATTTTCGATAACGACGAATCGAATGCAATGGTTATTTTTACAGAATTTTGCCACTAGGGGGCAGCAAACATGATTTCACCAATATTAGTGATTATATGCTTCTAACGTGCATAAGTTTTTTGCAAATAAATGTTTTAGTGGTTTTATGACAACTTAAAACTACACTGTAATGATCTTTTGAGATCAATGTTTAGATTTCAGTTTCGTGCAAGTAATAGCATAACGTTGGCAGTCGAAGGATTGCTGGTTCTGGGCCGTTATTGCATCTAACTGTGCATTTCAGCATGTCTAGAAAAAACCTTTTGCCTTTGCTTTTGTAATCGCTCAAAGATAAGCTGTTTCCTAGTTGTGAAGTTTTGGTTTGATTGATGACTAGCAAACATTAAACCCTGCCTAGTTCACCGGCACATAGTGGGTACGTTTTGATTGTTTTGTTGAAAAAAAAAAATTTAGATTAGTACTTCTCATGCATCACGTTATACATGTTAACCATTTAATCACATACCTGCAATCCCAGATCAGCTATTAATGGTTTGATCTGATATATCTTACTGTGTACGACAGATTTAGCCTTCAATTACAGAAAAACTTAAAAGAATAATTGCTATATTTAACAACCATAAACTGAGTTTTTTCTTTATCTCGCCAAATCGGTGAGTCACCTTAATATGTCCAAATAATTTTCTTATTTGTGTAGAGTTATGTCGTATCATAAATCAGCCAGAATTATTCAAAAAAATGTTTATGCATGGACTGATAATCTACTTGGCAAAAGTCTCTCCTTGCAAGAACCCACAAGGAGATATGTGCCAAAGGTTGACTGCATAACTGATTTTGTGCGTATGCCCTTAAAAAAACACATACTTGGACGTTACTACTTTTTGCTGGAGAGTACCAAGTCAAAGAAAGATAGATTTTCAATCGTATGCAAAAAGCTTACTGGTCTTAGGGCAAAACTGAACTTTCCCCTCTTAACAGAAAAAGATGCAATATATCGTTTAATTTGTCTAATCACGCAATATGAAAAATATCAGCGCAGACCTACCAGCAAATTTGAAGCAGAGATGTCAAAGATATTTAGCATTGCAAATTCGAATGAAGAGTGGCTGTGCGAGGAGGCCAAGAAGCTTTATCAAAATCAAGTTAAATTTAATAGTAGTATTGGATATATCACAAATAAAAAGGCTCCCTTTAGCACCATTGGCCCTTCAAAAAGAAAAATTCTGAAGGAACCTTTTAATGAAAGCTATGAACCTTCAACAACAATGATAGTGGAAGCTCCAGAATATTACAGCAGTGATGGGTTAAGTTCAGCAAATTTAGCAAACATAAAAGACGAGCCACCTAAAAGATATAGATGACAAATGACTAAAAAAGCTGTCGAGTTAGTAACCAGTCCTAGACGTTTCTTACAACAAAAACATCCAGTATTTTCTCAAAAAATCAGTGATGGAACAGCAGCTCCCAGACAGTCTGCAATACAGAAAGGAGTCATCAGAAAGAGTTTGTAGCAAGAGAGGTCTTCAAAACTGACAACAAAATGCCCTGTTAGGCGTAACTTGACATAAAGCCAACAGTAATTCAACTGCAATCTTATGTTATTTTTCGTCAAATTTGCAACCTGAAGATTGATAAAAAAAAATTATAACATTAAAATTTTAAGCAACAAGCACTCTAAGTTGTCATAAAAGTACTAAACTGTTTAGTTTCCAGAAGCAAAAAATTTTGACATCTTTATAGCATATACTGTTATCACCAATATCAATCAAATCATGTTTGCTGCCCCCTAGTGGCAAAATTCTGTAAAAATAACCATTGCATTCGATTCGTCGTTATCGAAAATGTAGGATTAGACACTAATTTTACACAAATCAACCAAAAATAGAGCATTTTGAATTTCTGCCACTAGAGGGAGTATTGTGCAATTAGAGTACTTAGTTGCTTGTATCTCTTGACCCCATTGGTCGATTTTGACCAAATTTTTTTTAAAGTCTGTGTAAGAGTAAGGGTCATCCTCCAAAAAGGGTATTAAGCATGTTGTTTGAGCCAGTAAAGCACTGCAAACAAAAAAGCACAAAATTGGGGGTAGGTGGGGACCGAAAATCACGTTTGTGGGGAAACTTTTTTCAAAATTTTTAAAAATCATTCTTGCATTCTTGCTGCATAATAAAAAGTTCATCCACTGGCACTTTTGCTTTTTCTAAATTCTAAAAAAAAATTTTAAGGAATACCCCTAGTGCAGATACTGTTCAGTGCTTACCGTGATGGCGTAGCCAGGAAGAGCTAAGCCTTAGCCCCTTCCCTCCTCCGCCAAGTCACTCGAAAAATTCAATCCTAGTATATTTGCAGGCAGGTGCTTTAAAACGTGATTTGAACTTGAACAGGCAATAAATAAGAAAGGAGGGGAGGACCTTAAACATGCAGTAACTTGAACAGGCAGTAAGGGGGCGTTAAATATTTTAGTTCTGTCAAAGAGCTTCCAAATCTTAGCAATAACAAATAATTCACTCAAATGTCTCTACAAAGGTTTAAAATGTCATCCAAAGAGATATTTCTTTCTTCAAAAAATGTTAAAAATTGATCTGCAAAATCCTAATTGCGCGCCTGAGTGCACAATATTATTATTAGCATTTTTGGTTGAACGACTCAGAATTAAACCTATTTAACCAACCTACCAATTGAACTTATCTCAACTAGCTCGGGTTGGTTGTGACACGGTTTTCAAATGCGCTTCCTTTTGTATTGTACATGCAGCATTCGCATTACGCAGGGTTAAGATGCAACAACGTGTTATAGTTTTTGGGGGAATTACTCAAAAATAAAAAGTGCAACATGATTCTTCAGACGAAAAAAAATGTTTTTTTTAGTTTTTTCTAGGATGTGCCATGCTTGTAAATCAATTCAATCGCAGACAATTAAGCATTAGTCAAATGTTGCAATTCTCATTTTTACCTTACAGTATATGTAGCGTGCACTTTTTGTAATTATTTTCGGAACATATAAACTGATTGAGTATAGGCGTACATATATTATTGATAAAATTATTTAAGAACAAGGAAAACAATTTTTAACGTAAATAAATGGAAAAAGAGAAATTCGTCTGCATAATTATGTGATTATCACCTTGAGCCATTAGTAAAAAAAATACAAAATAAAATAACCGAAAGGTAGAAGCTGAAATACAAAAAAGAAAGAAACTATTTGAGTAAATGTTGCATTTTTTTGGATCAAAGTCTTTGTAAAAGGTATTGAACGTCAATTCCCCATTGGGACCAAGCAATTTTATTTCCGTTGTGATGGCCTAGTGTGACGAAAGAATTGCAATATATGGAACTCAAAGAGTGTGTATGCTCTGTGATGGGTGGTTAAATGCAGACGCAAATAGCAGCTTGGTTCATTGGCATGAATGAATGAATGTACGAACCAAATTGTTAAAAGGAAATCCTTCCTTTTCACTTTATGTAAGGACAGGGTTGGGAATCGATACTCTAAAATGTAAAGATTTAATCGATATTCGATAGTTCATCAAAAAGTAAAGAATAATTCGATTTCGATGGCACTTCAAAAAAGTAAAGAATAAAGAATACCATAATCGATATTCGATTCCGGGTATTTGGGAAAATGATAGATGGAGAGCGATGGAACATGCAGACGCTTTTCGCTCACTTTAGCAATAAGCATCAAAGTATCGGAGTTCCTTGCTCAAATCTCAATCAAAGCAGTCAGACAAACAACAGAAAACGAGCCAATTACAGCTTCCACATCATAATAAAATATGGAAGACAATAAATGGTTTCAGCTGTCTAAAACCAAGAAATGCAAGTGGTAAATGTAACAATTAAGCTATCAAAGCAAATCTACTCACCAGAAATCAACTTACTAACGTTAAACTGAATCGCAAACTTCTTCCTTTTTGCTGCTATTTGGCTACTCTGAAAAAAAAATCGAATATCGTTTTAACCTGGAAAAAACTAAAGAAAACAGCATATTCGATACTCATTCCAAAAAGTAAAGGATCTGGTGTATTCGATTGAAAAAAAGTAAGGAATATCGCAATCGAATATCGATTACAATCGATTTTTCCCAACCCTGTGTAAGGACATGGCCAAAAATAATTAGTCAAACTTGAATCACATGAAAGTTGCCTGTTGCTGCAAAAATAAATCCGAGTATGAATCATTATAATCATAGAAAGTGTCACAAATTACCAAACGTTTTGCTACAATTCAGCTTTTTGTTACGAATCTCCTTCACACAATACACAGTTGTAGCTTTCTTTGAAAAATATAGTTAAAGCATTGATATACATTTTATTGTAGTGGACACCTTCGACTTACGAATACGTAAATATTAATCTATTCATAAAATAGAATAATTTTAAGAACAGAAACGATTGTCAGATAGAACTAAGCATAACAATTTATTGGACGCGTTTCGCTTTAACTTAAAGCATCATCAGTAGAATGAATTTGCAAAGTAAGAAGCACGAATTTATATACAATAGCCACCCATGCTATTGAAGTTAATTCGTGCTTCTCACTTTACAAATTGCTTATGGGTGGCTATTGTATATAAATCCGTGCTTCTTACTTTGCAAATTCATTTTACTGATGATGGTTTAAGTTAAAGTGAAATGCGTCTAATCAAATGTTATGCTTAGTTCTATTGTGGCAATCGGTTTTGTTCTTAAATTAAGCAGAAACTACGACCGTTATGCTCTAGGATGATTTTAATGAATAAGCCAATAAGGTTGATATTTTGACAACCTAAATGCCGCAGCTAGCGAAGTTAACTCAAATAAACTGTTTGGCAGTGACCGTCATTTTGGTTTTAGTTTTCTTGATAAAGCTGTTTTTTAAATTCATTTTCTAATGCTTAAAATGGATTTTTTTTATCTTTTAATGTTACAGCAAACAATGTCAAAATGAGTAAAAATATATCTGGTGACATTACAATTTCTCGAAGTGTAATTCAGAAATTTCTGAATAGGAGGATCAGCCAAAATACAATTATCTTTGGCTATCATCTCCAAGTTGCTGTAAAAATGAAAATCCTGTTTTCTAAAGTAAATGTTGATAACCGTGGGTTTTTACTTCCTACGCATAAATGAAAATGACATACGTTATTCTGAAAAAAAAGAAAGGAGTAACCATTTCGTCACGTGCAAACTGCAGACGCGTGTTTCGTGGTATATTTCAACTCATAACGTGAATATGACACCGCTAGCGATATCCAGGGACTTGACAAAAGTGGTTAAGACTAGAACACCAAAACATGCAGCCTAAATCGACACGCTTGAGTGATTTTCGAATTTTAATTTTGTGTGATTGTTCGAAAGTTTTCGGAAAACGTAACAAAGGCATTTTGTAATAAACAATATGCAACAATAAACTATTTTTGTGAATTTAAGCCGACCTATTATCTAGAAATCCCTCGGGCGTGTCAATTCTGACTGCGTTTCTTTTGGTTTTCTAGACTCTTCCGACAAAAGTATCTAACTTTAGTAAACAGCTGGAGCAGGGCTTCCCAAACTTTTTTGCTCGTGACTCCCTTTAGTCTTCTAAAAAGTTTCGCAACCCTTAAACGGTTAAAATAATGAACACTGCGAACAAGGCACTGGTACCCAAAACCTTCTCGTTTACGCGTAGGTACAAAACACAAACACATTTGTAAACATCCTGTTTGCATTTGCCTTTACTGCTGCTTCAACATCATCTGCAGTAGGCTTATATTACCGTTATCGTTCGACTTTTTTAACTAGCTATTCATTGATTGAAATCTAACCAGCAGTAGTAGTATGGTAGTTATAACTCTACTCAACTATACATCAGTGCCGTCGCTAGAGCAAACGAAGTAAGGGGGGACTAGAATAGACCTAACTTTTCCACATAAAAATGATATTTTACGGCTCCAAATTATGCGCTATTTTAAACACTTTGTATTTATGTCTAAAAAAGAGACGCATAAGGCCGACAGAGTTTCTTAGCTCGTTTCGTATGCTGCCCATATATTAGCTTGAAACATCTGTCTGCAGTAGCCTAACAAATGCGACCAGAAGCGCAACCGGATTTTGCTGAGAGGGAGAGGGCTTGAACCAAAAACAAAATTTTTTTTGCACGAAAATTGTCTAATTCATACTCCGTGCTGAACAAACTGATGCAAATCAAGTGCATCACAAAGGGGGTCTAGGGGCAGAGCCTCCAGCCGCGGGGTAATTTTTGTGATTTTGTGGGGAAAAATAGCGATTTTAAACTCCATTCTAATCACATTTCGGACGTTTTTGAAGACATATGAATAGCTTTAGTAAATTGCTAAAATTCAGAAGCCATTGAAAGAATTAAAATGCCCATACTTAAGGTGAAGTCCAAAACACGTTTAAACGCTTGTATTTTGGAGTTAAATTTTCCGAATGACTTGGCTATTAGCCCTTTTCCCATAGTCGCGCAATCGACTGCGACCTAAAAAAATTTTGATTGCGCTTTAAAAAACAAAAACAGCTAGTGTTTCAAACAATGTTTTCACGATAACCACTTACGAAGTACCGGTATCGGAAACGATTTTATAGGCTTACATCTCTATTCTGCGACATATCCACAAAGGCGAGTGAATAAGACAGATTATTGCGTCACATTTATTTACAGCAGTTGGTAGCCAGCAATTTTACGAAGAATGGAGAAAACTTCAAACGAGAATTATGTTTCAACGTTATTATTTCTTCTTCCAATTTTGTCTATTGTCTTGCCGTTACATGGTCTTCCAAAAACGTATTCTGAGTAAGCCGAAATGGGGGCATAAGCAATCGTTAGAGGGGGCACGGCTCTCTCGCAACAACGGCAATGATATGTATATTACGCTCATACTTCTCTACTAAACTACCATTACTACAGCACTATAGAAGCATTGAATTTGGTCTGCATAGTTCTATTATCCCATATATCAAAGTGGCCAAACAAAACAAGTTAGGCATCCAGCTGTGCTACATGATACGAATGGGAAAAGTTTATATGCTGTCTTATCTTCTTATATAATACATTGTTTAACAAAGCCTCACTATTTAATAACGCCTATTTAAGTAGAATCTCCGTCTAAGTTAAGAATGACATTTTGCAGATTTGCATGAGTTTTTAAAGACAGCGAGGGGTCGCTAAGAGTATACCAATTTTACACTTTGTAAAATTGGCATACTCTTAGCGACCCCTTAAAGTCGTTACGCGACCCTTTAGGGGGTGGCGACCCCCCGTTTGGGAAGCCCTGAATTAAAGAACTTCACAATTGCGTTAAGCGTGTTTACTGTTTATGGTTGTTGATAGTCAGATCTGAAATTCATCGCTTTCGAAATTTCATAATGTTCCAATAACTTTATCAGGTATGTGGTTAACGGCTTTTAAAATTTAACTGTCTAGAAAAGGTATCTATAAACATTTATTAGTTTTTGTTTCCACTTTTAAGGAGTTAGTTGTATTCTCACTTTGCAGCGAAACGTAATTGTTAGCAATTATAGCTTGGAAAAACATACGTACACAAACAAGATTTAGCAACAAAAACCAAATTGTTTAAATTTATAAGTGATATAGCAGATGTAATTGTAATTGTAATCACATTTCGTTCACCAAGTTGCCTTGGCCAGGAGACAGCGAAAGGACCTTTCGGTCTTCGAGTCAAGCTGCCACCTGTCCACCTGTCTACCACACACGGCGGAGGCTTCATACTGTCCCTTTAATTGCTGAACGTCAAGCAGGGAAGCTGTGAATACCAATTTTTATAGTCTTTGGTATGACCCGACCGGGAATCGAACCCGAGTCTACCGTTTCAGTAGCAGACGCTCTATCCACTCGACCACTAATCGGTTAAAGTTTAACTTAGAGTCTAACTTGACCACTGATTGGTTAAAAATCGGTTAAAAATCAGTTAAAAATCTAACTCGACCACTGATCGGTTAAAGTTTAACTTAGAGTCTAACTTGACGTCTTACTTTGCACATTACGTACTTTTTAGTTCATTTTAACAGCTGTAAAAGGTTAGTCGCTCTCAAACTTTAAAAGTCTCAAACAGATATCAAAACAATCAAGCAACGTCAATCAAATAGCTGTTTAGGAGTTCGTTACAGTTTTTCACTTTATTGTGAAATAACACAGAGCCATCTTTAAAATTCCAGTGACTTTACGTATTACATCAGCCAAACTTAACACTAAAGGTGCTGCGCGCTCAAGCAAAGTCCCAATGATTTCAATTTTAATTTGAAAAGAACGACTTTAATTTGAAAACTTGTTGATTTTTTTAAGCTTGGGTCGAAACATTTTAACTAAATTCTAGTGCCCCCTTGTGGCATTTTGACGTTGGGGGGTTGTTGAAGACATGTGCTTCCAGTTTCCTAGTTGAGGGGCAAGAGTGAGCCTATCTAATTAAATTTTGCTTAAAATTGTGCCAGTTAAATGCATTTCTCACACTGGTCGCTAGCTGTTTTCAGCGTTTGCTCTGAACCAAAAAACCTAACCGCTTTCGCATTACAAAACCACAATTCCCAACAGGTAGCGCTGCCAAGAAATAGCCTTCAAGGGGAGCAAAAGCCAATCGGTATAGTTTAACAATGCTTGAGTTAAAATCAAAATACGAACAGTGCAATTGGTCAAATGGTAACTCGCTCGTATCTGAAACGGGAAGTATAATTTTAAATCATAGGCTGGTTAAATCAGTCTCGATGTTTCGTTGCTGACCACCCTTGTAGCATTCCTTCAAAAGGAGCTGCGTTGCCCTCAGAAAAAATGACGCAAAAATACGCCTGCAAACTTATGCTTCGGCGATTTGATGAAGATTTGATTAGATAATAATCGATAAGAAAAAATGATATTATCACCTACAAGAATTTAAATATCGTTAATCAAGAATATTTAAGTTCAACGTGAGACCTTTAGATACGTTTGCTCAAGTAATGCTTTATTATAGTGAATTTTTCTTGCTGGTATTGATGGTATCGATGGTATTCAACTAAGATTTTATCGATGCATTTTCCTTGGTGATATTTTTGAGTGTTTGGTATTTTTAACTATTTACTTATTGCTTTTCAAAATCTTTTAAGCAAGTAATTTATTTTGGTACATTCCAGACCAGTCAGCAACTACAGCAGCACATTGCGCTTGGTAAACGCAATAAACTGCAAGCTATACGGAAATCAAAATTCTCAAAATTAATTTTCTCAAAATTGATCAAGGTTTCAAATAAGCTACAACTTCTGCAATATGATAGAGTTCGCCGTGACAAACAAACCGTATTTATATTCAATATTTTGTTAATTACAGTATAATAATTTACTGTATATGGACAAATAGTCAAGTTTTATTATAAAAGTTAATGCGGTTTTGGAGCGGAAAACCGTTTTCTATTAGAACAGCAATTTGCGCAGAAAATCGTCTGGTTTCCAGCATAGTTCGAGTTGGGGTTCGCGCTCAGTATAAACGGGCCTTACTTCGAACGCAATTTAACAGCAGTTTGACTTCAAAGCTTATTCTCACTTCTACTCCCTAAGTCAAGATTATTCCGGTTATTTATAGGCAGAAGGACCAATTCCGAAAAATCTAAGAAAAAGTAACTCGCACGTCTTCACCATTATGATTATCACTTATGATTATCATTGTGACGTCACAATCGAAAATCTGTACTCGCCATTTAACTAGCGTAATTATTTAATGACTAAAACGAAGTTTCGGGAATGAAGTAGTGAGACTAAGTGTGACGTTGAAAAGCTGCGCAACTTTCGATATCTTATAAGTATATCTTTCAATAAAATTAATCTCGAGCAGTGCCTCTTGAACTCCATTTGAAAGAATGACATTTTCTTCGACCAATTTTACACAGCTTCTTGTTTTATTTTGTAATAAATCTGTTCAAAAAAATTGTTTTGTTTTGTATTCAACTTTGCATAGTCAAAATTTTGAGGTTTTCTAATGTCACTTTCCAAAATCTGAGCATTTTTTGGCCAGTTCTTGACTTAAATAACGCCATAAGGTATTTTGTGATGTAAATAAGTTGACTTGGACATTTTATGATTCAATATTAAACAACAAACCTATGTATGAAATTTGAACCACCTGTGACGTAATCACAAAAATTACTCGACGTTTCGAAAACATGGCCTTGACGTCAAGCTCAAAACAAAATTTTCAAAAAAATTTTGGTGAACACCAATCAGCATGCCAATTTGGTGTTCCCATGGGTTTTGGTTTAGGAGTTAGACTGAGAAGCTCCATGTAAAACGCGTTGGTCAAATCCCCCGCGTAAAATAGGGTCGAAACAAAAAGGTTAGAAACTGGCTGAACAGCCAACGTATTGTATAACTGTAACTGCCTTGATCGAAAACTAATCAACTTTATACAACAACCCTAAATAATTTAACTCGAGTTATCGTGAAACCTCTATTTGAGCTCCATGGCACTCTATTTTTCAACCATTTTTTTAGTTGCGTTCTATTAGAGGTGGCGCTCAAATGAAAGTGGCGTTCAAGTAGAGGTTTTACAGTAACCTATAATCAGGGACGTCATACATTGTGCCAGTGTTTGGACAAAGAAAATTTTTTCGCTTACTAATTTACAATATTTCATAATTTGCATACTTTTGCATAATTCACATACTAGTACTTCTCGCAAACAAAGGCAAACTTCTCTCAAAGTATTGGAAAAATAGTAAAAAACGTTAGTAAAGTAGTTTATTCATTAAGTTAAATCATTAATGTTAGTAATAAAAAATGTTAGTAAATTCTTATTATTTTATTCATATTAGTACTGTGATCGTGCTTTGCTGATTTTTGCAGCAAACTTACAGAAATGAAGACAAAGAATTTAAAATATTTGTTAATATACGCTTCGGAAATTTGGGCGAAACATCTTCCACTCAAATTTTAGAATATTTTTGAGTGGTAAAAACAGGTGATTTGTTTGCAAGGCTATTTCGGTCGGAAAATAAGATCGGTGAAGACCAAAAATGAACCGGATAAAAGTTCATCGCGGATCGTAAATGGCCAGCCAGCTTTGCTTCGGACATACCTAAGCCCTGGTGTTTAAAAATGTTAGTTGTACTACAGCAGTACAGCAATATTGACCATAAGAGTAAGCTTAACATGCAGAAATCTTAGTAGGAATCTGCATTCTATTATTATAATTAATTCTATTATAATTCTATTCTATTATAATTGAACTATCTGTTAGATCTATTGTTCATAAACATTCAAATTTTTTCTGAATTAGATAAGCGAGCTTTGAGATTAGCAGACGTTTACATAATTACTATTGTACTGAAATGCAAAGGGCAGTACTGCCCCCCTTGCCCCTCCTGGTAAAAGGGCAGGGGTAGGGGCCGCTACCCCCCCGTTCCGGCACCACTGACTGTTTGTTATTTTTCTTGCTTCGGAATACCATGAAGCCAACATAACCACCACAAAAACAACCAATAACCTTGAAGTCACCCTCATTGTGATGTTTGTGTTCCTGCTCTTTATCAGTAAATAATTAAGAAACCGAAGCAATACCTTTCTCCGATTACACTAATTGTTTGCAAACTTTTGACTGAACTTGTGATCTTCAGGGTACCGTATTTATAGCAGTGCATCGTTTTTGTTTCTTAGAAAAAAGACACATAAGGCAGCTTGTCAAGATTGAAAAAGATTAGGAAATCCCCTAAAAAGTCCCGCTAAAAGTACTCTAAAAAATATTACAGGTAGTGGTAATATTAATTAATCAAGTATTCTTCTATTTCGGAGCAGAGAATAGGGGTTTAGCACTTAGTTTGATCAGAAAAATTAGAACCAAAAATATATGAAACATATTTGAATTAGAAGCGTTTCGGTTTATTCTAAAACCATTATCAAGCTAAAAACAAAGACAGATCACTCAAATAGCTACATGTAACGTAATCCTTAATACAAGCGTGGAAGTTAATCTCTATTATCAATCATACGAGGGAGCCGGGAAGTATATCAGGAACGGTGCATATATGAAATGAAAAAGCTAAACCAAGGGCCAACTAAATGGATAAAACTTACCGAAAAACGTAGCACCCGAGAAAGAAGACTTACCACTGACGTAACAGAGTAATGAAAACTAACTAAAACTGACTTAAATTCCACATTGACAGATAAAATTCACCAACAATTAGCAGAAAATACTGGACAAGCTAATGCTGTTGCCTCAAACTTTCATTTAAAAAAAATTAAAACCAAAAACATGAGAATATGAAATCCTACTATGACATCATAAGGTGGAAACAACTTACATCAAAGGTCACATTGAGTTTAGAATAGCATCAAGAAAAAAAAAGTGTTCTAAGTCAAAACTTAACATGTAATAAAATAACATTAAGCTTAAGTATTAAACAAGTGCAGTGGAGTTGAGGATTCATCTGAATTTTATGGAAGAAACGTTACTATTCCACAAACACAACCCTTCCATAAATTCAAATGAATCCTCAACTCCACTGCACTTGTTTAATACTTAAGCTTAATGTTATTTTATTGCATGTTAAGTTTTGACTTAGAACACTTTTTTTTTTCTTGATGCTATTCTAAACTCAATGTGACCATTGATGAAAGTTGTTTTCACCTTATGATGTCATAGTAGGATTTCATATACTCATGTTTTTGGTTTTAATTTTTTTTAAATGAAAGTTTGAGGCAACAGCATTAGCTGGTCCAGTATTTTGTGCTAATTGTTGGTGAATTTTATCTGTCAATGTGGAATTTAAGTCAGTTTTAGTTAGTTTTCATTACTCTGTTACGTCAGTGGTAAGTCTTCTTTCTCGGGTGCTACGTTTTTCGGTAAGTTTTATCCATTTAGTTGGCCCTTGGTTTAGCTTTTTCATTTCATATATGCACCGTTCCTGATATACTTCCCGGCTCCCTCGTATGATTGATAATAGGGATTAACTTCCACGCTTGTATTAAGGATTACGTTACATGTAGCTATTTGAGTGATCTGTCTTTGTTTTTAGCTTGATAATGGTTTTAGAATAAACCGAAACGCTTCTAATTCAAATATGTTTCATATATTTTTGGTTCTAATTTTTCTGATCAAACTATTCTTATATTGGTACATTCTTTTTTTATAAGATCAATTTGCCATGAAAACGCAAAGCTCTTTTTGCTCAAAATTTAGGAAAAAATAAGAACAATGCCAGCCTCAGCAGCAAAAATAAATTAAGAAAAAAACGAAAAACAAAAATTTCGAATTAATAAAAGAATATAAAGTTTATACTGATTCAAAGCGATAAAACTTTAGTAATTTTCTTGAGTTTGCAAACAAAATTACTACTATATCGAGATTATTGCGCTCCGTGAGAGAAATGAAAAAAGTTTTTTCACTCCTTCAAGTTAAAAAAGCTAAAGCAGCAAAAATGCCGTAGGTCAAGCAGACAGAGGATTGACAATTAAACACACAAGCAGTTTTGTAAACATGGTCGCTGAAATTCACATCGACGCTCTCAAAATTTAAGACTAAATAAGGCTAAAAATCGGTAAAAAAATTTAGAACAGGGAGCCTCAACCCAAAATTTACTGCTTCGTGATTTTTTTTATTGAGCTTTTGTTAATACCAGTTTGGTTTACATCGACATTTTTATTTGCAATAGCTGACCTTCGTTTCTTAAATGAACCAAAGCACTCTGCGTCTGTCAAACCACTCCAGTGCAGAGAAATATAGTCGAATTTGCTGAGGAATATAGCCGGTGTGATTTCTGGGATTCTTCTTACAAACCCTTTTTAGGTTCTTTTTGCAAGGCTTTCGTCTGGCTGGGCAACCACAACAACTGGACTGCTGGCCCCAATGGAAAATTAGCGTAAAAAATCAATCCCAATACATATCGACGCACTGCAAGCTTGGGAATCGAATAGATAGCTAGCAACCTTTTCATCATCAACCCGACGCTCTACCGACCGAACATCGCCGATTCGTCGCCGCTGACCAATAACCATTGATAATAGTGTGGCAGTCATGCATATGCTATTAATTTTTTATTTTTGCGATTAGACTGTCATGATATTCATTGATAGAAATATGGATTGCGGAGAAGAACGCTCATGAAGAAGTATATTGATTTTGAGTCTTGTTTTCATGAAAAACGCAGACGCTAAGCAAGCCAACTGTCCAAATCATTATATAATCATATTGTTGATTGATTGTGCTGTTATTATTTGCCCTTCTATTTGACGTTGTATCATATTGAAAACAACGATATAAAAATGACGCTCCATCGTAATCTAACCGGCTTGTTAATTGCTCATCACACTCAGTTTCAGTTTATCGAACGAGCCAAAAGAATATTATTATTCAAACACGACTCAGACAATAAACTTTCTGCTGGTACTTTTGGTCGGAAAATGGATAAAATTTTTGAGTTTGTTGATCACTGCAAAGGGAAAGTGCAGCACTCTTCTTAAGTGCCTAATAGTTTCGATGTCTGTTAGTGATCTTAATATAGTCAAGTTTTCCCACAATAAAGTATGCATCAAGAATGCAATTAATCAACCAAACAAAAGTGTAGAAAAAACATTATAAAAACCGTATACGCTAATTTGAATATTTTCCGATATAACGCAGCTTACAGTTAGTCATGAAAAATTTATCAATCTATAAAAGGAGGGAAAAATCCGATTCAAAACTGATTCTTTCATTATTTTTAAATAAAAAAAAATTAAATATAATATTTAAATTAAAATATTCGATACAAAATTAAAAAAAAAATGATAACACTTGTTAATTTTTTCTTATTTCTAACGCTTTGCTGAGTTTTACCAGAAAGCATTTTAAGTGGCATAAGTTTTTTATAGTGGTTCTACCTTTACTAGTGGAACCTCGTCCGGCAGGGGAGCGCCTAGAGACTCCCAAATCGTCATTTAGCGAAACCCCTATGGCGTTTGAGCTTTAGGCAGAGGGGCTCGTTCGAAAAATAAGCGACAATCTCCACCAGCCAATCCTAGTGGCAGCTTACCAATGAGCTTGCTACACGTTTGGAGAGGTGAATGGAGGCAGCGCAGAGCGATCGTACTCGAGGTAATGTCGCACACTCAACGGTCAACCGTCACCAACTGCTGTTGAGCAATTGGAATATTCTCACCCTCACAGAAAGAGAGCTGGAATTGGTTGAAGAAGCAAACGGTATAATCTAGTTATTGTCGGAGTTTCTTCAAACAAAAGACATGGCTCTGGGTACGGTAAGGTAAAACTATGGTATTCGAAAAAGACGAATATTCGTGTTTCGGAAGTTCTTCGGGTTTTAAATGTTTATTCCGCGGAGATTTTAATGAATATTTTTTGAAAGTTTGAAATAATTTGTTTCCGTAAAACTATAACTTTATTTCTTTCGTGATCGACATTTCCTTGAAAAAAAAAAAAATGTAACAACTAAAAAATCTTTGCATTCGGATATTCCTTATAGCTTGCAAAACAAAGTGGTAGCTTCAAAAATTTTCGTAAAAAGTTCTTAAATGAATTCCGAACACAAAAGCATCGTTTTCGTGTTCGTAAAAGATATTTGCTTAACTTTTACGTTCAAGCACGAATAAAAAATGTCATTAAATGCGTAACAATCATTAAGCAATTGACTATTATGGACAATAAACATAAAATAATATTGTCCCATCTTCCGCTTTGTGCAAGTCAGAGATGGAAACCGGTCGGTCAAGCCGGTTGAAACACCGTTCAAATTCTCCTTTCTTGCAACTGAAAGACATCTAAGCACCAACCAAAATATACATATAAAACTTTTTATAAAAAAACAGTATTAGCAAACCACACCTTTTGAAAACACTTGTTGAATGGTTTCAAGCAGTGACTAATATGCTGCGATCGTAAAGACATGCACATCCAGGGGCATATTTAGGTGGGGTAGCATTGTGCCATGCCCCCCTTCCTTTTTGGGCCACGACATAAAGCAAAAAAGTGCAAAATACACGTTAAAATTGCGTAATCAAATTATAATAAAGCATGCATGTGGAAGAGGCTTACGCTACCTGGCATTTTAGCACCATTTTAATCAGTTTGAGAGTAGAAGTGGTGCAGATTTCAGATTTTTAGTGCATGCTAAAATATTGTCTCTTTGAAAAGTTTTTTCAACTTAAATTTTCCACAATCTACATTCGGCAAGAAAGACATAGCTCTTATTTTGTTATATCTAACTAGCCATGGCATGTTCTGAAATCGCAGCATTTCTAAAAAGTGCTGGGGCACATTGTGTTTCGAGTATTTTCTAGCCAATGCCATAACAGTTTAGTGTTTGGTGCTTGGCAAATTGCAAATAATGTGTCACCAATAATTCAAAAATTTTAATTTTTTTTCTTGGCCTTACGTATAATATTATTAAATAGAACGTCTAATAATTTAACTCGTGCCCTTCAGTTCTTTTTATGCTTATTTTGTGCACGTTTTGCACTGCTCAAAGCAGGTCTTTTAAACCGAAACTTAACCTAAAAAGGTCTTAATATTGTGTTGATTTTGTAAAAACCCATATGTTTTTTGGCTTTTTTTTTTCTGAGACCCCCGTCCGAAGTCGCAAAATTTGACATCTTTCCCATGCCCTTGCTTTTAAAATTTTTCATTTGAATGCATTAAGCAGTGAACAAAAACCTTCTGTAAAAAAAATGGTCAACCGGGCCGGTCGGAAACCGGTCGACCGGCCGATAATCCTTCGTAGATTTTGAAATTTACCAGTCGGGTCGTGTTAAAAAAATCCTGACCGGTTCCATCTCTGGTGCACGTGTTACATTTTGGTTACAATGGTTAAACTTGGCTTTTTCATCTTTTTTTTCAAGTTATTTTTTCAAATTAAATCAAAAATGAGTCGCAGATTTAACTTAAAAATTGAATTTTGTGAGCTTAAGGCGAATTTACACAGTATTTGATTTTGTCCGTTTTTTTAGGTTTTTCCTTCTCAAAAAAGTATGCGCATTTTCTTCCGCATTTTTATAAGTCCCTTTTCGCACTAAATAGACTGCTTCATATTGATCAAAATTCTGTTCAAAAAGCGATCTTTCAAAGCAGAGCTGTACGCCTTTATAAAAAATGTTTTTGGAAAACTTTTGTCCAGTATGTGACAATCTGGTTAGAGAGGATATAAACATATCAAAATGTGGAAGAAAACAAAAGCACAGATTTTTTATAGCGATGAAAAAACGTGCAAAAGCGAACAATAAACGGATATTGAGTAAACCCATCTTTAGTTAGTCAGAATTATGACCATCTACCATTTACGCTTTCCGCTCGCAAGACGAAAGGCATGTTGGATCAAAAATGAAAGTGGAGTACTGATTCCATCGCATATACAGATGGCAGTTCATATTCAGTAGAAAAAAATTAAACTTCAGTAGTATATAGTGCTCCAATGCATAGGGATGAGGATTTTAAGGCGTTTTTAGGGCGCTTAGGGCTTTAAAGCGGTTAGGGCTTTACGGCGTTTAGGGCTTTACGGCGTTTAGGGATTTGGGGCTTCAGAGCTTTGGGGCTTTAGAGGGTTTAGGGCTTTAGTGCATTTAGAGTTTTAGTGCGTTTGGTTGTTTGGGGTGTTATGAAATAGTAAGCCTAGATCTAAGAATCGAACACTAACTCTTACTGTAAATGTTACCTTAGCTCTAACCCTAAAAACCGAACCCTAAAGCTTACCTAGTTCTAACCCTAGCTTTAACACTAAGAATCGAACCCTGAACTTGGTCAAAACTCGAAGAGTGCCTAAGGATCGAACCACCGCAGGCGGTTACTTAAAGTTGGCAAGGTTAGCCTGGGAACCGACTATCGTGTTTAAAGTGTATAAAGTATTGCAAGGTTTGCCTGAAAATCACCCCAGGTGGTTTGTTAAATTCTAAAGTTTTCCAAGGTTTGCCTGAAAACCGAATGGGTAACCTCCTGACTTCAAGTCTTAAATTGAAAAGTAATTATATCACGTCCGATTAGTTTTAGTGCCAAACCACCTTGGGTGGTTTTTCAAATATAAATTTAGTGTATGACTCACCTTTGAATCAAACGCGATAGCTCCTGACCGCAACTAAAAATGAAAAGGTGATTCTCTAATGTATTGTTTGAGCGTTTTACTCTGCAGTTGAAACCTTTCAAGTTTAATTTTATAAGTTTGATTTGTTATGGAGTCAAACTAAGGAGTTCAAACATTTCAAGTTTACTAATAAATCTTTCAAGGCTTGAAATTGTTAGACTGTATGAGGTTTGTTATAGTACAAGAGTTTGAGCGTATGCACGCATGTAATCTAAAACACGTTATTCTCCTGTCGTGATTGATAAGAAACGGTGTAAATATATGACGTCACTATTTTCAACGTGAGTTCATTAATAGCAATGACGCAAAATGTTGTATAATCGCTGACGTTTCGGCTACTTAGCGTAATTTTATGATGTCACTTTAGACCCAAGTTTTAACAGCATATTCATTAACACGTCTGGACTTGTTTAAGATACGAAAGCAAATTTTCTTTTTGACTTGTGTTAAAAAGTTGTACCCAGATGTCTGTTTTGTCAAAGATTCGAACCCAGATAATAATCATCAAAGCAATAATAGAACCAGCTTGAAACTCTACCGAAATATGAATTTTTTATTGATTTTCATGTTTTAAAACAAGTCGGTTTGTAAAATAATATCTTAAATCCTCTCGGTTTGTTTGTTTTGAACTGCATTTTTTCATTAAAAATTGTAATCTGTAACAATTTTTCTCCCAAACAATTTTCTTAGACTTAAATTTGGCAGAAAATATTTAAAAATACTAAAATATCTAGCAAATCACTTAGCTAAAAACAATAATGTTTATTATTTTTGATCAAAACGTCTCAACCTCTTTGTTTTCGTAGCCATAGTTTTATAAAAAACATTCAAAATCTAACGTTTGTTCATTTGAAACTGAAGTTTCAAGTAAAAATAATCTTTTTTTGTATACTCTGAATTAAAAACTTATTTGAAATTTTAAACTTTAATCAATTTTTTAGTTTTACACTAATCTTTTTAACAAAATGCCATAAAATTCAACCAATATAGATAAAGTTTATTAATTTTAATCAATAAATCTCAACTTTTTTGTTGTCGTAGCGATAATTTTTTGAAAAGAATATTCAAAATCTTGCATTTCTTCATTTTAAATTGAAAGTTTAAGTGAAAACAGGTTTTCTTTTACTTTGAAACAAAAACGTTTACCTAGCATCCTAAATTTTTTAACAATTTTTTTGTTTTACACTGATCCTTTTACTAAAATGCCGTAAAGTTTTATTCTACCACTCTATCTTGAGTTAAAACAAGATCTTTTGCTATTTTTTGGTGTTATTCGATATTAAACGTTGTCTTATAGTGTCGAGTAATAAAATTTACGTCAGTTTTGCGATTTTTTTCTTTGTATCAAAAAGTTTTTTGCAAAAATATCTCAAAATCTAACATTTTTTTTTATTCAAACGACAATTCAATCTTGAAACAAATATGTTTTGATAACTTTTAATTGAAATTTTTTCACAAATTTGAGTTTTTTCATTACTTGATCTTGTTTTATAGGAATAAATACATCAACGTATTTTAAAACCTTACGTTTTATTTGTCCTAAGTGAAAATTTTAATGAAAATAATTGAAAAGCTTGCCTAAAACTTGAACTTTTCATTATATTTCTTCTTTGTGTTGCAATAATTTGATCAAAATCTTGAGTTTCTTTATCTTGATTATTACTTTTACCTAAACTTACCCAATATAGTAAAATTTCTAACCGTTTTTTTTGGTTTTTTGAAAAATGTTTGATCAAAGACATTCAAATACTAGCATTTTCTCTAATTTCAATAAGAGTTCTATCTAAAAGGCCGAAAATTTGCCTCAAATTTTATTCATTCTTTTTGATTAAGACACCCTTGATGATTCCGATTACGGGTGGAACAGACTGTATAGGATCTTAAATCTTCAATTTTTGAAGTGAACTGTGATATGCTATGATATTCACTCTGACCTACGCCGTCAAAAGACTGTTTTTGTTTTGTTTTTTGAATCGGGTGAATTCAAACTCCACTCATCATAAAATTTTATTGAAATGCTTTAGTTAACATGGGGATAATTTTGTAAAATATCTTAAAAATTTACCTTGAATTTTTATTTGACAGCAATTTTTTTCATAGTTATTTCGTAGAATAGTTCAAAATTAAACCCCTTTTTGTGATCTCGGCTACAAATTTGCCTGAAAAATAGAAGTTTTTTTGTACTTTGAATTAAAAGTTTTCTAGATTCTTAAATATCTCAACAATTTTGTTGTTTGAATGGAGATAATAGGTTTAGAGGTACCTCAAAGTTATACAATTTGTTTGTGTTAAATAACATCTTGCAAGTTTTTTGAGTAATTATGTGTACATTGAGGTAGATCTGGGAAAAAAATAATTACAGTGTTACGACTTCTTTGTTTGAAACAATAATTCTATCTAAGAATAAAAATTATTCAATAACTTTTAATTAATAATTCTCTAAAATCTTGTGTTTTATAAATTAATGTTGTTTTTTATGGGAACAAATTATTTAAATTCTCTTCAATCCTTGCGATTTCTCTATTTTGAGCAAAACCTGTAACGTAACAATCAATTGCGTTTGTCTAACCTCTTAAATTTTATAATTTTCTAGTTTACATAGGAATAGTTTTATCAAAAAACATTCAAAGTTTAACAATTTCTTTGATTTGAAAAGTAATTTTATCTTAAACATCGACAATTTACTAAAACTTTTAACTTTTTTCAGAGTATTTTTGCTTACGTAAAGCTGTTTTTATAAAAATGTTTACAATCTTACGTTTCTTTGTCCTCAAAATTGTTTTTACCTCAAAAACTTACCTAATATCAAAAACTAACCTAATGAAAAAAAACGTCCGAAAATAAATTAATTTTGAATCGATTTCTCGCTGATGTCAATGAAACACGCAAATATTTTTGTTTTTTTTACTTGTTGTTCATTGCAATACATTCACAAAGAAAATAAACGCCTGATTTTTATTCTATGCACAGGTTCGAGACAGTGTTCGATAAGTTCAGCGCAAGCGTCAATTTATCGGCGGAAGCGATGGCGATTTTGGGCAACATGCATCCAATCGCTTCGTCATGCTTTGCAGCAGGCATCGGATTCGAACAGCAGGTGGATAGTTGGAAAAACGCACTTTTTTCATTACTAATAAATCTTCAAACTTTAAGTGACTGTTTGAGAGAGTCCGGTGTCCGTAGGAAAAGCCATATCAGAAAGTCTACGCTTCTTTGTTGAAGTGATGTTGTGTGCCTCCAAAAGGGTCAGGGAAGACTTTAGCTGTTTGTGATCCTGCGGTGGAAGGTGGCATTGTCGTCATTTTGAACCGCCAACGTGATGTAGTAGTTCAATATATAAAGGGTGAATCTTCGTGGCAATGGAATGTTCTCCACTTTTTATCGAAGTTGGTCATAACTTCTTTTTTAATCACCTATGCGTTTTCTTGAATACTGTAAAGCGTGTCATCAAAATTTGTGGACCAGAAAACCAGAGTGACATTGTCCTTTGTGTCACTTTTCGGTCCAAACTGAAAGAAGGGTTTGTTTTCCGTAATCATTTGCACTACGCGCGAAAATTATTCTGTAGAAAACATAAGCTTGCCTTTTTTGACCGACACCACCGCTTTCTGAGCAGACTTGAGGTTGGGAGCGGGAATCCAGAGTCTACAATGGCTCGGAATTGCTGTTTGATTTGTCTAGCGGATTCTTTCATCGTTCTGACGCGCTCGAATAGTTCTTCTTGCTGGTACAGAGTTTCATAACAGCTAGTGAATGGGGGGATATAATTTGGCAATTTCACGCATTCAGCTTCCAAATAAAGCTCGTCCGCTACGTGAGTGAAGGATTGCATAGTAGGATAATGACTACAGAAAAAAATTAGTCTGCTATGGCATGAGATGAGTTTTTTTCTTTGTATGAAAGATTTCAAAACAATTTTTGAAAACTTTACAAAAAGGTCCCCCACCAACCCATTTTTCTGACCCCACTTGCCTAAAATTTTGGGTTTTCTGGTTTGTGGTGCACGACAGCGACAATTTGCAAGCTTAAAAACCCTTTAGCAGGACGGGTCTTATAACTATACACAGTTTGAAAAAAATTTGAACGAAATCGAGCAATACGGTCAAACGTTATGAGCAGTAAAGTGCTAAACTTGTGAAATGCTGCCTCTAGCGACAGAAATACAAAAAAGTACTATAATTGGCAAGGATGACAGTACAGTACGGTACGTTGGTACGGTACGGTACACCTCGATTTTTCTAAGAAGTACGATACGCTGGTACGGTCGCCTTTTTTATAATGGTACGGGTACGGTACGTTGGTACGGTACGTCTTTTTTTGTAATGGTACGGATACGGTACGTTGGTACGCTGTTTGAATTTAAAATCCCAGACTTTTTGCAAGTTGCAGTGGATTTTTGTATGTAGAGGTAAAAGACAGCTGAAGCCGACGCTAAATGTGTGAATTGAGATCGCTGATTTATAGACTAGTGATTTTAAAGTCAGTTAAAGTTGCGAGTAGTTGAAAGCTGGCGCGTAGCCAGCGGGGGGCATAGGGGGCATTGCTTGCCCCCCCGATTTTTATTTTTGCCCCCCGCCAGATTTATTTCTTGCCCTCCCACGGTATTTTTTTTTTAAAAGTGAGCATCGCCCTCACAGTTAAAATACTGGTAATTTTAGCTGTTCCATCCCCTATCCTGACATCGATTCCATTTGATTGATTGTATTTAAATATGCTGAAGATAGCCACTGGCCGAAATCGATTTTAGTGAAATTTTTTGTTAATATACGTTAGTTACATATATTTTTTGGCTGATTCTTTGTTTCTATCATGCAACTAAGTATCATGACATCTATATTACAAACTAGGGTAGGGTACGCTGCACAATTTCGTGTCTTGGGTCAGGTTCAACAACAACAAATTGATTCATTACGTTGTAATAATAATACAGCAATCAGCAATTTGTGTGTACTGTGTAGTAGGCGTGGCATCGTAGATTGTGATGTCATATACAGCAGCACTTATAGGCGAGGCCTTATTACAAGTCAGGTGTTGTGACTGTTGAAGGCAATGTACAGTAAGTTGGTGTAGGCTGTAAGTTGGTGATCAGTGGTATACGCATAGTGCAAACCATCCTCAATGTACCGTGCAATCGATAGTTACAGAAAGAAAAATGGACTATCGCCAAATGCCTCCGGAAAAAAAGATAAGAATTCGATCGGTCAGTTGCACTTCTAGGCTATGTAGCATATGTAGGCTACGGGTAAGCAAACTTAGCAAAAGTGAGTTGAGTTGATAAGCCCATGTCTGGAAGTAGAAGGCCTTAGCTCAGCAACTCAAACCATATTGTATTTTGATTGGGATCTTGTTCAGCAGTATGAGTAATCGATCTGCAGAAACTCTGAGATAACAGAGAAACAGACTGCATTTCTACCCCAAATCGGAATCCATTGACCAATTCTTTGATAGCTAGACTGCGGGAATTTTCTGACTTTCGGATTTGCAAGAGGTGTCCATTACCGTATAGTTTATTTAACTAGATCGATTAGTACCGATATAGCAAGATAAACTAAGCAGTGTTCTCGGCACTAGTAACGCCATTGATATCTGAGATTTTGAGTAAGTAAACTTTAGTAGCCTATAGTACCGTTTTAGCTGTTTGGTGATGCTATTTGTGATGATTTTTTAGATCAGTGTAACAGTACCGGTGCATTACCGATACAGTAATCAGTGGTGCCGATCCATGTTGACGATTGGGGGATGATTTACAGAATTTGTCTATTTTTAATAATTTTGAATATTGAGAGGAGGGATGATGCTCAAACTGGAGATTTTTGGAGCAAAGTTCAACGTTTGTTTTTGCCAATACCAGCAAGGAAATCCGCAGAAACGTTTACTAAGGTTTGGAAAGAGTGCTGGTGGCAATTAAGAATTTTCAAACACAAAAGTTATGGTGAGACGGCCTTTAAGCCAGCTAGGGGGTCTGGGTGGGCGATGTGAGCTCCCCAGCGTGGTCCGGAATCTTTAACTTTTTCGACGTTTTTTCGAGAAAAAGGGGTATCGTTTAGTAACGTTGCAACTTGCAACAGCAAAGTTACACACCGTACCGATGCGAACTATTGGGAGGGATGCAGCAGAAATTCTTTTGCGGAATGCACCCCTGGATCGGCACTTACCTGTCTCAATGAAGTTATAGGCAATACAGAAACAGAATAGGAATTCAAGTATAAATGCTAAACTGTTCATTTTTCTACTTTGGCTTGTAATACACAATTGTATATTATTAGCTACAGCATTCATCATAGAGGTACCGATATTAAATTTTGATCATATTTTTTCTGTAGTTTCCTGTCGTCAGTCGTTTCTAGCCGTTATGCTAGCTGAAATCATATTTAGTTAAATGAGAAGATTTACGTTATTTTTTCAGCAATTGTTGAGTTAGCGGCTTTGTCAATATTTCAATATGTCAGAGACAGTCTGCTTTCTGCATTTATTGAAAAATCATTCAAGGTGGTTTTTCATTTGCAGTTCTTAACTTTTCTTATTATTTAAATTTGTTTACCAACGCGATAGCCATAAAATATGCCTAAAATTTTTGTTGCAAGTTTGTGTCTTGCTTTAAACAATGTGGTGTAATAACTGATATGATCCCGTGCTGTTCTTACGTAAAAGACAATCATGCTCGTCAGTTAGGCATTAAATAAATATATGGTTTAGTAATCGTTTCATTGCAACCTAAGTAATTAGTTTATAAAATAAAGCTGAAAATGGTTCTATGAACTTAATCAACGCCAAATAGCTGTATTACTCAAAGACGAAACGAAATTTACAACCCCGCCACACAAACAATCTACTTAACTCTTAAAATACTGCAATAATTTATCGTCAAAACTTTGCCCCCCTCCCCGGTTTTCAGCTTTGTTCCCCTGATCTCGCTAAGCTGGCGACGTCCCTGGTTGAAAGCAAGAATGGCAGTACGGTACGTAAGTACGAAACGTTACGCTTCAATTTTTGCTAAAAAGTACCGTATGCTGGTACGGTACGCCTTTTTTGGAATGGTACGGGTACGGTACGTTAGTACGGTACGCTTTAAAAATTAAACTGAAGTACGGTACGCTGTTACGGTACGGTTGAAGGTGAGAGATACGTAATACGCAAATTCTGAACGTACCGTACCGTACTGCCATCCTTGATAATTGGCTTATTGTAGTGTGAAATTAATGTCAAATTCTATTTTTTATGGTAGAATTTGTTTAAAGCAAGTATTTCATAAACTCTTGCGACTATAGAGAAAAATATTACTGTTCTAATTATGAGCTTTTGAGAAATCCACTCGAAATACTTTTAAAATTTAGATTACGTGTAATCATATATGCTAGACAGTTACAATTGGTGTTAATGGTGGACTGCTTTAAAAAGATGACCGCTTGGGTTCAGATACGTGGCTAGCGACAAACCTAATTAAGTAAGGGTACATTATTACGGGGGGGTTGCAACATAAAACAGGTATTCGTAGCTTTATCTTACATGCGGAGACATAAAAAAGCTTTTTTTTTCATAGGTGGGCACAAGTTCGTTAATCCGTTAATAACGAAGCTAACTTTTTCATTAACTCGTTAATCCGTTAAAAAGTTTTTTCATGTTAACGGACTAAATTAACTTCCGTTAAGTTCTGTTAATGGACTATGTTAACTTCCGTCAAGGTGTTCATCGTCATCATCTTGCACCATTCATTCATCGTAACGGTACAAACCAATTTGCACCGCTCACACTTGTTGCGTATTAGCACGAGTTTTATAGAAGAGAGCAAAGAAAGAAGCTCTTTTTTGTGGCAAATATTAAGCTGCAGCCTCAGAGGCCTACTAATTATCGCTGTTCACAATTTCCAAAGATTTTTCGATCGCAGCTTCGTTAGTGCATTTGAACTTATTTTTATCTTGAGATTCGATTAGACTGTAAAATAAACTTCCAAAACACAAAAAGACCACCACAGCAATAAATATTTCCTTACAATCAGCTCAACAGCGTCAATACGTGTTCTACTGTAGAAACGAGTAAATAAAAAGAAATGGAAATTACACACTAAATGTTAACGAATTAACGGACTATATTAACTTCCGTTAATTAACGCTGAAAATAACGGATTAACGTTAACGGAGGTGTGAAGTTTGTTAACGGACTAGTGGTTAACGAAGCAAAAGTTTTGCATTAACTTGCCCACCTATGTTTTTTTTTTCTTGCTCCAAAAAGGCTCTCTTAGTAATGGGCCTTCAGGTGCAACAAATTTCTGTAAAAAAGCAAACGACAAAAATGGGAAAAGTCTTCACCCAAAAAGAAAAATGACACGACTAAAAGTATTGAATTTTCGGTGAAGACCTTCTTTGATTTGGTTTTCACCATTATCTGGCAGAATAAAAATGTGAAATGTACAATAAAAATCTTTTGTTTTCTCTACCAAAGTTAAAAGAAAAATGTAGCAAATGTATGGTGAACTTTGCCCCCATTGACTCACTTGTTGCACCATTTCCAAGGAGGCTAAAGCATTTCTAGGAAGGGTCTTGGCCCAGCCGGCTTCCCTTTGGCTACGGCCTTGAGTAGAATATATCTGAAGCTGCATTCACTCGGGCAACTTTTAGCTTCGAGAATCGGCATTTTGCCTCTTTTCTTTCTCAAATCGATAAAAAAAGAAACAAGAGGATATGAGAAAGAATCAAAAGGCAAAATGCCGATTCTAACAGCTAAAAGCAGTAGCGTAGACAGGGGCGCGGCTAGGAGGGGTTGGCCCCTTATTGGCATACAGAGTATTCAAAATACCCTGTTTTGATTGCTTTTAAGACCAATTTTTGTTTTAAAAGCAAAAAAAGCCCACCGATTGGCATTGGCAATAAGAATACAACAGCTTTGACTCTGGACTAGAAGAGAATTCGGCCGCAAAACTCAACTCCGATGTGGGCGAAGACCTTTTTTTTTTCGTCTTCACCTAATTTCAGGCTAAAAACCGTTCCAATTCCAAATGTAAATTGTTTCAATTTGGTGTCACACCTCCGAAATAGCCTCCCCCCATTTTAAATTCCTGGCTACGCGCCTGGCTGAAAGTCTCCCATGTGAATGCGACTTGAGAGTGATTCCTTTGTCATCCGAAGTTAAAAAAGAATTATCATCATTTTTAACATCGTTCAAAAGAAAGTTCATGGTACAATTCAATTTTGTTCAGGAGTTGTAGGTGTGATTCTATGCAACGATATTTTTGTAACAAATCTCTTAGTTGCTAAGCGGTGGTTTGAAACTTGGCAGCAATTGTCACTTTTTAATGTTTTTTTGAGCTAATATTTAACTAAACACTAAAGCAAGTGTTTCTAAGGTCTGCTTGTGACGAAGTTTGAACTTCTCTTTTTTGCTTTTGGTTGCGTGCTGCAGCGTATTTTGACTGAATTTTCAAGAAAGAGGGGAGAACAAATTTTGAGTGATGTTGCTCAACCTCGCTAGAATATGGATCTACTTGGGTTGCTAATCTGCGTACTTCAAAGATTAAAAATCGTTGTACTTTCCAACAAACGAAACTTTATGCTTTTGATTAGATTACTTACTGACACTGAAGTTTGGGTATAGTTCATGATATGGTAGTGTTTTTGTGGGGAAGAAAAACAATGTTGTTCGTTAGTTCACAGCAATCTGTTGTAATATCCTTAACAGTTCAAATGTGTTTAAAGTATTTTTGTGTACTAATTTGAAAAATGATGGTTTTAGTTTTCTACAGTAAACTTTTGTGAAGACGATTGCAATGGCATAATCAAAAATAGGACAACGTTAAGAGTTCTACTACTCAAAACTGGAAGTTGAAACTATCATAAGTTTAAACAAGTTAAAAGTATGTCAACCTAAGCACAAAAAATCATGTATATTGCTTTTAAATGACAAAATTTTTCTGAAACGCTTGCTTTAATTGTTTCATAACCATTGAAACAAAATTTGACATCAATTTCACACTATAACTGGATGGGAGTTTGCCAGCAAACCCAGTGAACGACCGACGCATAGCTAATGCTGTGACGCTCAAAAGTACTTTTTGGCTACCGTAAAATCAGCAATTATTAAAAAATATCTGATTATGGAACCTCCAGAAAAGTAGAGTCAAAATATTTGTCAGTTAAATATCTCCTGATATCATAAAACATTGATACCCTAGCTTGAGCCGTTCAAAAATTGATTTTTAGGGGTCTATTTGGGGGGTCCCTGGGGGGGTTGGCACCCCCAAACTATGTCAAAATATTTGTTTGTTAAATATCTACTGATATCAAAACAGACTGGCACCCATGTTGAGCTATTCAAAAAATTGATTTTTTGGGGGTCCATTTGGGGGGTCTCCGGGGAGGTGGCACCCCTAAACTATGCCAAAATATTTGTCTGTTAAATATCTGCTGATATCATAAAACACTGGCAATCTAAGTTGAACTATTCAAAAAATTGATTTTTGGGGGGTCCATTTGGTGGGTCCCCGGGGGGGTGGCACCCCCAAACTATGTCAAAATATTTGTCTGTTAAATCTACTGATTTCAAAAAAAGGAGAACTCTAGCTTGAGCCATTCAAAAAATTGATTTTTGGGGGGTCCATTTGGAGGGGTTCCCGGGGGGGGAGGCACCCCCCAAACTACGTCAAAATATTTGTCTGTTAAATATCTGCTGATATCAAAAAAGTAGGACTCTACCTTGAGCCGTTCAAAAAAATGATTTCTAGGGGGTCCATTTGGTGGGTTCCCGGGGGGGTGGCACTCCCAAACTATGTCAAAATATTTGTCTGTTAAATATCAACTGATATCAAAAAGAACTAGCACCCTAGCTTGAGCCGTTCAAAAAATTGTTTTTTGGGGCCCCATTTTTGGGGGGTTCCCGGTGGAGTTGCCGAAAAAAATTTCGGGAGAAGAAATTGAATTTGCAGCTCAACAACTTTACACAAAAATTAGATTTCCATGTTTTGTGGTTTAGGAGAAGAAGAGCGTACAAAAATCAGGAAGAAAAAAAAAAGCAAAAAAAAAGAAACAAACCTCATCGCGGCCAAAAGTGGGTTGGTTGAAATGAAAGGATATCTTGAGACATACAACCATAAACCGTTTTTGACTGAAACCGCTTTTTACGCTAAACTTGCGCGGCGTTTTTCGGGTTCTAAAACCGAAGTCACGTAACCTATTGCCTCGAAATTTGGTGCTAACATACAACTCATTAATCTCAAACTGCTGTCCAAATTTCATGTTGCTATAGACCCAACCGTTTTTGAGTTATAAGCAAAAGTCTGAAATTTCGCACTCGTTAGTTGGAAAATGGCCGAGTAAAAACAGAGGAACACGCAACGCAAGCGTCGGTCGTTCCAATAAGCCAATTACAGTACTTTTTGTATTTCTGTCGCTAGAGGCAGCATTTCACAAGTTTAGCACTTTACTGCTCATAACGTTTGACCTTATTGCTCGATTCCGTTCAAATTTTTTTCAAACTGTGTGTAGTTATAAGACCCGTCCTGCTAAAGGGTTTTTTAGCTTGCAAATTGTCGCTGTCGTGCACCACAAACCAGAAAACCCAAAATTTTAGGCAAGTGGGGTCAGAAAAATGGGTTGGTGGGGGACCTTTTTGTAAAGTTTTCAAAAATTGTTTTGAAATCTTTCATACATAGTAAAAAACTTATCTCATGCCATAGCAGGCAATTTGAAATTCTGCAAAAAAATTTTTAATCATTGCCCTATTGCATAGTTTTTGATCTTTTATTGCTTGCCACTCTTTTTATAGGCAAAGAACAAAAAAGGCAATCGCGCTGCACAACGAGAAGTAGTTCACAGTTGTTCTTAACACTATTGCACCATAATTCGACATGATTAGAAAGACAGCACCAGCTTCGAGATTATGGTGTAATGTAAGATCGGTAGACGCTAACTTATCTTTCGATTTTGACGTCACAGATGTTACATCGCGTGAGAAATTCACTTCATCAAAAGTATATGCTTAAATGTTTTCGTGGTTCAACGAACACATCCCTTACTTCTTTGTTGCATTTTTCACGTTTTCCTTCTTCTTCCACAGTTTTTCCGCTGTTTTACGTTATGCAGGCGGCAAGGAAACACATAACTTCCCTGGTGTTTTGTATTTCGCTCGCAAGTCGTACCTTTAAGACAAATACAATATATTTAAATTTTTTGCTGGAAATAAGTCCCAAAAAATAATAAAAGCTATGCTGCTTATAAAACTTTTAAATTTTCGAAATGCAGCGACTTCGATGGTAACATTCAGGTCAAACCCCATATTGAAATTGAAGTAATCTTTAAAACTTTTCTTTGAAAACCGGTACCGATACTCAAATGAGTCATACTCTAATCTCTTTGGTAGTTTGATATCTGGGTTCGACTTTTATACAAGAAATTCATTGAATTATTGAACTTTAGATTTTCTTTTGACAAAAAAAAAAAACAACAACACTTGCAGTGGTTCAAACCTCAGGAAAGTCAAAGATAAAAACGCGTGTGAGTTTTGGTAAGATGTTTAAGAAAAACATACGAGTATGTACGTAAAATTTGAAATGCATTTTGAAACTAGCTAAAGATCATTGAGTTCTTTTCAAACAACTGTGTGAAAAATTTGTACATAGGTTTTGAGGTGTTCCTTTTGAAAAATTAACCGAAGACAGTTCTCGTAGTCGTAGCTTGCAGTCAATCAAATCACAAGTAACTTGAAATGCAGTTAACTATGAGAAAACCAAGTGAAAGTAGCATTGTGTGAGGTAAACCTCTTTGAAAATACCGAATCTTCGACAAGGCAAAAAAGATACTTGAGTTTTGAACAAAAGAAAATAAACACTGAGTTTGAATATTTGGTAAGATGAATTGTTAAGGGCATTTGGGTTCGAACTTAGAAAAAACATTGAAATACAAGTAGCTTTGAAAACCATTTGCGTTCGAGTTTCAAGCTGGTCCTACTGTTGCTTTGGTGATCAGTGCTGGGCACCCCAAGTTTTTTTTATAGGGGCATTGAAGTCTAATTTTTGAATTTAACACCAAATTTATAAAAAACAATTGATTAGCAACGTTTTTGTCCCGTTTTTTATTGTTTGAGGTTAACTAGCTTCAAGGGAAAAAATTTTGCAGGGGCATCACTACATCAAATTTGCATAAGCGATTTCAAAACCAACTTTGCCAAATTATAGGTCTGGGAGTGACGATGTGCCTTTGGCAGGTTTTCTGCTGTGGCTTCGGTACTTACAGTAGATGAGTTTTTAAAAGTGGAATTTGATTTAGTGCACGTACAAGAAAAAATGAAAAGTCGGCCTATTTTTGGCCTAGTTGTGCTTAGTAACTATTAGGGTAAACCAACCTGTATAAATTGCAATAGATTAGATTAGACTTTACTGTTTTTTATAGTTTCTTAATAGGCTAGGCTTACATACCGTAAGTAATGATTAATGTCATCATTAATAGACAAGGCTTACATACCGTGAGTAATGATTAATGTCAGCAAGCGTGTAATAGCCCTAGTAACAGCAACACCGACACCAAACGTAGACAAATTTTTTGAAAAGTGAAAAAAATTCTGGTACGAAATAAGGGAAAATATAAATGCAATAATCTTTTGATGTAGTAATCGTAGAATTCTGAAGTTGAGCTCAAAAATTAGTTTAAAAATACAGATTTTGTTTCAAATGCAAAAAATCAACAAAAGTTAGGCTTCAATGCCCCTTTAAAATCCGCAGTCCGCAAATCCACAACGGAAATTCAATTTTCTTAATCCGCAACCGCAAGTCCGCAATTGCACGTTTAAAAGCTTAGCAACTGCAAGTCCGCAACTTCGTAATATTTAAAGTCCGCACTGCAAGGCCGCAAGTTTTTATGAACCGAGGGGAAGAGTTTTGCAATCAACTGCGTCCCAAAGTGATCTGCTCAGAGTTGATTAGCAAACATAAGTCAAAAATTGTGACTTGTAGGAAGTGTAGCAAGCGTATGGTGGATACATTCCACGCAATAAAAGGAATTACTCACAATCGTTGATTGTAGTAAATGTACCACAGCATGACTTGTTATTGAGCTACTTTTTCGGATGGCAAACTTAAGAATTGCTCAGACCCTCTTCCTTTTAGGTCCAACTCAAAACAAATTTAAACGCTTTTATTTAGGGTTAAAGTTTTTAAGTGACTTGGTTAAGGAAGTTGAAGCTCCCAGCCCTCCTGGTTACGCTACTGCTTATACAGTAGGTCCCTAAACTGCATGGAAGCATAATGCACAAACCACTGACGAACCCTAAAAATGCTACAATGAAGCTAGGGATTTGAAGATCAAAAGCCATTGGATTACAGTGAGAAGTCATCAAATAGCAAAGCACAATCCGTATTTCCGCTTACAACAAGATATTTAAAAAAAAACATTTTTTTTCAAGGCAGGAAAAGGCAAAGGTAGCAGAAGGCAAAAAAAAAAGATATAACTAATCGTTTTACTAAATTTTTAGTCCCTAGCTCTCTAATTATTGTGGGAACGAGATGACCACACGCTACCAGCAGTGCCGTCGCCAGACCAAACGAAGTGAGGGGGCCCTAGCCGAAAATAGGGGAAACTATAAAACAAACTAAAATTTTGCACATAAAAACTGATATTTTAAAGCTACAATTTTGTATTCATCTTTAAAAAAAGAGACATATAAGCCCCGCAGCGTTATTTAACTCATTTCGTATGCGGCCCGTATAATCGCTTGAAAAATCTGTCAGCAGGAGTGGATGCGACCAAAAGCGCAACCAAAGTTTTGTTAAGACAGAGGGGGCTTGAACAAAAGTTAGTAAATGTTTTTTGCACAAAAATTGTCTAATGTAGGTCCCATGCTGAAAAACCGTTGCAACTCAAGCTTGTCACAGAGGGGGTAGAGCCCCTAGCTGATGGGTGATTTTTGCGATTTTAAGGCAAAAATAGCAATTTTACCGCCATTTAAATCACATTTCGCGTGTTTTAAAACCATATCAATAATTACAGTATTTGCTAAGATTCAGAAGTCATTGAAAGAGTTAAATTGTCTAGCCTCTTGAGCCCCCATATACTTCAGGACAAGTCCAAAACACGTTTAAACCCTAATTCTTTTTTTGGTTATATTTTCTAAATAACTTGGCTAAAAAGGGTTGATGCCCCCTTAGGCCTTCCCCTTGGTTGTGCGACTGAATGCGACCTAAAATAAATCTTGAGTGTGCTCTAAAAAAACATCTGGTCCTTTAAAAAAATGTTTTTCCGTATTGTTTCAGGTCATAATCACTAACGAAATACCCGTTACGCTTCTGTAGGCACAGGGCACAGTGGGGATGGGGGGATATATCTCCTTCAATAATTTGACTGCATCCCCCCAATAATTTGCCTATGGTCTGTATATACATCCCCTCAATAATTTGACTCTGGTCTGCATCTGAACGCTGGTTGATTTTTGGAATTTTTTGGTCTTCACAAGCTTTCGGGGACAAAAATTCTTCAATTTTCAGTAAAGACCTTCTTTTTTTTTCGGTCTTTACTTGATTTTGGGGACAGAAAGTCTTCAAGTTTTCCGTAAAGTCCTTCTTTTTTTGATCTTCACTTGATATGCTTACGTGAAAACAAAAGCGGTTGAGCTTCATCCCTCCAATGTTGAAAATGGGGCAAAATTGGGGTGAAAATGCAAATTATCCCTCCCAATGCTCAACATAAATCGGAACCACTGTGTAGGCATACATCCCTATTCCGCAACACATCCGCAAAAGCGTGTTAATAAGACCGATTATTAGGTCATATTTATGTAAAGCAGTTGTTAGCCAGCAGTTTTGCAAACAATCGAGAAAACTTCAAACGAGAATTATGTTTGAAAATTATTATTCCTTTTTCCATTATTGCTATTGTCTTGTCGTTACATGATGCCCCAAAGAAGCATTCTGAGCAAACCGAAAAGGGGGGGCACAAGCAGTCGTTAGGGGGGATACACACCCCTTGCCCCACCGTAGCAACGGCACTGGCTACCAGTACAAAAAATGATTCCCCAGTGGCTAATTTTGTGAACTCACAGTAAAAAACAACAAAGCCATACTTTGAATCAGGGTTGCCAATTCGAATTTAAGCTCGAAAGAAGTTGTTTTTCTGAACTCGAAAAAACAGCATGTCAACAAAAAGAAAGCGATTCAGTCAAAAAGCAGACCTAGTATTTTTGTCAGTCTGAACTTGAAAAACTTGATAGTTTTGCAGAACTTGAAATCGAAAAACTTAAATTGATTTCTCAAGTTTGACTGGGTAAAAACATAAATATTTTTCGAAAATAGGAAGAAATTTCAATATTGGCATAAAGCTTGCAGAATTGCGGACTAAAATTTAAAATAGTCCGCAAGCGCAGGTCCGCAATTTAAACTGCCACAGCCCGCAAGTCCGCAACTTTTTTCGTTAGTCCGCAATTATGGATTTGCGGACTTGCGGACTAACTTGCAGACTTGACCAGCTCTGTTGGTGATTATTATCTGGGTTCGAATCTTAGACAAAACAGACATCTGGGTACAACTTTTTAACACAAGTCAAAAAGAAAATTTGCTTTCGTATCTTAAACAAGTCCAGACGTGTTAATGAATATGCTGTTAAAACTTGGGTCTAAAGTGACATCATAAAATTACGCTAAGTAGCCGAAACGTCAGCGATTATACAACATTTTGTGTCATTGCTATTAATGAACTCACGTTGAAAATAGTGACGTCATATATTTACACCGTTTCTTATCAATCACGACAGGAGAATAACGTGTTTCAGATTACATGCGTGCATACGCTTAAACTCTTGTACTATAACAAACCTCATACAGTCTAACAATTTCAAGCCTTGAAAGATTTATTAGTAAACTTGAAATGTTTGAACTCCTTAGTTTGACTCCATAACAAATCAAACTTATAAAATTAAACTTGAAAGGTTTCAACTGCAGAGTAAAACGCTCAAACAATACATTAGAGAATCACCTTTTCATTTTTAGTTGCGGTCAGGAGCTATCGGGTTTGATTCAAAGGTGAGTCATACACTAAATTTATATTTGAAAAACCACCCAAGGTGGTTTGGCACTAAAACTAATCGGACGTGATATAATTACTTTTCGATTTAAGACTTGAAGTCAGGAGGTTACCCATTCGGTTTTCAGGCAAACCTTGGAAAACTTTAGACTTTAACAAACCACCCGGGGTGATTTTCAGGCAAACCTTGCAATACTTTATACACTTTAAACACGATAGTCGGTTCCCAGGCTAACCTTGCCAACTTTAAGTAACCGCCTGCGGTGGTTCGATCCTTAGGCACTCTTCGAGTTTTGACCAAGTTCAGGGTTCGATTCTTAGTGTTAAAGCTAGGGTTAGAACTAGGTAAGCTTTAGGGTTCGGTTTTTAGGGTTAGAGCTAAGGTAACATTTACAGTTAGAGCTAGTGTTCGATTCTTAGATCTAGGCTTACTATTTCATAACACCCCAAACAACCAAACGCACTAAAACTCTAAATGCACTAAAGCCCTAAACCCTCTAAAGCCCCAAAGCTCTGAAGCCCCAAATCCCTAAACGCCGTAAAGCCCTAAACGCCCTAAAGCCCTAATCCTTATGCATTGGAGCACTATATAGCACTAACCGCTTTGGTTCGATTTGAAGAAATTCATTGGTATAACAACAAAAAAAGACTCCTTAATTACAATAAAGAGCTTTCAAAGACGGGCGATGATCCAGGCAAAGCGGTAAATGGTGCAAACTCTTGATTAGTTTCGCCCCATAATAAACTATAGAATTTTTGTTATTTCAAGATTTCTCTCCTCATTCATAAATTCATACAACCAAGCCATGATGAAACAAGCAACAATGAGCAACATGCTCTTTTTTCTCTATTACATACCAATAACCGGCGAAACAAGTGTAATAGCCAGCAAAAAAATCTTCGGAGAATTTATCCAAAAATTTGGGCTAATTCACAAACATTTTGAGCCATTTTCAGTTATTTTTCCGAAGAAAAATAACTGTTAGAACGAACAAGAAATGTTAGTAACAAACAAAAATATCTTCGGCCGAACACAAAACTGTTCAGAAAAAAAATTCGAAATCTTCGGAAAATTTTTCGACGGAAAAAATTTTTCACCAAACAAAAAATTTTCGGCCGAAGATTTTTTTGTTCGTGAAATATTTACGACTATTCGAAAAAATGAAAATCTTCGAAACGAAGATTCTAAAAGTTTATTCATAGCGAAGATCATAGTATGCCAATTTCACGAACGCTTATGTTTTTTCCAAGGCCATAGTATGCGGCCCCAAAAGGGTTGAGGTAGGGTTGAAATTGTCTTCGATGAGCTAAAATGGTACGGCTGGTCTGTTTTCGCACTAAGTAGACTGTTGCACATGGATGAAAATTCTGTTAAAAAAAACGATATTTCAAAACAGAGCTGTACACCTTTATAAAAAATGTTTTCGGAAAAATTTGTGTCCTGTAAGTATGGTTACTCTAGGTAGTGCAAATATGAACATATAGAAATGCAAAAGAAAACAAAAACATAGTTTTTTATAGCGAAGAAAAAACTTACAATTACGAACGAAAGGCGGATACTATGTAAATCCACCTTCGGTTAGTCGGGTTTATGAGTAAAGCTATCATCTTTGCTTTCCGCCTGCAAGACGAAAGGCATGGTGGATTAAAGATGAAAGTGGAATGCTGATCCCATCGATTAAACAGTTGACAATTCATTTTCAGTAGAAAAAATTAAGCTGAATTGGTTTGATTTGAAATTTATTAGATAAAAAAAAAAGTAATTTTTGTATACTGTACTATCAAAGACGGGCGATGATCCATGCAAAGCGGTAAATTCGGTAGACTCTTGATTAGTTTTGCCATATAATAAACTATATAGTTTTCTTCATTCCAAAATTTTTCTTCTCATTCATAAACTCATGCAACAAAGCCATAATGAAGAAAGCAATAGCACGCTTTTTTTCTCCATCACCTACCAACAACCTGCAAAACAAGCGTAATTGCCAGCAAAAAAATCTTCGGACCAATTACATTGAGGATCGATCCCCAATGTAATTGATCCAAAGATTTTTAACTTTACCCAAGAGAAATGATGAATGTGATCAAAAACTGTGAATTGCTGTGAAAATTGGAAAACTTCCCTTCAACCTAGCATTTCTGAATTTTAAAAGATATTTGTGAATAAGTTTGACGCAAAGTCAAGTTGTAGTTTGAAGAAAAAGTTAGTTTTGAAAGGTCGCCATGGTCAGGAGACAGCAAGCGGATTGTTGCTGTCATTAAGTTTGTCGTATTCAAGTCATTAACGATATAAGGTTTGCCGAAGCCCTTAAACCGTTTTTGTGGCGTATTCACTTTGATATGGGCACACTTTGATTCGGATTAAAAAAAAAAACAACAACAACTTATGCACAAAACTTGAGCCCTCGATGGCGTCATGGCAAAATTGACGTTATTTTGCTAAAATTAGCCAAGCCGTTATCAACTTAAAACCAGTTTTTCAAAAAAAAAAAGAAAAATTGGTGAACGCCAACGATCCACATGCCAAATTTAGTGTTTTCAAGATCTTCGGTTTAGGAATTAGATAGAAAGTCATTTTGATCTCCTTGCAAAATCAGATAATGCTGTGAATCAGCATGAGCTGAGTTTGCAATACTTGGTATAGTTACAGTAATTAAAAAGAAAACCTTAATTGTAAATTTAAGTTTTTTAGACTTTTGTTTGTATTATGAAGTGTTGCACAACAGTACAATAACAATATATTGCATAATTCGAACTTTGCGCAAGCGCGTAGTACCTTTGTTTCTGTTCGCAAATTATAACAGATGAGGTTTAATTTTCTTGTTGCTATCAAACGGTAAAATCTAGAAAGTTGAAATTTGGCTCAACATAAGAATTAATGAAATCGTCATGTCTGCCAATTTTGGGGATCCTAGGTAACGTAATCGTGAATTGAGACACTAAAAAACATAACGGAACAGCGGTGTTTGGATTGAAAATTTATTAATTTGGTTATAATTTCAAGACCACTCAAAGTGCTAAGCTGAAATTTGGACACAATACGGGTGCTTATGAATGCTTTACGCTAACCAAGTTTGGGAGTGCCCGGTCATGAGACCAAACGTTCACAGGCCGAAAATGAACAAAAAGTTAACGAATTTGAATCGATATATCTCGGTAATTACTGATATTGATAAAAAATGGTTTGTAATTTTTGAGCACACTATCAACCACCTTTCTTTAGGTTATGTTCGTTTACCCCAACTTGAACACTATTTTTCTTGTTTTGTTTCTTTTTTTGGACTGTTTTTATTTTACTTTTTTCATTTTCGTCCAAGGCTATCTACTTTAAAACCGCTAAACGCAGTGTATTCAAAGTTTGAGCGACTAAAGAAATCAGGGAGGACTTTTGTGCGAATGAAATCAGACTGCCAGGTTGGGGAGATCTTTTACAATCGGGCCCTCCAAAATTTTAAACTTTTACACCGTTAGAGTTTGATGGATCAAATGTTTGGAATGGGTAGATATTAAGAATAAACAAACCTAACAAAATTTGGGGATTCCCCAATGAGGGTGTCCACCTAAAACGAGACTAACCAAAATTTAAACTTTTTAACCACTCACGCTAGACGCACGAAATTTTTAGGATAGGCAAATGCGAAGAAAAGATAAAATTTGACAAAATTTGGGGGTACCAAAATAAAGAGATCCCCCTCAAACAAGGACACCAAAATTCAACCTTTAATCGCTTACACTACACTGATGAAGTTTTTAGAATAAGCAAATACGAAAGAAAAATAAAACTTGACAAGATTTGGAGGTACCACAATGGGATGTCCCACACAAACGAGAACGCCAAAATTTAAACTTTTTAATTGTTTCAGTTAGAAACATCAAATTTTCAGGATATGCGAATATAAAAGAAAAATAACATTTGACAAATTTGAGACACCAAAATCGGAATCCGTTAATTGGGTCCTTCAAACTTCAAATTTTTCAACCATTCAAGCTAGACTTGAAGCTTTCAGAAAAGACTTTCAGACTCATGAAAATATAAAAGAAAAAGAAAATCAGTATAGGAATATAAAATATGACTAATTTCAGGTGCCACAATTGGGCAGTCCTCTTCCAACGGATCCTTCAAAATTTTAACCACTCCACTTGGACAAATAAAATTTTTGAGATAGGTAAAAATATAATATGAAAAAATTGAGGATCTCATACTATAGGGGTCCTCGAATTATGTTGACACCTTTCCCCATTGAATACAAAACCTAAGCAAATTAAATCTATTGGATTGGTTAATATGAATTAAAGATTAAAGAAAACAAACTTTGGTTGGTCACATTGAGAAGACCATGCCAAATGGGCTAATTAAAACTTTAAAATCTTGATTACGAAGTACTCCAGCTAGAAATATCAAATTTTAAGGGCACGGTACCGCGGGTCTAATATATGAAAAAGATAAAACTTGCCAAACTTGGCAATGTCATGTTGGACAATTAAGCCTTAAATAGACCTGCAAAATGTAAGATAAATTTTCACAAAGAATTGGTATCACAAAAAAGTAGAAGAGCAAACTTACGGGATTACTCCTACATTTAAGAGGTTGAAGTACTTGAGCACAATGGCTGAGTTAGATTTAAACTGTATGGCCAAGTTTTTTTTGTAAACGGTCACTTGTGATGTCGAAAAAATCGTTAAGTTGCTCCTCAAAGTTTTTGAATAAGAAAGCTTTCGTTCTGAATAATGTATATAATACACGATACTGTACAATAACCAAAATGCTGGCCGTTGGGTAGCACTGCTAAATAGCGTTCTCAGAATAGGAATAGCTGTAAAATGCATGCATACTTCTGGCCGTTGATAGTGCTAACTTTGGCTGATGTAAACTATAGAATATGAGATCGCAAGCGATATCCGGGGACTTTGCGAAAGCGTTTAACTTTACTGAACTACGAAACTTCACAATTGCGTTAAACGTGTTTATGGTTGTTGATAGTCAGACAAGTCAAATTTATTTCATCGCTTAGTAATAGCACGAAGAAGAAATTTTGATCAGGATTCGTTTAAGAAGGCGACAGGAAAGTTGCGAACTACATTACGGTCATCAATAGGGTGGAGCGTTTTTGAACTTTTTTTTCAAATTCCTTAGGGGTAGTTATAAAAATAGTCCATCCCATGAGAAACTTACCCACAAAAAATTTGACGCCTCAATTCGGTCATCTTTAGTCTCATCTAGCGGCCCGAAAACTGAAAAATGGGCCAAAAAGTGCTATTTTTCAAAAACTTTTCACAAAATTTTAAAATTAATCTTTTTGAAACGGGTAGATGTAAAAATGCTGAGATAGAGTTGAGTGATTTTAGAAGTCAAAGTAAAATGCTTTTCGACATTGCTGCATGTAAGTGCTTAGATTTTTCCGCATGCAGTTGTGTCAGTGCCAAAAAAGTACCCCGAAAAGAACGCGAATTTTTACTAGATCAGAGGACCAACAAAAAAATGATAATTTCTGGTGTACATCGTCATGAAAGCTTGAGGTTGCGAAAGTTAAATGACTTAAGAAACCGACGAAAACAACTGCAAACAAGAGACCAGCAACATGAACCATCCACTGAACTTGATGTGTTACCGCTAGACTATGACTCCGACGCATCGAAATCCAATAGTGAAGAAACTGATAATACCGATAATGAAGAAGTTTTAAGCTACCAAGTAAAGGAGGCTCAAGGACGAATCTCTCATCCGTAGCTCAAGTTTGCGACAGAGCTGGTGTTTCTGACAGAACAGCTGCTTTGCTTGCAAGTTCTTTACTTTTTGATATGGGCTAAACCAACAAAAATGATCAGAATTCTGTAATTGATCGTCACAAAATTCGTCGAGAAAGAACAAAAGTACAAAAAGATTTCCAAAATAGCGTTGAGGCTGAACTTGATTGCCCATTTACCATATTTTTTGATGGACGTGTTGATAAGACATTGAAAAAAATAAATAAAGGCTACAAGTCTTCAAAATACTTGGTCAGCGAAAAGCACATTTGCATGCTGCGAGAGCCTGGATCATTCTATGTTGGCCATGTATCACCAAAGACCGGATCATCAAAACACATTTCTGACGAGATTCTTGAGCTGTTAACCTCCGATTCAAATTCATCATATCTACGAGCAATTGAATGCGATGGAGCTAATGTCAATACCGGCACAACAAATGGAGTAATTGTAGGTTTAGAGAGAGCCCTTAAAAATCCATTGCAATAGATAGTTTGCCAACCAGAGGTGGAGTCCTCGAGGACATCCTTGGCCTCGAGGACACATTTTGAAGTCCTTGGCCTCGAAGCCTCAAAGACACATTTTGAAGTCCTTGGCCTCGAAGCCTCAAATCTTTGGCCTTGGCCTCGAAGCCTCAAGTCCTCGAAATTTAGCCTGTCCTCGGTTCGAGAACAGCACTATTTTTTGAACAGTTGAAATCTTTTGGAAAACGCCGGAAACTTCGCGGAAAATTTGCGAACACCTTTTTTGTTTTCCTCAGTTGGAGCATAGGCGTAGGCAAGGGGAGGGGGGCAGGACCCCCCAATTGAAATTTTATCAATGACAAAAATGTGCCAAAAATACCTACTGTTTCTTCAGTTTCAGTTTCTCTTTAGCATTTTTCGCTGACAACAAAATTAACTAATTAACAATATTGAAGACCAAGAGCTCCGGGTCCCCTTCAATTCAATTTTTGCCAGCCAATTTAAACGTACAACCCGGAGAAAATGGAGAGTTTTTGTCCTAAAAGTTGCTATCTCAGGCCCACATCTAGCCTTTTTGTGAACGTATTGCATTAATCAGGGCCGGATTTACCATGATATGACGCAGTGCCAGCTAGGGGCCTCGATCTGAAATCGTAAGATTTTTTTGGTCTTCAACTATTTTTGGCAGAAAGATGTTGCGAAAATCTCCAAAGTGCCAGGAGCCTAGCGCGATGTAAATCCGGCCCGGCAATAACATGGTTAGTAGACGTAACCATCTATTGTACCACTTTTTCAAAAACAATTCTGTATTTCACCTCCAACCTCGCCGGTTTTTACGCACAAAATACTTTTTTAAAATTAGCCATGGAAAATGCTGATTGAACGAATCATTGAACTTCAATTGAGGGGGCTTGGGTCCCCTGGCGAACGTGTACTCCTATAACTAGTCATTTTTATGACAAAACAAAAATCTCTAAGGAAAATCTTCGAGTGGATTATTATTTACTGTTAAAATGTAGCCAGAGACAATGCGGAGCAAATCACTTACAATTAAAATTTAACTCCAAAATGCCAGATGTTAAACGTGTTTTGGACTTAAATTGCAACTAGAAGGAGGATTAAACAATTTGGTTTTTTCAATTGGCTTTCAAATGTCGAAAATCTAGTGCTTTCAAATGGCTCTGAATTTTTGCGAAATGTAATCCAATGGCATTATAATAGCTTTTTTTCCAAAAAAGTACAAAAAATCGCCCAACGGCTGGGGGCTTGGCCCTCAAACCCCCAAAGCCTCCAGTGGCTGGGGGCCCCGCCCCCAACCCCTGCCTGTGTTACATTTGAGTTACACAAGCTTTCTCAACACGTTTCCAAAGTTAGATATTTGCATTTTTCAACTATTAATTTAAGCCCTCTTCCTTTGCAAAATCCTGGTTACGTGCAAACAGGCAACAACAAATTCAGATCTTCCATCCTACGATATCTTTGTCCCACAAAAACTTCCTCTTTGGAAAAATTTTGATGACGTCATTTCAAGTGATTTGTAGTTTAAACCTCTCCCAATCAAAAATTCTGGGTACGCCAATAAATTGGAGATCGCCTGAAAAAAATTTTTGAAAACCTTTTTTTTTTTGAGAACGCTTGCACCTGTGTCCTTGGTCCTTGGCCTCGAGCATTTCTGTCCTTGGCCTCGAGAGGTTTTGTTTTCGGAGAAAGGCTGTCCTTGGCCTCGGATATTTTTGTGTCCTTGGCCTTGGCCTCGAGCCTTGTGTCCTCGACTCCACCTCTGTTGCCAACTTCACGCAAACGAATTGCCTCTACGTCATTTGATGCAAAAACTTGACGGCAAAACAAACGGACCTGCTGGCTTCACAGGAAAAATAGGAAAGACATTAAAAGATTGTGAAAAACTTCCAGTAAATGTACATTTTAATCCTATTCCGACCGAACATATTAATGTTGGTTGCGACGATTTAAGTACCGACCAAAAATATTTGCTTGAAATACACAGAGCTACATCACAAGGGAGGGTGGATGATCCAGTCTTTGAACGTGACCCAGGAGTTCTTAACCATTCTCGGTCGCTTACAACAGCAAACCGAATACTACAATTTTATGTGAGTCAAGCTGACACTTTTACAAGCTTAATTCTTATTGCTGAATTCATTATTAAAGTATACGCTCCGATGTGGTTTAGAATTAAATGTAACTCATCGGTCGTTAACGGAGCTAAGCATTCGCATGAAACGATTTAAAAGACCCCCCGCATTCCTTCTGAAACCAAGAAATAGTTTTGCCAATAATACAAAGAAACGGATACTTTTCCCAGCCTGAAAATCTTTTATTGGCCATAGTTAATGATGAAAACACGATTGTTCTCGAACTTGGGTTAAAAAGAGTGTTACCCTCTCGAAAACTTTGCAAAGGACCACTGACCAAAATTAGAGCATTTAAATTATCAAAAATCAACTTTGATGCTGACATGTATTATGAAATGATTGATTGGCAAAACGTTGAACTGACGCCACCTCCTCTTCTTCATGACTTTACGAATGATGAAATCGACAAAGCAATTGTTGAAGGAAACCCGTTGCTGTTAGGGAGTAAGCTACTCAATATCCCATGTCACACTCAAGCCGTAGAGAGAATGATCAAACTTGTCACAGTAGCATCTAGAAAAGTTAGTGGACAAACAAGCAGAGACGGTTACATAAGAGCTGCCTTGCAGAGTCGAAAAGTAATCCCGACTTTCAACACAAAAAATCAATTTCAAGTCTAAGTATTCAACACTTGTTTATTTGTAGCTAAAACATCTGTGTGCCAAAATTTAGTGACATACTGCAGCTGCGAATTATATTAACTCTTTCTGTGGTATTTTTGTCAGCAAGCAAGCAAACGAAGAAACAAAGACTAATTTCCGAAAAAATGTAATGTAGTTGTACACCAGGCATTTCAAATAAAAAGTTTTTCCTGAGATTCCTCTGGTGTTCTAGGCTAGCTTTGAGAAATCACACAGGTGCTACTCAAAAGACTAACTTTATTACTGACGTTTCGCTAGTTAGAAACAACTAGCTTCTTCAGAGCACTGTTATCAGTAGTGATGGCAAATCGCCATCAACTTCTGATAGCAAAAAACAGAAAAACGACTCCACACATTGCTGCAGTAGAATAACTAGCGAAAATATTCAAAATAAAACTCCGATAAAATTCATTGTTACAATAGGTACGTCATACAGATGATGTAAAAGTGCGTATAAAAACGAAAGAAAGCGGTTCTACGAAAATAATTTCTCCGAATTAACATTGCAGCAAAACACGTTAGAACTAACCCTAGGAAAGATTAAACCAGAAGAAATACAACACTAGGAATTAAGCAACTTTCTGTAAACAACAGGAAATGATAACCCATCATTTCTATTGAGTACTTGGGGCTTTTCGTTGATGTACCAACTTTCAGTGAAAAGACGCTTCGAGTAATCATGTTCCACTTTTAAAATTTTGACTTTAGACCAATCGATGAGGTGATCATTTTCCATGGTATGCTGGCAAAGTACTGATTTTTCGGGCGGTTGGAATTTTGTTGCTCGTTGATGTTCCTTTATTCTAGATTTGAGGTCCCGTTTGGTTTGTCCGATGTAAACAAAAGGACAATTCTGACAGGGAACTTCGTAAACCTTTTTCTTCGAACTTCGTATTTCTTCTGGTTTAATCTTTCCTAGTGTTAGTTCTAACGTGTTTTGCTGCGATGTTAATTCGGAGAAATTGTTTTCATAGAACCGCTTTCTTTCGTTTTTATACGCACCTTTTTATTAACTGTATGACGTAGCCTATCGTAACAATGAATTTTATCGGAGTTTTATTTTGAATATTTTCGCTAGTTATTCTACTGCAGCAATGTGTGGGGTCGTTTTTCTGTTTTTTGCTATCAGAAGTTGATGGCGATTTGCCATCACTACTGATAGCAGTGCTCTGAAGAAGCTAGTTAATCGATCAGTGGTCGAGTGGATAGAGCGTCTGCTACTGAAACGGTAGACTTGGGTTCGATTCCCAGTCGGGTCATACCAAAGACTATAAAAAATGGTATTCACAGCTTCCCTGCTTGACGTTCAGCAATTAAAGGGACAGTGTGATGCCTCCACCGTGTGTGGTAGACAGGTGGGCAGGGGCAGCTTGACTCGAAGACCGAAAGGTCCCTTCGCTGTCTCCTGGCCAAGGCAACTTGGTGAATAAATGTAATTACAATTACAATAGTTGTTTCTAACTAGCGAAACGTCAGTAATAAAGTTAGTCTTTTGAGTAGCACCTGTGTGATTTCTCAAAGCTAGCCTAGAACACCAGAGGAACCTCAGGAAAAACTTTTTAAAGACTAATTTTTTGTGACTCCAGTCTACTTATAGCATACAGTAGCTGCGTTTATTTACGTTTCTTTGATGTTTTGTGGTATTCTTGTCAACTTAAAAAAAGAGGAAGTAAAGGCTAATTTCTTGTGATTTAAATTTTGCTAACTACTTCTTATGCTTCAGTCTTGGTATAAAATATGATATAAAACAAATTAGTGTTGATGACGTCATTATTACGTCATTAATTATCTATTTTGATGCTCACCGTGCAGCTTAAATTAGTGGTTTTGATAAATCATCAAAACATGCTAAGTAATGCTAAAAAATCGACAAAATTAAGTTTGCTTGAAGGCGGCTGCAGGGAAAGATCCCTGCTCTGGAAAATCATACGTATATCTCTAATGGCTGTCACTATCTAAAAAATCATAATTTGAATTGCTAAATGTAAAATGTCATAAATTTAAGTGCTTAGGCATAGCTTTCATTCAGAAAACTTCTGATGTATTTTGTCCTAAGTTACTGCATAGAAACGCATGTTTTTGTCGCTTATGCTAATTAAATGGTAAATATTTTTGAAAATATGCAATGTTTTGAAAGCTTTGATGGTGCTGAAAACCTTGTTCAACCGCTTTAAAACTTTTGTTAAAGTTTTTTAAACTCTATTTCAGCATTTTTACATCTACCCGTTTCAAAAAATTAATTTTAAAATCTTGTTGAAGGTTTTCGAAAAATAGCACTTTTTGGCCCGTTTTTCAATTTTCGGGCCGCTTGATGGGGCTAAAGATGACCGAGTTGAAGCGTCAAATTTTTTGTGGGTAAGTTTCTCATGAGATAGACTATTTTCATAACTACCCCTAAGAAATTTGAAAAAAAAGTTCAAAAACGCTCCACCCTAGTCATCAAGCAAACACAATTGAGCCAAGCAATCACTCATCGAGTCAAGCAACCACAGCAACCACATAGCTTTCGAATTTCATATTGTTCCATTAACTTGATCAGGGTTGTGGGAATCTAAAAGCCTAGAAAAGGTATTTATGAAATGCTAATCAAAAATTTACAACTCTCCTTAGTTCTCGTTTCGACTTTTAAGAGGTTTGTTGAGATAGGCTTAGCCAGGATTTTTGATTGGGGGGGGACAAGCCACAGATCACATAGGTGAAGACCAAAAAAAAAGTCTTAACAGTCTGTTTTAGGATTTTTAATTGTTGGGGGTCCGATTTAGGATTGAGGGTGGCCCAAGCCACACCTTACATAGTAAAGACCAAAACAAAAACCCAAACAAAACAAAGGGCCCGGCCCCCCTCCTTCCCCAATTGCAATGCCAGCAATGATACGTTTGTGACGAAAAAGGCTATTCTTTCTGCAGTATCTTTTGTTGTTTTGACTTCAGTCCGTGAAGCCCTTTTTTTTTGGTCTTCACCTAAGTTTCGCGACAAATTCAGTGCTTCGGTTCGTAAAAGCCTTTTTTGGTTGAGTTTTTGTTTTGGTCTTCACTATGTAAGTTGGCTAAACTTGGCTAAATTTATGTTTGGTTAAACTTACAACCTTGGCTAAACTTACGAACTTACAATCTATACAATCTTGGCTAAGCCTATGTTTGTTGCCTTTTCAGTGAACAGCGCATTGCAATTTTTAAAACTGCGGATACAAACAAAGCCCTCGTGAAAACACATATATCGACAGTAACCTTTTGCTCCGATTAGAACAACGAAAACAAACTTTTTGGATCTGAAAATGCCAAAATGGGTCTTGGATTTTGTAACTTATATTATTGTAACCATAAATTTGAGACTGTATATCCTAAATATTAAATTTACACCCTCAACTAGCCCACTGCAATATTTTTTCAAGAAGAATTTTATATACGCACAAGTATGAACAGTTCAACTGATTTTTCTCAAAATTGAAGAACTAAATCAAAACAATGCCTGCCTTAGCAGTTAGCATGGAAAAAGATACGTACACTAACAAAATTTAGAAACAAAAATCAAATTCTTATAAATGATACTGCAGAGTCTAACTTTACGATGACTTCACATTGAAAAACTTACATTAATTTACTCAATCAACTCTATCAGGCGCGTAGCCAGGATTTTGAAATGGGGGGGCTGTCTGGGGGCGTAGCCCCCAGCGCTCGAAAATTTGGCATTTGTTTGCAAAAATAACCTCATTTTAGGGCTATTTTGATTAAAGAATAATGCTTTAAAAACGTGGCTTAGAAATTGGCAGTGCAAACAAGGTTAAACTGGTGGCATAAATAAGTTACAGTATTTGGGAGGTGGCTAATGGTAAAATGTTAGTTCTTTTGTTTAGATGCTGGTAAATTATAAAATCGAGTACTTGAATGAAACTCACACGGCGTAATCTATTTCGTATACAGTTTATAGAGAAAAATGATTGGGGGGATAATGTAAAGAGATTTGAAAGAAGTGATTGGTAATTAACTAATACCGAATAGCCCCCCTCATTCCTTGATTTAATGTATATTTGTTGATGACACCTATGTTTAGCATTTTTACACTGGCGATCAAATTTGGTTGCTTATTTTTCACCATTTTCCAAAGTTTTCATTTATTTGTTGGTTTTATTTTTGACAAATTAGCCCCCCCCTGAGCATGTGTTTCAAAAGATGTTTTAAATCACTATTTAGTCCACTCCAGTGCATAAAACAGTCTCAAAAGTGCTAAAAACGTAGTGTTTTTCCCATTCTGCATTTTACTCGACATGCCAATGGGGGGGCTATAGCCTCCCCCGCCCCCCCCCCCCCCCTGGCTACGCTACTGAACTCTATGCTTTCCAGAACCCTATGTGTAATGTTTAAAGTCAAACCACTATTTACCAAAAATACGTTTTTTTAAATTCATTTTAGCAGCTTTGAAGTTATTCACTCTTAAAGTTCAAAGATCTCAAAAAGTTACCAAAATAACAAGCGACGTCGATCGAAAAGCTATTAGGAGTTCCTAACAGCTTTCCACTTAATTACAAAAGAACATAGGGCGATCTTTAAACTTCCAGCAATTTTTTAGCAAAAAATAGTATTGCTTCAGCTAAACTTAACAGTGACTACGGCCACAAAATATGCGCGCATTTTACGATTCTAAAAACGCTATGTAGCAGTGCGACCCAACAACCAACGTACTGGATATTGTGCAGTGTGTTGTATTCAGGGTGTCGAACCGAACCTGAACCCGAACCATAAACCCGAATGAACCGTTTCATTTTGGTGAACCCGAACCGAGCCTGAACCAGCAAAATTTTACTTCAGTGAACCTGAACCAAACCTGAACCCTCAAAATTGTGCTCAAGTGAACCCGAACCGAACCTGAACCCCTAACAAAAGTAAGAATATATTTTTCCATATCCGGATGCCGCTGGCGCTGGTACACGCACAATAAGAGCAGTGGTGATCATCAACAGGATCAGCAATTTCTCCTTTTTTTGGGGGGGACAAAACGAGTAACGACAGTTAAACTTTAAGTCAATGAACCCGAACCAAACCTGAACCAGTAATATTTTGCTTGAGTAAACCTGAACCTAAACCTGAACCTCGAAAATGGTGCTCAAGTGAACCCGAACCAAATCTGAATCGCTAAAATATTTTGAGCAGGAGCTAAACCCGAACCCGAACCGTTATTTGAAACGGTTCGACACCCTGGTTGTATTACATTCATTATTCAGCACAATAGCTTTCTTAATAAAACTGTTTAAAAACTTTGAGGAGCAAGTAAAAGATTTTTTCAACGTCACAAGTAACCGTTTAGTAAACAAACTCGGCCATTCAGCTCAAATCTAAGAAAGCCAATAAGCTCAAGTACTTCAACCTCTTAAACGTACGAGAAATCCCCTAAGTTTCACTATTGTACTTTTCTGTGATACCACTTCATTGTGAGAATTCATGTTATAAAATGAAAGTCCATTTAAGGGTTGATTGCCCAACATGGCACTGCCAAGTTTAGCATATTTTATCTTTTTCTGATATTAGCCTATCGGTACTCTTAAAGCTTGATATGTTCAGCTGGAGTACTTTGTAATAAAAACCTTAAAATTCTGAGGGGCCCATTTGGCATGGTCTCCTCAATCGGCCCACCAAAGTTTGCTATTTATCTTTGATTTTTATTAATCTATCCAATAGATTTAGTTTGTTTAGATTTTGCAGTTAATGAGGGGGGGTGGAGTCAACATAATTGGAGGAGCCCTACTACACTATTAGATCTTCAATATTTTTTCATATTTTATTTTTACCTATTCTGAAAAAAATTTTTGTCTAGCTTGAGTGATTAATAGTTTTGAAGGACTAGTGGAGGAGGACTCATCAACTGTTGCACCAAGTAATCTTTTATTTACCTATTCTGATTTTCTTTTTCTTTTATATTTACCTGTTTTGAAAGTTTCATGTGTCTAGCTGGAATGATTGAAAACTGTGGGTTTTGAAGGACCCAATTGATGGCCGCGATGTTAATGCCCCAAATTTGTCAATCTTTATCTTTTCTTCAAATTTGCCTATTCTGAAAATTTTATGTGTCTAGCTTAAACAATTAAAAAGTTAGAATTTTAGCGTTCTCGTTTGAATGGGACACCCCGTTGTGGTACCCCAAAATCTTGTCAAGTTTAATCTTTCCTTCATATTTACCTGTTCTGAAAACTTCATCAGTTACTGTAAGTGGTTAAAGGTTCAATTTTAGTGTCCTTGTTTGAGGGAGATCCTTTTGTTGTGGCACCTCCATATTTTGTGAAATTTTATCTTTTCTTTACATTTGCCTATCCTGAAAATTTCATGCGTCTAGCGTGAAAGGCAGAAATATTTGAATTTTGGTTGGCTCCGTTTTAGAGGGACACCCTGATTGTGGTATCTTCAAATTTTGTCTTAAACCTATATTCATTTATTCTGAAATTTTCGTGTGTCTAGCGTGTGGGGTTAAAAAGTTTATATTTTGGCGGCCTCGTTTGAGGGAGATCCCCTGATTTTGGTTTTCCAAATTTTGTTCAATATTATCTTATCTTCCTATTTGCCAACCCCAAAAATTGCATGTGTCTAACGTACGTGTAAGGTTAAAAAGTTTGAATTTTGGCGGCCCTGTTTGAACGGGACCTCCCGTTTTGGAATTTCCAATTTTTGTCAAATTTTATCTTTTTTTTTTATTTACTTTAATTAAAAATTTTATGTATCCGGCTTAAAAAGTTAAAAAGTTTGAACTTTAAAGAGCTCCGTGTGAGGAAAACCACCATTTTGGAACCCCCAATTTTTGTTAGAATAGTTTATTTTTGATATCGATCCAGTTCGAAGTTTCGACCCATTTAGCTTTGACGGTTCAAAAATATTGGCGGCCTTGTTTCAGGGGGACCCTCCATTCTGATACCCCCAAATTTTGTCAAATTTTATCTTTCTACTTATAAGTAGTAACCTCAAAAATTTCGTTGGCCTAGCTTAAAAGGTTAAAAAGTTTGAATTTTAGAGGGCCCGTTTGGGGGAGACACTCCATCGTGGCACTCCCAATTTTTGTTAGGTTTAGTTTATTTTTTTAATATCTACACATTTCGAACATTTGATCTAACCACTGAAGTGATTTAAAAATTCAAAATTTTCGAGGACCCGATTGCAAAGTATCCCCCTCCCTGACACCCCCAATTTAAGTCGGGCACTAGTCCTCCCTGATATCTTCAATCGCTCAAACTTTGAATACAGTGCGTTTAGCGGTTTAAAAGTAGATAGCAGGAGAAGAAAAAGAAACAAGAAAAAAAAAATGTATTCAAGTCAGGGAAAACGAACGTAACCAAAAGAAAGGCGGTTGATAGTGTGCTCAAAAATCACTAACTATTTTCCATCAAAGTCGGTAATTACCGAGATATATCGGTTCAAATTTGTCAACATTCTTCCCATTTTCGGCACGTAACATTTTAGTCACGTGACTGGGCGCTTCTAAACTTGATTTACACAAACCATTTATAAGCCCCCGCATTGCGTTCAAATTTCAGCTTTGCATGTCAAGTGGTTTTTGAGTTCTAGGCGAATTAATTACTTTTCAATCCAAATATCGCCGTTTTTTATGTTTTTTGTCTTTCGATTCACGATTACGTGACCTAGGATCCTTAAAATTGACACACTTGACGCTTTCATTGATTCTCATGTTGAATCCAAATTTCAACTTTCCAGTTTTGCTAGATATGAGCAAACCAATCCTCATCCGTCCAAATTTCCAAACAAAAACAAAAATACCACGCGCTCACGCGAAGTCCCAGATACGTAAACTATGTTCCTTTCTTCCTGAAATGCAAAATGAGTATTACAGTAAACTGAAATTGCGTTTAAATATTTCCAAGAAGTTATTTAATCGCATGCCATTTAACTTAGTCTTATAGCTTGACTAGAACGCACACAAAGAGCACAGTTCTGGATCGTTTGTGACATACCTCGTATAGTTAGTCTATTCTCCTGCCCCCGAACAGTGTCAGACGCAAATTATTGGATGATACGCACACTTTTCATAGCAATGATTAGATCGTATTTGGAGGAATCCGCACCAGCTCAGGAGTTTTCAGTAATCCAATGTTTCTGCGGATTTCTTTGAATTCTTGTCCGCTGAATTTTCTACTTGCTCGAAACCAGCGACAACTAAGCAAAGATACTCATCGGTAAGCGTCTTATCCAGGGATGCAACAACATAACCAGGATTCGGGTTGAATCCAGATCATGAGATCCGATGACGCTTTTTCCTTCTCTGCTATGCTTCCTACGATTTATACAGATGTTTTTTATGAAAATAGACAGTTCTGATCACAGTAGTGGAGCCGATATATTTATTCAATAAAATTAAAACACAATAAAATTAAAGTTAATTCTACACCATGCAAAAAGAACTTTTAAAACTTTTTGCTATAAAACAATGCCATTAGAACACCAGGTTCATTTTTGCTCAAAATTTAAGATTAAGAGCAACACCACGCTCAATATAAATAAATTAAATAAAAACACGGTCTAGCAACCACAAGGTATTTGCAAGTAGCCAACAAAGTTTTCTTGACCTTTTCAGCAAAGCCATTGTTAATTTGCTTGTCTGAGAATTTATAAATAATAAAAGACAGCTTTTAATCGAGCAAGTGTAAATTACAGTCAATTTGTTCTCGATTTAAGTTAGGAGCATATTAAGATCAAGTGAGGCTGAAAAATTAAAAACAGCCAGCCTCAACTGAATATTCATTGGTTCGTATAAAAAAAAGGTAATGCAAGTGTTTCACCTGAATGTATCACGTAATGTCCAAAATGTTCAGAACAGAGTGAACTTCAAAATATGATATAATACGGTAATAATGTTTACGGAAAATATATGACATAATACAGTAATAAATGTTTGCATCCACCCAGTAATACTTTAAACGTATTGAACTTGGGCCTTATTTTTTGCCACACATGTATTTGGTTAAAAAAAAGAGATGTAAGCTTGATTAAGTCGATACATTTCGGTGTCTCACGAGGTTCGCATAGCCGCCGGAAAATGCTTAAAAATTGCGTAGGCAAATTTTGATCGCATTAAGTTCATTTTTATCCTAGCAATAACCGATTCAAGAAATTGCTTAGCGCGAAACAAACAAATAGAGCTTGGCTCAATAAACACGTCTCAAAATCAAGATAGTTTGGTCAAAATCTAATCTATGCCGAAGAGTTTTCAAAACCAGGGCATGGTATGGAATGGAATGGAAGACGATTTTTCTTTATTCCGTACTGGTAATTTTCTTCCATTCCATTTCCATTCCATACCAAAAACCTTTCATTCCAAATTCCATTCCATACTAAAATTTTCTTCCATACTTCCATACCCAAGAAATACCCATACTTCCTTACCCAAGAAATTTTAGACTGGAAGCAATGCAACGTATATTTTGTTGTTTTGCACCTTTGCAATGTTGTAAGCAACCGCTCGTGAAGATGCTCCAACAATACTAAGATTCAACGACCAGTGTCTGGTATGCATATTGCACATGGTTTAATGCATAGGCGTAGCCTGGATTTTGAATTGGGAGGAGTGCTAAACCGCAAATCATGCAATGACGTCATCACAAGTTTTTGAAATTAGGGACTTTTTATGAGACAAAGAATAAAAGATCAAAAGCTGGGCGTCTGATTTGGCTCTTAATCTGGATTTGCTATAGAGGAAGGACTAGAACTGCAAGTTAACAATTTTTCTATACTATCAAAATTGGGAGACATGGTGAGCAAATTAGTGCAACTCAAACATGTCACACAGGTGGCACGGGGGCGGAGCCCCCAGCCGCTGGGCGATTTTTTGTAATTTTTTGGAAAGAAAATTGGCTATTTCATTGCAATTCGGATCACATTTCGCACGTTTTCAGAGCCATTTGAAAGAACAAAATTTTTGATGTTTGAAAGCCAGTTGAAAAAATCACTCCTTAGCTTTACTTCAGGTCAAGTCCAAAACACGTTTAAAATCTTGCATTTTGGGGTTAAATTTTGTGACTTAGCCCAAGTCAAAGAAATCAAGGTACATTGCTCTCTGCAACATTTTTAGCATTAAATAATTCACTCGAAGATTTGCCTTTGAAGATTTTTGTTTTTTCATAAAAATAACCAGTTTTAGGAATATATGTACGACCAGCGGCCCAGGCACCTTCGATTCAAATTCAATAATTTTTTCAATAAGCATTTCCCCTAACTAGGTTTTTTCAAAAGCATTTTGTCGCGTGAAAACTGACGAGATGGAGGTGGATTGTTATTTAAAGTTGGTACATTAGATGCCATAAATGGTCACCAATCATGTTAGTGTGATATCAAAGTTAGCTGGGGGCCTAAAACATATTATTGCATGAACAAGTTAGATGAGTGTCTGAGATTGCACCTTTTAGAACAAAAACGCTGAATTTCTCCCGGCTTGTGCATTTAAATTGATTGGTAAAAATTTATATTGAGATTGCATGAGCCCCCTGGTCGTCAATAATAATATTAAGTTATTGCTATCGCCGTTGTATGCATGTACTGTTGCACTCCAAAAATGCTAAAAAAAATTGATTAAATAGGCTTTGTGTTATTATTTTTATCATTGGTAGCTTTTCAATTGGGAGGGAGGCCGAGGGCCCGGTTCTTCTGGCTATGCCTATGGTTTAATGATTACCGCACAAGTTTTCCCTCACATCAACTACAACATTTACCGAAAAAGAAATACCAAGCTCCAAAAAGAATTACTCTAAGCTTAAAAACTAAAAATATAAATAAAATTACGCTGAAACGGAGATGAAATAGCAAATACGAGTTTTCGTGACGATGTAAGAAAACAAAATTTACGACTAGGCAAATTGTCGGCCTCAAAGTAAAAAAAACAACAAGTCAGATCTATCAAGGTCCGTAACTGTAACATCAATGCTGCAATTAAACTGCAATCTACTTACAATGATGAAATACGTACACTGTTTGCGCAATGTACACAACCAAAGTACCGCGATTTGTCGCAAAATAACACGTGTAGATATTGAAGTTGAATACTTCTGTGACAATATTATTTATCACTACCCGACATCGGTATGTATTTTTCTGTAAATAAAATGCACGAAATCTAGTATGGAATTGGTATGGAAGTATGGAAGATTGTCTTCCATTCCATTCTTGAAATCTTCCATTCCATTCCATTCTGGCATCTTCCATATTCCATACCGAAATTTCCGTTCCATTCCATTTCATTCCATACTATGCCCTGTTCAAAACATACTTCAATACCACTATCAGGTGATTTTTGTTGTGGAAGTCTGTTGCGCAATATAGACTTTAGAAATTATAATAGTGCTGATGTGAAAACACCTATGAAAACACATAGATGACGCAATGTCTTTCGCTGTTTCTTGCCTGCGTATTTTTAACGTATGATAAAATAAACGCGGCTTGACTTACTCCCTTTTATTCGAGCATTTATTCATTCGCATGTATGACGAAGAATTTTGCGTATTGCATCAATGCAATGCAGACTCGCAGAAAACCGTTTTGAGTTCAGTTTTTTGGCAGTCTAAGCCACACGATGAATTAACTGCTTTGCTCCAGTTGCGAAGTAGCGTCAAATATTTTAAAATTTAAAGTCGAAAATCGAACCTGGGCTTACAGCTTTTTGATTAGTTACCCAACGTTCTGCCATTTAAGCTCTTCGCCTAGTTTTCTGTCGCTAGCATCATGTTGTCTCCTATTGTTGATGTTGGGTCGCACAACAATAATTGCAATCTTTAATACGTTTAGTAGACCTAGGGGAAATCAAACCTAAATCTACTGATTTAAATAGGATGCTTTATCCACTAAACTAAGCAATTCGTAAATGACTAGCAGTAATATACCAATTTGAATTTTTTTTTCAATTTCTGTTTTCAAATAAGCTATATGGAAAGCAGTTTCTCTTTTCATAAGAACGATTCAATAAGAACATGGGGCTGATGTTTGTTCAAAGTTTAAGAACTAATTAAGAACAGTGCCAGCTGTGGCACAAAAAAAAAATTAAAGAACATTGACCAGTGCAAATCACTTCTAAGTAATCGAAGAATTTGGGCGAATTTTTGGGCGAACTGACTGTAGAGCACTAACTAATTAGAGATTCATTTTCATTTTTTTACGAATTTTTGCCTATGTCACTTTAGTTGTTACTATACCGGGTTTTTTCTATACACGTGGCGTTATACCGGGAGTGTTTTGTTAGTTTATTTCAGCCGAAACTCAGTCCGACCGACCTGAGAGTTTGCCGGCATGAAGTTTGTTAGAATGAACAAAGATACACTCGCACACTTACAATTATGCCAAGTGTAGACTGGATATAACAGCGCTATATGATATATAACACCTCAAAAGTAATGATTAGTATGCTCATTTTTGAAGAAATAACTCATCAAGGGTCAGTAACCTACGGCCCGCGGGCCGGATCCGGCCCGTACTGAATACCTCGCACAAACACTAGGCCTAAAAAAATAACAACAAAGGAATATTCAATTAAGTAAGGGTAGGTTCCGCCATTGGAGGTTTGGGGACAAGGCCCCCTTAGCCGGAGACTAGGGGTTCTGTGGGCTTTGCCCCCAGCGCTCGAAGACTTCGCAATTTTTTTTGAAAAAATAACTTAATTTTAGAAAAAAATAATGCTTTTACAACGTGGCATAGGAACCAGCAGTGCAAAAACATATTTAAAAGGGCTGCGCAAATGAGCTATGGGGTGGTGGTTAATGGTAAATAATAGCTTTTTTTGTATAAGATGGTAGATCATGAAATAAAAAAAATTACAAATTTATTCTGATTCGTCTGCATCTACCATAAAAAATAATTTTGGAAATGCTCATTGCCACCCCCACCGAGTATATGCTGTTAAGTCAGAACAAGAAATGGATCTTGCTTCAGTTATTGCAATGAATTTTATGTGTTAGAAGTTTTTCTTGTATTTCTCCGGTTTGAGCAGGGGTCCAGCAGACCCTTTGAATCCGTCACTGGTAACGCCCGCGTCAATCTTTCCCATTGGGGCTACAAACAAAGTTAGCAACTTGAATGTCTTGAGAGTCATGCTAAGGCTTACAAACATAGGATACTTGAGTTCTAAATTTGAAATTTTGCAGCACCCTATCTTCCTAGCGTCAATTAAAACTGACGCAGCTAAGTTGGATGTTACAGGCTAGTCAAATCCATTCCACAAGATTGTTCATTTATTTTACGTTATTTAGAAATCAGTTAACACACGTAATTTGTTGTAAATTAGTAACTATTTTACCGCAAATTTTCAAGTTAAAAAGAATAAAACGAAAATGAGAAATAATCATCTGCGTTTTTTTTATTTGCTCTTTTAAGGGGCGTAGCTACGGGGGTCCAGGTGTGCCGTGCCCCCCCCCAAAACAGCTGCTTGTGCCCCCCATTTTGGTTTACTAAAAATACTGATTTAGGAACATCACACAACGACAAGACAACAGACAGTGATGGAAAAATTGCTGTACATAAATCTGACGCAATACTCCAACTTATTAACACACTTTTACGGACGTGTCGCGGAAGAGACTTCTAAGACTGCAGAATCGTTTCTGGTACTTCTTTAGTGACTATGACATGAAACAATACGTGAAAACATTTTGTTTTTCAAAGACCAGCTGTTTTGATTTTTAGAGCACACTGATGATTTTGAGGTCACAGTCAGTGGTGCAATCAGGGTGAAGGGCTTAAGCCCCATTAGCCAAGTTACTTAGAAAATTTCACCTCAAAATACAAACGTTTAAATGCATTATTAGACTTAGCTTGAAGTACAGGGGGAGGGCTGAAGGTGCTAAGTAATTTAATTCTTTGAAATGACTTCTGAATTTTAGGAATTCAGTTATTCGTATGGCTTCAAAAAGTGCGAATTGTGATTAAAATGCCGTTAAAGTCTATTTTTGTTGAAAAATCGCAAAAATCGTCCAGCCGCTGGGGGCACCGCCCCCAGACCCCCGTCCACAGTCACTAAATATTTCGCCTGATTTGCGTCAGTTTGTTCAGCACGGGTACTAAAACAAGCAATTTTTGCGCAAAAAAAAACAACTTTTGGTTCACCCCTCTTAGCAAGATCCTGGTTGCACGTCTGGTAGCAATCACTGCTGTAGATAGATTTTTCAAGCGACTACGGGCCGCAGAAAAAACGAGATAAGAAATGCTGTCGGACTTATTTTAAAATTGCACATAATTGCAGCCGTACAAGATCTGAAGATCAGTTTTTATACGCAAATTTCAGTGCCCCCTATTTTTGGCTAGTGCTCCCTCACTTCGGCAATGGTTAGAGGTTACGATTAAGGTTTGAGTTAGGTTTGGGTTTACTTTTAGAGTAAGAATTTGAGTTAGGCTAGATTTGGGTTAGAATTAATAAAACGTTTGATAAAAACTTCCGGTAAAATTGCCTCTTCAATTTTGCTATACGTAATTGATTTAATGAACTTTTTAGGGCCACTTAGTGAGAGTATTTGTTTACAATAAAAAACGATATTTTTTTCATAAATTGATGACTGTTTATGTATTTTTAGATAGATAAAAAGCATTTTTTAGGTTGTATTTCTAGAAAGGCTATTTTGGTTCACAAACCACTAAACTTTAATGACTAAAATGTTCTTTCTAGCTCCAATCTTCTCTTGCGTTTCGTCAGTTTAGTCGGGCAGTAGTGCCCCCTTTGCCCCCTGTTCCGGCACCACTGCTCACGTATCAGGCCCAAATGCAAATAAACCCAGAAATTTTGTCAACTTTAAGTCCGAACCCAACCCGAAAAGCCATGCCAGACTTACAACTCTGGAGCGTTTAAAGAGTTATCAATAACGGATTTTCTAAAATTAGCATCTGGTTTGTGTAACCTGATGAATAACAATACGCTAGACTTAAGCCTCCTACCCTCCCCTTAGCACACTACTGGTTGCGGGCCTGAATTGAACTCAGACTTTCCGTTTCTTACCTGGCAGTGGGCACTGAGAGTCCTGCACTCTTTGTCCAGCTGCTGATTCAAATCGTAAAAGTTACAGTCTGATCATAGACGCTTTATTAGCGGACTGGAAACTAACATTTTTGTCTTTTTTTCTGTCGTCGTTCACTTGTTCTTCGAATATGTCCAATCAAATCAATCGAATACACGTAACTGCAAAAAAAACTTTGCAACTAGAGCAACTTTTTTTTTCTTCAATCCTCTTCTCTTTTTCTCCGCGTGTCTGTTTCTAGTCTACTAATTAAAGAGTCGAAGGTCTGCTAATGCTTTAAAAACTAAGCGCTTAAAACTTGTTCCGTCTAACACCTTGACAGTACATTAGCCTTGGCTGGTTTTATTCTATGAAAATGATAAGCAGTATTATTGATGTCACTGCGATAACGTCACTAAATCAACATTTTTACAGAATAATTATTTCCTTAGCAGGGGTGCCGAAACCCAAAGGGGATGGGGAGATATATCCCACCCAATAATTTGACAGCATCCACCAAAATTTTGACTATGGTCTACATCTCCATCTCCCCCAATAATTTGCCTCTGGTCTGCATCTGAGCGCTGGATAATGTTTGGAGCAGTTTTTTGGTCTTCATTAGAAGTCGGGAAAAAAGTCTTCCATTTTTGGTGAAAACCTTTTTTTTTCGCTTTCCTTTTTTTTTTTGGTCTTCACTTGAATTCGGGAAAAAGTTCTTCGATTTTTGATGAAGACCTTTTTTTTGATCTTCGCTTAATTTGCTTACCTGAAAAAAGAGTCGCCGTCGAAGTTCATTACCTCAATGTTGAAAAGTAGGGCAAAATTGGGGGAAAATTGCAAATTATCCCACCCAATGCTCAACAAAAATCGGCACCCCTGCTCCCTAGGCTTCCGCGCTGGTAACCTTTAGGCCAGATAGCACGTAAACGATCAAACAAAAAAAATTATCGAAGTTTATTACTAATAGTATATTATCACACCATCTTTCGACAAAAACGGCAGTAAAAGATGCAGTGTGCTAAATCACAATAAGAATGTGTTATTGAATCAAGATACTGCACGGTACATTGTTACAAAAATGTGAAAGCCAATAGACTTAAAATAAATAATGCTTAGACAATATTAGTTCAGGGGTTAAATTTAGGTAAGATTTTTTCAGGTTTATTAAAGATAGAAAACCGGCGCTTTCTCTTTTAATTCTGTGACCAACTGTACATTTTTATACAATACTGTAGTTTATGGTAGCGAAAACGTTATTTCAAACTAGTAATAAAGTGCTGAATATGTTTGAATAGAGCAACGTTTATAAGAGTAATTACCAAAAACATACTAAAAAAGCTAAAAGATTTTTACATGCTCTTCGCGTTTGTTCCAGATCAATAAAAAATCTGTAGTAATCTAATAGAAAAGAGCTTCTTCAGCTAAAACTATAAACTTGTATTCAATTCTCGGTGGGCTCAAATCAAAGACTATTAATTTGGTATTCTCCTTTTTCCATGCTTGACAATTCAGCACCAATGGGACATCGTGAAGTCTCCACCCGTTAATACAATAAACATGTAGGCAGGTGACAACTTGACTTGAAGATAGAAGGATCACTTTGCCGTGTCCAGGCCAAAGGAGCTTGGTAAACAAAGATATAATTGCAATTTATTGCATCAAATACAAAAATACAGCACTGCATTACAGTTTTTTTGCGAAATATACAATTTTACTTGCTCTGTAACACGAAATAGTTGAAGCGGTAACGAAAACACAATATATTTCGTCAAAAACATTTTGATAGCTCACATGAAATAGTCAAATGAATTGAATTCCGGCGTTTTTGAGTGAGAAGCAGTGACAATAACACATTGATGTTGTATTGTGGCTTTTATTATGTTGACGTCTCGTCTACTACAGTAGATTGGCAAGTATCTTCGAAGCTTTTAAGTAAACAATCTTAAAACTATAAGCTGGCATACTGTTGGTAGTTTAGCTTTTAGGTTTGAAATTTTGGTTTTGAATTTGAACTTCTTGTTTTGAATTTCAAAGTTTGCCTTTAGTTTACTAGTTAATAGTGTTCAGTTAATTGGTTCGAACATGTTTACCGATATGGAAAACGAAAGGCTACAAAAAAATGAAAAAATAAAAATAAATCAAACAACATCAGTGTGTTAATGACTGCTTTTGGCAAAGAAACGCAAAAATTCAATAATTTTGTTTTGTAGCAAAATATGATTGAAATCTATTTTGTTTTTGCATGATTAATACAAAATAATACAAAACAGGATGGAATACACCAGAGAAAATTAATATAACTTGCAGATTATTACTCTTGCTATATTGTGTGCCGTTGAGAACATTGTTCTACTAGTACTGTATATATTGATCGAATCCGTTTTTACTTGCTGAGAGTATTATTAGAACAGCTTTATACTTATGGCAATTATTTCTCTAAAGTTTTACAAATTGGCGGATTAAACTTATTTGACATCAGAGCATCTGACCTAAATGTATGAATACAACAAACAAAAGAAACATGTTTATAGTATTCTGCATCTCTCATCAAGGGCGTCGGCAGAAAATTTTTCAAGGGGGAGGGGGCAATCAGAATAGAGCCAGCATTTAATTCCAAAAATGAAAGATTTTTGAAATTTGGGAGGTTTAAGAGTGAGTGTGTGAAAATCCAGGAAGGGGGCCATGCCCACCCTGCCCCCCTTGACGACGCCCATGCTTCTCATATTAATGAAAACTTGGTGCAATTAGCGTTTACGTTTTTGTTTCATCTCCTTTTTCCGCTGACTGGATGTGGAGAAATTTCTCTGCATAATAATTGGTATCGGCAAATATCGCAAATGACTGCAAAAAAACAAAAAAAACAATAATAATAAAAACAATAATAGCGTCCGGAAAAATAATAAAACAATCGGTAGTGACTGTTTCACCGAAAATTTTCAAGTTAATTAGAATAAAACGAAAATGAAAAACGCTCATCCACGAATTTTTTATTTGTTTGTTTAATAGTTAAAGTTTGGGTTTGAGTTAGGGTTTTGGTTAAGGTTAGGTTTGGAGTTAGTTTTTCTGTAAGAATTTGAGTTTGAGTTAGATTTGAGTCAAAATACGTCAAACTAATGAATGAAAAACAACCTAAAGTAAGTGGTTCAATTAAACCCCTTCCCTTTCTTTCAATTGACCAACTTCTAAGCAAAGAAATAGCTACTTTTATGTATAAATTCATCAATAAGCTACTACCAAAAACTTTTGAAAATTTTTTTCAACTCAACCAATGTAACAACAGAGCTACAAGAAGTAATAGCCAAATTATTCCAATTAGTTGTTCAACAAATATTGGTCAGCAGTCTATGCAATACTTAGGTCCAAAAATTTGGAACAGTCTTCCCAAACTTGTTAAAGATTGCAAAACAGTAAAAACATTTCAAAAACAATTAACTAAACATTTATTAGATGTTGATCATTAAAGTATTTTATGTAACGCATCTATCATGATTTTAATTGTAACTAACATTTGACTAAAATACAACTTCAACGAAACTTGATGAACCTAAACTGTTTTTAATGAGTAATGTTTAACAGTAGATACAAAATGAAAGAAACAACAAAAAATATTTGTTTGTATTCAACTAAACTAAAATTGATTCAGGCTGTGTGTCTAACATCATGTGTGACTGTAAGTGTGTGACCGGAGGCAACTGCTGAGTAACGGAACTGATTGTGTGACTGAACTGAATGTGTAACTGAAGGTGACTGTTGAGTAATGGTGTGAGTGGATTGTATGCATGTGTGAGTGCAAATTTGTTTGTAAATACCTCTTTTTTTGCTCTGTAAATATTACAAATTGAATTGCTTTTTCTTTTTCTTTTTTTTTTTTTTTTTTTTTTTTTTTCGCTTTCTTTGAGGTGTAGCAGCCATGTATGATATTGATAACTCCGGCCATACAACCTTGACTTGATGCATGATATAACGTTATTCGTTTTGCTGCTTTTCCTATTTGTACCAAAACATTATGTGTTTTTTCCTTTGAAATGGCTACAATTGTAATGCTATTTTTGATTTAATTGTTGCTGATTTGAGTAAAGTTGTATGTTGGTGCAAACGAAATAAATAAATAAATAAATAAAAATAAAATTAATAAAAAAATCTAGATAAAGATTTCTGGTGAAATAGTCTCTTCCAAAACACTTTGCAAGATAAAGAAAGACATAATTTGACGTCAGGAAGTCAAATCTAATTTTGTAAGATTTACAACTGATAAAACTTTGGCACAATAACAGGCTTGGCGCTTTCATGATTTCCAGTAAGCGTAAGATAATAGAGATAAAACAACCCTTGAGATTAAAATGAGTTTGAGTTACGTTGACATCACCCTGTGGAAAAGGTTCACATACTGTACTTTGTGTAAAAAAAAATCAACGAAAAAAAACAACTTCTTTAATCATGAACACACTGAATAAAATCAAAACAGAAATGTACTACAGCCTGCCTTATTTCGTCTTTCAATTCGTCAAGAGGATACCTTGCAAAAGAATTGTGCTTACCTAGTAAGTAGAAAGTTAGAACAGGTTGTATTGAGATTTATTGGTTTTGATTTAATTTGTATACTTTAGAACATGGTTAAATCGCTGACAACTTGCGCTGAATTATGATCGAGCAGTTTCAAAAAACATCCGCTTCCCAGCAGAACCAAAATAATTATTTTAAAATAAGGCAGCAGAATATGAAGTACGTACCAAACTTGTTCCTTCCAAAATCATTACACTTAGGTTTTCCTTGAGATGGACAAAATTCGTTACATTTACTCTGAAAAATTATTGCATATTTTGTACAAAAAGTTATGAGTGTTTTGGATAAAATACAATCTCTGCTGAAATATTGTACAATCATGACTTTTTATTTGTGTCTTTGTTGTTGATGTTGTTTTATCGTTGCTGTGTTTTTGGATAAGACGCTTTACAATGATTATATTCGCTGAATTGCTTTAAACAAGGACTGAGGACTGAGAACTAAGGTGAGGACAGGGGACGATTCGTCCAAAATAAAAGTGTCACCGTCGCTTTCTCGTGAATGCTGTAGGATAAAAATGGATCAAATAAATCAATTTTGTTTTCTGTTCTAAAAAAGCTACCCAACGCAGTAGCACCCTTGAAAAGTGATTTTTAATCAAGCAAGCACAAACATCAAAATCATTAAAAGGTGTACAGCCATAGATACTTGCTAGAAAAGTAAAGCAAATTTGCGTCGCAAAAGAAGCGCACATCTAATGTTGTTATTAATCATCAACTGTAATATTGCAAGACTGAACGATACGTGTGGTAGCATTTATAAAAAATTAACAGTATAAGTATGTTGTGACTTAAAGTTAAAAATAAGAATTATATGTTTAGAATTAAGAAGTACTATTGAATAAAATTATTAATAGTATTCCATTAATCATTAATAATAATTAATTAACTGCCTGCATGAAAAATCAAAAAATAAATAAATTTTTTAAGGAATGTTTAATAAGAATTCCTAACTTGCCCGTGACTTTTTGACGAGACACTTTACTAGCTGTACCACTACAAGTTATCATTAAGTTGCGGTGCATTTATAAGATTATTTAGTTTAAGTGAAAATTTATTCATCCAATCACTGCCATTTTGTGTCAGAGTGTTAATTTGTTGGTTTATCAAGATAAATATACAAATAAAAAACATATCAATATAAGATCTCCCAGCAAACAAAAGTTTGAACTTTGTTAGTACCTGCTAAATTCACGGCTCTAAGTTTGGACTTTGCTAGAACCACATTAGTGACATAGGCAAAACACCAAAAAAACTTGAAATTTTTTTGGTTTAATATGCAAGAAGATGCATCCAAGTTTTAGAAAAAAAAAATCATCACATTGTATTAGATTTACAGTTGTATGTCCATCGGTCTATTTGGAAAAAATCTTTTTAAAGTATATGTACTTACAATATGAAAGCTTTTCAGTTTCCAATTTCCCGATTTAGTTTCCATATTATAATAAACAGTATTGCTTCGTCGAGTAACGTTTGCTTAAAACAAAATTAAAAATTGTAGCAAAAAATTATTAAAAAAAACAAATAAGATGAATAAACAAAAAAAAAAGCGCGATAACGGCACTACACATTGCATACACAGCTGTAGTCTATAGATTAAATCAAAATTGATTATATACCCGCTGTGTGTGCAAATGCGTAAAACGCGTTCAAAGGTTCAATGTGGCGTCATAACACCAGGGTTACATAATTGGTATTTGATCAACCCGGTGGTGGATTCTTAAATCTATCGTTTCGCAGGCAAGCGCGTTAACCACTCGATCAACTGCATTGAGTTTGAAACAGTAGAGAAGGATAACAACGCTTGCATGTCGTTATTCAAGATACTTTCAGGCCCATATGAACCAACATGAATTAACTTTGATTTGAAGGTTAACAAAACTTTGGGAGAAATGCTTAGACACGTGGCCGAGCAATTTGCTATAATTATAAAGTATTTCAAGGATAGCGTCTCTTAACTTGCAAATTCCGTTTATTTTGATCTAAAAAGTTGATGGATGCAAAAAATAAAAAATTGATGATCATCTGAGAAAAGTTCATCCACGTTGGTTCATACGACCTTAAAAGGTTTTTATTCTAATTTCAGTTTATAATTAAAAGCGATAGCAGTAATGGCTAACTTTATCCAACTGGATGATTCTATGTGAAAGCAACATATTTCTATTTTAAAGAGATGACGCCTCAAAAAACACACACAAAAAAAGAAAAACGTTTCACTAACTACACTGCAGTGCGTCAGAAAAGTTAGCTATCAAATTGCTCTGCGTTTTTTTTTTTTTTGTCAAACGTGTTGGTTTTACTTACTATACTTTGGGTTTGTAGAAGAAGCCATTGCTGCATAGTAGAGGAACAAAGTAAATGCAAGTGCAAGTTTCATTTTGTCTTTAACTCGCAGGTATTTCGAACTATAGATAATCTTAACTTGCTCTAAGAACAAAAATGCATGTAGCTTAAAATTTGAAATTCGAATATACAATACTGATCAATACGATAACAGTTCGACAAAAATGTTGCTATTTTTTTGCCATGCAGCCTACGTTATGGGTATTTCAATTTGTACAGGCAGTTGAAAACTTTTAACCCTTTATTGTACTTTATTAATTATTAACTGTAAATGTATATAGTTTAATTTCGAATTAAAGTTTTACGAAAATAATGCAATTAAATCTAACAATTCAATCAAAACTTCAAATACAGTATTTAAGCAAAAATAAATTGCAACTTTTTTGCCTCTTTCTGCAATCTGTTTCTGTTTTTAACCCTTTATTGTACTTTATTAATTATTAACTGTAAATGCATATAGTTTAATTTCGAATTAAAGTTTTACGAAAATAATGCAATTAAATCTAACAATTCAATCAATACTTCAAATACAGTATTTAAGCAAAAATAAATTGCAACTTTTTTGCCTCTTTCTGCAATCTGTTTCTGTTCTTATTTTTTTGTTTTCTTTTCATTTTTTGACAAAATTGAGGTTGTTTATTATTACTGAATACTCAATTTTTTATGTATTTCTCCACGACCCAGCAGCCTTACAACTCTTTTAGTAACTATATTCAAAGCAACTGTAAAATTATCAAACGTTAAACAATTGTAATTGTAATTACAGTTTATTCACCAAGTTGCCTCGGCCAGTAGATAGCGAAAAGAATGTTCGATTCTCGAGTCAAGCTCAGAGTTGTAAACGGGCCGACTAGTTCAAGCCCGAACCCGGCCCGAACCCGAAAATATAAGCCCGAACCCGGCCCAAACCCGAAAAATAATTTGAAACCGAAATCATGCCCGAAAAAAACAGAAAATTAAGTTAGATTTGAAAAATTTAGCAACTTTGCAAAGTTATTTTGATGACAGTTTTGAGCACTTAAAACAAAAAGCACGTCTCAGGCCCGAATTAAGCCCAAAATTTTTGTCAACTTTAGGCCCAAACCCGGCCCGAACCCGACCCGAAAAGTCCGCCCGACTTACAACTCTGGTCAAGCTGCCACCTGCCCACCTGTCTACCACACACAGTGGAGGCTTCACACTGTTCCTTTCAAAGCTGAACCTCAAGAAGGGAAGCTGTGAATACCAAGTTTTATAGTCTTCATAATCTACCGTTTCATTGGCAGACGCTCTTTCCACTCGACCACTGATCGGTAAAGGTGCTGATACTGTTCAGTGCTTGCAGTGATGGCGTAACCACGAAGAGCTAAGCCTTAGCCCCTTCCCTTCTCCGCCAAGTCACAAGAAAAATTCAATCCTAATATATGTGCAGGTGCTTTAAAACTTGATTTGAACTTGAACAGGTAGTAAATATAGAAAAAGGGGAGAACCTTAAACATGCAGTAACTTGAACAGGCAGTAAGGGGGCGTTAAATTTTTTAATTCTATCAAAGGGCTTCCAAATCTTTGCAATAACAATTAATTTATTCAAATGTCCCTACAAAGGTTTAAAATGTCATCCAAATTGATATTTCTTTCTTCAAAAAATGTTAAAAATTGATCAGCAAAATCCTAATTGAACGCCTGAGTGCACAATATTGTTATTATTATTTTTTTTGGTTGAACGACTCAGAATTAAACCTATTTAACCAACCTCCCAGTTGAACTTATCTCAACTAGCTCGGGTTGGTTGTGACACGGTTTTCAAATGCGCTTCTTTTTGTATTGTACATGCAGCATTCGCATTACGCAGGGTTAAGATGCAACAACGTGTTCTAGTTTTTGGGGGAATTACTCAGAAATAAAAAGTGCAACATGATTCTTCAGACGAGAAAAAATGTTTTTTTTTCAGTTTTTTCTAGGATGTGCCATGCTTGTAAATCAATTCAATCGCAGACAATTAAGCATTAATCAAATGTTGCAATTCTCATTTTTACCTCATATGTAGCGTGCACTTTTTGTAATTATTTTCGGAACATATAAACTGATTGAGTATAGGCGTACATATATTATTGATAAAATTATTTAAGAACAAGGAAAACAATTTTTAACGTAAATAAATGGAAAAAGAGAAATTCGTCTGCATAATTATGTGATTATCACTTTGAGCTATCAGTAAAAAAAATTACAAAATAAAATAACCGAAAGGTAGAAGCTGAAATACAAAAAAGAAAGAAACTATTTGAGTAAATGTTGCATTTTTTTGGATCAAAGTATTTGTAAAAGGTATTGAACGTCAATTCCCCATTGGGACCAAGCAATTTTATTTCCGTTGTGATGGCCTAGTGTGACGAAAGAATTGCAATATATGGAACTCAAAGAGTGTGTATGCTCTGTGATGGGTGGTTAAATGCAGACGCAAATAGCAGCTTGGTTCATTGGCATGAATGAATGAATATACGAACCAAATTGTTAAAAGGAAATCCTCTCTTTCCACTTTATGTAAGGACATGGCCAAAAATAATTAGTCAAACTTGAATCACATGAAAGTTGCCTGTTGCTGCAAAAATAAATCCGAGTATGAATCAATGTAATCATAGAAAGTGCCACAAATTACCAAACGTTTTGCTACAATTCAGCTTTTTGTTACGAATCTCCATCACACAATACACAGTTGTAGCTTTCTTTGAAAAATATAGTTAAAGCATTGATATACATTTTAACATTTTATTGTAGTGCACATCTTCGACTTACGAATACGTAAATATCAATCTATTCATAAAATAGAATAATTTTAAGAACAGAAACGATTGTCAGATAGAACTAAGCATAATAATTTATTGGACTCGTTTCGCTTTAACTTAAAGCATCATCAGTAGAATGAATTTGCAAAGTAAGAAGCACGAACTTATATACAATAGCCACCCATGCTATTGAAATTAATTCGTGCTTCTCACTTTGCAAATTGCTTATGAGTGGCTATTGTATATAAATCCGTGCTTCTTACTTTGCAAATTCATTTTACTGATGATGCTTTAAGTTAAAGTGAAATGCGTCTCATAAATTGTTATGCTTAGTTCTATTGTGGCAATCGGTTTTGTTCCTAGATTAAGCAGAAGCTACGACTGTTATGCTCTAGGATGATTTTAATGAATAAGCCAATAAGGTTGATATTTTGACGACCTAAATGCCGCAGCTAGCGAAGTTAACTCAAATAAACTGTTTGGCAGTGACCGTCATTTTGGTTTTAGTTTTCTTGATAAAGCTGTTTTTAAAATTCATTTTCTAATGCTTAAAATGGATATTTTTTGTCTTTTAATGTTACAGCAAATAATGTCAAAATGAGTAAAAATATATCTGGTGGCATTACAATTTCTCGAAGTGTAATTCAGAAATTTCTGAATAGGAGGAGCAGCCAAAATACAATTACCTTTGGCTATCATCTCTAAGTTGCTGTAAAAATAAAAATCCTGTTTTCTAAAGTAAATATTGATTACCGAGGGTTTTTACTTCCTATACGAATTAATGAAAATGACATACGTTATTCTGAAAAAAAGAGTAACCATTTCGTCACATGCGAACTGCAGACGCGTGTTTCGTGGTATATTTCAACTCATAACACGAATATGACACCGCTAGCGATATCCAGGGACTTGACAAAAGTGGTTAAGACTAGAACACAAAAAAATGCAGCCAGAATCGACACGCTTGAGTGATTTTCGAATTTTAATTTTGTGTGGTTGTTCGAAAGTTTTCGGAAAACGTAACAAAGGCATTTTGTAATAAACAATATGCAACAATAAACTAGTTTTGTAAATTTAAGCCGACCGATTACCTAGAAATTACTCGAGCGTGTCGATTCTGACTGCGTTTCTTTTGGTGTTCTAGACTATTCCGACAAAAGTATCTAACTTTAGTAAACAGCTGGAGCAGGGCTTCCCAAACTTTTTTGCTAGCGATTCCGTTTAATCTTCTAAAAATTTCCGCGACCCTTAAACGGTTAAAATAATGAACACTGCGAACAAGGCACTTGTACCCAAAACCTTCTTGTTTACGCGTAGGTACAAAACACTAACACATTTGTAAACATCCTGTTTGCATTTGCCTTTACTGCTGCTTCAACATCATCTGCAGTAGGCTTATATTACCGTTATCGTTCGACTTTTTTAACTAGCTATTCATTGATTGAAATCTAACCAGCAGTAGTAGTATGGTAGTTATAACTCTACTCAACTATACATCAGTGCCGTCGCTAGAGCAAACGAAGTAAGGGGGGACTAGAATAGACCTAACTTTTCCACATAAAAATGATATTTTACGGCTCCAAATTATGCGCTATTTTAAACACTTTGTATTTATGTCTAAAAAAGAGACGCATAAGGCCGACAGAGTTTCTTAGCTCGTTTCGTATGCTGCCCATATATTAGCTTGAAACATCTGTCTGCAGTAGCCTAACAAATGCGACCAGAAGCGCAACCGGATTTTGCTGAGAGGGAGAGGGCTTGAACCAAAAACAAAATTTTTTTTGCACGAAAATTGTCTAATTCATACTCCGTGCTGAACAAACTGATGCAAATCAAGTGCATCACAAAGGGGGTCTGGGGGCAGAGCCTCCAGCCGCGGGGTAATTTTTGTGATTTTGTGGGGAAAAATAGCGATTTTAAACTCCATTCTAATCACATTTCGGACGTTTTTGAAGACATATGAATAGCTTTAGTAAATTGCTAAAATTCAGAAGCCATTGAAAGAATTAAAATGCCCATACTTAAGGTGAAGTCCAAAACACGTTTAAACGCTTGTATTTTGGAGGTAAATTTTCCGAATGACTTGGCTATTAGCCCTTTTCCCATAGTCGCGCAATCGACTGCGACCTAAAAAAATTTTGATTGCGCTTTAAAAAACAAAAACAGCTAGTGTTTCAAACAATGTTTTCACGATAACCACTTACGAAGTACCGGTATCGGAAACGATTTTATAGGCTTACATCTCTATTCTGCGACATATCCACAAAGGCGAGTGAATAAGACAGATTATTGCGTCACATTTATTTACAGCAGTTGGTGGCCAGCAATTTTACCAAGAATGGAGAAAACTTCAAACGAGAATTATGTTTCAACGTTATAATTATTTCTTCTTCCAATTTTGTCTATTGTCTTGTCGTTACGTGGTCTTCCAAAAACGTATTCTGAGCAAGCCGAAATGGGGCATAAGCAATCGTTAGAGGGGGCACGGCCCCCTCGCAACAACGGCAATGATATGTATATTACGCTCATACTTCTCTACTAAACTACCATTACTACAGCACTATAGAAACATTGAATTTGGTCTGCATAGTTCTATTATCCATAAATCAAAGTGGCCAAACAAAACAAGTTAGGCATCCAGCTGTGCTACATGATACGAATGGGAAAAGTTTATATGCTGTCTTATCTTCTTATATAATACATTGTTTAACAAAGTCTCACTATTTAATAACGCCTATTTAAGTAGAATCTCCGGCTAAGTTAAGAATGACATTTTGCAGATTTGCATGAGTTTTTAAAGACAGCGAGGGGTCGCTAAGAGTATACCAATTTTACACTTTGTAAAATTGGCATATTCTTAGCGACCCCTTAAAGTCGTTACGCGACCCCTTGGGGGTGGCCACCCCCCGTTTGGGCAGCCCTGAACTAAAGAACTTCACAATTGCGTTAAGCGTGTTTACTGTTTATGGTTGTTGATAGTCAGATCTGAAATTCATCGCTTTCGAAATTTCATAATGTTCCAATAACTTGATCAATTATGCGGTTAACGGCTTTTAAAATTTAACTGCCTAGAAAAGGTATCTATAAACATTTATTAGTTTTTGTTTCCACTTTTAAGGAGTTAGTTGTATTCTCGCTTAGCAGCAAAACGTAATTGTTAGCAATTATAGCTTGGAAAAACATACGTACACAAACAAGATTTAGCAACAAAAATCAAATCGTTTAAATTTATAAGTGATATTGCAGAGTCTAACTAGACGACTTACTTTGCGCATTACGTACTTTTTGGTTCTTTTAACAGCTGTAAAAGGTTAGTCGCTCTCAAACTTTAAAAGTCTCAAACAGATATCAAAACAATCAAGCAACGTCAATCAAATAACTGTTAGGAGTTCGTTACAGTTTTTCACTTTATTGTGAAATAACACAGAGCCATCTTTAAAATTCCAGTGACTTTACGTATTACATCAGCCAAACTTAACACTAAAGGTGTTGCGCGCTCAAGCGAAGTCCCAATGATGTCAGCCAAGAACGACTTCAATTTGAAAACTTGTTGATTTTTTTAAGCTTGGGTCGAAACATTTTAACTAAATCCTAATGCCCCCTTGTGGCATTTTGACATTGGGGGGGTTGTTGAAGACATGTGCTTCCAGTTTCCTAGTTGAGGGGCAAGAGTGAGCCTATCTAATTGAATTTTTCTTAAAATTGTGCCAGTTAAATGCATTTCTCACACTGGTCGCTAGCTGTTTTCAGCGTTTACTCTAAACCAAAAAACCTAAGCGCTTTCGCATCACGAAAGCACAATTCCCAACAGACAGCGCTGCCAAGAAATAGCCTTCAAGGGGAGCAAAAGCCAATTGGTATAGTTTAACAATGCTTGAGTTAAAATCAAAATGCGAACAGTGCAATTGGTCAAATGGTAACTCGCTCGTATTTGAAACAGCACGTATAATTTTAAATCATAGGCTGGTTAAATCATTTTCGATGTTGCGTTGCTGACCTCTCTTGTAGCATTCCTTCAGAAGGAGCTTCGTTGCCCTCAGAAAAAATGACGCAAAAATACGCCTGCAAACTTACGCTTCAGCGATTTGATGAAGATTTGATTAGATAATAATCGATAAGAAAAAATGATATTATCACCTACAAGAATTTAAATATCGTTAATCAAGAATATTTAAGTTCAAAGTGAGACCTTTAGATACGTTTGCTCAAGTAATACTTTATTATAGTGAATTTTCCTTGCTGGTATTGATGGTATCGATGGTATTCAACTAAGATTTTATCGATGCATTTTCCTTGGTAGTATTTTTTTGAGTATTTGGTATTTTTAACTATTTACTTATTGCTTTTCAAAATTTTTTAAGCAAGTAATTTATTTCGGTACTTTCCAGACCAGTCAGCAACTACAGCAGCACATTGCGCTTGGTAAACGCAATAAACTGCAAGCTATACGGAAATCAAAATTCTCAAAATCAATTTTCTCAAAATTGATCAAGGTTTCAAATAAGCTACAACTTCTGCAATATGATAGAGTTCGCCGTGACAAACAAACCGTCTTTATATTCAATATTTTGTTAATTATAATAATTTACTGTACATGGACAAATAGTCAAGTTTTATTATAAAAGTTAATGCGGTTTTGGAGCGGAAAACCGTTTTCTATTAGAACAGCAATTTGCGCACAAAATTGTCTGGTTTCCAGCGTAGTTCGAGTTGGGGTTCGCGCTCAGTATAAACAAACCTTACTTCGAACGCAATTTAACAGCAGTTTGACTTCAAAGCTTATTCTCACTTCTACTCCCTCAGTCAAGATTATTCCGGTTATTTATAGGCAGAAGGACCAATTCCGAAAAATCTAAGAAAAAGTAACTCGCACGTCTTCACCATTATGATTATCACTTATGATTATCATTGTGACGTCACAATCGGAAATCTGTACACGGCATTACACTAGCGTAATTATGTAATGACTAAAACGAAGTTTCGGGAATGAAGTAGTGAGACTAAGTGTGACGTTGAAAAGCTGCGCAACTTTCGATATCTTATAAGAATATCTTTCAATAAAACCAATCTCGAGCAGTGCCTCTTGAACTCCATTTGAAAGAATGACATTTTCTTCGACCAATTTTACACAGCTTCTTGTTTTATTTTGTAATGAATCTGTTCAAAAAAATTGTTTTGTTTTGTATTCAACTTTGCTTTGTCAAAATTTTGAGGTTTTCTAATGTCACTTTCCAAAATCTGAGCTTTTTTGGCCAATTCTCAACTTAAATAACCCCATAAGATATTTTGTGATGTAAATAAGTTGACTTGGGAATTTTATGATTCAATATTAAACAACAAACCTATGTATGAAATTTGAACCACCTGTGACGTAATCACAAAAATCACTCGACGTTTCGAAAACATGGCCTTGACGTCAAGCTCAAAACAAAATTAAAAAAAAATTTTGGTGAACACCAATCAGCATGCCAATTTGGTGTTCCCATGGGTTTTGGTTTAGGAGTTAGATAGGGAAGCTTTTTTGCTCCCCTCCATGTAAAATGCGTTGGACAAATCCCCCGCGTAAAATAGGGTCGAAACAAAAAGGTGAGGAACTGGCTGAACGGCCAATGTGCCGTATAACTGTAATTGCCTTGATCGAAAACTAATCAACTTTATACAATAACCCTTAATAATTTAACTCAAGGTTACCGTGAAACCTCTATTTGAGCTCCATGGCACTCTATTTTTCAACCATTTTTTAGTTGCGTTCTAGTAGAGGTGGCGCTCAAATGGAAGTGGCGTTCAAGTAGAGGTTTTACGGTAACCTATAATCAGGAACGTCATACATTGTGTCAGTGTTTGGATAAAGAAATTTTTTCGCTTACTAATTTACAATATTTCATAATTCGCATACTTTTGCATAATTCACATACTAGTACTTCTCGCAAACAAACACAAACTTCTCTCAAAGTATTGGAAAAATAGTAAAAAAACGTTAGTAAAGTAGTTTATTCATTAAGTTATTCATTAAGTTTTGCTATAAAATTTGAATTTATGGAAGAAACGTTACTGATCTCGAACACAATCCTTCCATAAAATTCAGATGAATCCTCAACTCCACTGCACTTGTTCAATACTTAAGCTTAATGTTATTTTATTACATGTTAAGTTTTGACTTAGAACACTTTTTTTTTTCTTGATGCTATTCTAAACTCAATGTGACCTTTGATGTAAGTTGTTTTCACATTACGATGTCATAGTAGGATTTCATATTCCTATGTTTTTGGTTTTAATTTTTTTTAAATGAAAGTTTGAGGCAACAGCATCAGCTGGTCCAGTATTTTCTGCTAATTTTTGATGAATTTTATCTGTCAATGTGGAATTTAAGTCAGTTTTAGTTAGTTTTCGTTACTCTGTTATGTCAGTGGTAAGTCTTCTTTCTCGGGTGCTACGTTTTTCGGTAAGTTTTATCCATTTAATTGCCCCTTGGTTTAGCTTTTCCATTTCATATATGTTCCGTTCTAGATATACTTCCCAGCTCCCTTGTATAGTTGATAATAGGGATTAACTTCCACGCTTGTATTAAGGATTACGTTACATGTAGCTATTTGAATGATCTGTCTGTGTTTTTAGATTGATAATTGTTTTAGGATAAACCGAAACGCTTCTAATTGAAATATGTTTCTTATATTTTTGACTCTATTTTTTTCTGATCAAACTATTCTTATATTGGTACATTCTTTTTTTATAAGATCAATTTGCCATAAAAACGCAAAGCTCTTTTTGCTCAAAATTTTGGAACAAAATGAGAACAATGCCAGCCTCAGCAGCAAAAATAAATTAAGAAAAAACGAAAAACAAAAATTTCGAATTAATAAAAGAAGATAAAGTTTATACTGATTCAAAGCGATAAAATTTTAGTAATTTCCTTGAGTTTGCAAGCAAAATTACTACTATATCGAGATTATTGCGCTCCGCGCGAGAAATGGAAAAAGTTTTTTCACTCCTTCAAGATAAAAAAGAAAAAGCTGCAAAAAAGCAGTAGGTCAAGCAGACAGAGGATTGACAATGAAACACACAAGCAGTTTTGTAAACATGGTCGCTGAAATTCACATCGACGCTCTCAAAATTTAAGCCTAAATAAGGCTAAAAATCGGTATAAAAATTTAGAACAGCGAGCCTCAACCCAAAATTTACTGCTTCGTGATTTTTTATTGAGCTTTTATTAATACCAGTTTGGTTTACATCGACATGCTTATTTGCAATAGCTGACTTTTGTTTCTCATATGAACCAAAGCACTCTGCGTCTGTCAAACCACTCTAGTGCAGAGAAATATTGTCGAATTCGCTGAGAAATATAGCCGGTGTGATTTCTGGGATTACTTTTTACAAACCCTTTTTAGGTTCTTTTAGCAAGGATTTCGTTAGGCTGGGCAACCACAACAAGTGGACTGCTGGCCCCAATGGAAAGCAAGCGTAAAAAGTTAATCCCAAGAACATATCGACGCACTGCAGGCTTGGGAATCGAATAGATAGCCTGCAACCTTTTCATCATCAACCCGACGCTCTACCGACCGAACATCGCCGATTCGTCGCCGGTGACCAATAATCATTGATAATAGTATGGCAGTCATGCAATTGCTATTAAATTGTTGTTTTTGCGATCAGACTGTCATGATATTTATTTATAAAAATATGGATTGCGGAGAGGTACGCTCATGAAGAAGCTATTGATTTTAAAACTTGTTTTCATGAAAAACGCAGACGCTACGCCAGCCGACTGTCCGAATGATGATAAAATTATATTGTTGATTGATTGTGCTGTTATTATCTGCCCTTCTATTTGACGTTGTATCATATTGAAAACAAAGATATAAAAATGACGCTCCATCGTAATCTAACCGGCCTGTTAATTGCTCATCACAGTATCACACTCAGTTTCAGTTCATCAAAAGAGCCAAAAGAACATTATTATTCAAACATGATTCATACAATAAAATTTCTGGGGAACTTTTGGCCGGAAAATTGATAAAATTTTTGAATTTGTTGATTACCGCAAAGGGAAAGTGCAGCACTTTGCACACTTCTTAAGTGCCTAATAGTTTCGATGTCTGTTAGTGATCTTAATATAGTCAAGTTTTCGCCACAATAAAGCATGCATCAAAAATGCAACTAATCAACCAAACGAAAGTTTAGAAAAAACATTATAAAAACCATATATTCCAATTTGAATATTTTCCGATATAACGCAGCTTACAGTTAGTCATGAAAAATTTATAACCTATAAAAAGGGAGAAAAGCCGATTCGAAACTGATTTTTTCATTAATTTTTAAATTACAAAAAATAAACGTAATACTTAAATTAAAATATCCGCTACGAAAGTTAAAAAGAGTGAAAATACTTATGTTAATTTCTTCCTATTTCTAACGCTTTGCTGAGTTTTACCAAAAAACCTTTTTGTGGCATAGGTTTTTTTTTTATAAAGGATCCACCTTTACTAGTGGAACTTTGTCCGGCAGGGGAGCGCCTAGGGACTCCTAGGTTGTCATTCAGCGAAACCCCAATGGCGTTAGAGTCTTAGGCAGAGAGGCTAGTTCGAAAAATAAGCGACAATCTCCACCAGCCAGCCCTAGTGGCAGCTCCACCAATGAGCTTGCTACACGTTTGGAGAGGCGAATGGAAACAGCGCAGAGTGATCGTACTCGAGATAATGTCGCCCACTCAACGGTCAACCATCACCAACTGCTGCTGGGCAATAGGAATATTCTCACCCTCACAGAAAGAGAGCTGGAATTGATTGAAGAAGCAAGCAGTATAATCTCGATATTATCGGAGTTTCTTCAAACAAAAGACGTGGCTCTGGGTATGGTTTGGTAAAACTATGGTCTTCGGAAAAACACGAATATTCGTGTTTCGGAAGTTCTTTTGGTTTTAAATTTTTATTCCGCGTAGATTTTAATGAATTTTTTTTGAAAGTTTGAAATAATTTTTTTTCGTAAAACTATAACTTTATTTCCTTCGTGATCGACGTTTCCGTGAAAAAAAATTGCAACAACAAAAAAATCTTTGCATTCGGATATTCCTCATAGTTTGCAAAACACAAAATCATCGTTTTCGTGTTCGTAAAAGATATTTGCTTAAGTTTTACGTTTAAACACGAATAAAAAACGTCAATAAATACGTAATAATCATTAAGTACTGTAATTGACTATTATGGACAATAAACAGCAAATAATTATCCCATCTTCCGCTTTGTGTACGTCAGAGATGGAAACCGAACGGGTCGACCGGCCGGTCAAGCCGGTTGAAACACCGCTTGAATTCTCCTATCTTGCCACAAAAAGATATTTAAGCACCAACCGAAATATACATATAAAACTTTTTATAGCAAAACAGTTTTAACAAACCTGTAATATACAGTACAATTACATCATAATAAATCCTTAGCCCTAATTTTTACGGGATGGGTGATGCTGTCTTATCGGTTGCTTTTTCGCATTAAGTCCCTTCCGAAACTAACTTTTTCTCCAAACTATAATTTGACTTTGCCTCAAATTTATTCACAAATATCTTTTAAAATTTAAAGATGCTTGGTTGAATGGGAGCTTTCCAATTTTAAGGTTTGCCGAAACCCTTAAACCGTTTTTATGGCGTATTCACTTTGATATGGGCATACTCAGTAGCGTTGCCAGGAGAGCTATAGCCCTCCCCATTGGCCTGTCAACCAAAATGCAGAATGAGAAAAATAACACGTTTTTAGCTCTTTTGAAACTGTTTTTGCGCTGGAATTGACTAAAAAGTGATTTAAAGCTTTTTTTGAAACTTATATTCAGGGGAGGGAGGGCTAATTGTCAAAAAATTAAAGTCACAAATCATTGATAACTTGAAAAAATACCCAAAAATAAACAATCAAACTTTTTTGATCGCTAGTGTAAAAACGCCAAACATTAGGTTTTATCAACAAATATATTATAAACTCAGGAATAAGGGGAGGGGGCTATTCAGTGTTAGTTAATTATCAATCACATCTCTCAAATATCTTTCCATTAGCCCCCCCAATTATTTTTCTTTATGAAATATAGACGAAAAAGATTACACCGTCGGAGTTTTATTAAATAATAGGATTTTATGATTTACCAGCATGTAAACAAGCGAATTGCAATGTTACCATTAGCCACTTCCCATATAGCCCATTAATGCAACCAGTTGAATCATGTTGTGCTGCCAATTTCTAAGCCACATTAAAAAAGCATTATTTTTATCAAAATAGCTCTAAAATTAAGTTATTTTTGCAAAAAAATGCAAAATTTTCGAGCGCTGGGGGCTCCGCCCCCTAACCCCCAAAACAGCCCTCTCATTGCGAGTTTCTGGCTACGCGCCTGGCCATACCTTGAATCAGATTAAAAAAAAAACACTTATGCACAAAACTTGAGCTGTCAATGGCGTCATTGCAAAATTGATGTTATTTTGCTAAACTCGCCTGAGCCATCATCAAATTAAAACCAGTTTTTCAAAAAAAAAATAATAATAATAAATAAATAATTGGTGAACACCAAGGACCCATATGCCAAAATTGGTGTTTTCAAGACCTCTGGTTTAGGAGTTAGATAGAAAGTCATTTTGATCTTATTGCAAAATCGGATAAAGCTATGAATCAGCATGAGCTGAGTTTGCAATACTTAGTATAGTTACAGTAATTAAAGAGAAAATCTTAATTGTAAATTTAAGTTTTTGAGACTTTAGGTTGTATTATGAAGTGTTGCACAACTGTACAGTAACAATATGTTGTATAATTCGGACTTCGCGCGAGCGCGTAGTACCTTTGTTTCTGTTCGCAAATTATTTCAGATGAGGATTAATTTACTTGTTGCTAGCAAACAGTAAAATATAGGAATTTGAAATTTGGCTCAACATAAAAATTAAGGAAAACGTCATGTGTGCCAATTTTGGAGATCCTAGGTGACGTAATGTGAATTGAGACACTAAAAAACATAGCAAAACCGCTGTTTTTGGCTTGAAAATTTATTAATTTGGTTACAATTCCAAAACCACTTAAAGTGCTAAGCTGAAATTTGGACACAATATGCTGGGTGCTTATAAATGCTTTACGCTAACAAAGTTTGGGTGCGCCCGGTCATGAGACCAAACGTTTACAGGCGGAAAATGGGCAAAAGTTTTACGAATTTGAATAGATATATCTCGGTAATTACTAATGTTGATGAAAAATTATTTGTAATTTTTGAGCACACTATCAACCACCTTTCTTTAGGTTATGTTCATTTATCCCAACTTGAACACTATTTTTCTCGTTTTGTTTCTTTTTTTGACTGTTTTTATTCTACTTTTTTCATTTTCATTCCACGCTATCTACTTTAAAACCGCTAAACGCAGTGTATTCAAACTTTGAGCCAGAGATGGAAACCGGTTGGGTCGACCGGCACCGGTCGGGTTGCCGGTCGGGTCGAGATTCTTCGACCAACCGGTCAAGCCCATTGAAAAACCGGTCGAATTCTCCTTTTTGGCAACTAAAAGACATCTAAGCACCAACCGAAATATACTTATATATTTTATCATAAATAAAACTTATTATAAAAAATCAGTATTAATAAACCACTCCTTTCGAAACCACTTGTTGAATGGTTTCAAGCTGTGACTAATACGCTGTGACCATTAAAACATGCACATCCAGGGACGTATTTAGGGTTGGAGTACTGTGCCATGCCTCCCGACTTTGGGCCACGGCACAAAGTAAGAAAGTGCAAAATATACGTTAAAATCGCGTAATTAGATTCTAATAAAGCATGCATGTGGAAGAGGCTTGCGCTACCTGGCATTTTAGCATCATTTTAATCAGCTTAAGAGTAGAAGTGGCGCAGATTTCAGATTTTTTACTACGTGCTAAAATCTTGCCGCTTTGAAAAGCTTCTTTCAACTTAAATTTACCACACTCTGCACTGGGCAAGAAAGACATAGCTCTAATTTTATTATCTCTAACTAACCATGGCTTGTTCTAAAGTAGCAGTATTTCTACAAATTGCTGGGGCACATTATATTTTGAATGTTTTCTAGCCAATGTCATAACAGTTTAGTGCTTCCATTGAAAATAACGGAAGCGTTGTGGTTATCGGGGTAGTTATTCATAACAACTTCGTACTACCCATGAGTTTATTTATTGGTTTGACGTTTCGCTTCCCCAACCGGGAAGCTTCTTCAGAGCAATTTTCGGCAGTGCTGCCTTTGCAGTTATAAAAAGATAAATGAGAAAAAATCAGCACAGAAGATAGGTAACAGTAAAAACATACGAACATCACAATACTTGTACTTTTATACCCAAAAACATTAAAATGATGGAGCAATAACATTATATAATATTGAAAACTTATGTCACTGACAGCGTGAAAAAAGGAATACTGAAAAATTATGTCACTGACAGCGAGAAAAAAATTAATAATATTCGTAACAACTAGGCTGCTTCACTAACAGTTTGAGAAAGTATGAAAAGGATCTATTGCAAAACGTTATGAACTGAAAAAGCTTTTTAGATCAACATAGATTTATTATTAATTGTTCCGACCGTATATAAATCTATGTTGAGCTAAAAAGCTTTTACAGTACATAATGCTTTGCAATAGATCCTTTTCATACTCTCTCAAACTGTTAGTGAAGCAGCCTAGTTGTTACGAATATTATTAATTTTTTTCTCGCTGTTAGTGACATAATTTTTCAGTATTCCTTTTTTTACGCTGTTAATGACATAAGTTTTCAATATTCCTTTTTTTCACGCTGTTAGTGACGTAATTTTCAATATAATGTTATTGCTCCATCATTTTAATGTTTTTGGGTACAATAGTACAATTATTGTGATGTTCGTATGTTTTACTGTTACCTATTTTTTGCTTTTATTTTTTTCTCAATTATCTTTTTGTAACTGCAAAGGCAGCACTGCCAAAAACAAGTTTAGTGCTTGCTGCTCGGCAAATTGCAAATAATCGGTCACCAATAGCTAAAAAATTGTAACTTCATTTTTTGGCCTTTCGCAAAATATCATTAGAAAGAACGTGTAATAATTTAGCTAGTGCCCTCCAGTGCTTTTTATGCTTATTTTGTGCACGTTTTGCACTGCTCAAAATAGGTCATTCAAACCGAAACTTAACCAAAAAAGGTCTTAAAATTGAGTTATTTTTGCAAAAACCCAAAAGTTTTTTTTCATTTTTTTTCTGAGACCCCCATCCAAAGTCACAAACTTTAACACCTAACCCATGCCCTCCACCCTTTTGAAAATTTTTCATCAGCTACATCGAACAGTGACCAAAAGCCTTCTGTAAAACAATCGGTCGACCGGGCCGGTCAGAAACCGGTCGACCGGCGGGTCGACAGGCCGGTCAACCGGCGATGATTTTGAAATTTACCGGTCGGGTCGAAAAATTCCTGACCGGTTCCATCTTTGGTTTGAGCGACTGAAGATATCAGGGATGACTTTCGTGGGAATGAAATCGGGGGTGCCAGGTTGGGTAGATACTTTACAATTGGGCCCTTCAAAATTTTAAACTTTTAAACCGTTTGAGCTCGATGGATCAAATTTTCGGAATGGGTAGATATTAAAAATAAACAAACCTAACAAAATTTGGGAATATCCCAACGAGGGTGTCCCCCTAAAACGGGGCCAACCAAAATTCAAACTTTTTAACCACTTACGCTAGACGCACGAAATTTTTTGGATAGGCAAATGTGAAAAAAAGATAAAATTTCTCAAAATTTGGGGATTCCAAAATGAAGGGATTCTCTTCAAACAAGGACGTCAAAATTTAACCTTTAATGACTTACACTTACACTGATGAAGTTTTCATGATAAGCAAATACGAAAGAAAAATAAAATTTGACAAGATTTGGAAGTACCACAATGGGGTGTTCCCTCAAACGAGAACATCAAAACTCAAACTTTTTAATTGTTTAAGCTAGATACATCAGATTTTCAGGATATGCGATTATGAAGGAAAAATAACATTTGACAAATTTGAGACACCATAATTTAGGTCCGTCAATTGGGTTTTTCAAACTTCCATCTTTCAACTATTTAAGCTAGACTTGAAACTTTCAGAATAGACTTTTAGACTCATGAAAATATAAAAGAAAAAGAAAATCAGAATAGGTATATAAAACATGACTAATTTCAGTTGCCACGGTTGGGGAGTCCTCCTCCAACGGGTCCTTCAAAATTTTTAACCACGCCAACTAGACAAATAAAATTATTGAGATAGGTAAAAATATAATATGAAAAAATTGAGGATCTCATACTAGAGGGGTCTTGTAATTACGTTAACACCTTTCCCATTAAACACAAAAGCTAAACAAATTAAATCTATTGGATAGGTAATATGAATTAAAGATTAAAGATAACAAGCTTTGGTTGGTCACATTGAGGAGACCATGCCAAATGGGCTAATTAAAACTTTAAAATCTTGATTACGAAGTACTCCAGCTAGACATATCAAATTTTAGAAGTACGGTACCGCTGATCTAATATATGAAAAAGATAAAACATGCCAAACTTGGCAATGTCATGTTGGACAATTAAGCCTTAAATTGACCTGCAAACTGTAAGATAAGTTTTCACAAAGAATTGGTATCACAAAAAAGTAGAAGAGCAAACTTACGGGATTACTCCTACATTTAAGAGGTTGAAGTACTTGAGCACAATGGCTGAGTTAGATTTAAGCTGTATGGCCAAGCTTTTTTTATGAACGGTTACTTGTGATGTCGAAAAAATCTTTTAGTTGCTCTTCAAAGTTTTTGATTAAGAAAGCTTTCGTTCTGAATAATGTATGTAATACACGATACTGTACAATATCCCAAATACAGGCCGTTGGGTAGCACTGCTAAATAGCGTTCTCAGAATAGGAATAGCTGTAAAATGCATGCATACTTCTGGCCGTTAATAGTGCTAAGTTTGGCTGATGTAACCAGAATATGACATCGCAAGCGATATCCGGGGACTTTGCGAAAGCGTTTAACTTTACTGAACTACGAAACTTCACAATTGCGTTAAACGTGTTTATGGTTGTTGATAATCAGACAAGTCAAATTTATTTCATCGCTTAGTAATAGCACGAAGAAGAAATTTTGATCAGGATTCGTTTAAGAAGGCGACAGGAAAGTTGCGAACTACATTACGGTCATCAATAGGGTGGAGCGTTTTTGAACTTTTTTTCAAATTCCTTAGGGGTAGTTACAAAAATAGTCTATCCCATAAGAAACTTACCCACAAAAAATTTGACGCCTCAATTCGGTCATCTTTAGCCTCATCTAGCGGCCCGAAAATTGAAAAATGGGCCAGAAAGTGCTATTTTTCAAAAACTTTTCACAAGATTTTAAAATTAATTTTTTTGAAACGGGTAGATGTAAAAATGCTGAGATAGAGTTTGAAAAACTTTAACAAAAGTTTTAAAGCGGTTGAATAAGATCTTCAGCTCCATCAAAGCTCTCAAGCAGCCGCATTTTTAAAAAAATATTCGCTATTGAGCAGTAGGCCTCCACTTCAAGCTGATGCTTGCCCGAAAATTGTTCGCTGACAATGACTTCATTATTGTGCGATTGTTGGGTCGTTCTGTCCATACTTTGTCGCGAAAGCATCCTTTCGGGCAATTGTGTGGTTACGGTATAGGTAAATAGCTAGTCCAGTTTGCAGGATAGTGCAGTAATATGAACTACTGATCAGTCAAGTGCAGTCTAGCTTTGGTCAATTAAAACTTTATGCGCCTAATATTAGAAATTTTCTTACCAGGTGAGATTTGTTTAGCATTATAGTTTTAATATGCAGCAGTATATATTAGTTATCAGCGGTTTTTAGTTGAAAAGGCAACGCTTAGTCGCAATTCAAACTGAGATCCTTATTAAATCAAAGCCACTTACATAGGGCCATGTTATATTAAATTTTGTGAGCTAACGTGGGAGTATTTAAATGCACTTGCTTTTGGCGGATCTTATGCTTTGCGTTAAAGTCATATAACCCAACACTGTAAGTGATGGCTAGCAAGGTAACTAGAAAGAGCACTAATTGTGTGATATTTGGACAGCCGAAAGTGCTTTTATCGTCCACATTGCCTAGTTATGAAGATGTTATAAGAGCCTGCCAGTTTGAAAGGATTATTCTGTTGGAAATTTCACGTAAGGAACCTGATTTTTCAACAATATGTCAATTAGTTGCCACCTCGGTTATAAAAATTTGGAACTCTGCTTCAATACCGACTGCGTCGCTAAAGCGTGTCAAAGATATGATCAATAATTATCACCAAAAGTTTAAAAACTTTTTATACAACTACAAAGCAAGAGCAGACATCCTATTGTCTCAAACAAAGTTGAGTGATTTTAGAAGTCAAAGTAAAATGCCTTTCTGTAAGTGCTTAGATTTTTCCGCATGCAGTTGTGTCAGTGCCAAAAAAGTACCCCGAAAAGAACGCGAATTTTTACTAGATCAGAGGACCAACAAAAAAATGATAAATTCTGGTGTACATCGTCATGAAAGCTTGAGGTTGCGAAAGTTAAATGACTTAAGAAACCGACGAAAACAACTGCAAACAAGAGACCAGCAACATGAACCATCCACTGAACTTGATGTGTTACCGCTAGACTATGACTCCGACGCATCAAAATCCAATAGTGAAGAAACTGATAATGCCGATAATGAAGAAGTTTTAAGCTACCAAGTAAATAGGAGGCTCAAGGACGAATCTCTCATCCGTAGCTCAAGTTTGCGACAGAGCTGGTGTTTCTGACAGAACAGCTGCTTTGCTTGCAAGTTCTTTACTTTTTGATATGGGCCAAACCAACAAAAATGATCAGATTTCTGTAATTGATCGTCACAAAATTCGTTGAGAAAGAGCAAAAGTACGAAAAGATCTCCAAAATAGTGTTGAGGCTGAATTTGATTGCCCATTTGCCATATTTTTTGATGGACGTGTTGATAAGACATTGAAAAAAATAAATAAAGGCTACAAGTCTTCAAAAAACTTGGTCAGCGAAAAGCACATTTGCATGCTGCGAGAGCCTGGATCATTCTATGTTGGCCATGAATCACCAAAGACCGGATCATCAAAACACATTTCTGACGAGATTCTTGAGTTGTTAACGTCCGATTCAAATTCATCATATTTACAAGCAATTGAATGCGATGGAGCTAATGCCAATACCGGCACAACAAATGGAGTAATTGTAGGTTTAGAGAGAGCCCTTAAAAGTCCATTGCAATAGATAGTTTGCCAACCAGAGGTGGAGTCCTCGAGGACATCCTTGGCCTCAGGGCGTCCTCGAGGACACATTTTGAAGTCCTTGGCCTTGGCCTCGAAGCCTCAAATCCTTGGCCTTGGCCTCGAAGCCTCAAGTCCTCCAAAATTGCCCTGTCCTCGGCTCGAGGACAGCACTATTTTTTGAACAGTTGAAATCTGTTGGAAAACGCCGGAAACCTCGCGGAAAATTTGCGAACACCTTTTTTGCTTTCCTCAGTTGCAGCATAAGCGTAGACAAGGGAGGGGGGCAGGACCCCCCTAATTGAAATTTCATCAATGACAAAAATGTGCCAAAAATACCTACTGTTTCTTCAGTTTCAGTTTCTCTTTAGCATTTTTCGCTGACAACAGTATAACTAATTAACAATATTGCAAACCAAAGGCGCCGGGTCCCTCTCAAATCAATTTTTGCCAGCCAATTTAAACGTACAACCCGGAGAAAATGGAGAGTTTTTGTCCTAAAAGTTGCTATCTTAGGCCCACATCTAGCCTTTTTGTGAACGTATTGCATTAATCAGAGCCGGATTTACCATGATATGACGCAATGCCAGCTAGGGGCCTCGATCTGAAATCGTAAGATTTTTTTGGTCTTCAACTATATTTGGCAGAAAGATGTTGCGAAAATCTCCAAAGTGCCAGGAGCCTAGCGCGATGTAAATCCGGCCCGGAAATAACATGGTTCGTAGACGTAACCATCTATTGTACCACTTTTTCAAAAACAATTCTGTATTTCACCTCCAACCTCGCCGGTTTTTTCGCACAGAATACTTTTTAAAAAAATTAGCCATGGAAAATGCTGATTGAACGAATCATTGAACTTCAATTGAGGGGGCCTGGGCCCCCTGGCGAACGTGTACTCCTATAACTGGTTATTTTCATGACAAAACAAAAATCTCTAAGGAAAATCTTCGAGTGGATTATTATTTACTGTTAAAATGTAGCCAGAGACATTGCACCTTACTTTTCCCTACATGGAGCAAATCACTTACAATTAAAAAACAATTAAAACAAAACAAAAATCTCTAAGGAAAATCTTCGAGTGGATTATTATTTACTGTTAAAATGTAGCCAGATACAATGAATGCACCTTACTTTTCCGTACATGGAGCAAATCACTTACAATTAAAATTTAACTCCAAAATGCAAGATGTTAAACGTGTTTTGAACTTAAATTGCAACTAAAAGGAGGATTAAACAATTTGATTTTTTCAATTGGCTTTCAAATGTCAAAAATCTAGTGCTTTCAAATGGCTCTGAACTCTTGCGAAATGTGATCCAATGGCATTAAACTAGCTTTTTTTTCCAAAAAATTACAAAAAATTTCCAAAAATTGCAAAAAACAAAAAATTTCCAAAAATTACAAAAAACAAAAATTTTCCAAAAATTGCTGGGGGCTTCGCCCCCAGACCCCCAAAGCCTCCGGTGGCTGGGGGCCCCACCCCCAATCCCTGCCTGTGTTACATTTGAGTTACACAAGCTTTCTCAACACGTTTCCAAAGTTAGATATTTGCACTTTTCAACTATTAATTTAAGCCCTCTTCCTTTGCTAAACCCTGGTTACGTGCAAACAGGCAACAACCATTTCATATCTTCCATCCTACGATATCTTTGTCCCACAAAAACTTCCTCTTTGGAAAAATTTTGATGACGTCATTTCATGTAATTTGTAGTTTAGGCCTCCCCCAATCAAAAATTCTCGGTACGCCAAAAATTTGGAGATCGCCTGAAAAAATTTTTGAAAACCTTTTTTTTTTTTGAGAACGCTTGCGTCTGTGTCCTTGGTCCTTGGCCTCGAGCATTTCTGTCCTTGGCCTCGAGAAGTTTTGTCCTTGGAGAAAGGCTGCCCTTGGCCTCGAATTTTTTTTGTGTCCTTGGCCTTGGCCTCGAGCCTTCTGTGCTCGACTCCACATCTGTTGCCAACTTCACGCAAACGAATTGCCTCTACGTCATTTGATGCAAAAACTTGACGGCAAAACAAACGGACCAGCTGGCTTCACAGGAAAAATAGGAAAGACATTAAAAGATTGTGAAAAACTTCCAGTAAATGTACATTTTAATCCTATTCCGACCGAACATATTACTGTTGATTGCGACGATTTAAGTACCGACCAAAAATATTTGCTTGAAATACACAGAGCTACATCACAAGGGAGGGTGGATGATCCAGTCTTTGAACGTGACCCAGGAGTTCTTAACCATTCTCGGTGGCTTACAACAGCAAACCGAATACTACGATTTTATGTGAGTCAAGCTGACACTTTTACAAGCTTAATTCTTATTGCTGAATTCATTATGAAAGTATACGCTCCGATGTGGTTTAGAATTAAATGTAACTCATCGGTCGTTAACGGAGCTAAGCATTTGCACAAAACGATTCAAAAGACCCCCCGCATTCCTTCTGAAACCAAGAAATAGTTTTGCCAATAATGCAAAGAAACGGATACTTTTCCCAGCCTGAAAATCTTTTATTGGCCATGGTTTTGGTTAATGATGAAAACATGATTGTTCTCGAACTTGGGTTGAGAAGAGTGTTACGCTCTCGAAAAGTTTGCGAAGGACCACTGACCAAAATTAGAGCATTTAAATTACCAAAAATCAACTTTGATGCTGACATGTATTATGAAATGATTGATTGGCAAAACGTTGAACTGACGCCACCTCCTCTTCATCATGACTTTACGAATGATGAAATCGACAAAGCAATCGTTGAAGGAAACCCGTTGCTGTTAGGGAGTAAGCTACTCAATATATATTCCATGTCACACTCAAGCCGTAGAGAGGATGATCAAACTTGTCACTGCAGCATCTAGAAAAGTTTGTGGACAAACAAGCAGAGACGGTTACATAAGAGCTGCCTTGCAGAGTCGAAAAGCAATTCCGACTTTCAACACAAAAAATCAATTTCAAGTCTAAGTATTCAACACTTGTTTATTTGTAGCTAAAACATCTGTGTGTCAAAATTAAGTGACATACTGCAGCTGCGAATTATATTAACTCTTTCTGTGGTATTTTTGTCAGCATGTAAACGAAGATACAAAGACTAATTTTTTGTGACTCCAGTCTAGTTATAACATACAGTAGCTGCGTTTATTTACGTTTCTTTGATGTTTTGTGGTATTCTTGTCAACTTAAAAAAAGAGGAAGTAAAGGCTAATTTCTTGTGATTTAAATTTTGCTAACTACTTTTTATGCTTCAGTCTTGGTATAAAACATGATATAAAACAAATTAGTTTTGATGACGTCATTATTACGTCATTAATTATCTATTTTAATGCTCACCGTGCAGCTTAAATTACTGGTTTTGATAAATCATCAAAACATGCTAAGTAATGCTAAAAAATCGACAAAATTAAGTTTGCTTGAAGGCGGCTGCAGGGAAAGACCCCTGCTCTGGAAAATCATACGTATATCTCTAATGGCTGTCACTATCTAAAAAATCATAATTTGAGTTGCTAAATGTAAAATGTCATAAATTTAAGTGCTTAGGCATAGCTTTCATTCAGAAAACTTCTAATGTATTTTGTCCTAAGTTACTGCATAGAAACGCATGTATTTGTCGCTTATGCTAATTAAATGGTAAATATTTTTGAAAATATGCAATGTTTTGAAAGCTTTGATGGTGCTGAAAACCTTGTTCAACCGCTTTAAAACTTTTGTTAAAGTTTTTTAAACTCTATCTCAGCATTTTTACATCTACCCGTTTCAAAAAATTAATTTTAAAATCTTGTTGAAGGTTTTCGAAAAATAGCACTTTTTGGCCCGTTTTTCAATTTTCGGGCCGCTTGATGGGGCTAAAGATGACCGAGTTGAGGCCTCAAATATTTTGTGGGTAAGTTTCTTATAGGATAGACTATTTTTATAACTACCTCTAAGGAATTTGAAAAAAAAGTTCAAAAACGCTCCACCCTAATCATCAAGCAACCACTATTGAGTCAAGCAACCACTTATCGAGTCAAGCAACCACAGCAACCAAATCGCTTTCGAATTTCATATTGTTCCACTAACTTAATCAGGGTTGTGGGAATTTAAAAGCCTAGAAAAGGTATTTATGAAATGCTAATCAAAGTTTTACAACTCTCCTTAGTTCTCGTTTCGACTTTTAAGAGGTTTGTTGAGATAGGCTTAGCCAGGATTTTTGATTTGGGGGGGGCAAACCACAGATCACATAGGTGAAGACCAAAAAAAAAATCTTAACAGTCTGTTTTAGGATTTTTAATTGTTGGGGGTCCTATTTAGGATTGAGAGTGGCCCAAGCCACAACTTACTTAGTGAAGACCAAAACAAAAACACAACCAAAAAAGGTTTTTACGAACCGAAGCGCCGAATTTGTCGCGAAACTTAGGTGAAGACCAAAAAAAAGGCTTCACGGACTGAAGTCAAAACAACAAAAGATACTGCAGGAAGAATAGCCTTTTTCGTCACAAACTTATCATTGCTGGCATTGCAATTGAGGAAGGAGGAGGGGCAGTGGGCCCGGGGGGCAGAGGGCCCAGTCCCCTCTTTCCCCAGATGAAGTTTTATCTTTCCTTTATATATTACTTAATTTTGGAAAGAAAATGGCTATTTTATTGCGATTCGGATCACATTTCGCACGTTTTCAGAGCCATTTGAAAGAACAAAATTTTTGATGTTTGAAAGCCAGTTGAAAAAATCACTTCCTAGCTTTACTTCAGGTCAAGTCCAAAACACCTTTAAAATCTTGCATTTTGGGGTTAAATTTTGTGACTTGGCCCAAGTCAGAGAAATCAAGGTACATTGCTTTCTGCAACATTTTTAGCATTAAATAATTAACTCGAAGATTTGCCTTTGAAGAATTTTGTTTTGTCATAAAAATAACCAGTTTTAGGAATATATATACGACCAGGGGCCCAGGCACCTTCTATTCAAATTCAATAATTTGTTCAATAAGCATTTCCCCTAACTAGGTTTTTTCAAAAGCATTTTGTCGCGTGAAAACTGACGAGATGGAGGTGGATTGTTATTTAAAGTTGGTAATTTAAAGTTATTTAAAGTTGGTACATTAGATGCCATAAATGGTCACTAATCAATCATGTTAGTGTAATATAAAAGTTAGCTGGGGGCCTAAAACATATCATTGCATAAACAAGTTAGTTGAGTGCCTGAGATTGCACCTTTTAGAACAAAAACGCTGAATTTCTCCCGGCTTGTACATTTAAATTGGTTGGTAAGAATTTAAATTGAGAGGGCATTAGCCCCCTGGTCGTCAATATTAATATTAAGTTATTGCTAATTGCCGTTGTATGCATGTACTGTTGCACTCCAAAAATGCTAAAAAAAAATTGAATAAATAGGCTTTGTGTTATCATTTTTATTATTTGTAGCTTTTCAACTGGGAAAGAGGCAGAGGGCCCGGTCCCTCTGGCTATGGCTATGGTTTAATGATTACCGCACAAGTTTTCCATCACATCAACTACAACATTTACCGAAATAGAAATATCAAGCTTTAACACCAAAAAGAATTACCTTAAGCTTAAAAACTAAAAATATAAATAAAATTACGCTGAAACGGAGATGAAATAGCAATTATGAGTTTTCGTGACGATGTAAGAAAACAAAATTTACGACTAGGCAAATTGTCAGCCTCAAAATAAAAAAAAACAACAAGTCAGATCTATCAAGGTCCGTAACTGTAACATCAATGCTGCAATTAAACTGCAATCTACTTACAATGATGGAATACGTACACTGTTTGCGCAATGTACACAACCAAAGTACCGCGATTTGTCGCAAAATAACACGCGTAGATATTGAAGTTGAATACTTCTGTGACAATATTATTTATCACTACCCGACATCGGTATGTATTTTTCTGTAAATACAATGCACGAAATTTAGTATGGAATTGGTATGGAAGTATGGAAGATTGCATCCCATTCCATTCTTGAAATCTTCCATTCCATTCCATTCTGGCATCTTCCATATTCCATACCGAAATTTCCGTTCAATTCCATTCCACTCCATTTTCTATTCCATTCCATTCTATACCATGCCCTGTTCAAAACATACTTCAATACCACTATCAGGTGATTTTTGTTGTGGAAGTCTGTTGTGCAATATAGACCTTAGAAATTATAATAGTGCTGATGTGAAAACACACATGAAAATACATAGATGACGCAAGGTCTTTCGCTGCTTCTTGCCTGCGTATTTTTAACGTATGATAAAATAAACGCGACTTGACGTACTTCCTTTTATTCGAGCATTTATTCATTCGCATGTATGACAAAAAACTTTGCGTATTGCATCAATGCAATGCAGACTTGCAGAAAACCGTTTTGAGTTCAGTTTTTTGCCAGTCTAAGCCACACGATGGATAGACTGCTTTGCTCCAGTTGCGATGTAGCGTCAAATATTTTAAAATTTAAAGTCGAAAATCGAATCTGGGCTTACAGCTTTTTGATTAGTTACCCAAAGTCTGCCATTTAAACTCTTCGCCCAGTTTTCTGTCATTAGCATCATGCTGTCTCCTATTGTTGATGTTGGGTCGCACAACGATAATTGCAATCTTTAGTACCTTTAGTAGACCAACGAGGAATCAAACCTATATCTACCGATTTAAATAGGATGCTCTATCCACTAAACTAAACAATTCGTAAATGACTAGCAGTAATATACCAATTTGAATTTTTTTTCAATTTCTGTTTTCAAATAAGCTATGTGGAAAGCAGTTTCTCTTTTTATAAGAACGATTCAATTAGAATATGGGGCTGATGTTTGTTCAAAGTTTAAGAACTAATTAAGAACAGTGCCAGCTGTGGCACGAAAAAAAATTAAAGAACATTGACCAGTGCAATGCACTTCTAAGTAATCGAAGAATTTGGGCGAATTTTTGGGCGAACTGACTGTAGAGCACTAACTAATTAGAGATTCATTTTCATTTTTTTACGAATTTTTGCCTATGTCACTTTAGTTGTTACTATACCGGTTTTTTTCTATACACGTGGCGTTATACCGGGAGCGTTTTGTTAGTTTATTTCAGCCGAAACTCAGTCCGACCGAACTGAGAATTTGCAGGCATGAAGTTTGTTAGAATGAACAAAGATACAATTGCACACTTACAGTACGATTATGCCAAGTGTAGACTGGATATAACAGCGCTATATGATATATAACGCCACAAAAGTAATGATTAATATGCTCATTTTTGAAGAAATGACTAATCAAGGGTCGGTAACCTACGGTCCGCCGGCCGGATTTGGCCCGCCAAGGTATTTTACCCGGTCCGCGACCTTTCATTGTCTTCCCACCCAAGATTTTTTTTTCAATGATACATATGCTCCGATAATCTGCCGAAATGATCCTCATCTCCTGGCGAAATTTCTTTTTGTTTGTTTTCGCCATCGATTTGGTTGAAAAAAGACCTGAGTTTCTGGCGAAGATCTTTTTTTTGATCCGCTGAAATAGCGGCGACCCGTTGGAACCTTGTTAGGACTGGTTGTGGCCCACTAGTTCAAAACGTTGCTGACCCCTGAAGTGATGCTTTGTCCAATTTTTAGCGAAACTTTAAGAATCTTTCTTGTTGAATTACTTTAGTGCCTTTCTTCTAGCCTTGACCGAAAACAATAAACATGATTTATGTGATACTTGGGGAATACCCAGCAAAAAGTATCTTCACAATGGCTGACGCTATTGGCTTATTTTGCAGTGGTTCGATCATCACCCCACTGCCACGTGTTTGTATTGCAACTGAAAAATGCTAAAATGACTTGTAAGTGATACCATAAAAATTAACAAACAAATGTCGAAACTTTAAAGAAAGAATAAGCAAGAAAGCAATTTATTTCTTCGATTCTCACCTTAAATTTAAAGGTTGATTAGCAGTTACCTAGAACAGAGATGGAACCGTTCAGGATTTTCTCGACCCGACCCGACCGGTAAATTCAAAATCATCGCCGGTTGGCCGGTTGACCGGTTTTTGACCGGCCCGGTCGACCGGTTTTTTTACAGAAGGTTTTTGTTCAGTGTTCAATGTATCTAATGAAAAATTTTTGAAAGGGGGAGTGGGCATGGGTGAGGTGTTAAAATTCGTGACTTTGGACGGGGGCCTCAAAATAAAAAAACGCAAAAAAAATTTGCGTTTTTTGCAAAAATGCCTCAATTTTAAGATCTATTTTTGGTTAAGTTTCGGTTTGAATGACCTGTTTTGAGCAGCGAAAAACGTGCACAAAATAAGCATAAAAAGCACTGGAGGGCACAAGCTAAATTGTTAGACGTACGTCCTTGCTAATGATATTTTGCAAAAGGCCAAAAAATAAAGTTACAATTTTTTAGCTATTGGTGACAGATTATTTGCAATTTGCCGAGCAGCAAACATTAAACTTTCTTTCGGCAGTTCTATCTTTGCAGTTACAAAAAGATAAATGAAACAAAAATAACAGCAAAAGATAGGTAACAGCAAAAACATACGAACATCACAATACTTGTACTATTGCACCCAAAAACATTAAAATGATGGAGCAATAACATTATATGATATTGAAAATTATGTCACTAACAGTGAAAAAAAGGAATACTGAAAAATTATGTCACTAACAGCGTGAAAAAAATTAATAATATTCAAAGGTGGGCACAAGTTCGTTAATCGTTAATCCATTAATAACGAAGCTAACTTTTTCATTAACTCGTTAATCCGTTAAAAATTTTTTTGTTGTTAACGGACTAAATTAACTTCCATTAAGTTTTGTTAACTTCCATTAAGGCTTTCATCGTTAATAATTTGCAACATTCATTCATCGCACCGGTGCAAACCAGTTTGCACTGGTAACACTTGTCGCGTAATAGCGCGAATTTTATTCAGAAAGTGAATACGCTTTTTTTTTGTGGCAAATATTAAGCTGCAACCTCATACGTCTTTTAATTTTCGCTGTTCGCAATTTCCAAAGATTTTCCTATCGTGGCTTCGTTAATGCATTTGAAGTTATTTTTATCTTGAAATTAGATTAGACTGTAAATGTAACTTCCAAAACACAAATAGACCACCACAGCAACAAATTTTTCCGTACAATCAGCTCAACAGCGTCAATACGTGTTCTAGAAGTGAGTAAATAAAAAGAAATGTACCTTACACCCAAAATATTAACGAATTAACGGACTTTATTAACTTTCGTTAATTAAAGCTGAACATAACGGATTAACGTTAACGGAGGTGTGAAGTTTGTTAACGGACTAGTGGTTAACGAAGCTAACGTTTTGCATTAACTTGCCTACCTATGATAATATTCATAACAACTAGACTGCTTCACTAAAAGGTTGAGAAAGTATGAAAAGGACCCATTGCAAAACATTATGTACTGGAAAAGCTTTTTAGCTCCACAGAGATTTATATTAATTGTTCCGTCCGAATATAAATCTCTGTGGAGCTAAAAACCTTTTCCAGGACATAATGTCTTGCAATAGATCCTTTTCATACTTTCGCAAACTGTTAGTGAAGCAGCTAGTTGTTACGAATATTATTAATTTTTTTCACGCTGTTAGTGACATAATTTTTCAGTATTCCTTTCTTCACGCTGTTAGTGACATAATTTTCAATATCATGTAATGTTTTTGCTCCATCATTTTAATGTTTTTGAGTATGATAGTACAAGTATTGTAATGTTCGTATGTTTTTGCTGTTACCTATCTTTTGCTGTTATTTTTTTTTCATTTATCTTTTTGTAACTGCAAAGGCAGCACTGCCGAAAACTGTTCTGAAGAAGCTTCCAGGTTGGGGAAGCGAAACGTCAAACCAATAAATAAACTCATCGGTAGTACAAAGTCGTTATGAATAACTATCCCGATGAACGTAACGCATCCGGTATTTTTATTGAAAACACTAAACTGTTATGACATTGGCTAGAAAACATTCGAAATACAATGAGCCACAGCAGTTTGTAGAAATGCTGCTACTTCAGAACAAGCCGTGGTTAGTTAGATATAGAAAAATAAGTGCTATGTCTTTCTTGCCCAGTGTAGAGTGTGGTAAATTTAAGTTGAAACAAGCTTTACAAAGCGGCAAGATTTTAGCATGTAGTAAAAAATCTGAAATCTGCGCCACTTCTACTCTTAAGCTGATTAAAATGATGCTAAAATGCCAGGTAACGCAAGCCTCTTCCACGTGCATGCTTTATTAGAATCTGATTACGCGATTTTAACGTGTACTTTGCACTCTTTTGCTTTGTACCGTGGCCCAAAGTCGGGAGGCATGGCACAATACTCCTACCCTAAATACGTCCCTGGATGTGCATGTCTTAATGGTCACAGCACATTAGTCAAAGCTTGAAACCATTCAACAAGTGGTTTCGAAAGGTGTGGTTTGTTAATACTGATTTTTTATACAAAGTTTTATTTATGATAAAATATTTAAGTATATTTCGGTTGGTGCTTAGATGTCTTTTGGTTGCCGAAAAAGAGAATTCGACCGGTTTTTCAAACGGCTTGATCGGCCGGGCGAAGAATCTCGACCCGACCAGCAACCCGACCGGTGCCGGTCCACCCGACCGGTTTCCATCTCTGACTTAGAAATCAAAACGCAGGATTTAGGTCGCTACTAGAGCCTCGAACTTATCCCCACTGTGAATTTCTGACAGTTTAATAAATTGAATGTATTCATCCAGCAAATTTTTTGGCAGAAAGACTATTCCCATAAATTTCGATATTGCAAAACGTTTTTCAAGTTTTAAATTTTAAACATGACCGTACCAATTGCGGGTATCTTCAGATATAATCGAATCAGCCCAGGAAACAAGTGGGGAAGCTCTTTTTTTGTTTTTACCTATATTTTGGCCTTTTCTGCACATTAAGCGGTAGTCTTCGCTTTGATATTCTTGCACGCAAACTGGTGCCATCAAAGAGTATGTTTTTTTTGAATGCGAATTGTCTCCATTATGACGTCAATATATACACGAAAAAAGACAAAAAAGAAAAAAGAACAAGAGCCAAAAAAAATTAACACACAAGTTTGCAAAGGCAAATGGGACATGAAGGGACTTTTTTGGATATCTATCACCGCAAAAAGTTTAAGTTGGCACTCCTTCACAAAAAAAAACAAAAAAAAAAAATTGACCTCTTGTCAATTTTTGCTGTAGCGACTTCAGTGCTTAAAGTAATTTGATGTTTAACTAATCCTGACAGTGCAAATTATAGCAAGCTTAATTCATAATTGTTTGATTAACTTTCGAGATTTCAATCATAACAACAATATCTGTAGATAATAATCTACAAATAGTTGATTCAGGTAAGCAATTAGATTCAAGCTAAGAATTTTGTTGAGTGAAATGTAAAATAAGAAGTTAACATCGCTGAATTGATTTGACGAGTTAGTTACATGGGACGTTGACAACACAGCGTGCAATCAATTCAACTTAGTGGTGAAGCGACCAGGGAAGTTAAGGGGAAGGGCTGAAGCTTTAATCGTTAATAGGCAGCAAAAAATATTAATAATTAGCTCAATTTTGCACGATTTTAATAATATTTAGACGTTTGGACTTACCTATATAGTAAGTATACGGGAAGAACAAGTTATTTTTTTGAAATTGATTTTCACTTTTGTAGTCAATTTTTCCAAATGGCTATCATCTATATATGGAGTAAAAATTGAGACTTTTTCCAAAAAAAATCGAAAATTGCCTAAAGCGGCTATAGGGCTTGCCCCAGATCCATGCTCGTGATACATTTGATATGAATCAGTTTGCTCAAGATAACCTAAGCTGGTTCATTTTTCGAGGTGGAATATATTAACTTTCAGATCGAGTTTACTGTTTAGTGATACTATTCAGAATTTGTAGGAACGGATCTGTTACAATTAACAAAAAACAATGCCGGTTGTATTGCATAATAACCAAAGCCTATAACTGAGCTTCTCAGAGCTGTAAACAGGTCGACTAGTTGAAGCCCGAAACAGGCTCTAGCAAGAAAAGATTTACTGTATGTCCTGCCTGAACCCGAAAAATGATTTAAAGCTCAAACCAATCCCGAAAATCTCCATAGCTTAGGTAGTTTACAAAGCGTTTTGGTTAATTGCTCCTTTTCTTTAACTAACTTTAGTCAACTAAGACTAACTAAGACTATTTATTGAGAAATGTCCTTGCAATAATGATAATAATAATAATAATTGTGAACTAAATAATCGTCTTGGTGCTTAAATGAAGTCTTTTTTTAGTATTGCACAGTTACTTTGATTGGCCTATGTTTTTACGACTGCGCACTTAAAGCACAACACTCACTTACAGGGGTGTTGGAACGTCGGAAGGGCAAGGGGGGGGGGCAGCTTTTTCAAAGGACACTTTCGATACTATATACGTACAGTCATTACCACCAACATATTGCTCTCTAATGCTGTCAAACAATTAAACACTTCTACAAAGTCGGAGTACTCAAAACCTCGCACAAACACTAGGCCTAAAAAATAACAGCAAAGGAATAATCAATTAAGTAAGGGTAGGTTCAGCCATTGGGGGTTTGGGGACAACGCCCTCATAGCTGGAGACAAGCGGTTCTGTGGGCTTTGCCCCCAGCGCTCGGAGATTTTGCAATTTTTTTTGAAAAATTAACTTAATTTTAGAAAAAAATAATGCTTTTAAAACGTGGCATAGGAACCAGCAGTGCAAAAACATATTTAAAAGGGCTGCGCAAATGGGCTATGGGGTGTTGGTTAATGGTAAAATATCAGCCTTTTTATTACAAGCTGGTAGATCATGAAATAAAAAAAATTACAAGTTTATTCTGATTCGTCTGCATCTACAAAAAAAGATAATTTTGGAGATGCTCATGACCGCCCCCACCGAGTATATGCTGTTAAGTCAGAGCAAGAAATGGATCTTGCTTTAGTTATTGCAATGAATTTTATGTGTTAGAAGTTTTTCTTATATTTCTCCGGTTTGAGCTGGGGTCCAGCAGACCCTTTGAATCCGTCACTGGTAACGCCAGCGTCAATCTTTCCAATTGGGGCTACAAACAAAGTTAGCAACTTGAATGTCTTGAGAGTCATGCTTAGGCTTACAAAAATAGGATACTTGAGTTCTAAATTTGAAATTTTGCAGCACCCTATCTTCCTAGCGTCAATTAAAACTGACGGAGCTAAATTGGATGTTACAGGCTAATCAAATCCATTCCACAAGATTGTTCATTTATTTTACGTTATTTAGAAATCAGTTAACACACGTAATTTGTTGTAAATTAGTAACTATTTTACCGTAAATTTTCAAGTAAAAAAAATAAAACGAAAATGAGAAATAATCATCCGCATTTTTTTATTTGTTCTTTTAAGGGGCGTCGCTACGGGGGCCCCAGGTGTGCCGTGCCCCCCATTTTGGTTTACTAAAAATACTGTTCTTGGAACATCACACAACGACAAGACAACAGACAGTAATGGAAAAATTGCTGTACATAAATCTGACGCAATACTCCGACTTATTAACACACCTTTACGGATGTGTCGCGGAAGAGACTTCTATGCCGGCAGAATCGTTACTGGTACTTCTTTAGTGATTATGACATGAAACAATACGTGAAAACATTTCTTTTCAAAGACCAGCTGTTTTGATTTTTAGAGCACACTCATGATTTTGAGGTCACAGTCAGTGGTGCAATCAGGGTGAAGGGCTTAAGCCCCATTAGCCAAGTCACTTAGAAAATTTCACCTCAAAATACGAGCGTTTAAATGCATTTTAGACTTGACCTGAAATAGGGGGGGGCTGAAGTTGCTTAGCAATTTAATTCTTTGAAATGACTTCTGAATTTTAGGAATTCGGTTATTCGCATGGCTTCAAAAAGTGCAAATTGTGATTAAAATACCGTTAAAGTCTATTTTTTGCTGAAAAAGCGCAAAAATCGTCCAGCCGCTGGGGGCACCGCCCCCACGCCCCCGTCCACAGTCACTAAATATTTAGTGACTATGCCCGTCTGTGACACGCCTGAGTTGCGTCAGTTTGTTCAGCAAAGGGGTCTAAAACAAACAATTTTTGCGCAAAAAAAACCCAGCTTTTGGTTCACCCCTCTTAGCAAGATCCTGGCTGCACGTTTGGTAGTAACCACTGCTGTAGATAGATTTTTCAAGCGATTACGGGCCGCAGAAAAAACGAGATAAGAAATGCCACCGGACTTATTTTAAAATTGCGCATAATTGCAGCCGTACAAGATCTGAAGATTAGTTTTTATACGCAAATTTCAGTGCCCCCTACTTTTGGCTAGTGCTCCCTCACTTCGGCACTGGTTAGTGGTTACGATTAAGGTTTGAGTTAGGTTTGGGTTTACTTTTAGAGTAAGAATTTGAGTTAGGCTAGATTTGGGTTAGAATTAATAAAACGTTTGATAAAAACTTCCGGTAAAATTGCCTCTTCAATTTTGTTATAATTGATTTAATGAACTTTTTAGTGCCACTTAGTGAGAGTATTTGTTTACAATAAAAAACGATATTTTTTTCATAAATTTATAACTGTTTATGTATTTTTAGATAGACAAAAAACATTTTTAAGTTGTATTTCTAGAAAGGCTATTTTGGTTCACAAACCACTAAGCTTTAATGACTAAAATGTTTCTTCTAGCTCCAATCTTCTCTTGCTTGTCGTCAGTTTAGTCGAGCAGTAGTGCCCCCTTTGCCCCCCCGTTCCGGCACCACTGCTCACGTATCAGGCTCAAATGCAAATAAACCCAGAAATTTTGTCAACTTTAAGTCCGAACCCGACCCGAAAAGCCATGCCAGACTTACAACTCTGAAGCGTTTAAAGAGTTATCAATAACGGATTTTCTAAAATTAGCATCTGGTTTGTGTAACCTGATAAATAACAATACGCTAGACTTAAGCCTCCCACCCTCCCCTTTAACACACTCCTGGTTGCGGGCCTGAATTGAACTCAGACTTTCCGTTTCTGACCTGGGCAGTGGGCACCGAAAGTACTGCACTCTTTGTCCAGCTGCTGATTCAAATCGTCAAAGTTACAGTCTGATCATAGTCTCTTTATTAGCGGACTGGAAACTAACATTTTTGTCTTTTTTTCTTTCGTCGTTCACTTGTTCTTCAAATATGTCCAATCAAATCAATCGAATACACGTGACTGCAAAAAAAACTTTGCTACTAGAGCAACTTTTTTTTTCTTCAATCCTCTTCTCTTTTTCTCCGCGTGTTTGTTTCTATTCTACTAAATAAAGAGTCGAAGGTCTGCTAATACTTTAAAAACTAACCGCTTAAAACTTGTTCCGTCTAACACCTTGACAGGACAGTAGCCTTGGCTGGTTTTATTCTATAAAAATGATTACCATAATAAGCAGTATTATTGATGTCACTGCGATAACGTCATTAAATCAACATTTTTACAGGATAGTTTTATTGTGATGTTTTGACGTTTGTAGAGTAGTAAAACGGTAATCCAAAAGCTGTAGGTTCGAATCATGCGGAAGGACAACTTTTTCGCATTGCTTGTTTTAAGTAGCTGCCGTTCTGGTGGCTATTCCTTAGCAGGGGTGCCGAAACCCGGGAGGGATATATCCCACCCAATAATTTGACAGCATCCCCCAAAATTTTGACTATGGTCTACATCTCCTTCCCCCCAACAATTTGACTCTGGTCTGCATCTGAGCGCTGGATAATGTTTGGAGCAGTTTTTTGGTCTTCATTAGAAGTCGGGAAAAAAGTCTTCCATTTTTGGTGAAAACCTTTTTTTTTGCTTTCCTTTTTTATTTTTTGGTCTTCACTTGAATTCGGGAAAAAGTTCTTCGATTTTTGGTAAAGACCTTTTTTTTTTTTTGATCTTCGCTTAATTTGCTTACCTGAAAAAAGTCGCGGTCGAGGTTCATTCCCCCAATGTTGAAAATAGGGCAAAATTGGGAGAAAATTGCAAATTATCCCACCCAATTCTCAACAAAGATCGGCACCCCTGTTCCCTAGGCTTCCGCGCTGGTAACCTTTAGGCCAGATAGCACGTAAACGATTAAACAAAAAAAATTATCAAAGTTTATTACTAATAGTATATTATCACACCATCATTCGACAAAATCGGCAGTAAAAGATACAGTATGCTAAATCACGATAAGAATGTGTTATTGGATCAAGATACTGCGCGGTACATTGTTTAAAAAAATGTGGAAGCCAATAGACTTAAAATAAATAATGCTTAGACAATATTAGTTCAGGGGTTAAATTTAGGTAAGATTTTTTCAGGTTTATTAAAGATAGAAAACCGGCGCTTTCTCTTTTAATTCTGTGCACAATTGTGCATTTTTATACAATACTGTAGTTTATGCTAACGAAAACGTTATTTCAAACTAGTAATAAAGTGCTGAATATGTTTGAATAGAGCAACGTTTATAAGAGTAATTACCAAAAACATACTAAAAAAGCTAAAAGATTTTTACATGCTTTTCGCGTTTGTTCCAGATCAATAAATAATCTGTAGTAATCTAATAGAAAAGAGCTTCTTCAGCAAAAACTATAAACTTGCATTCAATTCTCGGTGGGCTCAAATCAAAGACTATTAATTTGGCTTTCGCATTTTCCATGCTTGACAGTTCAGCACCAGTGGGACATGGTGAAGTCTCCACCCGTTAATACAATAAACATGTAGGCAGGTGACAACTTGACTTGAAGATAGAAGGATCACTTTGCCGTGTCCAGTCCAAGGGAGCTTGGTAAACAAACATATAATTGCAATTCATTGCATCAAATACAAAAATACAGCACTGCATTACAGTTTTTTTGCGAAATATACAATTTTACTTGCTCTGTAACACGAAATAGTTGAAGCGGTAACGAAAACACGATATATTTCGTCAAAAACATTTTGATGGCTTACATAAAATATTCAAATGAATTGAATTCCGGCGTTTTTGAGTGAGAAGCAGTGACAATAACACATTGATGTTGTATTGTGGCTTTTATTATGTTGACGTTTCGTCTACTAGATTGGCAAGTATCTTCGAAGCTTTGAAGTAAACAATCTTCAAATTATAAGCTGGCATACTGTTGGTAGTTTAGCTTTTAGGTTTGAAATTTTGGTTTTGAATTTGAATTTCTTGTTTTGAATTTCAAAGTTTGCCTTCAGTTTACTAGCTTATAGTGTTCAGTTAATTGGTTCGAAGATGTTTACCGATATGGAAGACGAAAGGCTACAAAAAAATAAAAAAAATAAAAAGAAACCTAAACAACTTCAGTGTGTTAATGACTGCTTTTGGCAAAGAAACACAAAAATTCAACAATTTTGTTTTATAGCAAAATATGATTGAAATCTATTTTGTTTTTGCATGATTAATACAAAATAATACAAAACAGGATGGAATACACCTGAGAAAATTAATATAACTCGCAAATTATTACTTTTGCTATATTGTGTGCCGTTGAGAACATTGTTCTACAAGTACTGTATATATTGATCGAATCCCTTTTTTACTTGCTGAGATTATTATTAGAGCAGCTTTATACTTATGGCAATTATTTACAGTATTTTTCTCTAAAGTTTTACAAATTGGCGGATTAAACTTATTTGACATCAGAGCATCTGACCTAAATGTATGAATACAACAAACAAAAGAAACATGTTTATAATATTCTGCATCTCCCATTAAGGGCGTCGGCAGAAAATTTTTCAAAGGGGGGAGGGGGCAATAAGAATAGAGCCTGTATTAACTTCTTAAAATGAAAGAATTTTTGAAATTTGGGAGGTTCAAGAGTGATTGTGTGAAAATCCAGGAGGGAGGGCCATGCCCACCCCCCCCCCCCCCCCTTTGACGACGCCCATGCTTCTCATATGAATGAAAACTTGGTGCAATTAGCGTTTACGTTTTTGTTTCATCTCCTTTTTCCGCTGACTGGATGTGGAGTAATTTCTCTGCATAATAATTGGTATTGGCAAATATCACAAATGACTGCAAAAAAAACAACAAAACAATAATAATAAAAACAATAATAGTGTCTGGAAAAATAATAAAACAATCGGTAGTGACTATTTCACCGAAAAATTTCAAATTAAAGAGAATAAAACGAAAATGAAACATACTTATCCACGAATTTTTTTATTGTAGTTTGAAGAGTTAAGGTTTGGGTTTGAGTTAGGGTTTTGGTTAAGGTTAGGTTTGGAGTTAGTTTTAGAGTAAGAATTTGAGTTTGGGTTAGATTTGAGTCAAAATTAATAGAAAAAACTAGATTGGATTTTTGGTGAAATAGGCTCTTCCAAAACACGTTGCAAAAATAAGACAGCCATTATTTAGCGTCATGAAGACAAATCTATTTTTGTAAGATTTAGAACTGATAAAACTTTGGCACCATGCAGGCTTGGCATTTCTATGATTTCCAGTAAGCGTAAGATAATAGAGGTAAAACAACCCTTGAGGTTAAAATGAGTTCGAGTTACGTTGAAATCACCCTGTAGAAAACTTTTTTATACTATAGGTAAAAAAAAATCAACGCTAACAAAAGAACTTATTTAATCATGCACAGACTGAATAAAATCAAAAAGGAAATGCTCTACAGCCTGCCTTGTTTCGTCTTTCAATTGGTCAAGAGGATATCTTATAAAAGAATTGTGCTTACCTAACAAGTAGAAAGTTAAAACACGTTGTATAGAGATTTGTTGGTTTTGACTTAATTATATGCTTTTGAACATGGTTAAAACGCTGACAATTTGCGCTGAGTTATGATCGAGCAGTTTCAAAAGACATCCGCTTCCCAGCAAAACCAAAATAATTATTTTAAAATAAGGCGGCAGAATTTCAAGTACCGGTACGTACCAAACTTGTTTCTTCCGAAATGATTGCAGGGAGGTTTTCCTTGAGATGGACAAAATCTGTTACACTTTCTCTGAAAAATTATTACATATTTTGTCCGAAAATTTATGACTGTTTTGAATACAGTACAGTACAATCTCTGCTGAAATTTTGTACAATCATAACGTTTTGTTTGTGTTTTTGTTGTTGATGTTGTTTCATCGTTGTTGTGTTTTTGGATAAGACGATCTACGATGATTATATTCGCTGGATGGCTTTGAACAAGGACTGAGAACCTAGGTGAGGACTGGGGACGATTTGTTCAAAATAAAAGTGTCACCGTCACTTTCTCGTGAACGCTGTAGGATAAATATGGATCGAATCAATCAATCTAGTTTTCTGATCTAAAAAATCTACCCAGCAGAGAAGCACCCTTGAAAAGTAATTTTTAACCAAGCAAGCACAAATGTCAAAATCATTAAAAGGTATACAGTCATAGACACTTGCTAGAAAAGTAAAGTAAATTTGTATTGCGAAAGAAGCGCACATATAATTTTGTTATTAATAATTAACTGTAACATTGGAAAACTGAACGATACGTATGGTAGCATTTATAAAACAGCAAATAATATATGTTTGGAATTAAGAAGTATTTTTGAACATTTAATTAATAGTACTCCATTTTTCATTAAAAATAATTAAAGAACTGCTTGCATGAAAAATCAAAAAATAAATAAACTTTCTAAGGATTGTTTAAAAAATTCCCAACTTGCCTGTGACTTGTTTACGCGACACTTTACTAGCTGTACCGCTACAAGTTATTACTAAGTTGCGGTACATATATAATATTATTTCGTTTAAGTAAAAACTTATTTATTCAATCGTTGTTATTTTGTGTCAGAGTGTTTTTGTTGGTTTACCAAGATCAATTTACAAATAAAAAACATGTCAATAAAGACCTCCCAGAGAACAAAAATTTGGACTTATATTAGTACCTACTAAATTCACGGCTCTAAGTTTGGTCTTTGCTGAAACTACATTCGTGACATTAGGCAAAACACAAAAAAAAACTTGAACTGTTTTTGGTTTAATATGCAAGAGTGTGCATCCGAATTTTAGAAGACAAAAATCATCACATTCTATTAGATTTACTGTTGTATATCCATCATTCTATTTAGTAAATGTTTTTTCAAACATTTATACTTACAATGTAAAAGCTTTTCGATTTCCAATTTCCAAATTTAGTTTTTGTATGATAGTTCACAATATTGTTTCGTCGAACAACGTTAGCTTAAAACAAAATTAAAATTTGTAGCAAAAAATTGTTAAAAAAAGAAATAAGATACGTAAACATAAACCCAAAACAAAAACTCGATAGCTGCCTTACACATTACATACACTACTATAGCATAGATTAAATCAAGATTGATTACATACCCGCTGAGTGTGCAAATGCGTGAAACACTTGTATAGGTTTATTGCGGCGTAATAACACCAGGGTTACATAATTGGGTGTTTGATCAGCCCGGTGGTGGATTCTCAGATCTATCATTCCGGAGACAAGCGCGCTAACCACTTTATCTACTGCATCGAGTTTAAAACAATAGAGAAGGATAACAACGCTTGAATGTCGTTGTTCAAGATACTTTTAGGCCCGTATGCACCAACATGAATTAACTTTCATTTGAAGGTTAACAAAACTTTGGGAGAAATGTTTTGACACGTGGCCAAACAATTTGCTATAATTATAAAGTATTTCAAGGATAGCGTCTCTTAACTTGCAAATTTTGTTTATTTTGATCTAAAAAGTCGATGGATGTAGAAAATAAAAAATTGATGATCCTCTGAGAATTGTTCATCCACGTTGGTTCATACGACCTTAAAAGGTTTTATTCTAATTTCAGTTTATAGTTAAAAGCGATAGCAGTAATGGCTAACTTTATCCAACTAGATGATTCTATGTGAAAGCAACATATTTCTATTTTAAAGAGATGACGCCTCAAAAAACACACACAAAAAAAGAAAAACGTTTCACTAACTATACTACAGTACACAAAAAAAGTTAGCTGTCAAATTGCTCTGCGCTTTTTTTTTTGTCAAACGTGTTGGTTTTACTTACTATACTTTGGGTTTATAGAGGAAGCCATTGCTGCAGAGCAGAGTAACAAAGTAAATGCAAGTGCAAGTTCCATTTTATCTTTAACACGCAGGTATATTTCAAATTAAAGTTAATCTTAACTTGCTCTAAGAACAAGAATGCATGTACTGTAACTTAAAATTTGAAATCCAAATATACAATACCGATCAATACAATAAAAGTTTGAGAAAAATGTTGCTGTTTTTTTCCATGCAGCCTATGTTATGGGTATTTCAATTTGAATTGGCAGTTGAAAACTTTTAACCCTTAACTGCTCTTTATTAATCATTGACTGTAAATGTATATAGTTTAATTTCGAACTAAAGTTTTACGAAAATAATGCAATTAAATCTTACAATATAATTAATACTTCAAATGCAGTATTTAAGCAAAAATAAATTGCAACTTTTTTTATCTCTATCTGCAATCTGTTTCTGTTTTTATTTTTTTGTTTTCTTTTTATTTTTTGACAAAATTGAGCTTGTTTATCTCTACTGAATACTCTAGTTTTTATGTATTTCTCCTCAACCCAGCAGCCTTGAAACTCTTTTAGTTACTATATTTAAAGCAGATGTAAAATTATCAAACGTTAAACAATTGTAATTGTAATTACAGTTTATTCACCAAGTTGCCTTGGCCAGTAGATAGCAAAGACACTATTCGGTCCTCAAGTAAAGCTGCCACCTGCCCACCTATCTACCACACACTGGGGAGGCTTTACACTGTTCCTTCTAATGCTGAACCTCGAGAAAGGACGCTGTGAATACCAAGTTTTATGGTCTTTATAATTTACCGTTTCATTAGATGACGCTCTATCCACTCGATCACTGATCGGTAAAGGTGCTGATACTGTTCAGTGTTTGCAGTGATGGCGTAACCAGGAAGAACTAAGCTTTAGCCCCTTTTCTCTTTCGCCAAGTCACTCGGAAAATTCAATCCTAGTATACATGCAGGCGCTTTAAAACGTGATTTGAACTTGAACAGGCAGTAAATAGAGAGGAGGGGAGGACCTTAAACAGGCAGTAACTTGAGCAGGCAGTAAGGGGGCGTTAAATATTTTAATTCTGTCAAAGGGCTTCCAAACCTTAGCAATAACAATTTTTTCATTCAAATGTCTCTACAAAGGTTCGAAATGTCATCCGAAGGGATATTTCTTTTTTCAAAAAATGTTAAAAATTGATCAGCAAAATCGTAATTGCGCGCCTGAGTGCACAATATTATTATTAGCATTTTTGGTTGAACGACTCAGAATTAAACCTATTTAACCAACCTCCCAGTTGAACTTATCTCAACTATCTTGCTTTGGTTGTGACACGGTTTTCAAATGCGCTTCCTTTTTTATTGTACGCATTAAACATGGTCAAGATGCATTACTGTGATAAAATTTTGGGGGAATAACTTAGAGGTAAATAGTGCTACAAGATTCTTCAGACGTAAAAAATTGTTTTTTTTTAGTTTTTTTAAGATGTGCTATGCTTGTAAATCAATTCAATTGCGGACAATTAAGCATTAAGTAAATGTTGCAATTTTCATTTCTACTCCATATATACTGTGTAATTTTCATATTCACTTTCGGACCATATAAACTGATTGAGTATAGGCGTACATATATTATCAATGTATTTAATCAAGAATAAGGAAAATACTGTAGATTTTGACGTACATAAATGGAAAAAGAGAAATTCGTCTTCATAATCATGTGATTATCGCCTTGAGCTATTAGTAAAAAAAATTACAAAATAAAATAACCGAGAGGTAGAAGCTGAAATAAAAAAAAGAAAGAAAATATTTGAGCTTTTTTTGAATCAAAGTCTTTTTAAGTGCTACCGAAGACAGTTCCCTATAGCGACCAAGCAATTTTATTTCCGTTGTGATGGCCTAGTGTGACGAGAGAATTGCAACATATAGAACTCAAAGAGTGTGCACGCTCTGTGATAGGTGGTTAGATACAGTCGCAAAAAGCAGCTTGATTCATTTGCATGAATGAATGAATGTACAAATCAAATTGTTAAAAGGATATCCTCCCTTTTGACTTTATGTAAGCACATGACCAAAAACAATTAGTCAAACTTGAATCAAATGAAAGTTGTCTGTTGCTGCAAAAATAAATCCGAGTATGAATCAATATAATCAAAAAAAAAATGTCACGAATTACTAAACTTTTTGCTACAATTCACCTTTTTGTTACGACTCTTCATTACAAAATACACAGTTGTAGGTTTCTTTGAAAAATATAGTTAAAGCATTGATATACATTTTATTGTAGTGTACACGTTCGATTTACGAATACGTAAATATCAATCTATTCATAAAATAGAATTATTTTATTGAATAAGGTTGATATTTTGACGACCTAAATGCCGCAGGTAGCGAAGTTAACTCAAATAAACTGTTTGGCAGTGACCGTCATTTTGGTTTTAGTTTTCTTGATAAAGCTGTTTTTAAAATTCATTTTTTAATGCTCGAAATGGATTTTTTTATGTTTTAATGTTCCAGCAAATATTACCAAAATGAGTAAAAATACATCTGGTGGCATTACAATTTCTCGAAGTGTAATTCAAAAATTTTTGAGTTGGAGGATCAACCAAAATAGAATTACCTTTGGCTATCATCTCCAAGTTACTGTAAAAATGAAAATCCTGTTTTCTGAAGTAAATATTGATTACCCTAGGTTTTTATTTCCTACGCATAAACGAAAAAAACATACGTTATTCTGCAAAAAATAAGAGTAACCATTTTTTCAAGTGCCGACTGCAGACGCTTGTTTCGTGGTATATTTCAACTCATAACATGAGTATGACACCGCTAGCGATATCCAGGGACTTTGCGAAAGTATCTAACTTTAGTAAACTAAAGCAGGGCTTCCCAAACTTTTTTTGCTCGCGACCCTCTTTAATCTTCTATAAATTTTCGCGACCTTTAAACGGTTAAAATAATGAACACTGCGAACAAGGCACTGGTACCCAAAACCTTCTAATTTACACGGGGTACAAAACGAAAACACATTATTTTGTAAACACCCAGATTTGTAAACACATTTGTAAACACCATTAAATGGAATTTATCCAGCAGTAAGTATGGTAGTTATAACTCAACTCTATCAATGCCGTCGCTACAGCAAACGAAGTAAGGGGCACTAAAATAGACTTAACTTTTCCACATAAAAATGATATTTTACGGCTCCAAGTTATGCGCTGTTCAAAAATTTTTGTATTTATGTTTAAAAAAAGAGATGCATAAGGCCGTCAGAGTTTCTTAGCTCGTTTTGTATGCGGCCCATATAATAGCTTGAAACATCTGTCTGCAGCAATGAATGCGATCAGAAGCGCAACCAGATTTTACTAACAGGGAGAAGGCTTGAACCAGAAGTAAATTTTTTTTGCAAGAAAATTGTGTAATTTATACCCCATGCTGAACAAACTAATGCAAATCAAGCGGGCCTGGGGGGCACGACCTCCAGCCGCTGGGTGATTTTTGTGATTTTGTAGCAAAAAATAGCAATTTTAATGCCATTTCAATCACATTTCGCACTTTTTTGAAGCCATATGAATAGCTACCGTAAATTGCTAAAATTCAGAAGTCACTGAAAGAAATAAATTGCCTATATACTTAAAGTAAAGTCCAAAAAACGTTTAAACGCTTGTATTTTGGAGTTAAATTTTCCAAATGACTTAGTTGTTGGTTCCTTTGCCATGGTCGCGCAATTGACTGCGACCTAAAAAAATTTTGAGTGGGTTTTGAAAAAACAAAAACAGCTGGTCTTTCAAAAAATGTTTTCACGTATTGTTCAGGTCATAATCAGTAACGAAGTACCGGCAACGATTCTATAGGTTTCCATCCCTATTCCGTGACACATCCGTAAAGACGTGTAAATTAGACAGATTATGCGTCACATTTACTTACAGCAGTTAGTGGCCAGCAATTCCGCAAAGAATGAAGAAAACTTCAAATTATTTAATGACCAAGATAATGTTCCGGAAATCAATGTAGTTAAAATAACTGTGACGTTGAAAAGTTGCGCAACTACCGAAAAGGAACTTTTTGAAAGGACTCGGCTAGTAATCGCTAATAGTTTCGCATTAATAAATGAACATACAGCACTGGCATATTATCGTCTCAATTAACTGCACAGATAGCAAAATCGTAACTGTTTCTAACAATTGTCTCTAAGTAGCTACCTAGCAGAGCATTTTAATCAATGCACGGCCGCCACAATGTGCATTTTGAATTACTTATTCAAGGCCACAAAAAAATCCTTTTACGGCAGCAGGTTGTGCACCCCTTGTCTTACACCTATCTTACTACTTACTAAAAAGTTTCTAACAGCTATCTTATTGCTTTCTTCTGCAAGTTGTTTTGCAAACGCATTTTGTTCCTTGACGGAAATTTAGAAACGCAGGGTTGCAAGTAGCTTTTGGTAAAGCATAGTCAAACGGATTAAATCTGTTTTTGCGGATAAGAGGAATAATGGAACTAGGTTTGGGAATTAAGCCTCATTATTAACTCAAGTATATACGTATATCTTTCAATAAAACCAATCTCGAGAAGCGCCTCTTGAACTCCATTTGAAAGAACCAAAATTTCTTAACCCAATTTCACAGCTTCTTGTTTTATTTTGAAATAAATCCCATCAAAAAAAATTGTTTTATTTTGTATTCAACTTGACTTTGCGTCGTCAAAATTTTGAGGTTTTCTAATGTCATTTTTCAAAATCTGAGCATTTTTTGGCCAATTCTTAACTTAAATGACGCCATAATATGTTTTTGTGATGTAAATAAGTTGACTTGAGCATTTTATGATTCAATATTGAAAAACAAACTTATGTATGAAATTTGAACCGCCTGTGACGTCATCACAAAAATTTCGCGATGTTTCGAAAACATGGCCTTGACGTCAAATTCAAAACAATATTTTCAAAAAAATTTTGCTGAACACCAACCCGCATGCCAATTTGGTGCGCCCATGAATTTTGGTTTAGTAGTTAGATAGGGAGTATTTTGGTTCCACCCCTCCGTGTAAAATGCGTTAATCAAATGCCCCGCGTAAAATAGGGTAAAAACAAAAAAGTTAGGTTCTGGCTGAACGGCCAATCTACTGTATAACTGTAACAACCTTGATGGAAAGATAATTAACTTTATACAACAACCATAAATAATTTAACTCGAGGTTACTGTAAAACCTTTATTTGAACGCCAGTGCGCTCTATTATCCCCCATTTTTTTAGTGGCATTTTATTAGAGGTGGCGCTCTGACTAGCTGGGCAGAATTTTGGGAAGATCATTTTTTATTAATGAAAAGAAAAAACATCTAACACAGTTACAGTAAGATCAAACATTTAAAAAAAGAAGAAACATCAAACGTAACACAGTTACTCGTAAGTAATAAAAAATTCTTTGGTGAAAATCAAATGACAAGTCGCTTTTGTAGCCATCTTGTCATTTTCAACTGCACTTCCACATCAACGTCAAAGGGTTGAATAATTTCACGTTCACCGGTAATGTCGGATGCGTGATCAAATACATGGCATGATGCTTCAGTAGAGTAGGAGACTTTTGATTACTAATTAGTAATTACCATAATCACTATCAAGGTGGCGGTCTTTTAGAGGTAGCGTTCAATTATAAAGTGGCGCTCTGTTTCTCAACTCTTTTTTTAGTGGCGTTTTGTTAGAGGTGGCGCTCAAATAGAAGTGGCGTTCAAGTAGAGGTTTTACGGTAATCGATGATCAGGGACGCCATACACTGTGCCAGTGTTTGGATAAAGAAAATTTTTTCGCTTACTAATTTACAGTATTTTATAATTCGCATACTTTTGCATAATTCACATACTACTACAGTACTTCTCGCAAAAAAACGATAGCTTCTCCCAAAGTATTGGAAAAATAATAAAAAATGTTAGTAAAGTAGTTTATTCATATTACTGCTTTGATCGTGCTTTGCTGATTTTTGAAGCAAATTTACAGAAATGAAGACAAAGGATTTAAAATGTTAGTTAGGGGAAATTTGGGCGAAATTACAATTTTGGGATATTTTTGAGTGGCAAAAATAGGTGATTTGTTCGCAAGGCTATTTCGGTCGGAAAATAAGATTGGTGAAGACCAAAAATGGACCGGATAAAAATTCATCGCGGACCGCAAATGGCCAGCCAGCTTTGCTTTGGACACATCTGAGCAGAGTTGTAAACGGGCCGACTTGTTCAGGCCCGAACCCGAAAATATAAGCCCGAACCCGGCCCAAACTCGAAAACTAATTTAAAGCCCAAATCATGCCCGAAGAAAACCAAAAGTTAAGTTAGTTCTGAAAAACTTAATAATGCTGCCAAGTAATTTTAATTATATTTTTGTCCATCTAAGACAAAAAGTACGTGTCAGGCCCGAATTAAGCCCGCAATTTTTGCCAACTTTCGGCCCGAACCCAACCCGAAAAGCCCGGCCCGACTTACAACTCTGCACCTGAGCCCAAGTGTTTAAGATTGTTAGTTGTACTATAGCAATATTGACCACAAGAGTAAGCTTAACATGCAGAAATCTTAGTAAAAAGCCGTATTGTATTGTCTAATGCTGGTACACCATCTCCTCCTCAGGCCCTGTTGATATTCATTTTTCTTATGCCTTGTTTACAAACATTAATGCAGTTTTTGATAGATTTTGTCGTCGTAAAGCTAAAGGCTAATTTACCTGAGCCACAGTCACATTTGCCATGACATCACTAATACAGGGTGGTTGTTAGAAAAGCGGCAAAAATAAAAAGCAAAAAAAATAACACAATACGATAAGCATAAAAAAACGAACAAAAAAAAAAGGTAAGCCAACAAGTTTATTGTGAGGAGCTGTACCACAGATGTTCTGATGTACCCACGGATGTTCAGCGATATACGTAAATGCAATGGATGACCAAACGTGAACATGGAAGCAGGATGGTGCCAGAGCTCACAAAGCAAGGGCTTTGGATCAATTGCTTGAGCAATCTCCTCCTAATTTCATTAATCCGGAAGATTGGCCCTTCAAAAGACCAGGTTTAAATGTAATGAATTACTACATCCGGAGCGTGTTAGTAATAGAGCTTCAGAACTGTCGACGTAACACACACTCTATTGATAATTTGAAAACGAGCATGGAACGATACCTCGCAATTTAACCTTCACAACGCAACACAGCTTGGATTTTTAGGTAAAGACACTGCTCTGAAGTGCACGAAAAACATTTTGAGCATCTATGAGTGTAATAAAATAATATATGCCTTTCGAAAAAACTTCGTAAAAGATATTCTTTGTAGAAATAAATAGCTGTCTGACAAATTTTTCGCTATTTGAGCGACTACCCTGTATAATCGATACGTCGATTCTATTGCTACAGTTATGTAGGATGTATTGCAAAAAACGCAGTCTGAAATCAGAAAAAAAATGTGTCTTTTGCAATTCGGTCAAAAAACCACACCATCTGACATTTTGTGATCTTCACTAGCTGCAGACAGAAGCAAAGTGTTGCGTGTATGCAGTACTAAAATTGGTGGGGTGACGTGGGAGGGGGAGCGTCCCCCCATCGAGATTTAGCGTCCCCCCATCGAGATTTAGCGTCCCCTATCGAGATTTAGGTGTTCCCCCATCGAGGTTTAAGCGCTGGATGATCAGATGAAAAAGAGCCAGCCAGCATGAATAAATTCTACAAATTACGGCCGAATATATAGTACAAAATTGAGGGAGAAAATTGATTTCGAGGGAAAAACATTTCAACCGTCGGCGAAGACCTTATTTTTTGGTTTTCATTCACTTCCGGCGAAACCTTCATTCAAACGTTGTGTGACTAGGCTGTAGGATACAAAACAGTTTTTAATTACCCCTGCTTTGACCCGAAATTAATTCGCTTAAATTGTTCTTTTGAAATACTACATTCCCATGCGTCATCGAAACAAAAACGTGTCGTTCTTTTGTTTAAACAAAAACGTGTTGTTCTTTGTTCGAATTAAAGCAGGATTAACTTAAACTCTGTTTTGCATTTAACAGCATAGTCACCAAACGTTTATCCTTAAAATAGGAAAATGCTAAGTTTACCACATAAATTAAAAGAAAGAAAAGAATAAGCGCATATTATTTTAAATAAACTTCCTCTAAGCCGTAGCAGAGCTGCATGAGTTGTGGGTTTGAAATTTGGTTTTGGATAAAATTCATTCTCTGTCATTGCCCATAACTCTAAATAAATATTTTATAGTTCAGACCAACCATAAACCGGATCAAAGGCATTTGCTTGAAGAAAAAAGGCCACCTTATCCACTCAGTGCCATCACCAAAGCAACTAAGTGATGGAGCACTAGCCGAAATTGGGGGAAGGGGGCACTAAAATAAACTAAAATTTTGTTCATAAAAACTTGATATTTTACGACTGCAAATTATTCGCTATTTTAACAATTTTACATTCATGTCTGAAAAAAAAACAACATTGAAGCCCGGCGGCGTTTCTTAACTTGCTCATTTCGTATCTGGCCCATATCATGGCTTGAAAAATCTGTCTACAGCAGTTAATGCTATCAAAAGCGCAAACAGGATTTTGTTAAGAGGGAGAAGGTTTGAGCCAAAAGTAAATTTTTTTTCCTCAAAAATTGTCTAATTTTAACCCCGTGTTGAACAAGCTGGTGCAACTCAAGCGTATCAGAGACTGGGCCTGGGGGGTGGGGGGGGGAACAGAGCCCCCATCTGCTGGGCGATTTTTATAATTTTGCGGCAAAAATAACGATTTTAACGCAATTTTAATCACACTTCGCACGTTTTTGAAGCAATATGAATAACCACAGTAAATTGATAAAATTCAAAAGTCATGAAAAAAACTCAATTGGCTATCCCATTCTATCTCCTTATACTTTATGTTAAGTCCAAAACGTGCTTAAATGCTTGTATTTTCAGGCTATATCTTCTCAATGACTTTGATAAAGGGGGCTGAAGCCCTTTGGCCCCTTCCCCGTGGTTGCGCCACTGACTGCGACCTTTAAAAAAATCTTTCAATTGCTCCAGAAAAACAAAAGCAGCTGGTCGTAAAAAAAAAAGTTTTTACGTATTGTTTCAGGTCATAATCGCTAACAAAGTACCGGTACCGATTTTGTAGGCTTATGCATCTCTCTTCCGCAGCACATCCGTAAACACGTGTTAATAAGACGGATAATTGCGTCACATTTATGCACAGCAGTTGGTGGCTAACAATTTTGCAAAAGAATCGAGAATACTTCAAACGAGAAGTATGTTTGAACGCTATTGTTCCTTTTTCCATTATTGTCTGCTTTCTTATCGTTACGTGATATGCCAAAAACGTATTCTGAGTAAACCAAAATGGGGGACACAAGCAATCATTAGGAGCTGGAACGGCCCTCCTGGCGCCCCTGTAGCGACGGTACTTCAGCCATCCCAAAGCGACGGCACTAGCTGTTCAACAACAACTAAATTAGTTGATATGTTTGCTTAAATAGTTGGGAATTTGCCAGACCAAATTTGCAACTGCAACTCTGTCATATCGTTAGTTAGGTCGCATTTGCTCAATTCGCCTTTTCAAACGTAATTGAACATTTTCACACGATAATGTAAAATTTTTGTGTTTCGGTTTGTAAAGTTGTTAAAATTTTCCGAGATTTTCAGTTTTCAACCGCATGTAGTCTCAATAGAGTCTAAACTGAAACAAGTTTCATTTACTGCGACATTAAGCACTATGCATATGACACTATTTGCATAACAAAGTTTTTATTTTTCTTAGATCCAGTTTCGGTTCTTGATTTAAATTTTTTTTTCTTTTTTATTTCGTTTTCATCAACATACCAAGACGTAAGTGCGAAAAAATAAAGAACGACAAAATATTGGCGATTCTTAATTTTGGCTAAGCGTAAATCGTCTTCTCCTCGAATGTCATAAACTTTGATCATATAATACTTTTTTAGGCAAAAAATCTACCATTATTTGACTACATCTTCTGCCATCATTTTTAATGCACAAGAACTATAAACACTTTGGCTCTATTTAGAATCACAACAACAGAAAGTATCATTCCATCAGCAAAGGCCAGTTTCCAAATAAAAATTTTGAGACAAAAAGCCCCTAAATATTCTCTAAATGCAATATTGCTCATAAGTTGCTTTTAGTGTCACAAATTCAAAACTTTGATGTTTGTTTGAGCTTAAATTCTTAAGCCAAAATTCAGAAAAATAAAAAAAATCAATTGATAAAAGTTACACCAATAACTTCTGTAGCGTAGCCAAACGAGGAAGGGTTTTCGCTCTCCTCCCCCCATTGGACTGTCGACCAAAATGCAGAATAAGGAAAACACCACGTTTTTAGCACTTCTGAGACAGTCTTGTGCACTGCAATAGACTAAAAAGTGATTAAAAGCATGTTTTAAAGCATTTATTTAGGAGGCAATTTGTCAAAATAAAACTCACAAATCAGTAGAAACTTTGAAAAAACACCAAAAATAAGCAACCAAATTTGGTCGCGTGTTGAAAAATGCTTAACATAGGTTTCAAAAAAAAATATAAGCTCAAGAATGAGGAGGAAGGTCAGTATCGGTTAATTACCAATCACTTCTCTCAAATCTAGTTCCATTAGCGGCTCCCCCCATTATCGTTTTCTATAAAAAATAGACGAAATGGATCACTCCTTGCGAGTTTTATTAAATTATAGAATTTTATGATTTACCATCTTGTAAATAAAGAAATACGAGCCAAACAACTTTTATGCTACAAAACCTATCCTAAAAATGGCCTAGTTAAATAACATCCATTTCAATTAAAATATGCAATTGGGATATAACTTTTGATAGACAGCCAAATAAACTTTTGTCAAATATAAGGTTAAAACTTCTAAAAAAAACGCTAAGTGTGAAAACTTGTAAAATGCGTAGTTTAAAATCTTATTTTATATCGATGTTTGTTACAATACTTCGATTTAGAAAGGTCTTTACATCATAAAAACTGTTAATGTTCTGGGGCGACATGACAGAACGTGCTAACGTGCTCGTAAAGGTCATTCTCGCTCGCTAAAAATCGCAAACGAACAAAAAATCTTCGTAGACAAACTGCAATTTCTGAGCCGTCTCGCCCAACACACGTTAAAACAGTTCGCTCGAATTTCTTTGCGAGATGTTTGTAACCTGTGTTACTACGTAATAAATACCCCATTGTGATGTCAGATGCATTTCTACTTCAAAATAATGCGTTAAGCGTATTGTATGCAGGGTGTCGAACCGAACCTGAACCCGAACCGTAAACCCGAATGAACCGTTTCATTTTGGTGAACCCAAACCGAACCTGAACCAGCAAAATTTTACTTCAGTGAACCTGAACCAAACCTGAACCCTCAAAATTGTGCTCAAGTGAACCCAAACCGAACCTGAACCCCTAACAAAAGTAAGAATATATTTTTCCATATCCGGATGCCGCTGGCCCTGCTACACGCACTATAAGAGCAGTGGTGATCATCAACAGGATCAGCAATTTCTCCTTTTTTTTTCTAGACGAAACGAGTAACGACAGTTAAATTTTAAGTCAATGAACCCGAACCGAACCCGAACCAGTAATATTTTACTTGAGTGAACCTGAACCAAACCTGAACCTCGAAAATGGTGCTCAAGTGAACCCAACTAAACCTGAACCGCTAAAATATTTTGAGCAGGAGCTAAACCTGAACCCGAACCGTTATTTGAAACGGTTCGACACCCTGATTGTATGTACTACATTGTTATGGAAAAAGATACTTTAAGCTATGCGTGATTATTCTACGCAAGCAAATTCTTCAACTGATGATAATCAGTAAATAAACGACAGAAGTTAATTATATTTTTGAATCAATGTAAAATAAGAACAACTTTTTCCATACTTTACTTTTTTAAATGAAGTAAAGCGCCCTTGAGGTTGTTGGTGGGTAAACTCATATGTTAACAGTAACTTTAGGTCTTTAGGTTTCAAAATTTTTCAAAAGTGAGCAAGTCGAAGTACATTCTTCCTTTTTAGAACCGGTAAATCTTGAGTATAGACTGGCTGTTTTTAATTTTTTGCCAATATTTAGTCTCATTTGTTCTTGATTTTGTAAAAATTTTGAGAGCATCGACGCCAATTTCAGCGGGCATGTTTGAAACACTGTTTAATTCCTATAGCTCTGTCTGCTAAGACTTAAGTGAAGCTTTTGCAGCATCGTAAAATTGCAAAAGCAAAAAAGCAAGCTTTTTTCAAGTTGAACAACTGCCGAAAAAATTTCTCAATTGCTTGCGCAGAGCAACAGAGCTTTATAATCTTGAATAGTTGCAATTTTGCTTGCAAACAAAAGAAAATCACTGAAATTTTATCGTTTTGAATCAGCACGAATTTTAGTTTCTTTGATTAGTTTGAATTTTTTTTTGGTTTGTTTTTGGTTTGTTTTGCTGCCGAGGCTGGCAGTCTTTTTATTTTTTTCTTAAATTTTGAGCAAAAATAAGCCTCGTGTTTTAGAAAATCGTTCTTATAAAAGGAGTGTGTTACTATTTTTGTCAACTTGCACTACTTAGCATTTTTTTATCAATCGAAACAGCAAGTGGTTCTCAATGCAATTCACTTTTTTTTAGCAGTCTAATAGCAAACATGGCGACGATTTGAATTAATTTTCAGCAAAAATTCGCATGAGTTAGAAGTTTTCAACATTTTGCCATTAAATTTCTAAACCAAAAAGATTTCTCGCACGCTTAAAGAGTGCTTCAAGATCCTCTTTAAGTTGGCGAGGAAAATGTGACGTTTTTTGACTCGAACTGCTTTCCGCAATCGCTCGAAGAAATTTAGCGAGCAAGAATGACGTAACGGATTTCGCAAGGCTTTACATACACGTGCAAAAATGACCTCTTAGGTTTAGCGAGTATTTCGTTCGTTAGCGCCTCTTAAAAAAAAACTCGTTATTAAAGCGAACGAGGAAATTTCTGTCATGTGCCCCCTGATCATTTTAGAGCGTGTATATGCATTTTGTTGGGGCACCCTGCAGTTTGTTGGTGTAGTTGTATAATTATCCTCCTTTCCCTTGATAGCGTCAAGCGCTATCTATTCGATGATCCACACACTTTTTATTGATCTGGTTCAACGAAAGGCTTAAAGTGGGTCCTTGGATACGATGTCAACGACAAGACGTTCGCGGTCTACATCTCTGCTTAGTAGGTGGCTTCAATCTGGCAGCAAATTTAATCAATGAGCTCGAGGAAAATTAAAGGGACATTGGGCCATTGGAAACGCCTAAGCAGGGACGGATTTGTCCAAAAACAAAGCATATTATTGTCGCAATAAAAAAGTGTGCGGATCACCCAATAGTTAGCGTTTGAAGCTGCTCTGTATGAACAATTGTTTTTCAAAATTAAGAAGTGAATTATTGAACGTTTTATTCCAAAGTAAAGGAATAGAAAAGAACAGAAACTCTCAAAAAGGAGGAACAGAAACTGTTTACTGCTCAACCAAACTTGCAAGGGCAATTGTATACCTTCATCCTAAAATTCCAAACACAAAATAATTAAAAAAACGAGTTGTTTATTAATAAATCGAAACTTTTACGCAATGACCAAATGAAAAAAAAAATTGTACGAAATAAACAAAAAATTCCATACACAAACAATTTAAAAAAACAAGTTGTTTAACAATAAATCGAAACTTTTGAGCAATGACTAAATGAAAAAAAATTGTATAAAATAAACAAAAATTCCACACACAAGCAATTAGAAAACAAGTTGTTTATTAATATTAATTGATTTATTTATTTCGGCGTCAAATATTACAAAACCCTGATTAAAACGAAATAAAATAAAATGCGACGCCGCAGTGTCTATGAGAAGCCCAAAGATGGCTTTTAATCGGTAGTTGACAGTGGAACTACCGATTCATGGACTCTGCATCAAAAAGAAAACCAACAAAAAACAAAACAAAATACAATAAACAAACTAAAAGGATAAAGATGCGAGATCCCGAGAGTGCTTGAGAAAATAATGCTATTATAAAAATGATGTAATTTAATAACTATTTAAAAGATATTGTTTCATTTTTTTTTAAATTGAGTTAAATTTTTTGATTGTTTAATTTTATTAAGTATTTCATTCCATAGTTTGACGCCGACAAATTTAATTGACTGCTTGCATATGCTTTTTATAAATAGAGGAAGGTGCAGGTTGTTTGATTGCCTTGTTTGTCGAGAATAAACTTCGGAGTTGCGCTGAAAAAAATTGTTAAAACAATCAGATAACAAACGGTGATGGAATTTGTAAACAAAACAGCAAATTGCGAATTTGAACTTATCGCTAACTTTTAATATGGCATATTTTTTGTAAATATCATTTATGTTATCACGCGGATGACGGTGAAAAATTAGCCGAAGAATTCTATTGCATAGTCTCTGAATTTCAGTTATTTTAGAAAAATTTGTATTACACCAAGTAGTGATACAGTAATTGAGGTGAGTTGATGCAAGGTAGTGGAATATAGACAAGAGACAACTTATGTTTAAACAATCGTGAGCTTTATAAATTATTCCCAAACATATGCGAAGTTTACTGCGGATGGATTCGATATGGGCTTTCCAACTTAGGTTGTTGGAAAGGGTAACGCCAAGAAATCGAAAGCTGTGCACCTCAGAGATCGGAGTATTATTGACAGAGATAACATGATTAGTGTTACGAGCCAATCGATGTGGTTGAGCAGTTAATATCATAAATTTTGTCTTGGAATAGTTTAAGGTTAATTTGTTAACAAGAAGGTTATTGTGAATTAAATCAAGAGATTCATTAGCAGTAGTGAACAGGTCAGATAATGACTGAGAATGTATAAGAACTGTTGCATCATCAGCATACAGAATGGTTTCATAATCAATGTCTTGAAATACATCATTTATATAAATTAGAAATAAAAGGGGGCCAAGAGTTGAACCCTGCGGTACTCCATATGAAATAGGCTTTATATCTGAATATTTATCTTTAATTCGAACTTTTTGCTGGCGATCATTAAGGTAGCTGTGGAACCAGTCATTACCACTCCACGAAAACCATAGTTACTAAGCTTAGTAAGCAATATGTCGTGATCCAGGGTGTCGAATGCTTTTGTTGAATCTAAGAAAATCGCCAAAACTAGATTGTTATCTTTGAAAAGATATGTGATTTTGGAGGACAAGTAAGAGCAAGCTAACTGGGTTGAGAAAGTAGATCTAAAGCCAAATTGTAATTGGGATAAGATATTGTTTTGGTCAAGGAAGGATAAGATGCGTTTGTGAACTAACTTCTCTAATATTTTAGAAAATGCACTTAACACACTTATTGGACGGTAATTTGAAACGAGTTGAGCGTTTCATTGTTTGAATTTTGGCGTAACCTTTGCGACTTTAAAAACCGAAATATATTTACCAGTAGAAAAGGATTGATTAAATATGTGAGTCACTAACTCAAGGGTAGAAGATGGAAGATAACGTAATAGTTTGGTTGGAAATTCACCCACGCCACAACTATTTTTAGGTTTAATAGTTGAGATCATCTTTTTGACTTCATAGGCAGTTGTAAGCATAAAAAAAGGAAGAGGAAATTTTGGAAGAATTACATTTGGAATTTAAGTTCATTGGGTCGGGAGGTGAATTCAGTTTGGCTCTTAATTTACTGGCGATAGAAGAAAAATGATCATTGAACAACTCAGCAATTTCAATAGGGTCAGTAAACAATTTGTCATTATGTTTTAAGTAATTTGGCGACGTGGAAGTCTTTTTGCCAATAATGTCATTAATTACACTCCAAGTTCGTTTTAAGTCATTTTGACAAGAAGCTAGAAGTTTTTGGAACTATTGAGATTTCTTCGTTTTGATGACTCTTTCATAATGGTTTCTAATTTTGTGATATGCCAATTGCGATTCGGGATTATTATTGCGTAAAAATTGTAAATACGCAGTCCATTTTTCTTTTTGCAACGAACAAAGTTCAGTATCAAATCAGCCGTTTATTTTAGATTTCGGTTTGTTGCGGGTCACAATGGGAAAGGCTTCGTTATATTCAATTTGCAATATTTCTAGAAACGTTGTAAAAGCCAAATCAAGGTCATTCTGCTCGTAAACTACATCCCAGCTAACTTCATTCAACAATTCTTGAAACTTGTAAATGTTAGCTTCAGTAAAAATTCTTACGTTTTTAGCATTTGAAATGCGCAAGGTGGAGGTAGGAAGCTGGGTGCATTGATATACGGCAAAATGATCAGAGATTGGATCAGTAAAGATAGCGCTTTTACATGAACGCGTGTAGTTATTGGTCCAAATGCTATCAAGAAGGGTGGCGGTAGTGGAAATACGAGTAGGTTTATCAATTAAAGGAAATAAACCCTTTGCAAACATTTCGTCCACAAACAGATCTGTTTGCAAATGTGGATCAAGCAAATTTCGATTAAAATCCCCCATTAAAAAGACAAGTTTTTTTTCACGTTTTAATTTACCTAGAACGAGAGAAAGAATATCAAGAAACTTAATATTTAAGTCGCTATCGGTAAAAGACGGTCTATAGACATTACCGCAAATTATGTTAAATTTGCCCAGTTTAATTTCAACGAACACCGATTCAAAACAGCCTTCTTCAAACGTTGATATATCGTCACGCAACCAATGAGTTAAATTTTTACGAACATAAAGTCCCACGCCCCCCCCCCCCCCCTTTGGATTTCGATCTACATTTCGATAAAAGACGCATAATTTGGTAAATGTGAGCAGGGATCGCGAGAGTTTTCTTTTAGCCCGGTTTCAGTAATGCCTATAGTTGTAGGATAAGAATTCATGGACTCAAGAACACACTTCAGGTTATCAAAGTTTTTTGAGTTGCAAAGTGACCGCATATTTAAACAAAAGGTAGAAAAATTGTAGGCATTATTGGTTTTTGGGAAGGATTTAAATTCAGCAGCAGAAGCGTAAACGCAATAAATTTGTGTCAGAGGGTCATCAAAAGAGTTACGAGACAAAAAAGAATCATCGTCTTGCAAGCAGTCATTAATTGTAAAAAAATCATTAAGCACTATCGGGTCTCGAACCTTTGGGAAAAAATTACCGAGACTACTTATCAACGAAAGGGGCAGGCAGTTGCAGCAAACTGAAAAGAAGCACGAGCAAATGAAATTAATACAGAAGGGTAATCAATAGTATTTAGGGCTATAATAAGCTCAAAAATTATTTGAGATGTTATTTAAATGCATTTAATCGAAATTCATTTTATCAAAATACAAAATCTAGTTGAAATTCCTGCTGCGTCGTTCAGACTTGCATTTCAAGCAAAATTACAATGAGAAATGCGTGATCTAGTTAATTACTTGAAACGAAAAAGACTAGATAACAACAATAACCCATATACTTACACGCAAAATTACAATGCAGGGGTGTACCTTTAGTTATATTAGGTAACAGACTGAAAAAAACATACTACAAGTGGCAAACTTGAATAAACATAAACATATAATAAACATAATCATAAACATACTAATTTTTAATGTTATTGACGTATAGATTGTGAGAACCGTCCTCAATGCTCCAAAATGGTTCCTGGTTATTAGATAAAGCTTCTTTATATTGGGGATAGAGCCTTTTCTTCTGAAGCACAAATTCTCTGGGTAAATGATTGGATACATAAACTGATTTGTAGTGCGGGAGACTAGAGTTACGAGTTTCATCAAGATTTTTCAATTTCTTCAGGTGGCTGAAAATTTTGTTTTTGTCTGATATGGTGGCTGATTTCACAATTAATGGACGGCAGAAGCGCGTTCCCTTATTGTATTTAGGTCGCTGGGGAAGACGGTGGGCATCAACGACAGTAATAGATGTAGGGTCATCAATGTTAAGGCCATCTCTCATAAAATCATGAAATAAGGTTAGGCTTTCTTCTCTTTTCTACCATGGCGAATCTGGTTCCCGTAGCCCATGCATCAAGATGTTCAGTCGCTTTTCGTAACTTTCTTTCATTAGTGCAACCTTTTTCATGTCTGAATAAAGACCGCCAATTTGGTCTTCTAATGAAGAAATTTTTTCTTGCAACTCATTAAAATGGGCTAATGGAGCTTTACACTTAAGTTCATTGTCAACTTGAGCAAATTTATCATTCACTGTTTCTTCAAAAGTTTCCATTTTCTTACTTAGCTTTTCCACTTTAGAATCTAATGCGTCGAATTTTTCATTTAGGTTGGTAAATAAAGCAATAAGTTGATCCAGCTTGCCTTCCATTTTTTACGAATTCTGCAAGTTTAAACTAGAAATTGCTTCTTAAACAGCTAAAACTGACACCTTACACTGCTGCACTGCACGCCAGCATTGCAAAACTGAAAAAAAGACGCAGCTTTAAAAACACGTCTGCTATCGACAACTGCAAACTGCGAGTGATAAATCGAAAATTTTACGCAATGACTGAAAGAAAAAATTTTAAAACATCTATCTACAACAAATCCTTGAGCGTTAATGGGAAGATTTGACAATTTTGAACTTTAATGAAATATGAATGGGAGCTACGCAAATTTAGTTAAATTGACATGTTGGCACAACGGCATATAATGTGAAAGATGAATTTAATTTAATTTTTAATCAGTACTTAAATTGTAGGGGGGACGCCTCCCCTCCATCGACATTTAGCGTCCCCCCATCGAGATTCAGCGTCTCCCCATCGAGGCTTGAGTGCTAGTTAAACAGACGAAAAAAGACATGGCAGCACGAATAAAGCCTACAAATTTCGACCGATTTTAGTCCAAAATTGCGGTGAAGACTTGTTTTTTTTGTTTTTTTTGGTCTTCTCTTGATTTCGTGGACCAAAACTCTTCAATTTTCGGTGAAGACCTTTCCCAACAAACATGCAAGATCGGCCCAACATTGGCCCTATGTTGGCAGGGTTAGCCAACGTTTTTCCAACGTTGCCAACGTTTTGCTAAAATGTTTGTAGCAGCATTACATATAGTAATTAGTTCGTTTTTTCGAATTTTTTTGCGCTTCTTTCGAATTTCTTTTAAATTTTTTCGAAATTACATAAAAATTTTTTTACTCTTGCATATTTTCTTTTTGTTGAGGTATCTCATTTCGCCTTAAATGCAAGTTCGTAATTGCGATTCAGCCAACGTTGGTAAAATGTTGGCCCAATTAACATCGGCATTATACATTTCAATCAATGTTGGCCCAACATCGGTTTCCAACATTGGTTCCATATTTCATTATTCAAACCGATGTTGGATGCCCAACAACGCCATTTTGGTGGGTATAAATTTTATACACACTAACCGACAATTTTTTTAATCAAGGTTTTTTGTACATTTCTAAAGAGCATAATGATATATAAACAATGACTAGACTAGATCGTATTATTTGTAATTTTTTGACTCCAAACACAAAAAAATACAGTGAGCACTGAGCAAGATTAAGCCAAATAGATTTAAGAGCATTTTTCCAGTTAAATTCAAGCCCATTTTCTTTCATTTGTTCAAGATCCTTAAAAAAGTTGAAACTTTAAACTATTTTTATTATTGGAAACTCAGCAAACAGTTTAAAATTTTGGCGCAAAATATTTCATTTCAGCAATCTTTAGGTGCAATAAGGAGGTAACATTTGTTCGTGGATAATCACTACCGGTAGTTATTGTGACTGTTTAACTGAATGAATTCGCAGGTGTAGGTTAATATTGCTGTTGTTTGAATATTGTATGCAAGTTCACAAAGACAATGATTTGTAGTTAGTAGCCAAATTTATTTTAAGACTTTTACTTTAAGACCTACAGTTTTTTGTGCTTTTGCTCTTAGCAACGAAGTTTACTAGAATGCCATGCAGCTGTGGGTTTTCAGTATTTGTGTTTGGTTTGCGCTTGGGTAGCAAGTCATTGCTTCCCAACTTAGTTTTCAGTTTTAGGCTATCGTACTCATTTTAAATTCGCATAAGACGTTACTCAGATATTTACAGACCGATAGCCTACTGCCTGACTGCTGTTAACAGCATATATACCAGTAAAATATACTGGTAACTTGCTATGTACAGTAGTTGAATCCAATTTTAATTTGCCTATTGGTAAAATACCCATGAAGGTGGTACGTTACCAGTATGCCTAGGTCTATCGGTTTCATGTCAATTCAAGCTATCAAGTCACTTCGGGAAAATTCCGAATTTAACACCGGTTACGAATTCATATTTGACCATTTTCCGAAATCCTAATCGTTTAGAAATGAATAAAATCAGGAGGTAGGAAAATTAATATGAGATTTTAGCCTATTTCGCTCTCACTACTTATTACGAAAATACTAGACATTTGGGCATGTTCTGACAGTCTGACTAGGGGTAATACTTTTTTTAGGACGCTTAGAATGATTAGGACGCGCGTCCTAAACGTCCTAACAAACCGATACTTTTCTTAGGACGCTACCAAAATCAACTAAAATCTAGTTTATTTAATAAAAAATTTATTGGGAATTCAATCAAAACAAACTAAACTCCGGTTTTTAATAAAGAATGCAAATTAATGCCATAATAAACCCAGTACCGATATGTACTAAAACACTTCCGTCCTAAAAAAAGTAATTCCTTTTTTTAGGACGCTGTTAAAATCATTTGAAATCTGGTTTGTTTTATAAAAATCATCAATCTAAAGTGATGCAAAGTTTGAAGATAAATGACCAATCATCCTAAACCTGCCAACGAACCAAATCAAACGCAAATTATTAATAAATTCGTCTTGAAACATCTTCGCCCTAAAAAAAGTACAGCGTCCTAAAAAACGTAAAAAAAAAAATTTGTATTGCAACTTTTTTTTAGGACGCTATCAAAATCATTCGAAATATGGTTTGTTTTATAAAAATCATTGATCTAAAGTGATGCAAAGTTTGAAGATAAATGACCAATCATCCTAAACCATTACGGGTTTTTGCCTATGTCTCTTTTGTTGTTGCTATATAGGGTTTGTTCTATACACGTAGCATTATACCGGGAGCGTTTTGTTTGTTTATTTTAGCCGACAGTCCGGCCGGCCTGAGAGTTTGCCAGCATGAAGTTTGATAGAATGAACAAAGATACGCTCGTACACTCACGATTACGCCAAGTGTAGACTGGACATAGTAGCACTATAAGATCCCCCTAAAAGTAATTATTAATATGCACATTTTTAAAGAAATAAGTTGTCAACGGTCAGTAATCTACGGCTCGCGGGCAGGATCTGGCTAGCCAAGTTATTTTACCCGGCCCACGACCTTTCATTGTCTTCCGACCCTCGCTTTTTTTTCAATGAAAAATATGCACCAATAAACCGCCGAAATGATCCTCATCTCCTAGCGAAAAAATTTTTTTTCGGTTTTCGCCATCAATTCGGTCGAAAAAAAGGCCTGAAATTCTGGCGAAGATCTTTTTTTTTGGTCCGCTGGAATAGTGGCGACCAGCTGGAACCTTGTTGGGACTGGATGTGGCCCACTAGTTCAAAAGATTGCCGACCCCTGAAGTAATGCTTCGTCCAATTTTTAGCGAAACTTTAAGAACCGTTTTTGTTAAATTTCTTTAGTGCCTTTCTTCTAGCATTGACCGCAAACAATAAACATGATTTATGTGATATTTGTCGAATTCCCGAGCAAAAGATACCTTCACAACCGCTGACGCAATTGGCCTGTTTTGCAGTGGTTCGATCATCACCTCACTGCCACGTGTTTGTATTGCAACTGAAAAATGCTAAAATGAAGACCTTAGAGGCAAATGTTGTTAAGTCACTTTTTGCTGTTTTGAGTAAATTGAATTTAAAGGTTTTGCAATGTCACAGACGTCAAACGAAACGTTTTTTTCGTAATTTTTTAGCAATATTTTGTGCCTTTGGGGCGTCCAATGGTACATGTCAAGTTTGGTGCAAATCGCGTCACAAATGGCCGAATTATGGCCAAAAAACGATTTGACTTAACAACATTAACCTGTCACAAGAAGGTTTGACTTAACAACATTTACCTGTCACATTTTGGAGGAGAATAATATTTCTGTTGTTACGTAATAAAAAAATTAAAGTTACAATCAAAAATTAAAAATTTTTACGCGCATATATAAGCACGAAAGTGTTTCGATTCAATATCAGTTACAACTAGTTGTACCGGTAGTAGTGTAGATTACCAGATAATGAAGCCTACAAGTAAATTATCTCCAGGGCGTCCCTCATGGGCACCACCTTTTCTAGTTTCGGTTGTTAATTGGGTTGCAAGAATTCCGGTGATTGTTGCAAGCTGCTCAATGTAGCACAGCAGTCATTTTAGAGTTGATAAGCCTACTTAGATAGCCTAGTAATTAGAGATAATATTCCTTGAAACATCAGCTGTACTTGGCTGCTACATTTTGTGGGTAGGCTGAGATGACAAATGGTGTAAGTCATGGGGTGGTTCATTTATTTTTTTGACTTCTCTTCAAGAAAATTTTGCCTTATCAAACAGCAGGATTAAGTGCCTGCCAATCTTAAGAACTGGTAGCAGTTATCTCAAGCTTTTATCTCTCATCAGCAGCCTTCAGAATATCTAAACTGTCTAAACCAAAAAATATTCCCCAGCCAGCTCTCGGCCAAACTGAACAAGCTTTTTCAGTTATTGTTATATTATTTTCTAGTTTGCTTAATTTACTCGAAATTTATAAGTGGTAGTAGGCTAATATTCTAGCATTATACAAATATTTTGTGCATAATACTGCATTAACAAAGAACAAACATTAAAAACATAACCATTCTAAACGTTTTTAGCCCTTTCGAGTCGGATTTTGTTTTAGGCAGTGGTGAAATTGGTAAGTTAGAAGTACCGGAGCTCTCCGGTTTGCAGAGAGCGAAATGAAATATTAGATTCTTTTTAGGCGCTTTATAACTACCAAGGTCTTGTAGCGCCAGGACTGAAGTAATTCAAAGGACAAGGTATGTTTTAACCAATTTCATTCTCCACACTACCCATGACGCCGAGCGCTAACCTGAGTAGCAGTGAATACCATTTTTAAAGTCTTTGGTATGACTCGACGGAGTATCGAACTCAGTCTCCTTGAGAATCAACTCCGAGCATAACAAAACAGACCAGTAGAAGCAATAATCGCGAGGGTTAAAGTTGTCGGTCTTCGGGCAATATGACGCGGCGAAGCTATCAAGCAATATATCATGGCTGCTTGGCAGTGCATATCGGTATGAAAGCAGAAACTCGCAACTTAGGTTAACTGAATTCTTATCAAAAAACTAATAGTGTTCCAGTACGACCATGTTTTATTCGGTGATGAGCAATTTTGAGCGCCTAAAAATAACTGTTTATAATAATCGCGATACCGGCAACGAAATCTTGACACGGAATTATGTTTTCTATCACAACTTCCTACATGTTCATTTTCATGCTCAGCACAATGAGCACACTCTGGATTATGGTTATGGAGCATGATATCAAGAAGCTGAGAATTTTTTGAGTAAAAAAAGAAAATATATAGCATAATATGTCACACTTGCATGCTGTCTCCACTAAAATAACGCACTAGTACTAGTCATGAGCCCTAAGTCGTGAAGTAAAATAAATACCGGTAATGCTATGCGATAAGAATTGTAACAAAATTTTCCACAGCGAGATTCTCAACGGAAAAGTAAGAAAAAAACGGTCAAAGGTTCTCGGAAGCGCGTGGTAAATAGTTTAGAATGATGATGACGTCTGGAAAATATACAGCCAACGACCATCAAGCAAGATTAAATACAAGCTTCCAAATGAGTGTAGTCAGTCTGTTCGTTGGTACTTTTACTCCTCCTCTTACAGCTAACGTTATCCGCACATCTTCTGCCCGACAAGATCCATGACCTTACGTATGGCATTGACTTGAATGCAGATAGAGGTGGGCCAACAATTTTTGCAAACATCAACGCACTTACTCTCGCGACCTTTAGCTTATTTCTGGTATCCGTCAATATTTTGTTCATTGAGCTAAAAGCTCTTTCACACTCAGCGGTACTTACAATCAGGGTTTCTGAAGACCTTATTAATGGTTGCAGAGACTTTGGGGTAATCCGTCCTAATTCCAGTTTAAACTCTCTAAAACCACTGATGATGTCATGATGTTCACCAGGTAATTGGAAACACATGTTCAGTATAGCGTCTTCCCCAAACAGGGCATCAAACTCAGCAGGCCAATTTTCTGGGATAAGGACTTGCAGATCGTTGACCAATGCATTGTACAGATTTTCGTTTGCGTCAACATTTCTATTTCCTGTTCTTGATACAGTCGTGTAAAGCCTCGTGGTAAGATTGTCGGCTAATGCCTGATAAAATTGTGGAGCACCGATAATAGGGACTGTAGTTCGGCTATTTTCCGATATAAGCACACCATTGTACGTAGTGTGCTCTTCGATTTCCCTGAGGGCCTCATCCAAGAATTTTTATGGCTTATATTTCCTGGCAAGAAACACAGCGATCACAATTTTGATCCGTTTATGCGCCCTCACAAATGTCATTTGGCGAGACTGAAGGTCAAGGGAAAGTGCTGATAGTTCCTGCAGAGCATCAGCCATTAGAGTCAAGTTCAGAACAAACGATTTGGAAGTCAAGTACGATAGCATTCCCAGATACTTGCTTTTTTCACGACCATCTCTTTTACTGTCACGAGATGCAGACTTAAAGTGTTCTGCAAGTGCTGCGTAGCTCTTCATTACAGCAGAAACGGCTCTCTAAGAGGAGGCTACCCATCTAGTATCCAGCATCTTACCTATCTTCAACAACTCTGTTTCCAGGCTTTGTGCTGCGTTCTGCAACTCCATCTTGTTCTTTGAAGAGGCACTGCATAAACTGTACAATTTATCCATAAATATTTTGAAATTGTTAATCGCTCCTACAGCCTTTACGCAGTCATTCACAGCAAGTTCCAGCTTATAATTAGAGCAGTGCCAGAAAACAACATTTGGAAACATTTCCTTCAATTTTGTGACTACACCCGATGCCCTTCCAGTCATAACTGATGCCCCATCACTGGCAAAACAAATTAAGTATTCTTGCAAATAGTCACTATCCATTCCGTGCTTTTTCATGCATCCAAGTAAAGTGTCTAAAATGGTCTGGCTGTTCGATTTTTCCAATTCTATTGAATCCAAAAACATGGATGTGGGCTTACCATGCAAAAAAAATCGCCAATAAACAACCAATGACGATTTTAGCGAATTAGTGGTTGCTTCGTCGATCATTATGCCAATTTTTTCGCGAGAATCTTTTATTGCTTTTACCACATTTTTTCTCATCTCATTGCCAATGTGATCGCATATATCGGCTGCACTCACTCTGCTGTGAAAAACGTGACCCATATCTGCCTCGTTAAGTTGTTGAAGGTCAATTAAATGCGGAAAATCTGTAAAAGGTCGTTTTTTTTTCATGAGGAAATAGGCCGTGCGAAAAACTCTGACCGTTATCTCATTTTCCCGCTCAGTCGCTTGGTGCATCATATGCGGCAAAACATCATCGCTTCTCTTTAAGAGAATTTCCGACAGTAACTTATGAATTTTGCTTTCTTTGTGCTCAGCAATTTTTTTTCTCAAAGACTTTAACTGCGCAGGACGGCCATCACCATAGGGCTGCACAGTGGCATCGCACCATTGCATAGGGAAAGACATTCCTTGAATCATGTGACCTGGAGCCAGTTTTGCAGCTCTGCAGGTCGTACATCCCAAACAAATATTTTTACTGTAGAGCCATGAGTATTTGTTTGTAAAATCTTTCACTTGCTGCTCTATCCAGCATTTTGGCCACTTTTCTCCAGCATTAATACCTCCTGCCCCCGTTATACCTGTAACGCTTTCCTCATCCTCGACACTGATAGCGACTGCATTAACGCTTTCATTTACTTCGCCAGCTACTTCTTCCAGTTCAATCGGCTGAGTTTCAGTTGATACAGACGAAGCAACAGTTTTTTCTTGACAATCTTCTTGTCTGTCACAAATGAAGACCGCATTGTCGCGAGAATATTTAAGGGCATATTATGTAAACGGAAGGGATATTACTATTTATTACGCCTATACTGAGCTTAAGAAAAAAATTATCAAGCATGGAATTGACTTGGTTTCCATGTTTTCTTAATTTGCTGATAAAAATCTATGAAGCCGAGAAAACTATCGCGAAGCATTTATTTGAACCAGGTCCTTATGATTATAGAGCCAATAGGGACGACGCGGCGTGTATAGACCACGAGCCCTGAGTTTAACTATTGTATGATATTCTGAAAAGCACCGGTACGACTAGGCCTACGTATTCGTAAACATTTTTGCTCACTAAGCTGATCAGCGATCACCTTAGTAAAATATACAGCATAGTACAATTTTGTAGGCTAGCTCCACTTCACAACAACACGAACACAACTAAAAGCTAACTTCCTTAGGAATTCCAGTAACGATAGAATAGAAAAATAGACTAGGCTACCTACCTGGCGACTTTCTTGAAGAAGCTACTTATGTTCGATAGGGCTTTTCTTTTCATAATTTATTAGATTAACCGCTGGCTATAATATGCTAAAAAGATAATAGATAAAGTTGTAATTAACTTGCAAGATATTGGGTTACATCACATGTGCAGGTCAAAAACGCCAGCATTAGTGATTAAGACTTCGCCTATTCCTATTGCTTCATCACACAACACCCCACTTTAACCATATCTTTAGTGCTTTACATTACTGCTACATAAAAAAATCCTACGCTCGTCACACATATAAGGTACCGTACCTCAACTACTCACTTCTTAGTCCTTGCCGTTGAGCAAGAGAGCAGTAGGCCTACGTCTGGTAGCCTAGTATTCGTTCTACTTTACTCCCATTTACAAAGCATTTTGACATCATAAACGTAATATGATTGACAGGTTTAAAATTGCGGTTTTAGCAAATAATGCACATATAAAAGCCTTGCGGTCGTGATGTAAAAGACAGGGATATTAATGCGACGATTACTTAGCATCACAGAGTGATTCGGTTGATCGATATAGTTACATTCGTTGTCCCAGGAACTGCCGGAGCTCGCGCTCCGGTGGTAGTGGAGAAGTTTGGGGCGGAGCTCCGGCGCGCTCCGGCCCAATTTCACCACTGGTTTTAGGTTAATATTTAATTTTTTCATCTCTATGTCATGTATATATTTTTTTTCTCTATGTCATGTCGAAGGTATGCTGCCAATTATGATGATGATTTTTTTTCTAGTTTCTTTAATCGTGGGACACTAAAAAAAAGATGTTACATAAGTTTGCGTTCAATTGCGATCAAGCTACGAAACCAAAAAAGGACCATTATTAGCTGCTCAAAAATAGCGTTTAAATCCTGAAACAAAATCCCAAATGCAGTACAGTACTTCCTCGATTATCCGGTCTAGTCGGGACAGCATTTCTTCAAAACCTGAACGGATAAGTAAAAAAACCGCATAATTGAATTTCTTTATTTAAACCAAAACAACGCAGCAAGAAGTAGATTCGAATGCACCAAAACTTAAACGAGGTTCAACATCAAATAATGTACCGCATTGAGGGATCTCAGTACTTTTTTATTGAAAGCAATGTAAATTTGCATAATCGTTAAAATTACAGTAGGGCTATCTATTGCCCCACATTAAATAGAAAAGTGTTAGTTATATCATAAATTATTATCTGACCCAATGGACGGATAATCGAATGCCGGATAAACGAGGTACGGATAATCGAGGAAGTACTGTAATAGCAAATGCCTGGTTGTTTAAAACTAATAAGAGCCGCAAGTAACTCATTCTAACTACTTTTGTTAGTATTCAAATCTTTACTACAAATAAGCTTTGTCGAGGTGATTTGGGAATTAGGAAACCCATTCTGAATATTTTATCAACCTTGCTTTAGCTAAAATTTGCTGAGCGCGAAAATAATAGATTTTTGTTAATCTCTGCTGTCACCTAGCGACAAAATATTTGTGAGATAGATTGTTTAAGCATGGTTTAAGCATATTGAAATACACAATATTAATTGTAACATATTACAGTTGCAATACTTAAATTTTTGGGGGAACGCGTCTCCCCATTGAGAGTTAGCGTCCCTATAATAATCAAAGGAATTTTTCCACGTTATTCAAAGGGTCGAACAGTACTAAACGAGCACAGAAGTGGAGATATCCAAAGCTAGACGAATCCTAATTGATAGTCTTGGCGTTGACATCAACCTTCCTGACTCAGCCAGTTCAGAGATATTTTACTTCAAACACGACATAGGAGCCTCTTTAATCATAATTTTATTGGCAACCCTGACGTTTATTATATCGACGACGCCATTTTAGTTTATCCTAAGACAATGCCGCAACTCATTCTATTAAGATAAGCAGCATAAGTCTTTCAACCAATATACATTATAGGTTGATCTTGAAGAGCCTAACGGCGAAACAGCCTGTCGGGGGCATCATTTTAACGATGTTAGAGGTGTTTTTATTATTTTTGCCGTATAGGTTTATGTAGATCATACGTCGTATTTATGGAGGACCTTAATTACGTCGTGTTTGAAGTAAAATATTTCTGGAACAGCTGGGTCAAGAAGGATGGAGACAGCACTAATCTAATCTAATACGATTGACCCAACTTTAGATATCCCCATTGATTTTGCTTCTAGTCCTAGTTTATGTAAAGTAGGTAATCAATATAAAAGACAGCTAAAATAAAATGTTTTCAAGGAGCAGAGCAATTAACTAATTGATAGAAACTTGTTCGTGAGGCCGAGAAAATATGTGCGACTCAAGCGTTTTATAGAGTGAGTATGAGGGTGGAGCATCTAAGGCAATTATAGTGATATTTTGGCAAATAATAGTCTTTGAAGCGCCATTTAGATCAATTTTTGCAGATTTTTATCGCCATTTGAAAGATCTAAATTGTTAAAATTCAGAAGTCATTTGAAAGAGTTAAATTTTCAGCCCCTTCAGCACCCCTTACTTACAGGTCAAGTACAGCTATGACCAAGGGTCCGGGTCCCCTCCATTCAAATTTAATAATATGTTCAGTATGCATTTCCCATAGTTGATTTTTTTTTTTTTGAAGTTTGTCGCGTAAAAATTGACCAGGTGGGTTGTTATTTAAAGTTGCTCGTACAATAGATGATTAATTGCATTGATTCAGCTCATAAAAAGATTAGATAAGAGTCAGAGGTTGACTTTTAGGACAAAATTTTGTCTAAATTACTGTATCCCTCAAATAACGAGAAATTTAGATACTTCTCCAGATTTTTCAGTCTTGTAAACTTCCAAGTCACAAATTACTTATAAACTTTCGCGATTCTTTTCGTGTTTGAAGTCGTCTTTTAAAGTGACGCTAAAAACATTTTTTAACCAATCAGCAGTGGTCGAATGGATAGAGCGTCTGCTACTCAAACAGACTCGAGTTCGTTTCTCGGCGGGGTCCAACCAAAGACTATATAAGTTATAAAAACTGGTACGTAATCACAACTTCTCTGATTGACGTTCAGCAATAAAAAGGAAGAGTGTGAAGCCTCCACCGTGTGTAATAAATAGGTGGGCAGGTGGCAACTTGATTCGGAAACCGAAAGGCTCCTTCGCTGTCTTTCAGCCAAGCCAATTTGGCGAATAAACTGTAATTGCAATTTCAAAAACTAATCTCAAAAGTAACTTAACCAAGGGATTTTATCTTTATAGCTTTGCTCAGCTGTGAACAACTAGGCTATACGCTTTCTGAGATAAAGTCAGAAAATAGATCGTATATTATAGGGATATTTTGCGATAAGCTGGAGCAAAGTGTCCCCTGTTGATAAAGAGGTCAACAAGAATTTCCGAACTAAGTAGATCCACCTTCATTCAGCAAACAAATGTTTGGTCGACACGAAATTCGTGTTTCTTTATTGTTGAAATACACTACATTAAATACAAGTAGCATTAAAATAAAAAGCACACGAAAAAGTCGGTGTATAGCTTAATATATAGCTTGACACTAATAGTTCTCCGAGTTTTAATATGTGATCAGTAATCTACAACAATTTCCACTTCATATAGCGCAAGCCCAGGTGTTTGATATAAAAATTCAGAACTTATTGATGTCATACTGTAAATTAATTAAAAATTGGATGAGGATCAGAAGAAGAGCTTGGAAAATAAGTCACCATGGTTTTTCAAGGTTGATTTTTTTCATTTTTTATGAAAGCTGGCAATCATGGTATCGTGATGTTCTGCCAATCAAGTTTTGTGCATACCTAAAAAATAAAACTTTTTATTGTTAAACTCCAAAAAATAAGTATGGAAAGATACCGGTAAAAAATGTAAAAATATACAAGCTGAAGTTGTACCGCTGGAAACCGCAAGTCTTTATCATGTAGACGTGCTAACGATACAATGCGAGGCCATATACAGGGTGTCCCAAAATAAATGAAAACCATAACCTTGCTAATAAATATCTTGATGTATTGAAACCCTATTTTTGCTATTTTTCAGATTCAATAGGAGTTACAAATAACAATTTTTAGTTAAAATCCCCTAGGCTTGGAAATCAGAAAAAAAATTTTTGCGCTAAGGCTTAAATAGAGACTAGATCTAATAAAACTGTTCAAACATGTTTCCGCAGAAAGTTTAATTTCAACACTTGTCCTGGAAAATACCAAATAGTCTTGTGGTATCGTAACTATCCAACCTACAGACAGAACTGTTAACACTAAAAGCCCGGACCGGTCATTTTTTATAGTTGGTGAGGTTGTAAGCTGACGCACGTGCCTGGTATACAAGCATGAAACAACTAATGGGCACTGGCTATTACAACAGCCTCTTGTGCTTATAGATACTGTACCACTGGTAAGTACAACGTTATCAAAAACCAAACTTTGTTTTGCTGAAGGCCGTGATTCAAAAGGTGAGCTGCATTGCCTCCCCCTCCCCTCCTTATATACAAGCCACTGTGAAGCTTTGTTTATTCTTGAAAGTACAAAAAAACTGTGAAAACTTAAACTTCGTTTAACGGCCGGAATTTTTTTAGGGCTTGTTATTGTATTCTTGTTATAGCATTTTGTGCAACGTAGTGCCTAACAGTTTTCAATTCTTACGTATGTAGTTCTAATTTTGCCGATTTTTTTACACCAAATATAACTACCGAAGATTTTAGCTATTGGGGCCAAAATTGAAATTTTTTTATTGAAAAATTCGCACTAATGTTTTAACAAAACCATAAATTTCATTTAATGCATTGATTGACGTCGTGATATTTTTCCTACCCACATTAATTTATATAATCTTGATCTGACAGTCAGTTAGTTAAAAATTGAGACCGTTTATTACGAGTGTGACATTTCCAAAGCAAAAAATTCCATAATTTCGGCATTTATTCGATTGCGTATTTGCTAAAAAATTAACTTGCAATATTATCGGCAATTTTTAAATTCCTATTGAACATCTATTAGTTGATGAATTATGACGAAACACAGCGAAAATGAAAACTTTTACTACATGCATTTTTATTGTGATAAACGAAAATAAGGCAAGAAATGAATATTTTTCCCATATTGGCAATAGCACAAATATCGATTTCAACTCAGTTTGGTTAAAAAAAATGATAATCAAAATTTCAAAACATTAATTTCGTTTTGTTGCCAAACGTTGTTTCTCATATATTCACAGCATTTTATCAAAAAAATAGTGTTTTCTCGTTTAGGAGATGGCCTGCAAGTAAGGGAAACGGGGGCGTGAAGGGGCTGGGCAACTCAATTCTTCAACTGGCTTTCAAAATTTAGCGCATTATTTATTTCAGATGGCTCTAAAAGATACCAAACTTGATTCGACTGGTGTTCAAATAGCAATTGTTTATTTCAGAAAAAGCATAAAAATTGCCCGGCAGCTTGGGGCTCCACTTCCAGACCCCGTCTGTGATGTGCATAAGTTAAACCCGTTTGTTTGGCACGGCCCCCAATTGCGACATTTTTAGGAATAAATTGATCTTTGGATTCAAGCTCCCCTCAACCGCTTGAACAAAATCCTAGTTGCGCACCTGCAGTGAACACTAGAAATTGTATATTCATTCTTTTCACGAAACTAAAAATATAATTTCCGAATACAAATTCGTTAAGAATAGTGGCATCGCAAGAGGGGCGGGGTTGGTGGTCCGCCCCGAGTGTCACCATTTTGTTTGTTTTTTGTTTTCTTTTGAGACCGAAAACCCACTGATTGGTAGTCAAAGACCTTTTTCTTCTTGTCATCACATACTTTTGGACCGAAAGCCAACTCGTATTGCAGCGAAGACTTTTTTTTTTGGTCTTCACCTATTTTTCGGCCGATAAAGGGTGCCACCACGAAATCCCGCCCCGGGTGCCACCACACCATTGTTAGCTACGCCTCTGGTTAAGAAGTTTCTATTCCTTTAAAAAAAAGAAGGCTTTATTTCACCGGAAATTTTTATCTACTTTTTTATTAATTCTGACTCAAATCTAATCCAAATTCATATGCTTGGTCTAAAACTATTCCCAAATCGAACCCAAACCCTAACCTAAACCCTAATCTTAACCCCTAAATAACAAAATGAAAAAATGCACAGAGCTGGACAGCGCTGTTTCGAACTTTTAGCTCTCATCGGGACGTCAAACTTGTCGGAAAATGAAAAAAGCGCGGATGAATATTTCTCAGTTTCGTTTTATTCTCTTTAACTTGAAAATTTTCGGTGAAACAGTCACTACCTTAAAGTATTGTTCAAATATCGTCAAGAATCATGTAAAATGGTTGGCGTGCAAGCTTCCGTGTAATCTACAGTATATGCCAAAAAAGAACAATATTTACGTGAGACGCTGGCAAATAAAGCCCAATAAAGAGTACTTAAGGTTGGTGTAATTGTAAACTGACGCACGTGCCTGGTTTACAAGCACAAAACTACTAAAGCGCACAAACATGCATTATTATTGTGATAAACGAAAATAAGGCAAGAAATGAATATTTTTATTTCACCGTCAAATAACCCTTTATTGGCAATAGCACAAATATCGATTTCAACTCAGTTTGGTTAAAAAAAATGATAATCAAAATTTCAAAACATTAATTTCGTTTTGTTGCCAAACGTTGTTTCTCATATATTCACAGCATTTTATCAAAAAAATAGTGTTTTCTCGTTTAGGACATGGCCTGTAAATAAGGGAAACGGGGGCGTGAAGGGGCTGGGCGACTTAATTCTTCAACTGGCTTTCAAAATTTAGCGTATTATTTTTTTCAGATAGCTCTAAAAGAAATCAAACTTGATTCGAATGGTGTTCAAATAGCAATTGTTTATTTCAGAAAAAGCATAAAAATTGCCCGGCAGCTTTTGGCTCCACTTCCAGACCCTGTCTATGATGCGCATGAGTTAAAAACCCTTTTGCTTAGCACGGCGCCCAAGAGTGAGACATTTTTAAGAACAAATTGATCTTTGGATTCAAGCTCCCCCAACAGCTTGAACAAAATCCTAGCTGCGCACCGGCAGTGAATACTAGAAATTGTTATATTCATTCTTTTCACGAAACCAAAATGATGATTCGATGATGAAACCAAAATGATGAAGCCATATTTTTTTTACAAGCAAGCCACTGTGAAGCATTTGTGATGGTTTTTAGTTCAAATGAGGACGGAAAAAGAATCTTCACCATATATCAGTGGAGATATGGTTTCACTTCATAATATGGTGTCACCCCAAAATGGTGACACCCGGGCCCCCCCCCCCCCCCCCCCCTTAGCGACACCACTACTGTACCACTGGTACGTATATAAATACTGTACCACTGGTAAGTACAAGGTTATCAAAAACTAAACTTTGCTTTGCCGAAGGCCGTGATTCAAAAGGTGAGCTGCAATGGCTCCCCCTCCCCTTCTCTTTCACAAGCCACTGTAAAGCTTTTTTTACTCTTGAACGTACAAAAAAACTGTGAAAACTTAAACTGTGTTCAACCGCCGGAATTTTTTTAGGGCTTGTTATTGTATTCTTGTTATAGCATTCTGTGTGACGTACTGCTTTACAGTTTTCAATTCTTACGTATGTAGTTTTAATTTTGCTGATTTTTTACACCAAATAGCTACCGAAGATTTTAGCTATTGGGGCCAAAATTGAAATTTTTTTATTGAAAAATTCGCACTAATGTTTTAACAAAACCATAGTTTCATTTAATGCATTGCTTGAAGGCGCGAAATTTTTCCTACCCACATTAATTTATATAATCTAGATCTGACAGTCAGTTAGTTAAAAATTGAGACCGTTTATTGCGAGTGTGACATTTCCAAAGCAAAAAATTCCATAATTTCGGCATTTATTCGATTGCGTATTTGCTAAAAAATTAACTTGCAATATTATCGGCAATTTTTAAATTCCTATTGAACATCTATTAGTTGATGAATTATGACGAAACATAGCGAAAATGAAAACTTTTACTACATGCATTTTTATTGTGATAAACGAAAATAAGGCAAGAAATGAATATTTTTATTTCACCGTCAAATAACCCTTTATTGGCAATAGCACAAATATCGATTTCAACTCAGTTTGGTTAAAAAAAAATGATAATCAAAATTTCAAAACATTAATTTCGTTTTGTTGCCAAACGTTGTTTCTCATATATTCACAGCATTTTATCAAAAAAATAGTGTTTTCTCGTTTAGGACATGGCCTGCAAGTAAGGGAAACGGGGGCGTGAAGGGGCTCGGCAACTCAATTCTTCAACTGGCTTTCAAAATTTAGCGCATTATTTATTTCAGATGGCTCTAAAAGATACCAAACTTGATTCGATTGGTGTTCAAATAGCAATTGTTTATTTCAGAAAAAGCATAAAAATTGCCCGGCAGCTTTTGGATCAACTTCCAGACCCCGTCTGTAATGTGCATGAGTAAACCCCTATACTTAGCACGGCGCCCAAGTGCGACATTTATACAAATAACTTGATCTTTGGGTTTAAGCTCCCCCAAACGCCTGAACAAAATACTAGCTGCGCACCGGCAGTAAACACTAGAAATTGTATATTCATTCTTTTCACGAAACTAAAAATATGATTCCCGAATACAAATTCGTTACGAAGTTTTTATTCATTTAAAATATTGTTCAAAAATCGTCAAGAATCAAGTAAAATTGTTGGCTCGCGAGCTTCCGTGAAATCTAAAGTTGGTGAGGTTGTAAACTGACGCACGTGCCTGGTTTACAAGCATGAAACAATTAACTAAGGGGCACAGGCCATTACAACAGCCTTATTTGCTTATAGATACTGTACCACTGCTAGGCATATAAATACTGTACCACCGGTACGTATATAGGTACTGTACCACAGTGGCGTTGCTAGGGATGGTGACACCGGGGCGGAATTTCGTGGTGTCACCCCTTTTCGGTCCAATAACAAGTGACGACAAAAAAAAAGTCATTGCCGTCAAAGTAATGGGTTTTTTCAGCCCAGAAATATGTGAATTCCAAAACCAAAAAAAGTCTTTGCCGCTATATTGGTTGGTTTTCAGTTCAAATGAGGACGGAAAAAGAATCTTCACCACAAATCAGTGGAGATATGGTTTCACTTCATAATATGGTGTCACCCCAAAATGGTGACACCCGGGGCGGGCCCCCCCCCCCCTTTGCGACACCTTTGCTGTACCACTGGTACGTATATAAATACTGTACCACTGATAAGTACAAGGTTATCAAAAACCAAACACTGTTTTGCCGAAGGCCGTGATTCAAGAGGTAAGCTGCAACGCCTCCCCCTCCTCTGCTCTTTTACAAGCCACTGTGAAGCTTTTTTTACTCTTGAACGTACAAAAAAACTGTGAAAACTTAAACTGTGTTCAACCGCCGGAATTTTTTTAGGGCTTGTTATTGTATTCTTGTTATAGCATTCTGTGTGACGTACTGCTTTACAGTTTTCAATTCTTACGTATGTAGTTTTAATTTTGCTGATTTTTTACACCAAATAGCTACCGAAGATTTTAGCTATTGGGGCCAAAATTGAAATTTTTTTATTGAAAAATTCGCACTAATGTTTTAACAAAACCATAAATTTCATTTAATGCATTGCTTGAAGGCGCGAAATTTTTCCTACCCACATTAATTTATATAATCTAGATCTGACAGTCAGTTAGTTAAAAATTGAGACCGTTTATTACGAGTGTGACATTTCCAAAGCAAAAAATTCCATAATTTCGGCATTTATTCGATTGCGTATTTGCTAAAAAATTAACTTGCAATATTATCGGCAATTTTTAAATTCCTATTGAACATCTATTAGTTGATGAATTATGACGAAACACAGCGAAAATGAAAACTTTTACTACATGCATTTTTATTGTGATAAACGAAAATAAGGCAAGAAATGAATATTTTTATTTCACCGTCAAATAACCCTTTATTGGCAATAGCACAAATATCGATTTCAACTCAGTTTGGTTAAAAAAAAATGATAATCAAAATTTCAAAACATTAATTTCGTTTTGTTGCCAAACGTTGTTTCTCATATATTCACAGCATTTTATCAAAAAAATAGTGTTTTCTCGTTTAGAACATGGCCTGCAAGTAAGGGAAACGGGGGCGTGAAGGGGCTCGGCAACTCAATTCTTCAACTGGCTTTCAAAATTTAGCGCATTATTTATTTCAGATGGCTCTAAAAGATACCAAACTTGATTCGATTGGTGTTCAAATAGCAATTGTTTATTTCAGAAAAAGCATAAAAATTGCCCGGCAGCTTTTGGCTCCACTTCCAGACCCCGTCTGTAATGTGCATGAGTAAACCCCTATACTTAGCACGGTGCCCAAGTGCGACATTTATACAAATAACTTGATCTTTGGGTTTAAGTTTCCCCAAACGCCTGAACAAAATACTAGCTGCGCACCGGCAGTAAACACTAGAAATTGTATATTCATTCTTTTCACGAAACTAAAAATATGATTCCCGAATACAAATTCGTTACGAAGTTTCTATTCATTTAAAACATTGTTCAAAAATCGTCAAGAATCAAGTAAAATTGTTGGCTTGCGAGCTTCCGTGAAATCTAAAGTTGGTGAGGTTGTAAACTGACGCACGTGCCTGATTTACAAGCATGAAACAATTAACTAAGGGGCACAGGCCATTACAACAGCCTTATTTGCTTATAGATACTGTACCACTGCTAGGCATATAAATACTGTACCACCGGTACGTATATAGGTACTGTACCACAGTGGCGTTGCTAGGGATGGTGGCACCGGGGCGGAATTTCGTGGTGTCACCCCTTTTCGGTCCAATAACAAGTGATGACAAAAAAAAAGTCATTGCCGTCAAAGTAATGGGTTTTTTCAGCCCAGAAATATGTGAATTCCAAAACCAAAAAAAGTCTTTGCCGCTAAATTGGTTGGTTTTCAGTTCAAAAATAAAGACGGAAAAACAATCTTCACCACAAATCAGTGGAGATATGGTTTCACTTCATAATATGGTGTCACCCCAAAATGGTGACACCCGGGGCAAACCTACCCTGTTTTTGCGACACCTCTGCTGTACCACTGGTACGTATATAAATACTGTACCACTGATAAGTACAAGGTTATCAAAAACCAAACACTGTTTTGCCGAAGGCCGTGATTCAAGAGGTAAGCTGCAACGCCTCCCCCTCCTCTGCTCTTTTACAAGCCACTGTGAAGCTTTTTTTACTCTTGAACGTACAAAAAAACTGTGAAAACTTAAACTGTGTTCAACCGCCGGAATTTTTTTAGGGCTTGTTATTGTATTCTTGTTATAGCATTCTGTGTGACGTACTGCTTTACAGTTTTCAATTCTTACGTATGTAGTTTTAATTTTGCTGATTTTTTACACCAAATAGCTACCGAAGATTTTAGCTATTGGGGCCAAAATTGAAATTTTTTTATTGAAAAATTCGCACTAATGTTTTAACAAAACCATAGTTTCATTTAATGCATTGCTTGAAGGCGCGAAATTTTTCCTACCCACATTAATTTATATAATCTAGATCTGACAGTCAGTTAGTTAAAAATTGAGACCGTTTATTACGAGTAGGACATTTCCAAAGCAAAAAATTCCATAATTTCGGCATTTATTCGATTGCGTATTTGCTAAAAAATTAACTCGCAATATTATCGGCAATTTTTAAATTCCTATTGAACATCTATTAGTTGATGAATTATGACGAAACACAGCGAAAATGAAAACTTTTGCTGCATGCATTTTTATTGTGATAAACGAAAATAAGGCAAGAAATGAATATTTTTATTTCACCGTCAGATAACCCTTTATTGGCAAAGGCACAAATATCGATTTCAACTCAGTTTGGTTAAAAAAAAATGATAATCAAAATTTCAAAACATTAATTTCGTTTTGTTGCCAAACGTTGTTTCTCATATATTCACAGCATTTTATCAAAAAAATAGTGTTTTCTCGTTTAGGACATGGCCTGCAAGTAAGGGAAACGGGGGCGTGAAGGGGCTCGGCAACTCAATTCTTCAACTGGCTTTCAAAATTTAGCGCATTATTTATTTCAGATGGCTCTAAAAGATACCAAACTTGATTCGATTGGTGTTCAAATAGCAATTGTTTATTTCAGAAAAAGCATAAAAATTGCCCGGCAGCTTTTGGCTCCACTTCCAGACCCCGTCTGTGATGTGCATGAGTAAAACCCCTTGACTTAGCACGGTGCCCAAGAGCGACATTTTTAGGAATTATTTGATCTTTGGGTTTAAGCTCCCCCAAACGCCTGAACAAAATACTAGCTGCGCACCGGCAGTAAACACTAGAAATTGTATATTCATTCTTTTCACGAAACTAAAAATATGATTCCCGAATACAAATTCGTTACGAAGTTTTTATTCATTTAAAATATTGTTCAAAAATCGTCAAGAATCAAGTAAAATTGTTGGCTTGCGAGCTTCCGTGAAATCTAAAGTTGGTGAGGTTGTAAACTGACGCACGTGCCTGGTTTACAAGCATGAAACAATTAACCAAGGGGCACAGGCCATTACAACAGCCTTATTTGCTTATAGATACTGTACCACAGTAGGGTTGCTAGGGATGGTGGCACCGGGGCGGAATTTCGTGGTGTCACCCCTTTTCGGTCCAATAACAAGTGACGACAAAAAAAAAGTCATTGCCGTCAAAGTAATGGGTTTTTTCAGCCCAGAAATATGTGAATTCCAAAACCAAAAAAAGTCTTTGCCGCTAAATTGGTTGGTTTTCAGTTCAAATGAGGACGGAAAAAGAATCTTCACCACAAATCAGTGGAGATATGGTTTCACTTCATAATATGGTGTCACCCCAAAATGGTGACACCCGGGGCAAACCTACCCTGTTTTTGCGACACCTTTGCTGTACCACTGGTATGTATATAAATACTGTACCACTGATAAGTACAAGGTTATCAAAAACCAAACACTGTTTTGCCGAAGGCCGTGAGTCAAGAGGTAAGCTGCAACGCCTCCCCCTCCCCTGCTCTTTTACAAGCCACTGTGAAGCTTTTTTTACTCTTGAAAGTACAAAAAAACTGTGAAAACTTAAACTGTGTTCAACCGCCGGAATTTTTTTAGGGCTTGTTATTGTATTCTTGTTATAGCATTCTGTGTGACGTACTGCTTTACAGTTTTCAATTCTTACGTATGTAGTTTTAATTTTGCTGATTTTTTACACCAAATAGCTACCGAAGATTTTAGCTATTGGGGCCAAAATTGAAATTTTTTTATTGAAAAATTCGCACTAATGTTTTAACAAAACCATAGTTTCATTTAATGCATTGCTTGAAGGCGCGAAATTTTTCCTACCCACATTAATTTATATAATCTAGATCTGACAGTCAGTTAGTTAAAAATTGAGACCGTTTATTGCGAGTGTGACATTTCCAAAGCAAAAAATTCCATAATTTCGGCATTTATTCGATTGCGTATTTGCTAAAAAATTAACTCGCAATATTATCGGCAATTTTTAAATTCCTATTGAACATCTATTAGTTGATGAATTATGACGAAACACAGCGAAAATGAAAACTTTTACTACATGCATTTTTATTGTGATAAACGAAAATAAGGCAAGAAATGAATATTTTTATTTCACCGTCAGATAACCCTTTATTGGCAATAGCACAAATATCGATTTCAACTCAGTTTGGTTAAAAAAAATGATATTCAAAATTTCAAAACATTAATTTCGTTTTGTTGCCAAATGTTGTTTCTCATATATTTACAGCATTTTATCAAAAAAATAGTGTTTTCTCGTTTAGGACATGGCCTGCAAGTAAGGGAAACGGGGGCGTGAAGGGGCTGGGCAACTCAATTCTTCAACTGGCTTTCAAAATTTAGCGCATTATTTATTTCAGATGGCTCTAAAAGATACCAAACTTGATTCGATTGGTGTTCAAATAGCAATTGTTTATTTCAGAAAAAGCATAAAAATTGCCCGGCAGCTTTTGGCTCCACTTCCAGACCCCGTCTGTAATGTGCATGAGTAAACCCCTTTACTTAGCACGGTGCCCAAGTGCGACATTTATACAAATAACTTGATCTTTGGGTTTAAGCTTCCCCAAACGCCTGAACAAAATACTAGCTGCGCACCTGCAGTAAACACTAGAAATTGTATATTCATTCTTTTCACGAAACTAAAAATATGATTCCCGAATACAAATTCGTTACGAAGTTTCTATTCATTTAAAACATTGTTCAAAAATCGTCAAGAATCAAGTAAAATTGTTGGCTTGCGAGCTTCCGTGAAATCTAAAGTTGGTGAGGTTGTAAACTGACGCACGTGCCTGATTTACAAGCATGAAACAATTAACTAAGGGGCACAGGCCATTACAACAGCCTTATTTGCTTATAGATACTGTACCACTGCTAGGCATATAAATACTGTACCACCGGTACGTATATAGGTACTGTACCACAGTGGCGTTGCTAGGGATGGTGGCACCGGGGCGGAATTTCGTGGTGTCACCCCTTTTCGGTCCAATAACAAGTGACGACAAAAAAAAAGTCATTGCCGTCAAAGTAATGGGTTTTTTCAGCCCAGAAATATGTGAATTCCAAAACCGAAAAAAGTCTTTGCCGCTAAATTGGTTGGTTTTCAGTTCAAAAATAAAGACGGAAAAACAATCTTCACCACAAATCAGTGGAGATATGGTTTCACTTCATAATATGGTGTCACCCCAAAATGGTGACACCCGGGGCAAACCTACCCTGTTTTTGCGACACCTCTGCTGTACCACTGGTACGTATATAAATACTGTACCACTGATAAGTACAAGGTTATCAAAAACCAAACACTGTTTTGCCGAAGGCCGTGATTCAAGAGGTAAGCTGCAACGCCTCCCCCTCCTCTGCTCTTTTACAAGCCACTGTGAAGCTTTTTTTACTCTTGAAAGTACAAAAAAACTGTGAAAACTTAAACTGTGTTCAACCGCCGGAATTTTTTTAGGGCTTGTTATTGTATTCTTGTTATAGCATTCTGTGTGACGTACTGCTTTACAGTTTTCAATTCTTACGTATGTAGTTTTAATTTTGCTGATTTTTTACACCAAATAGCTACCCAAGATTTTAGCTATTGGGGCCAAAATTGAAATTTTTTTATTGAAAAATTCGCACTAATGTTTTAACAAAACCATAGTTTCATTTAATGCATTGATTGAAGGCGCGAAATTTTTCCTACCCACATTAATTTATATAATCTAGATCTGATAGTCAGTTAGTTAAAAATTGAGACCGTTTATTACGAGTGTGACATTTCCAAAGCAAAAAATTCCATAATTTCGGCATTTATTCGATTGCGTATTTGCTAAAAAATTAACTCGCAATATTATCGGCAATTTTTAAATTCCTATTGAACATCTATTAGTTGATGAATTATGACGAAACACAGCGAAAATGAAAACTTTTACTACATGCATTTTTATTGTGATAAACGAAAATAAGGCAAGAAATGAATATTTTTATTTCACCGTCAAATAACCCTTTATTGGCAAAGGCACAAATATCGATTTCAACTCAGTTTGGTAAAAAAAATAAAAATCAAAATTTCAAAACATTAATTTCGTTTTGTTGCCAAACGTTGTTTCTCATATTATCAGTGCATTTTACCAAAAAATATTACCATACTTGGATAAAAAATTTTGAAATTGCGTTTTCTTTTGTTTTTTACTTGTCCTGGAAGTAAGGGAAACGGGGGCGTGAAGGGGCTGGGCAACTCAATTCTTCAACTGGCTTTCAAAATTTAGCGCATTATTTATTTCAGATGGCTCTAAAAGATACCAAACTTGATTCGAATGGTGTTCAAATAGCAAATTTCTTAATAAAAAAAAACAAAACCCAATTGCCCGGCAGCTTGGGGCTCCACTTCCAGGCCCCGTCTGTGATGTGCATGAATTAAACCCCTATGCTTAGCACGGCGCCCAAATGCGACGTTTTTAGGAATGACTTGATCTTTGGGTGCACAGAGCTGGACAGCGCTGTTTCGAGCTTTTAACTCTCATCGGCAGCCCTCAGCTTCTCTAACAAAGTTATTCCCCAGCTGGACAAGACTCTTGACCGAACTGGACAAACCTTAAGGGTCGAGCTGGGGATTAAATTTTGTTAGAGAAGCTGAGGGCTGCCGATGAGAGCTAAAAGCTCGAAACAGCGCTGTCCAGCTTTGTGCATCTTATGAGTCTAGCTGCTTTGTAGCTGCAGGGTTGGTGGTTGATCTAGCCACCTAACTGCCAGTGGAATTCGTTACGATTTCTTAGGAGTCGACCAGGAAGGACGTCAAACTTGTCGGTTAATCTTTGGGTTTAAGCTCCCCCAACCGCCTGAACAAAATTCTAGTTGCGCACCGGCAGTGAACACTAGAAATTGTTGGATTCATTCTTTTCATGAAACTTAAAAAATGATTCCCGAACACCAATTCGTTACGAAGTTTCTATTCATTTAAAATATTGTTTAAAATTTGTCAAAAATCATATAAAATGGTTGGCGTGCGAGCTTCCGTGTAGTCTATACGCCGAAAAAGAACAATATTTACATGAAACGCTGGCAAATAAAGCCCAATAAAAGAGTACTTTAGGTTGTTGTGATGTTAAACTGACGCACGTGCCTGGTTTACAAGCATGAACCAACGAGGGAGTGCAAGCTATTACAACAGCTTCATTTGCTTATAGGTTCTTTACCACGGGTAAGGTCAAGGTAAATAATAACTTTTGGCATTGGGCAGAAAATATTTGAAAAATATTCGGTCTAAGCTATATAGAGCTGGTTGAAATGCTACTGTGTTACACAAGTCATTTAGGGTCACTATTTTTCCTTGTCTTTGTTTTTTTTTTTGTTCCAATATCGTGGCCGTAAGTTTTGTGTGGTCTTGTGTTTGCGCTTGGTCGTGGATCAAATGTATGGAAGCGATTTAGAACAATTTGGCTCGTTTTGATAATGTTTTTGAGTTCAATTTTGCCAAAAAAAAGATTTTCAGCTTGTTGCACGCTAAATTATTGCGAGTGAGGCAGCACCATAAGCAGAGGTGTAAAGTAACGAAAGTAGCTCTACTTAAGTAGCCTACTCAAGTAGATTTTGTCGGTAACGAGCACTTTTTAAGTAATTATATTTTTGGATACTTTCTACTTTCACTTGAGTAACATTAACGTAACATAACGCTACTTACGTACATTTTATATTAAAAGTAGTTTGTAGGCTTAGTAAGGCATACCTAATTTTTTTTTTTGGCAACGTCGGGCAAAATATTCGAACCGTGGTGAAAATTATGAATGAGCGCGAGCTCGACTAGTACAGACAGGTCCAAGTCCGTGCTTCTTCACCTTAAGGTATTGTTGGAAAAAAGACGAGATTTGCGTACGGCACTAGCGATTACTGCGCCACGAGAATATTAGTTTAGTTACTGACCACTGTGTAACACATTAAACTGACCATAAGGGTGGCTGTGATGCTCGGTGCTAGTGACGTGATATTTAATTGCGAGGTTGAAAGTTTCTTAGTTTTTAGGCTAGGCTATGGATACCAGTAGCCAATAGTCAAGGTCTGCATGCTTGGTAAATTATTTTACTCGGCTAACAATTGCAAAAATGCGCAAGTTAGTGTAGATATTGTAGTCAGTGGTCATGTTGCCTAAGTTTATCCCACAAAACCTTAGTTCCTGGTAGTAAGGAACATAGGCTGCTGGTGCAGTTACTGTAGTCTGAAGCATATCGGTTGGGTAAACACCATGAAAGCTGTAACATTTTGATATTAACAGAATGGCTATTGCTCAAGTCATTTTGATGTTTCACTGTTTTTTGTGTATACTGAATGAATTGCACAGGTTTCATATATGACGACATCACAACTCATTACAATAATCTAGCGAGGAAAGGACACAGCTTGGTAATTAATATTAGTAGCCAACTAATCATGTTGCGTTACTACTATTAAGTGTTATAATTGAAATACTTTACCACATTCATGCTTTTGGTACGATTAAAAATGGAGCCGTTTGTAGTACTGAACTACTGATATACGTCCGCATTCAAAAATTGCTAACTTTTGGGCAGTTATAGTGGTTTGGGCTCTCATTTTAAAGCGCGATATCGCATATTTATACGTGATATTTAGCAACATTCATAGACCAGGATGCAGAAAATACAAGGGTCTTGTGAAAGAAAACTTTCTACTTGGCTACTTGAGTAGCTTAAAAATATGTTTACTTTATACTTTTACTTGCTTAGTTAAATGGTTTAGTACTTTCTACTCTACTTGCACTACATTTGATCGTCAGTAACAACACTTTTACTTGACTATTGTTTCTGACTACTTTGTGAACCTCTGACCAAAAGCGTAACGTAGGTATTGGCTGAAAAAACTAAAGTTATCGAAAAGATTTTTCACTCTGGTTTTTACGCTCTTGCAGAAATTTGCAAATTAAAACAAATCTTTCATCAAACTTTTGCTGTTTTCGCCGAAGCGTGTATCTAGTTGGAAGGGCCCATCTCCGCCTCATTGCGCCTGCGCAAACATAAGTTCTTTGGAAGAAACGCAACAGCCGTGGCAAGCTGTTGCCAAAATTGTTTCCGGTTTAAGCGGCCCAAGATTTGAATCCAGCGCTCCAAAGACGAATGCAATACCGCTCGACCTTCTGGACAGCGCTGAAATTTGCAATAGATTATAATCATTGCAAACTATATGTGAATTATGATAAAACATTTTATATATGTTTGTAAATTATTGTCAAAGATGCGCCTTACTTTGATTATAACTTACATGTAAAGTGATTCATATATAATTCATATACAGTTTATAATAATAATAATCTTATTCCAAACTTTTGCAAGTGCTACGTGTATGAAGAACAGAGCTTTCTCCATTTAATTTGCATAGCCCCTTTTCCCATCAAAAACTTTCTTAAATGCATTGTTCTAGTGCTCAAATGGAATTGAAAAATTTACTTATTTGAAAAAGACAATAATTTATTGAAAAAATCTGCAGTAATAAGCTGAGTAAACTAGGCTAAAACATACCTGTTTTGGATTGTTCCTGGGCAGCGCAGCTGTTTCATATTAACAACGTCACAAACAAACTTGATGTAGTAAGATTACTTGACTCTTCAACAACACTTGAATTTGCGATCAAAATTCTTTTGAATAATTAACAGTACTGCTGAATGTTGCGGTAACAAACAATACAATTTTAAACCACTAAAACAGAGTCGATGCTAGCCTGTGGAATCATTAAATATGTACTTGTCTTTGTCAATAAAGTTTCTTGCATTATAGTCTGCACTGCATTGCTATTTCACATTTCAAAAGAAGATTTTAAAACGATTTTGAATGAACAAATGCATCATCCAAGGGAGTTTCAAATAAAACAAAAAGGTCATAAACCATTCAAATAGCTCAAAACAAAAAGTTCATAAAACAAACCTCACTCACTCAAGCTATTAATAATAAAACAAAAATCAATTATGATCGATTTTGTAGCTCTTTGTAACTTGTCAATACTTGACTTTAAACGACACTTATGTCAAAAATTTTCTTTTCCGTTTTCTCTCAAAAGATATAGAAATTTCTTGAAATTGTAATTTCCAAGTTTGAACCTACCCTTTCGATATCTTTTTATTTTCAAGATATGCTGCAGGCTGACAGTCAGTGATTTACCTCCAAAAGTTTTAATTGAAATCCAAAAAATGTATATTGTTAATTCCCAATTAGTGTAATTGTGTCAGCGTTGCTGCCAAACAAAGTAAAAAATTATAATATTGTAAAACAGCAACTTTTGGAGTAAACACTTTCTAAATTTTAAACAACTATAATTCAGTTTCTTTGGAAGAACTGGCCTTGCACGACTGCAACATACCAAACGCAGACTTTGACTTCAGATATCGCGTCTCGAACACAGCATACAGCTTTCCTTTATACTGAAGGCTGCAAAAAATTATCTTTGTAGCGCGTGTGGTTACTTATTCCAGGATCTCAATTATTTTCTTCTGAGTGTTCATCTTTTGAGTCTCTTAAAAAAACGTCTTTGGCTCTTCCTTTTTGTCTCTGATCTCTGATCCAGATTTTAGGCTGTGACCAGCAGGCTGGTGTGTCTCACCGGAGTTTCTCTGCGCACCAATTTTTTGGATAGTAAAGAAGCAGTGGCGCAATTATAGATTCGAGCCAAGTGATAGGAGCTTAGACTAAAGAACCTACTTACTATCGTTACCTGCGTATGTGACAATATACGCATTGCGACGCCAAAAAAATCTGAGCATGTAGTGGCAGGAGCACGCACGCAAGCAGTATTTTTCCAAGAAGGGGTTTGAACCAAAGGTTAAAATTCTTTTGTTTGAAAATGGCTTCGTTTGTCGAGCAGAATGGCCACATTTATTGTGTAGAATGGCCCAACTCAATCGTATTATACGCGGAAGCCCCAGCGGCTGGGCGATTTTTGTAAATTTTCAAAAAAAATCCATCTGAATCACATTTCACGCGTTTTTAGAGCTATTTGAAAGAACAAAATTGTTTCGATTCCGAAGCCATTTAATATAACTAACTTGCCCGACTCCTTCAAGTTCCCTTTTACTTACGGTCAAGTCCAAGACACGTTTAAACGCTTGAATTTTTAAGATCGGGGAGATGGTTGCAGCCCTCTTAACTTTCCTGGTCGGGCACTGCCCAAGAATAACGTAAGTTCAGTAGAAATGCCAATTTTATGCTAAATTTGGAATGTGGAAAAATGTGAAAAACTGTTTTTTCTAATTTTACTTATACGGTATCTTCTCTTCTTAAATAATTGCTTTGAAAACATATTATTGCAAAAAAATTCCCAAATTGCTATTTTTCCGACAAAAATTACTAACGTTGTTTAGCGGGGCATGGGAACTTTTTTGCCCTCGTCCTCAGAGCTCCGTTTTTTTTTGTTTTTTTTAAGGCCAATAAAGACTTGGCGCTCACGACTACGGGTACGGTGGTACCTCAATTGATTAATTCAAATTAAGAAAAAATATTTACTTTGTAACAATTTGAGATATTATCGTATAACTAAAAAAAATTTCGTTAAAATAAATAAACTGGAAATAAAGTTTGCGTTTGAAAAACTATTGAAAAAATGGGACTCCATTATCAGTGGACATTTGCACTGGACCTTCATTGCCTAAAAATATATCATTTCCACATTTAGAATTAAGTTATTCCCTTTCACGAGTTACCGCCATCTTTTGTTACGGTTTTTACCACGATACTGCTTCGCAGTATATATCGAAACTGCTGCCAACGCGTGAAACTTCAAAATGGCGTCTGAAGTCATTTCAAAAACAGTACAACTCTTTTCAAATTTTCATAAAAAACTTTAACGAAATGCAATATCTTAGGCACGTGGGCACCCATTGCCTTTTGAGAGCGGCTGTCCTCAAAAAGTCCGTCCAAGGCCTTGCCCTAGGACTTTTTTGAGTCCTGGGCCTCAAACTTTGGGTGCTCGACTTCACCTCTGATATATTGTGTTACTCCAAGAAGCTCATGCATATTCATGCACTGCAGCATTAACCAACCGACTAAGCAGCTTATAAATCACCACTAGGAAAAAGCACTATAGTTTAAAACAGCTTAGCAAGACACGAGTAGCAGTAGTAAAATTTTATCATGACCCATATCAGAGCTGCCGGAGGAGAATTTCCTGAATAGAAATTCCTGAAAAGCCTAGAGACTAAATTTTACAGTATTTTTATGGTAGCATCAGCACTACATCAGGTTTAGGCGGATTAGTGGAAACAATTAAGTTGGCTATAATTCATCTTATCATTGCCCCTTTCACTGTTTCATGTTCATTCGCCCAACAGAAATGCAGAAAATAGGAGGCAATTTTAAAATACCGAGTAGGGTACCGGTTATTAAATTACAGTGCTCTTGGTTTTCAATTGACTAAAAGCTTTTATCCAACAAACCTGGTTTCCGCCGGCTGAACTGTACGGTGTTTGGTCACTAACTGGAGATTTCTATTTCAAGACCCATAACCCAGTTTGTGATCTTGCCCGACTTTAACCCATGACTCCAAAATACTTTCTGCCAAGCCAGACCACTGCCAATACAAATGCCACGTTTTGCATTAAAGTAAATTGATTTTCACATGTTGCTTGAATTTTATACTAGGCATAACTAGATACTAATGCTGATTCTATAGTTGTTTTTTTTTACGATAGGCTACAATTAGATCTATGCTTTTTGATAAGTCTGGGGCCTAAGAGGTTTGGAAGCGAAAACTGCTGTATACTGTTAGAAACATTCAGCCTAGCTGCTTACAGTCTGCTGTTTTTGGTTTTCCATAGCCCAGTCCTAACCTGTAAGTTAACCTTTTTCCATTTCTTAAAACTGGTCGGCCGGTAATTTTTGAAACGTAGGTCGAATATCAACAGCAATGACCCTAATAAATCCTTTTTTCCAAGTAGGTTTGCCGGTTCTGCCGGTAAAACGCAACTGACATAGAATATGTCTAACCATTGCTTTTTAAATTTCTTAACAATCACATGTCTCTGTTACATCATAGTTATGAACCTGAAAAAAATAAATTGACGTAACAACAATTTCCTCTGACAATGGAACCTATAAACAAATCTTTGATCGCTAATTTTTCAGGGAAGGAAACGAGTTTTTTCTTCAAAATTTCGCCAAAAGTTGTATTTTGCACCACAGTACCAGAATATGGTCATAACTCAATTTGCCAAAAAACTGACTTAACAACTTTTGTCTCTCAGGTCTTCAAATGACCTACAAGTGATACTACAAAAATTAACAAAAAAAAGTGGAAACATTAAAGAAAGGATAAGCAAGAAAGCAATTTATTTCTTTGATTCTCACCTTAAATTTAAAGTTTGCTAAGCAGTTAATTAGAGATTAAAACGCTGGATTTAGGTTGCTACTAGAGCCTCGAAGTTATCCCCACTGTGAATTTCTGGCAGTTTGGTAAATTGACTGTATTCATCCAGTAAATTTTTTGGTAGAAAGACTATTTTAATAAATTTCGATATTGCAAAGCGTTTTTCAAGTTTTAAATTTTAAACATGACCGTACCGATGCGGGTATGTACAGATATAATAGAATCAGCCCAGGAAACAAGTGGACAAGCTCTTTTTTTGTCTTTACCTATATTTTGGCCTTTTTTGCACATCAAGAGGTAGTCTTCGCTTTGATATTCTGGCACGCAAACTGCTGCCATCAAAGAACTTGGTTCTTGCATGCGAATTGTCTCCATTATTACGTCAAAAGATACACGAATAAAAGACAAAAAACAACAAAAACCCAAAAAAATTAACACACAAATTTGCGAACGCGAAGGGGACATGAAGGAACTTTTTTGGATATGCATCACCGCAAAAAGTTTACGTTGGCACTCCTTCATAAAAAAAATTTGACCTCTTGTCAAGTTTTGCTTTAGCGACTTCTGTGCGTAAAGTAATTTGATGTTCAACTAATCGTGACAGTGCAAATTATAGCAAACTTAATTCATAATTGTTTGAATAACTTTCGAGATTTCAATCATAACAACAATACCTGCAGAATATAATCTACAAATAGTTGATTCAGGTAAGCAAATATATTCGTGCTAAGAATTTTGTTGAGTGAAAAGTAAAATAAGATGTTGACATCGCTGAATCGATTTGACGAGTTTGTTACGTGGGGACGTTGACAACACAGCGTGCAATCAATTCAACTTAGTGGTGATGCAACCAGGGAGGCAAAGGCGATGGGCTGAAGCTTTAATGGTTAATAGGCAGCAAAAAATTAATAATAACTATCCAATTTTCCACACGCTTTTTTAATCTTACTTTAGATCTTTGGACTTAACTATAGTAAGTATATGGGGAGAACAAGTTAATTTCCTCAAATTGATTTTCACTTTTGCAGCCAATTTTTCCAAATGGCTATCATTTATATATGGAGTAAAACTTGAGGCTTTTTCAAAAAAAAAATTCAAAAACTGCCTAAAGCGGCTATAGGGCTTGCCCCAGGTCCATGCTCGTGATACATTTGGTATGCATCACCCAGTGGGCACTAAACGTCTAAAAGACGTCTAAAACGAAAATTGATCTACATGTTGTCTATTTTGCAAAATGTGCAAAGTTGAATAGATGTCTTTACAAAGACGTCGAAAATACGCAAAATTAAACAACGTGTCAAGGTCTATGACTTAACGTATATTCGACGTCTTTGTAAAGACGTCTTTTCAACTACATGCATTTTTGCAAAATAGACAAAATTTAGAAAAAAAATAAACCATCTAAATTACGTCTGCTGCATTAATCTAGACCACATTTAAACGTCTATTTGACTAATTTTGTGCCCACGGGGCAGTTTGTTTAAGATAACCTAAGCTGGTACATTTTTCGAGGTATAAAATATTCACTTTCAGATCGAGTTTAGTGATGCTATTCAGAATCTGTAGGAATGGATCTGCAACAATCAACCAAAAATAATGCCGGTTGTTTTGCAAAATAACCAAAGCCTATAACTGAATTTCTCTGAGCTGTAAAGAGGCCGACTAGTTCAAGCCCGAACCAGGCTCTAACCAGAAAATATTTATGTCCTGCCCGAAACCGAAAAATGATTTAAAGTTCAAACCAAGCCCGAAAACGCTCCATAGTTAAGCTAGTCTTACAAAGCGTTTCGGTAAATTGCTCTTTTTCTTTAAATAACGTTAGTCAACAAAGACTAAATAAAACTATTTATTGAGAAATTTCTGTGCAATAATGATTATAATAGTAAAAATAATTGTGTACTAAATAATCGTATTGTTGCTAAATTAAGTCCGTTTTTGGTGTTGCAAAAATATTTTGATTAGCCCATGTTTTTACCGCAGTGCACTTAAACTAGAGATGGCACGGATAACAAAAAGTACATCAGCATGCTGCGCCGTGTCCGCAAACCTTGTCCGCATGCTGCACCGCACCACATACAAACACAACTAAGTTCACGCCGCACCTTAAGTTATGTATTCTTCAAATTTTCACAAACATGAAAGAAAAAATTAGCTCTCTAGCTACGACATACAAAACAATTGATTTTTGAGGCATCATTTTGGACAGTTTTTAGAGGGGTGGCCCTTTCAAACCATGTCAAACTATTTGTTCTTTTAAACATCTGCTGATAAAAGAAACTAATGCTCTAGCTTGAACCAATCAAAAATTGATTTTTGGGGGGTCTATTTGAGGGCCCCCGGGGAGGTGGTACCCCCAAAGTATGTCAAAACATTTGTTGCTTAAATATCTACTGGTATAAAAAAAACTATCACTCTAACTTGAGCAATCAAAAAAATTACTTTTAGGGGCCCATATTGGGGGGTTTTTGGAGGAGTGGCCCCAAAAAATTTCAGGAGACAAAATTGCGTTTGCAGCTTAGCAACTTTACACAAAAATTTGATTTCGATGTGTTGTAGTTTAGGAGAAGAAGAGCACACAAGATTTAAAAAGAAAAAAACTGAAAAAAAAAACTCATCATGGAAAAGCGTGGGTTAGTAGGGATTAGAGGGTATCTTAAGACGTATAATAACCCTGTGAAATATTTTTTTCCGTATTTAAGTCGTTTTTCAACAAGACCGCTTTATATACCAAACTTTTGAAGTGGTTTTTGGGCCCTAAAACCGAAATCACGTGACTCATTGCCTCAAAATTTGGCACAAACATATATAACTTATCAATCTCAAACTGCTGTTAAAATTTCATTCAGCTAGACCTCACTGTTCTCGAGTTATAAATAAAAGTCTGAAACTTCGCACTCGTTAATTTTGAAAACGGCCGAGTAAAAACAAAAAAACAATCGACGCGAGGTGAGTCGTTCTAATTATACTGGTTTTATCTGCCTTGTGTGTGTTTTCTATTAGTTTTTCTGAACCGTGTTATGGCAATCAAAAACAATCTACTTGTCTACCTGATGATTTATGCAACTACTGTACTAATCCTGAATCAATACCCCAAATACTGATATATCACGTGCTCTGCATGCTGTCACAAGCTACTATACTCATATTTAACTGTCTTACGTGATAAGAACAACTTGGCTGCCTCCCAGCGTAAGCCTATAAATGGGTATTCAATATTGGGTAAACTGCCGGTAGCTTACTTATCCGTGAACCGAGAACCGTCTAATCATCTGCTACTACCACGTAGGCTATTCTGTCATTGCAACTTTGTGTAGCCTAGTCTTCCTACTGCACCACATACAAGACAGGCTACATATATCTAGGACTGAAAGCCTAATGCTTTATGGCATAACTTGTTGATGAACACTATTGGCTACACTGCACTAACTCTGTCACTCTGAAAAGTGAAATGCAAGCGTTGTACCAATACCGTAGGCCTACTGCATACAGGGTGGGCATGTGGCTAGGCTATGTGCCTCTGTTCTGATAACTGTTTACCACAAACCTGCTTCATCTACTGTACATTTTTTTGTCTGCCTTTGGTTTATCTTCTCACCAAACGTCCTAAGCTTTTCCTAGCCTAGCCTACCAAAACCAAAATCTTTTTGTTGGTGACAAGAAACATGTTCAGCCAATCAAAACTAAGTTTGTTGTATTTTGTTGGTGACAAGAAACACGTTCAGCCAATCAAAACTAAGCTTGTTGTAGCCAAAATAGCCTATTTGGGGATGCTCCGAATTCTGAAAAAATAAACTTGAACCGAATGCATCCTTTACTGTTTTAGTAGCCTAAACATACCTATTGTCACAACTTGATATAGTTATTCTTTTCGATTCATATTATAGTTGCATCATGACTAACCATTTACCAGCAATAATTGTAAAAAGAAATGTAAAAAATTATGGTACGCGACGCTGCGCTGACGCTGTAACGTAATACAGATTTTAGTTACCACGCTGCGCGTGCGGAGCATCAACGACAGCGCGCGGCTGCGTACGCGGCGCTGTTGCCATCTCTAACTTAAACTACAACACTTACGTACAGGGGTGCCGAAACGTCGGAAGGGCAAGAGGGGCAGCTTTTTCAAAGGGCACTTTTGATACTTATGCGTACAGTCATTACCACCAACATTGCTCTTTAATGCTGTCAAACAGTTAAACACTTCAACAAAGTAAGAGTACTGAATACCTCGCACTAACACTAAGCCTAAAAAATAATAACAAAAGAATCGTCAATTAAGTAAGGGTAGGTTCAGCCGGCAACGCCCCCGTAGCCGTAGGCAAGGGGGTTTGGGGGCTTTGCCCCCAGCGCTCGAAAATTTTGCAACTTTTTTTTGAAAAAATAACTTAATTTTAGCCAAACTTAATGCTTTTAAAACGCGACATAGGAACCAGGGCGTCGAACCGTTTCAAATAACGGTTCGGGTTCAGGTTTAGCTCCTGCTCAAAATACTTTAGCGGTTCAGGTTTGGTTCGGGTTCACTTGAGCACCATTTTCGAGGTTCAGGTTTGGTTCAGGTTCACTCAAGTAAAATATTACTGGTTCAGGTTCGGTTCGGATTCATTGGCTTAAAATTTAACTGTCGTTACTCGTTTCGTCCAGAAAAAAAAAAGGAGAAATTGCTCATCCTGTTGATGATCACCACTGCTCTTATTGTGCGTGTACCAGCCCCAGCGGCATCCGGATATGGAGAAATATATTCTTACTTTTGTTAGTGGCTCAGGTTCGGTTTGGGTTCACTTGAGCACAATTTTGAGGGTTCAGGTTTGGTTCAGGTTTACTGAAGTAAAATTTTGCTGGTTCAGGTTCGGTTCGGGTTCACAAAATGAAACGGTTCATTCGGGTTTACGGTTCGGTACCCTGATAGGAACTAGCGGGGCAAAAACATAATTAAAATGGCTGCGCAAATGGGCTATGGGGGTGGTGGTTAATGGTAAAATATCAGCCTTTTTGTTAAAAGCTGGTAAATCATGAAATAAATAAAAAATTACAAGTTTATCCTGATTCGTCAGCATTTACAAAAAAGGATAATTTTGGAGATGTTCATTGCCCCCCCCCCACCTAGTATTTTACCGTGAAGTTTGAACAAGAAATGAATCTTGCTTCAGTTACTGCAATGAATTTTATGAGTCAGAAGTTTTTCTTATGTATTTCCGGTTTGAGCAGGGGTCCAGACCCTTTGAATCCGTCACTGGCAACGCTCGCGTCGATCGTTTCAATTGGGGCTACAAACAAAGTTAGAAACTTGAATGTCTTGAGAGTCATGCTTAAGCTTACAAACATAGGATCCTTGAGTTTTAAATTTGAAATTTTCTAGCACCGTATCTTCCTAGCGTCAATTAAAACTGACGGAACTAAATCGGATGTTACAGGCTAATTAAATGCATTCCACAAGTTTTTTCATTTATTTTACGTTATATATGTAAATCAGTTAACACATGCAGTTTGTTGTGCATTAGTAACTATTTTACCGTGAATATTTTACTATGTTACAGTGGTGCAACTATTAAAAATAACTATTTTACGGTGGTGCAACCAGGGTGAAGGGGCTTAAGCCCCATTAGCAAAGTCACTTAGAAAATTTAACCTCAAAATACGAACGTTTAAACGCATTTTAGACTTGACTTGAAATAGGGGGGGGCAGGCTGAAGATGCTAAGCAATTTAATTCTTTGAAATGACTTCTAAATTTTAGGAATTCAGTTATTCGCAAAGCTTCAAAAAGTGCAAAATGTGATAAAAATGGCGGTAAGTCTATTTTTTTGCTGAAAAATCGCAAAAATCGCCCAGCTGCTGGGGGCTCCGCCTCCAGCCCCCGTCCACAGTCACTAAATATTTAGTGACTACGCCCATCTGTGACACGCTTGAGTTCAGTGGCGGATTTAGGGGGGGGATGGGGGGGATGCATCCCCCCCCACCAGCCTAAAAGTAACGATTTTGGCCGAAAAATCAGCCTCTGTTTCGAATGATTCGGCTCCATTTCGGGATGCATCCCCCCCCACCGACCTAAACGTAACTAATCCGGCGAAAAATCAGTCTCAATTTTGGTGAAGACCTTCTGAATATGGGCGAAAAAAACGTTTGAATTTCCGATTTCGGCCGAAAAATCACTCTCAATTTTGGTGAAGACATTCGAATTTTTGAGGTTTTGTGCTTCAAATTCCCCCCCACCAAAATTTTCTGGATCCGCCACTGCTTGAGTTGCATCAGTTTGTTCAGCACGGAGGCTAAATTATGCAGTTTTTGTGCAAAATAACAAAACTTTAGTTCACTCCTCTTAGCAAGATCCTGGTTGCACATTTGGTAGCAATCACTGCTGTAGATTTCAAGCGATTACGAGCCGCAGACAAAATGAGCTGAGAAACGCTGCCGGCCTTATTTTAAAATTGTGCATAATTGCAGCCGTACAAGATCTGAAGATCAGCTTTTATACGCAACATTTAGTGCTCCCTACTTTTGGCTATGCCCTCTCACTTCGGCACTGGTTAGTGGTTACGATTACGGTTTGAATTAGGTTTGGGGTTACTGTTAGAGTAAGAATTTGTGTTGAGTTAGATTTGGGTTAGAATTAATAAAAAGTTAGATAAAAATTTCCGGTAAAAGAGCCTCTTCAGTTTGTTATAATTGATTTAATGAACTTTTTGGTGCCACTTAGTGAGAGTATTTGTTTATAATAAAAAAAGATATATTTTTCATAAATTGAAAATTGTAATGTATTTTTGGATGGACAAAAAACAATTTTAGGTTGTATTTTTAGAAAGGTTAGTTTGGTTCACAAAATACTAAGCTTTAATTACTAAAATGTTTCTTCAGGCTCCCATTTTTTCTTGCGTGTCGTCAGTTTAGTCGGGCAGTACTCCCCGACCTGCCCCCCTGGTAAAAAGGCAGGGGGGCAGCTGCCCCCCTGCCCTTCCCGTTCTGGCACCACTGCTCACGTTTCAGGCCCAAATGCAAATAAACCAAGAAATTTTGTTAACTTTAAGTCCGAACCCGACCCGAAAAGCCATGCCAGACTTACAACTCTGGAGAGTTTAAAAAGTTATCAAAAACGGGTTTGCACAGAGCAGGACCGCGCTGTTTCGAGCTTTTAGCTCTCATCGGCAGCCCTCAGCTTCTCTAACAAAGTTATTCCCCAGCTTTTTTTTTTTTGTGGATTTTTGGATATGTGTGGAGTTTGTGAAATGGTAATGGGAGTAGTATTGACAGCTGCAGACACTTTTCCAAGCATCCACAGCTGCTCTGAGTGATGAAGATATTCCCCAGCTGGACAAGACTCTTGGCCGAACTGGACAAACCTTCTTTTTTTTTTTTTGTGGATTTTTGGATATGTGTGGAGTTTGTGGGATGGTAGTGGGAGTAGTTTAGAGAGCTGCAGACACTTTTTCAAGCATCCACAGCCGCTCTGAGTGAAGGTATTCCCCAGCTGGACAAAACTCTTGGCCGAACTGGACAAACCTTGGACAAGACTCTTGGCCGAACTGGACAAACCTTAAGGGCTTGCACATCGGCAGAGGCTTTCTGGGGAATAAACGATTTTTTACTTATGGTACTTAAAAAAAAACAAGTGAAAAAATCGCTAAATCCATGTACCACAAGCATTCTTCTTGTGTGACCACGGAAATCATAACCAAAAAGTTTAACGTCCTTCGTGGTCGACTCCTGGGAAATCAATATGACTTCCACTAAGTACCACAAGTTAAAAATCGTTTATTTCTTAGAAAGCCTCTGCCGCTGTGCAAGTCCTTAATGTTTGTCCAGCTCAGCCAAGAGTCTTGTCCAAGGTTTGTCCAGTTCGGCCAAGAGTTTTGTCCAGCTGGGGAATACCTTCACTCAGAGCGGCTGTGAATGCTTGAAAAAGTGTCTGCAGCTCTCAAAACTACTACCACTACCATCCCACAAACTTCACACATTTCCAAAAATCCACAAAAAAGAAAAAAAAAGCTGGGGAATACCTTCAATTAAAGAATAAAAAGATTAAAATTGATTAGCATTGAAAACAATTGTGACATGTTGTGTTCTGTTTGTTTCTCGTAATTTTGCAATAAAAAAAAACACTACAGCTGGGGAATAAAAAAAAACAAACTTTGTTAGAGAAGCTGAGGGCTGCCGATGAGAGCTAAAAGCTCGAAACAGCGCTGTCCAGCTCTGTGCATATTATGACTCGAGCTGCTTTGCAGCTGCAGGGTTGGTGGTTGATCTAGCCACCTACTGTAACTGCCATTGGAAGTCGTAATGATTTCCCAGGAGTCGACCACGAAGGACGTCAAAATCGGGTTTGCTAAATTTAGCAACTGGTTTGTGTAACCTGATGAACAACAATACGCTAGACTTAAGCCTCCTACCCTCCCCTTAGCACACTCCTGGTTGCGGGCCTGAATTGAACTCAGACTTTCCGTTTTTGACCTGGGCAGTGGGCACTGAGAGTCCTGCACTCTTTATCCAGCTGTTGTTTCTAATCGTAAAAGTTACAGTCTGATCATAGACTCTTTATTAGTAGACTGGAAATTGACAGTTTTGTCTTTTTTTCTTCAAGGTTCACTGACTCGATATCGCTATCAAAGTCTCAGTTTTTGTCTGCTTCGGTTGCACCATAGACTCTTTACAATCAGTCATAGGCTATCTTAAGTAGCAAAATGTTTACAGACCATAGACTCGATTAGGTTAATGTTGTGGCTTATAGACTTCAGACTTCGTATAAACGATATACGGTAGGCTAGGTTGAAATAGACGTTCATGTAAATAGTGTAAGAGCAGATCGAACGCGAGAAGCGTGATGCTAGCGATTTAGTGGTATCCTCCTTCTTCAACGATAGCAGTTCCATGCAAGAAAGAGATAGAAATCTCAAAGAAATAAACAATAAAAAAAAGAATAAAAACCCTTAGATCTCAGAAAGACGTAAGGTGCTGTAAATCGCACAGCAAAGTTTTGAAATGCACGACCCACATCAATGACACTTGAGTTAGGTTTCTGCGTCTGGGCTAAAACGTCTATACTCTAAAAACAGACTATGATGACCCCTGAAAATCTTCGAGTTTAGAATCTCGGAACCTCTACTAACATTCAACAGACCTTATACAAGAAAGGGGAAGCCTATTATAGCCTACTACGTAAATCTTTGGTGTTTTGTAAATGTTTTAAACAGATCCGTAACTTATGGTAAAAAATTTATATCCAATTTTGCCACCTCTAGTTTTTGTTGCATAAGAAGTAACTCCATTCATAAAAAAATTACAGTACTTTTTCTAAAACTGAATACGTTGAGCCCCGCTGAATAACCCGTCTGGCTACGGCCCTGATTATACTCTAACTTGCTATGGTCAAGTTTTGAGTTGATGTGGTCACAAAATTCCGCAAGTGCATGTACAGTGAGTAGTAGAGGGAAATTGTGCCATGGCCCCCCGTTTTTGGCCATGGCACAATTCAAAAAATGAGAGAAAAAAGTTAAAATCGCGTAATTACCAGAGGTGGAGTCCTCAAGGACGTCCTAGGCCTCGAGGACGTCCTCGAGGACACATTTTGAAGTCCTTGGCCTTGGCCTCGAAGCCTTAGGTCCTCGAAAATTGCCCTGTCCTCGGCTCAAGGACAGCACTATTTTTTGAACCGTTGAAATTTTGTTGGACAAACGCCAGAAACCTTGCGAAAAATTTGCAAATACCTTTTTTGTTTTCCGCAAATGGAGCATAGGCTTAACCAAGCGGGCCTCCCCCCCAATCGAAATTTCACCAATGACAAAAATGCGACAAAAAAGCCTATTGTTTATTCAGTTTCAGTTTCTTTTTAGCATTTTTTGCTTACACTAGTAGCGAACAACATTATTGAAGACAAAGAGGCTCCCGGGACCCCTTAATATCAATTTTTGCCAGCCAATTTAAACATAAACCTGGAAGAAATGGATAGTTTTCGTCCTAAAAGTTGCTATCTCAGGATCACATCTAGACTTTTTATGAACGTAATGCATTAACCAAGGCCAGATTTACCACAATATGGCGCAGTACCAACTAGGAGCCCTGCGCTCAAATCTTAAGACTTTTTATGGTCTTCACCTACATTTGGCAGAAAGATGTTGAGAAAATCTCCAAAGTGCCAGGGGCCCTGCGCAACGTAAATCCGCCCCGGCAATAACATGGTTAGTAAGCGTAACCATCTATTGTACTATTTTTCAATAACAGTTCATTAATTCACCTCCACCTCGCCAGTTTTTACGCACAAAGTACTTAAAAAAATAATTAGCCATGAAAAATGCTGATTGAACAAATCGTTGAATTTTAATTGAGGGGGCCTGGGCTTCCTGGCCAAACATGCACTTGCATAACTGGTTAGTTTCATCATAAAACAAAAATCTCTAAGGAAAATCTTCGAGTGGGTTTTCATTTACTGCTAAACTGTTGCACGAGAGTATGCACCTTACTTCCCCCTACCTGGACCAAATCACGTACAATTAAACTTTAACCCCAAAATGCAAGATGTTAAACGTGTTTTGGACTTAAATTGCAACTAGAAGGAGGATTAAACAATTTAAGTTTTTTAATTGGCTTTCAAATGTCAAAAATCTAGTGGTTTCAAATGGCTCTAAACATGGGCGAAATGTGATTCAATGGCATTAAAATAGCTTTTTTTTCCAAAAAATTACAAAAAATCGCCCAACAGCTGGAGGCTTCGCCCCCAGACCCCCAAATCCTCCGGCCGCTGGGGCCCCGCTCCCAGACTCCCCGTCTGTGATACGTTTGAGTTACTTTGGCTTTCTCAAAACGTCTCCAGAGTTACGTATTTGCACTTTTCAAATATATTAGTTTAAGTTCTCTCCCTTTTCAAAATCCTGGTTAAGTGCCAAATTCTGTTAAGTGATGACGTCATTGCATGTGATTTGTGGTTTAGGCCTCCAAAAGCAAAAATTCTGGCAACGCCTATATAACTTGGAGATTGCCTGAAAAGTTTTTTTTGAAGACCTTTTTTTTTTTGGAAAACACTTGCGGCTGTGTCCTTGGTCCTTGGCCTCGAGAGGGTCTGTCCTCGGAAAGGCTGTCCTTGGCCTTGGCCTCGGATTATTTTTGTGTCCTTGGCCTTGGCTTCGAGCCTCGTGTCCTCGACTCCGCCTCTGGTGAATACGTTACCATAGAGCATGCACTGATTGCACGTGGGAAAGGCTTACGCTATACCTGGCATTTTAGCATTATTTTAATCAGCTCTAGGGTAAGAATGTGCAGATTTCAATGTTTTTGCTCATGCCTATATATTTCTGCTTTAAAAAGTTTTTCGGCTTTTTTTTTGGAGAGCATATTTATCCTCCTGTCACCAGATAGCGTCAGACGCTAAATATTTGTCGATCCGCGCATTTTTTTATTGCAATGACTACTTCGTGCTCGGAGGAATCCGCACCTGCTTAGGAGTTTCCAGTGATCCAATGTTCCTGTGAATTTCTTCGAATTCTTGTCTACTGAATTTGCTGCTTGTTTGAAGCCACCAGCAGAGATAATCATCGTAAAGCGTCTTATCCAAAGACACAACAACGTGACCAGGGTTTGGGTTGAACCCAAATCATACGATCAAAGTCATCGTAAAAACGACGGCTTTATTACCATCTCGGCTTCGCTGTCGACTTTACTCAACTCAAGTTCACCACTCTCTAAACTGCAACAAAAAAGGCATGGCACTATTTCTCTATATCTAATGATCGAACTAGACAATACCTTGTTAAGAAGTAGAATTTCAACCAGTTGGTGGAGGCACGTTTTATTTCAGATGTTTCGCGGCCAATGCCAATAAGTTAGCGTTTAATGCTTGGCAAGTTGCAAAAAAATCTGTCACCAATAGGTACAAAATTTTTACTTTCTTGGCCTTACGTATAATACTTGTGGAAAAGGATGGCTAAGTATATTATTTAGCTAGTGCCCTTCAGTTGTTTTCATACTTATTTTGTGTATGTTTTGCACCGTTCAAAGCATACCTTTTAATCCGAAATTTAATCTAAAAAGATCCTAACACTGAGTTATTTTTGTGAAACAACGTAAAAATCTCTGAGCGCTGGGGGTTTCGCCCTCAGACCCCCTTATCATCTCCGGCGGCTGGGACTTTAACCTAAACCCCAAACTTGTGAGGCCAATTTTAAGTTTTGACTCATGCACACCCCTTTGGAAAATCTTGCCTAAGCCTACGCCACTGTGCATAATTATATGACAAGTAAAAATTTCCAGGCGGGCTGAGCTCTGCCTTGCCCCGTCTGCCTATCGCTTAGAGTCAATTTTTTTCTACTGCGCTATCAGCAAGTCCTTATAAGCATACTCTTACACATTTTGATACCGTTAAAAACAGAAAAAAAAAAATACATATTTTGTCGAATTTGAAAGTCACCTGGATTTCGATTTTCCAGTTACATTTTTAAAGAGGTTTTCTCATAGTACATAATATCCAGAGGTAGTCAGTAACGAAGTTGTTTTATTTGGTGATTTTACCATGATTTTACAACGACCTGACGTAAAAAAAAAAGTTATTCTCATTCTATCGGGCGAAACTGCTGATTGGAAATATGTTTGTAGAGGTCTCGAATGTGAAATTTGTACTGTAGATAAAATCTTGAGATATGGCGAGTTATTTCAAAACTTTTTTGTTTTTGGTGGGTACAAGCATTAGCAGTTGAGACAGTATTATACTTTGAAACTACTTTCATTACAGAGAATTAATTTGGACTACTTTCACTTAAGTGAAAATAATTCGCCGTACTTCTATTTTCACTTGAAGTGGATTTCAGAGTAAGTAGCAATACTTTTGTTTTTTGGCTACTTTGACCACCTCTGTATCTATCTTCTGTTGTGCTGATTTATTAATTCAACTGGAAACTTCTTTTGGCTTTTTTAGTCGGCTGGTGTAGCTTCATGGCTTCAGTTGTAAGCTTCCAATTGCCTAAGTTTTCTTTCTGCTTGTACTGTGCATTTTAACTTACCACGAAAAACCTTATCGTGTCGAATAATGCACGCGTTGCCAAAAACACTTCGCAGCGAGGGAAGCCTTTTTCTCTTCCAATTTTCTTCGTTTTTTCTTCGCGCGTCAGATTCTCGTCTACTAACAAAGAGTCTATGGTCTGGTCATAGGCTCTTTATCAGCGGACTGTAAACTACAATTTTTGCCTTTTTTTTTCATCGTTCGTCTTGTTCTTCGAATATGTCCAATCAAATCAATCGAATACTCGTGACAGCAAAAAAAACTTAGCAACTAGAACAACCTTTTTTTCTTCAATCCTTTTCTCTTTTTCTCCGCGCGTCTATTTCTAGTCTACTAAATAAAGAGTCTAAGGTCTGCTAATGCTTTTAGAACTAACTGCTTAAAACTTGCTCCGTTTAACACCTAGGCAGTACATTAGCTTTGGCTGATTTTATTCTATGAAAATGATAATCATAATAAGCAGTATTCTTGATGTCACTGCAATTACGTAATTGAATCAACATTTTTACAGAATAATTTAATTGTCATGTTTGGACGTTTGTAGAGTAATAGACCGGTGATCAAAAGGCTGCAGGTACGAATCCTGTGGAAATACAATTTTTTCGCTTGGCTTGTTTTTAGTAGTCGCCGTTCTGGTAACTATTCCCTAGGCTTCCGCGCTGGCCAGATAGCACGTAAACGATTAAACGAAAAATTTTTGCAGAAGTTAACGTAATAGTATATTGACACTAGGGTCGCTCATTTTCCTTGACCCTTTTAAGTTTTTTGCCAGTTTGCAAAAATGTTCCTTTTTGGATACTAAGATTAGAAAACTAAAGCTTTTCGTTTAATTTTAACGTTTGACCCTGGTTCAACCAAAGTCAAATTTTAAATTTTAGGTGCTTTTTAGCCTAGTTGCAACCAGTGCTGTGTGGTTCAGTCAACCATTTTTGCATTTTAATACGCGTGTAGTACTTTCTGCTTGTGTAGCCGCTGATCAGCTGCAACTACTATGCACAATTGCACAATTACCATGATCAAAAACTTATCATAGATTCTGAAGTTAGTTCACGATAAACTGCAATATTTCTAGCTCTCTTGGTTGGGCTGTTAAATGCTTAGTGAAATTGATCAAGCAACAAAGATGGAGTCCTCGAGGACAACCTTGGCCTCGAGGACAGAATTTAAAGTTCTTGGCCTTGATGGTCAAGTTCTTGGCTTCGAAGCCTGCAAGTCCTCAAAAATGCCCTGTTCTCGGCTTGAGGATAGCTCTATTTTTTGACTTATTGAAAATGGGCCGAGGTCATGCGCAATGTTATTTCATATTAGAGCCAGGGCCTCAAAGAGAAAATTTTTCAGGGGGTACGAAGGTCGATACCGGGCCCCCCAAATCTTAATAGGCCCCCAACCCCTATCAGGGCCCTTGCCGTTAAATCATTTTTTTGTCCCATGGTTGCAGATCTTCATTTGAAAGTGAGGGGATAACGATATTCGCATACAGTTAGGGTCAATGAAAAACACAACTAGACATAAAATTGATTTAAATTTAGCTAGGGGGTCTGGGGGAGCACTATGAGCTCCCCTAGCGGAGTCCGGGGCAGAGCTCCGGAAGCTTTACCATTTTTTATGGTTCTCGAGGGTAAAATACAGCATTTGATCAGCATCCCAGCACGAAACTTGCTTAAAATGACAAGCAGAAAACGTGATATATATGAAAGAAAGTATGTGAAGCGGAGAATGACGACATTGACACAATATTATACAATATAATGACTTTAATACTGCAAATACAAATATTTTACTGATAAAAGTTTTAAGAAGTCATCTGCAATCATAGAGTTCACAAATCCAAATACCTTTTAAAGACGGTGAATCATCCAGCCAATTCGGGTGGTTTACGATAGCTAAAATTGAACAATAATATTTGTTACTTTTTGCTTTGATGTTGGGGCTGCGGTTGCAAAGATATTCAACAAATACAAAAAGATATCCCCCGAAAAAAGTTTTTGGAAACTCTGAGTTTTGTTCTTCCCGCCAAAACCACAGTTCTCTGAACTATTAACCTACTGTGGTTTTGGCGGAAAGAACAAAACTTGGAGTTTCCAAAAACTTTTTTCGGGGGATATCTTTTTATATTTGTTGAAAATCTTCGCAACTGCAGTTCCAAAATTAAAACAAAAAACATCAAAAATTACAGTTCAGTTTTAGCTATTGCAAATCACCGGAGTAGACTGAATGATTCACCACCTTTAAACTCATACAGATAGAGTGAGTTACCTAATGATAGTAGTATAGTATGTCAACTTTGACTGCTTGCACTCTCTGAGGTTGAAATGCTTTTGGATCTATGGAAATGTGGACCCTCGTACATCGTTATACCGTAGAATTAGGGCTCTCACGTCAGAGAAATGTAACAAATCGTTAATTTCGGTGCAAGCGTATGGCTTTTGATACATTTTCCTCTTTTTTTAATCAAATCGGCCACTATTGGATGACCTAAAGGCTGTGTAGCAAAAATAGCGACCAATTACCAGTACTGATTAAAGTGACTTATATTTTTGCTGTAGGCGAGTTTGATTACGGTGCTATGGTGCGATACCAAAACTTAACGCGGAAACCTGAACTCTTCCGGGCCCCTTGAGCCCGGGCCCCCTTAGGCCCATTTTAAATTTTAAATTAGATTTTAAATTAGGCCCGGGCCCGGGTACGATGTACCCCCTGAACCCCCCTCTCGCAGGCCCTGATTAGAGCCGGAGCATGTCAGAGAACGGGCGGAACAAAATTTTGAAAATCTTTTGGGAGAAGCTTGATTTTTGAGGAAAGTTTGAGAATTTCTGAGCAAAAAACTTTTTTTTTTGAGAGAACACTTCCGCGTTGTGTCCTCGGTCCTTGGCCTCAAGCATTCCTGTCCTTGGCCTTGGATTTTTTTTGTGTCCTTGGCTTCGAGCCTTATGTCCTCGACTCCATCTCTGCCAAGCAAGTTGATATTTATTTCGATAATCTTTCGGATAGACATTTGTCTATAGGCAATAGGCCTTGATGTCAACACTGCAACTACCACTGTACGATGAGAGAGAAATTGACAACAAGCAAGCTGAGAAACAGATAGACACGAATCTGTGCTGTACCTCAAGTATAGTCTGCTAGTGGTTAGGCTACGAGTAACAGTTTTTCGGAACTTGTAGCTTATCAATCAATAGGTGTTTTGAAAATCTTAAAATAACAGATTGTTGATTGCTTTGTTTTTTTTAGAAAATAGCTAAGTGTTTACTGAACTAGTAGCCTATATACAAGCTTATGATTTAACGTTGGTAAGATGACGACAAGATCAAAAAGAAAGTTAAAATTATGGCCTTTTGATGAATGTATTGTGGATATGCAACCCGAGGATCTAAACCGCCAACAAGAAAACAGTGTTGCGTCGCTTCAGCTGCAGAGGGTATCGAACCTGGCCTTGTCTGCCCTTGTCGAGCCGGGTATCGTTGCTCTTTGTGTCGCTGCTAACACGTGACGTTTCACCTCACAATTACCAGCCAGTTCGCTCTTTGCCTTTTGCAATTGCTAATTTGCATACTTCTCAACTCGGCGTTTTTGCTTCCTTCCTGCTAACATTTCTTTATCTGTACTCATTCTTTTTTGGACTATGGTCTTGTATACTGCTAGCTTCAGAGCTCCTTTCCACTGGAACAATTTTCTAACTTCTTGGATTTCTTGCAACTGGCTGGATAATTATTTTGGTATGTATAAGCCTTTTATTTATTGTTTTTGCTCTTTGTATATTTACAATTTAGACATTTACTTGAACGTAAGTAACTTGTTTCATGCTTCTTATAGTCTAAATTTATATGTGCTTGTTAGCATCTTAGGCCCTTTTGATTGTGTAATAGTCTGTTGTTATTATTCATCAGTAGTTGGTAGTACTTGGAACCGTAATACCCTTTAGTTTTATATTTTGAGGCTCTTTTGCTTCTATAGCCGGTTTTACGTTTATTTTAGAAACCGCTCTCCGCTCCCCTCCGCTTGCTCCCTAGCTCTCTCGTTCGACCAAATGGAATTGACGTCGACTCTGGCAATCTCCGAATCATTACAACGTTGTTTCTTTTTTTTTTTTTTTGTATCTGCTACCCAATAGAAATCATCTTTAGTCGACGATTGTATGAGCGCGTTTCAAATTAATGTGAGGTGTTTGCACAGTCAGTTCTAATTCTAATCCAGACCTTACAAACAGTATACTTGCATTTTCGATGTTTACATTTTTTAAAGGGCAATCAGGTCGGAATTTTTTTTTGCTGAATTTCTTTAAAAAAAATTTGACAGACCTGAAGACTAACTTCACCAAATTTGAGCTTTTTGCGACCTTCCATCGCAGAGATATAACAGATTAGATTTCACCATAAAAAGGCTTTTCCCTTAAGCAATTTGCTAGGGTTGCTAATTTGATTTTCAATAATTTAAACAAGTTATTGCATGTTCTTGATTCTCAATAAATATTGTATTTTGCGGCAGAGCTATAATTGTAAAACAAAGAAAGGTTTTGCTGTAAAACAAAGAAAGCTGTATTTTGCGGCAGAGCTATAACTGCAAAATTAGGTGCTGTTTAATAAACTTAAGCCAAATTTCCAAAAGCTAATCTTCTATCACAATACTGATAAAATGGCAACACTAAAGTAAGAGGAAAACGGCTGATTTTGAACAGCAATATCTTGAAAATGAGAAGGCGGAGAAACTTCAAATTTAGTGAGCATGGTTTCCAGGCTTATTCCAACATTTTGGTCATGAGTGAAAAACTTGACTTGAATGCCCTTTAACTACAACAAAAAGAAACTGGAACTAGAACTTTGAGAAGCTTTGCTCAAGTTGTTGTTGAAAACATTATGCAGTGGTGGCTACGTTAAGCTGTTATCCGTACAAAAGCTGACAACATTCACATTAACATGACTTTAAATGAACACAAAAATTCTAAACGATCAAAAATAATCCAGCAACAACTAGACAAAAGCAAGGCCTTTTCCTTTTTAAAGACAAGGAGAAAGAAACATTTTGGGCTCCTAACAGGCGCGTATATAACGTTATATTTTTGAGCAAAAATTTATTAGATTTTGAGCAAAAATTTGAGCAAAAAATTAATATTTCAGAGCAAAAATCAAACAAGCATTAAAAACGTGCTATTTTGCAGACTTTTCAGGCCAATGGGCGGGCTTTTTAGCCCCCTCTCCTGGCTACGCTACTGGCTCCTAAACCAAATTGCGAGAGAGAATTAAACAATAAAGGCAAACAAAAAATATGAGAGGGTGTGGAGAGGGGGAGTTTCCTCCATGCACAGAGTAACATTGGATAAAAACAAACGCAAACTAGAACAGGCTTTGAAAGTACAACAAAGAAGGCACAATGAAGAACAGAAAAAAATGGATAGCGAGTCATCCTTTTTTGTTGAGCAAAGCCAAGACAGTAAAAGCAGTTTATCAAGCCATGCTGATAAAGAAGATCCTGACTTTGGCCAGCTTGATACCTCTAAACAAAGAAAGCAAATTCATAAAAAGCAACGTGCTCTTAATCTCAATCTTGATCCCACTCAGTAGGGTGAAACCGTCAGTCTGGTGGTAGACAAACAGGGTATTAGAAATAGAGAACTAATGGAGATGATGTCTGCTGTTGTTAGTTCTGGTGGTGGCAACATCAATAATTTGTCGTCGTCAAAAATACAGTGCGTAGACATCGCAATAGGATACGAGAGCAAACTGCTAAGTCAATATTTGAGAAAAACTTGGAAACAATTCAATCATCTTAGCTCTAAACGTAACAAATAATTACTGCTTTGGGATGGTAAAATGTTGCAATTCCTAGTAGATGTAGAAACATCCACAGAAGTTATTGCTATTTTTTTAACTACAACTTATGAAAAGAATAAAATTTTACTCAAAAATGAAAATGCCAATGTAGGACAGCACAGCTTCTAAATTAACAAAAATAATTTTCGGCACTCTCGGCACGGGAAGCATTAAAAAACACTTAATTTTTGGTTTAATGCTTAACACAACATCTGTGAACACAGGAATTCACAGTAGAGTAACTATTAGTCAGTGTCAATACTTAGAAAAAGCTTTCGGCATTTTCTTGCAACTAGGTAAAACAAACGTGGTAAATTTGGCATTTTCAAAACAAACACGTCAGGATCTTTGAGCACATGTTCATGAAGTTGTTTAATTAAACAGCACAGGTACAAATTAGTGATTGATATTGTGTCCAAAACTGTTTGTTGATGTAACAGAAGACAGTGATCGAGCATTATAGAAAACGACAAAAATTCATCCAATTCTGGGTTTTAAAGTGGACTGAACCAGGGTTAAACCTTAATTTATTTTCATGAAAATTCCTATACGAGGGTTTCTAACCAAAAGGAACAGGAACACACTCTGACAGAAAATTCTGACAAAAAATTTTTTTTCGCCGATTTTGAGCCACCCTAATTAGCACATCATCATTCGACAAAAACGGCAGTAAAAGAAGCAGTATGCTATATCACGATAAGAGTGCGTTATTGAATCAAAATAATGAACGGTACATTATTAAAAAAAATGTGCAAGCCAGTACACTTAAAATAAATAACGCTTACACAATTTTAGTACAGGAGTTAAACCTAGGTAAGATCTCTTCAGGGTTATCAAAGATAGAAAACCTGCTTTTTCTCTCTAAAGTCTGTGCACAACTGCACATTTTTGTTCAATACTGTAGATTGTAGTAACGCAAACGTTATTTCAAACTAGTAATAAAGTGTGGAATATGTTTGAATAGAGCAGAGTTTATAAGAGTAATTGCTTTTTGCGTTTGTAACCAGATCAATAGTCTGTAGTTATCTAATAGATAAGAGCTTCTTCAGAAAATAACTATAAACTTGTGTTTACTTCTCAGTGGGGTCATATCAAAGACAATTAATTTGGCATTCGCATTTTCCCTGCTTGACAGTTCAGTACCAGTTGGACAGCATAAAGCCTCCACCCGTTAATACAATAAGCATGTAGGCAGGTGGCAACTTGATTTGAAGATATAAGAGTCACTTTGCCGTGTCCAGTCTAAGGCAGCTTGGTAAACAAAGATATAATTGCAATTCATGGCGTCAAATACAAAAATACAGCACTGCATTACAGGTTCATTGCAATATATACAATTATAGTAGCTCTACCACGTAACACTTGTGGCGGTAACAAAAAAACGATCTTTTTCGTCAAAAATATTTTGATGGCTCACATAAAATATTCAAACTAATTAAATTCTTGCGTTTTTTTAGTGACAAGCAGTCACAATTACACATTGATGCTGCATTGTGGCATTTATTCTGTTGACCTCTTGTCTACCAGATCGGCAACCATCTTCGAAGCTTTGAAGTAAACAATCTTAACACTACAACTTGTCAAACTGTTGGTAGTTTTGCTTTTAAGTTTTGAAATTTTGGTTTTGAATTTGAATTTCTTGTTTTGGATTTTCTTGTTTACACTCGCTTGGCGTGATGTCTATGCATGATGTCGGCTTGCAAGTTCTGTTCTCGATCGCTGCATTGCTTAATTTGGTTTTCTCGTTGTTCTTCCGCCTGATGAGTCCCTTGAGAAAGGACGAAACCGGTCGCGGATGCTCACTTGTGCAATTCCTGTGGTGTTGTGATCATCGACATGCTTGTTGATCGACATTGTTTTTTCCTTTTTCATTTGATTCTCTATCGTTCCCCGCCGGAGGTGCGATATCTCTGGTACCATTGTGGTTCCCTTGGTAGTTTTTGTTGTTATGGATTTCAAAGTTTACCTTCAGTTTACTAGCTTATAATGTTCAGTTTTTGTTTATTTAATTGGTCCGAAGATTTTTACAGATGTGGAAGACGAAGGGCTACAAAAAATAAAAAAATAAATAGAAACCTAAACAACTTCAGTGTGTTAATAACTGCTTCTAACAAAGAAACGCAAAAATTCAATAATTTTGTTTTGTAGCAAAATGTGATCGAAATCTATTTTGTTTTTGCATGATTATTACAAAATAATAAAAAACAGGATGGAATGCACCAGAGAAAATTAAATTAACTCTCAAATTATTACTTTTGCTATCTTGTATGCCGTTGAGAATATTGTTTTACAGGTATTGTACATATATATTGGTTTAATCCCTTTTTACTTGCTGAGAGTATTATTAGAACAGCGTTATATTTATGACAATTATTTACAGTATTTTTCTCTAAAGTTTTACAAATCCGCGGATTTAACTTATTTGACATCAGTGCATATGACCTAAATATGTATGAATACAACGAACAAAAGAAACATCTTCATAAAATTCTGCACCTATCATCTAGGATTTCGGCAGAACATTTTTCAATGGGGGCCAATAAGAATAGAGCCTGTATTAACTACTAAAAATGGAAGAAATTTTGAAATTTGGGAGGTTCAAGAGTGAGTGTGTGAAAATACAGGGGAAGGGGCATGCCCCCCTGCCCCCCCCCCCCCCCCCCGCCCTTGCCGACGTCCATGCCACTCATATGAATGAAAAGTTGGTGCGATTAGCTTTTACGTTTTTGTTTCATCTCCTTTTTCCGATGACTTACTTGAGGACTCGTAATTTCTCTGCATAATAATTGATATTGGCAAATACCACAAATGACTGCAAAAAAAAAAATAATAATAATAAAAATAACAAAAACAATAATAATGTGTGCAAAAATAATAAAACAATCGGTAGTGACTATTTCACCGAAAATTTTCAAGTTAAAGAGAATAAAACGAAAATGAAACATACTTATCCACGAATTTTTTATTTGTGTTTTGAAGAGTAAAGATTTGGGTTTGAGTTAGGGTTTAGATTAAGATTAGGTTTGAGTTAATTTTAGAGTAAGAATTTGAGTTTGGGTTAGATTTGAGTCAAAATTAATAGAAAAAACTAGATTGGATTTTTGGTGAAATAGGCTCTTCCAAAACACGTTGCAAAAAACAAGACAGCCATAATTTAGCGTCATGAAGACAAATCTATTTTTGTAAGATTTAGAACTGATAAAACTTTGGCACCATGCAGGCTTAGCGTTTCTATGATTTCCAGTAAGCGTAAGATAATAGAGGTAAAACAACCCTTGAGGTTAAAATGAGTTCGAGTTACGTTGAAATCACCCTGCAGAAAACGTTTATATACTTTAGGTAAAAAAATCAACGCTAACAAAAGAACTTCTTTAATCATGCACAGACTGAATAAAATCAAAAAAGAAATGCACTACAGCCTGCCTTCTTTCATCTTTCAATTCGTCAAGAGGATATCATATAAAAGAATTGTGTTTTCCTAACAAGTAGAAAGTTAAAACACGTTGTATAGAGATTTGTTGGTTTTGACTTAATTATATGCTTTTGAACATGGTTAAAACGCTGACAATTTGCGCTGAATTATGATCGAGCAGTTTCAAATAACATCCGCTTCCCAGCAAAACCAAAATAATTATTTTAAAATAAGGCAGCAGAATTTCAAGTACGTACCAAACTTGTTTCTTCCGAAATGATTGCAGGGAGGTTTTCCTTGAGATGGACAAAATCTGTAACACTTTCTCTGAAAAATTATTACATATTTTTTCTGAAAATTTATGACTGTTTTGAATACAGTACAGTACAATCTCTGCTGAAATTTTGTACAATCATAACGTTTTGTTTGTGTTTTTGTTGTTAAGGTTGTTTCATCGTTGTTGTGTTTTTGGATAAGACGATCTACGATAATTATATTCGCTGCATGGCTTTGAACAAGGACTGAGGACTGAGAACCTAGGTGAGGACTGGGGACGATTTGTTCAAAATAAAAGTGTCACCGTCGCTTTCTCGTGAACGCTGTAGGATAAATATGGATCGAATCAATCAATCTAGTTTTCTGATCTAAAAAATCTACCCAGCAGAGAAGCACCCTTGAAAAGTAATTTTTAACCAAGCTAGCACAAATGTCAAAATCATTAAAAGGTATACAGTCAAAGACACTTGCAAGAAAAGTAAAGTAAATTTGTATTGCGAAAAAAGCGCACATCTAATTTTGTTATTAATAATCAACTGTAATATTGGAAAACTGAACGATACGTATGGTAGCATTTACAAAATAGCTAATAATATATGTTTAGAATTAAGATGTATTTTTGAACATTTAATTAATAGTACTCCATTTTTCATTAAAAATAATTAAAGGACTGCCTGCATGAAAAATCAAAAAAATAAATAAACTTTCTAAGGATTGTTTAAAAAATTCCCAACTTGCCTGTGACTTTTTTACGAGACACTTTACTAGCTGTACCGCTACAAGTTATTATTAAGTTGCGGTACATATATAATATTATTTCGTTTAAGTAAAAACTTATTTATTCAATCGTTGTTATTTTGTGTCAGAGTGTTTTTGTTGGTTTACCACGATCAATTTACAAATGAAAAACATGTCAATAAAGATCTCCCAGAGAACAAAAATTTGGACTTATATTAGTACCTGCTAAATTCACGGCTCTAAGTTTGGTCTTTGCTGAAACTACATTCGTGACATTAGGCAAAACACAAAAAAAAACTTGAACTGTTTTTGGTTTAATATGCAAGAGTGTGCATCCGAATTTTAGAAGACAAAAATCATCACATTCTATTAGATTTACAGTTGTCTATCCATCATTCTATTTAGTAAATGTTTTTTCAAACATTTATACTTACAATGTAAAAGCTTTTCCATTTCCAATTTTCAAATTTAGTTTTTGTATGGTAGTTCACAATATTGTTTCGTCGAACAACGTTAGCTTAAAATAAAATTAAAATTTGTAGCAAAAAATTGTTAAAAAAAGAAATAAGATACGTAAACATAAACCCAAAACAAAAAACGCGATAGCTGCCTTACACATTAAATACACTACTATAGGATAGATTAAATCAAGATTGATTACATACCCGCTGTGTGTACAAATGCGTGAAACACTTGTAAAGGTTTATTGCGGCGTAATAACTCCAGGGTTACATAATTGGGTGTTTGATCAGCCCGGTGGTGGATTCTCAGATCTATCATTCCGGAGACAAGCGCGCTAACCACTTTATCTACTGCATCGAGTTTAAAACAATAGAGAAGGATAACAACGCTTGAATGTCGTTGTTCAAGATACTTTTAGGCCCGCATGCACCAACATGAATTAACTTTGATTTGAAGGTTAACAAAACTTTGGGAGAAATGTTTTGACACGTGGCTAAACAATTTGCTATAATTATAAAGTATTTCAAGGATAGCGTCTCTTAACTTGCAAATTCCGTTTATTTTGATCTAAAAAGTCGATGGATGTAGAAAATAAAAAATTGATGATCATCTGAGAATTGTTCATCCACGTTGGTTCATACGACCGTAAAAGGTTTTTATTCTAATTTCAGTTTACAATTAAAAGCGATAGCAGTAATGGCTAACTTTATCCAACTGGATGATTCTATGTGAAAGCAACATATTTCTATTTTAAAGAGATGAAGCCTCAAAAAACAAAAAAAACAAGAAAAACGTTTCACTAACTATACTACAGTACACAAGAAAAGTTAGCTGTCAAATTGCTCTGCGCTTTTTTTTTTTTGGCAAACGTGTTGGTTTTACTTACTATACTTTGGGTTTATAGAGGAAGCCATTGCTGCAGAGTAGAGGAACAAAGTAAATGCAAGTGCAAGTTCCATTTTATCTTTAACCCGCAGGTATATTTCAAACTATAGATAATCTTAACTTGCTCTAAGAACAAGAATGCATGTACTGTAGCTTAAAATTTGAAATCCAAATATACAGTACTGATCAATACAATAAAAGTTTGAGAAAAATGTTGCTGTTTTTTTCCATGCAGCCTATGTTATGGGTATTTCAATTTGTATAGGCAGTTGAAAACTTTTAACCCTTTATTGTACTTTATTAATCATTAACTGTAAATGTATATAGTTTAATTTCGAACTAAAGTTTTACGAAAATAATGCAATCAAATCTTACCATATAATTAATACTTCAAATGCAGTATTTAAGCAAAAATAAATTGCAACTTTTTTTATCTCTATCTGCAATCTGTTTCTGTTTTTATTTTTTTGTTTTCTTTTTATTTTTTGACAAATTTGAGCTTGTTTATCTCTACTGAATACTCAAGTTTTTTATGTATTTCTCCACGACCCAGCAGCCTTACAACTCTTTTAGTTACTATATTTAAAGCAGATGTAAAATTATCAAACGTTAAACAATTGTAATTATAATTACAGTTTATTCACCAAGTTGCCTTGGCCAGTAGATAGCAAAGACACTATTCGGTCCTCAAGTGAAGCTGCCACCTGCCCACCTATCTACCACACACTGTGGAGGCTTTACACTGTTCCTTCTAATGCTGAACCTCGAGAAAGGACGCTGTGAATACCAAGTTTTATGGTCTTTATAATTTACCGTTTCATTAGCAAACGCTCTATCCACTCGATCACTGATCGGTAAAGGTGCTGATACTGTTCAGTGCTTGCAGTGATGGCGTAACCAGGAAGAACTAAGCTTTAGCCCCTTTTCTCTTTCGCCAAGTCACTCGGAAAATTCAATCCAAGTATACATGCAGGCGCTTTAAAACGTGATTTGAACTTGAATAGGCAGTAAATAGAGAGAAGGGGAGGACGTTGAACAGGCAGTAACTTGAGCAGGCAGTAAGGGGGCGTTAAATATTTTAATTCTGTCAAAGGGCTTCCAAACCTAGGCAATAACAATTTATTCATTCAAATGTCTCTACAAAGGTTCGAAATGTCATCCGAAGAGATTTTTTTTTTTTCAAAAAATGTTAAAAATTGATCAGCAAAATTGTAATTGCGCGCCTGAGTGCACAATATTATTTTTAGTATTTTTGGTTGAACGAATCAGAATTAAACCTACAGTATTTAACCAACCTCCCAGTTGAACTTATTTCAACTAGCTCGCTTTGGTTGTGACACGGTTTTCAAATGCGCTTCCTTTTTTATTGTACGCATTAAGCATGGTCAAGATGCATTACTGTGATAAAATTTTGGAGGGAATAACTTAGAGGTAAATAGTGCTACTAGATTCTTCAGACGTAAAAAAATGTTTTTTTTTAGGTTTTTTTAAGATGTGCTATGCTTGTAAATCAATTCAATCGCGGACAATTAAGCATTAATCAAATGTTGCAATTTTCATTTCTACCCCATATATACTGTGTAATTTTCATATTCACTTTCGGACCATATAAACTGATTGAGTATAGGCGTACATATATTATCAATGTATTTAATCAAGAACAAGGAAAATAGATTTTGACATACATAAATGGAAAAAGAGAAATTCGTCTTCATAATCATGTGATTATCGCCTTGAGCTATTAGTAAAAAATATTACAAAATAAAATAACCGAGAGGTAGAAGCTAAAATAAAAAAAGAAAGATAATATTTGAGCTTTTTTTGAATCAAAGTCTTTTTAAAGCCGCATTTACACGGGCGACTTTTTTGCGTGCGATTTTTTGATAAAAAATGGATCTGGCAAAGTTACATTTACTCAACGGCGGTTTTGATCATAATAATTGGGACCTTACTGATGGAAATAATTGTCTTAAGTTGGTTTCATACCAATATTGTTATAATTGAAAACTTTAGAAAAGAATCGGTGCTGTGATATAAAATCGCAGTGAGACTAGCTCCGATTTTGCTTTGAAAAGGTTTAGAATATCACTATCGGAATGGAAACAACTTGAGACAGTTATTTTACGCACTAAGGTAACTTTTGTCACAATGAGAACCATTATTGAATATATGCAACTTTGCCTCATCTATTTTTATAAAAAATCGCACTCAAAAAAGTCGCCCGTGTAAATGCGGCCTAAGAGCTACTGAAGACAGTTCCCCATAGCGACCAAGCAATTTTATTTCCGTTGTGATGGCCTAGTGTTACGAAAGAATTGCAACATATAGAACTCAAAGAGTGTGCACGCTCTGTGATAGGTGGTTAAATACAGTCGCAAATAGAAGCTTGATTCATTGGCATGAATGAATGAATGTACAAATCAAATTGTTGAAAGGATATCCTCCCTTTTCACTTTATGTAAGGACATGACCAAAAATAATTAGTCAAACTTTAATCAAATGAAAGTTGCCTGTTGCTGCAAAAATAAATCCGAGTATGAATCAATATAATCAAAAAAAAATGTCACGAATTACTAAACTTTTTGCTACAATTCACCTTTTTGTTACGACTCTTCATTACAAAATACACAGTTGTAGATTTCTTTGAAAAATATAGTTAAAGCATTGATGTACATTTTATTGTAGTGTACACGTTCGATTTACGAATACGTAAATATCAATCTATTCATAAAATAGAATGATTTTATTGAATAAGGTTGATATTTTGACGACCTAAATGCCGCAGCTAGCGAAGTTAACTCAAATAAATTGTTTAGTAGTGACCGTCATTTTGGTTTTAGTTTTCTTGATAAAGCTGTTTTTAAAATTCATTTTTTAATGCTCGAAATGGATTTTTTTATCTTTTAATGTTCCAGCAAATATTACCAAAATGAGTAAAAATACATCTGGTGGCATTACAATTTCTCGAAGTGTAATTGAGAAATTTTTGAGTAGGAGGATCAACCAAAATAGAATTACCTTTGGCTATCATCTCCAAGTTACTGTAAAAATGAAAATTTTGTTTTCTAAAGTAAATATTGATTACCCTAGGTTTTTATTTCCTACGCATAAATGAAAAAAACATACGTTATTCTGCAAAAAATAAGAGTAACCATTTTTTCAAGTGCAGACTGCAGACGCTTGTTTCGTGGTATATTTCAACTCATAACATGAATATGACACCGCTAGCAATATCCAGGGACTTTGCGAAAGTATCTAACTTTAGTGAACTAAAGCAGGGCTTTCCAAACTTTTTTTGCTTGCGACCCTCTTTAATTTTCTAAAAATTTTCGCGACCCTTAAACGGTTAAAATTCTGAACACTGCGAACAAGGCACTGGTACCCAAAACCTTCTAATTTACACCGAGGTACAAAACGAAAACACATTATTTTGTAAACACCCAGATTTGTTAACACATTTGTAAACACCATTGATTGGAATCTATCCAGCAGTAGTAGTATGGTAGTTATAACTCAACTATAAATCAATGCCGTCGCTACAGCAAACGAAGTAAGGGGGCACTAAAATAGACTTAGCTTTTCCACATAAAAATGATATTTTACGGCTCCAAATTATGCGCTATTTTAAAAATTTTGTATTTATGTCTGAAAAAAGAGACGCATAAGGCCGTCAGAGTTTCTTAGCTCTTTTCGTATGCAGCCCATATAATAGCTTGAAACATCTGTTAGCAGCAATGAATGCGACCAGAAGCGCAACCAGATTTTGCTAAGAGGGAGAGGGCTTGAACCAAAAGTAAATTTTTTTTGCAAGAAAATTGTGTAATTTATACCCCGTGCTGAACAAACTAATGCAAATCAAGCGCATCACAGAGGGGGCCTGGGGGGCACGGCCTCCAGCCGCTGGGTGATTTTTGTGATTTTGTAGCAAAAAATAGCAATTTTAATGCCACTTCAATCACATTTCGCACTTTTTTGAAGCCATATGAATAGCTACAGTAAATTGCTAAAATTCGGAAGTCACTGAAAGAAATGAATTGCCTAAATACTTAAGGTGAAGTCCAAAAAACGTTTAAACGCTTGTATTTTGGAGTTAAATTTTCCAAATGACTTGGCTGTTAGCCCCTTTGCCATGGTCGCGCAATCGACTGCGACCTAAAAAAATTTTGAGTGGGTTTTGAAAAAACAAAAACAGCTAATCTTTCAAAAAATGTTTTCACGTATTGTTCAGGTCATAATCAGTAACGAAGTACCGGCAACGATTCTATAGGCTTCCATCTCTATTCCGTGACACATCCGTAAAGACGTGTGAATTAGACAGATTATTGCGTCACATTTACTTACAGCAGTTGGTGGCCAGCAATTCCGCAAAGAATGGAGAAAACTTCAAATTATTTGATGACCAAGATAATGTTCCGGAAATCAATGTAGTAAAAAAAACTGTGACGTTGAAAAGTTGCGCAACTACCGAAAAGGAACTTTTTGAAAGGACTCGGCTAGTAATCGCTAATAGTTTCGCATTAATAAATGAATATACAGCACTGGCATATTATCGTCTCAATTAACTGCACAAATAGCAAAATCGTAACTGTTTCTAACAGTTGTCTGTTAGTAGTTACCTAGCAGAGCATTTTAATCAATGCACGGCCGCCACAACGTGCATTTTGAATTACTATTTCACGGCCACAAAAAAATCCTTTTACGGCAGCAGGTTGTGCACCCCTTGTCTATATGTTTCCAACAGATATCTCATTGTTTTCTTCTGCAAGTTGTTTTGCAAAAGCATTTTGTTTCTTGACGGAAATTTAGAAACGCAGGGTTGCAAGTAGCTTTTGGTAAAGCATAGTAAAACGGATAAGAGGAATAATGGAACTAGGTTTGGGAATTAAGCCTCATTATTAACTCAAGTATATAAGTATATCTTTCAACAAAACCGATCTCGAGCAGCGCCTCTTGAACTCCATTTGAAAGAACGAAAATTTTCTAACCCAATTTTACACAGCTTATTTTTTTTTTGAAATAAACCTGTTCAAATAAATTGTTTTTATTTCGTATTCAACTTGACTTTGCGTCGTCAAAATTTTGAGGTTTTCTAATGTCATTTTTCAAAATCTGAGCATTTTTTGGCCAATTCTTAACTTAAATGACGCCATAATATGTTTTTGTGATGCAAATAAGTTGACTTGAGCATTTTATGATTCCATATTAAAAAACAAACTTATGTATGAAATTTGAACCGCCTGTGACGTCATCACAAAAATTTCGCGATGTTTCGAAAACATGGCCTTGACGTCAAATTCAAAACAAAATTTTCAAAAAAATTTTGGTGAACACCAACCCGCATGCCAAATTGGTGCGCCCATGAATTTTGGTTTAGGAGTTAGATAGGGAGTATTTTGGTTCCCCCCTCCGTGTAAAATGCGTTGGTCAAATGCCCCGCGTAAAATAGGGTAAAAACAAAAAAGTTGGGTACTGGCTGAACGGCTGATCTACTGTATAACTGTAACCACCTTGATGGAAAGATAAATAACTTTATGCAACAATCATAAATAATTTAACTCGAGGTTACTGTAAAACCTTTATTTGAACGCCAGTGCGCTCTATTATCGCCCATTTTTTTAGTGGCATTCTATTAGAGGTGGCGCTCAAATAGAGGGTGGCGCTCTGACTAGCTGGGCAGAATTTTGGGAAGATAATTTTTTATTAATGAAAAGAAAAAATATCTAACACAGTTAAGATCAAACATCTAAAAAAAGAAGAAACATCAAACGTAACACAGTTACTCGTAAGTAATAAAAAATTCTTTGGTGAAAATCAAATGACAAGTCGCTTTTGTAGCCGTCTTGTCATTTTCAACTGCACTTCCACATCAACGTCAAGTTGTTGAATAATTTCACGTTCAACGGTAATGTCGGATGCATGATCAAATACATGGCATGATGCTTCAGTGATGTAAGAAACTTTTGATTACTAATTGACATAGTGAATGTCAAGGTGGCGTCTGTCAGAGGTAGCGTTCAATTAGAGGGTGGCGCTCTATTTCTCAACTCTTTTTTTAGTGGAGTTTTATTAGAGGTGGCGCTCAAATAGAAGTGGCGTTCAAGTAGAGGTATTACGGTAACCTATGATCAGGGACGTCATACATTGTGCCAGTGCTTGGATAAAGAAAATTTTTTCGCTTACTAAATTACAGTATTTTATAATTCGCATACTTTTGCATAATTCACATACTATTACTTCTCGCAAACAAACGCAAACTTCTCCTAAAGTATTGGGAAAATAATAAAAAATGTTAGTAAAGTAGTTTATTCGTATTACTGCTTTGATCGTGCTTTGCTGATTTTTGAATCAAATTTATAGAAATGAAGACAAAGGATTTAAAATGCCAGTTAGTATGCTTCGGAAAGTTGGGCGAAAAATCTTTCACTCAAATTTTGGGATATTTTTGGTTGGTAAAAATAGGTGATTTGTTCGCAAGGCTATTTCGGTCGGAAAATAAGATCGGTGAAGACCAAAAATGAACTGGATAAAAGTTCATCGCGGACCACAAATGGCCAGCCAGCTTTGCTTCGGCCACGCCTAGGCCCAGGTGTTTAAGAATGTTAGTTGTACTACAGCAATTATTTTTGACTACAAGAGTAAGCTTAACATGCAGAAATCTTAGTAAAAAGCTGCGTTGTTTTGTCTAATGCTAGCACACCATCTCCTCCTCAGGCCCTGTTGATCTTCGTTTTTCTTATGCCCTGTTTACAAACATTAATGCAGTTTTTGATAATTTTGTGATCGTAAAGCTAAAGACTAATTTACCTGAGTGAGAGTTACATTTGCCATGACATCACTAATACAGGGTGGTCGTAAGAAAAGCGGCAAAAAAGCGAAAAAAAAAACAGTAAAACAATACGATATGCATTAAAAAAAGAACAAAAAAAAAGGGAAACCAACAAGTTTATTGTGAGCAGGTTTACCGACAAATGTTTTGATGTATCCACGGATGCTCAGCGACACACGTAATGCAATGGATGGCCAAACGTGGACAAGGAAACAGGATGGTGCCAGAGCTCACAAAGCAAGGGCTTCAGATCAATTGCTTTAGCAATGTACTCCTAATTTCATTAGGTAGTGACTATTTCACCAAAAATTTTCAAGTTAAAGAGAATAAAACGAAAATGAGGAAAATTCAACCGCGTTCTTTGAGAAAAAAAAATCAAAATTCAAATTAAAGAGAATAAAAAGATAAATATTATCACAGTTACTTTTACCGCTCTCAAACTTGGGCAACTTTTACTACGACTCCACTGCGAATCAATTTGCTGTGCAGTCTCCGTGGAGTCTCCGTGGAGTCTTCGCAGAGTCGCAGAGCATGACGAATCCTTTGCGAATGCATTCGAATCGATTACTACTAATGTAGCGCCAAAAAAATACATGTATTCGTTTTCATGATAAGAAAGCAGGTGAAATTAAAGAAAAAAAGTTTCTTTAGAAGTTTAAATAAGCTTATTACTTCTGAAGAACATATAAATTTTTGTGAAAGATATAATTTAGCAGCAAACAAAAAGCACGTCCGTTGTCCAAAAAATCAAAATCGGAAAGAAAAATGACTAAAAGTGGTTAGTTTTCGCGAGATAGCTATGTTGTATTACGGTATACTTGAGTGGTAACGCGGTATGTTTTTAATGATACCGTTGGTTCATTACTGCAATACTTTGCCATTTAAAGGCGCCGGAGTTGTAAACGGTCAGACCAGTCCAGGCCCGAGCCCGGCCAGAACCTTGCCCCAAACCCAAAAATATAAGCCCGAACTCGAAAACTAATTTGAAGCCCGCCCAAACCCGAAAACTAATTTGAAGTCCAATAATTTGAACCGAAAAAAACCGAAGTTAAGTTAGGTCTGAAAAATTTAGCAACATTGCCAAGTTTTTTTCATTATATTTTTGTGTATCTAAGACCAAAAGTATGTCCTAAGCCCAAAATTTTTGTCAACTTTAGGCTCAAACCTGGCCCAAACCCGACCCGAAAAGTCCGGCCCGACTTACAACTCTGAATGGCGCTACCCAGTTCTTTACAGAAATGCAAAAATTTTGTTTAAACCAATGTGAAAAATAACAAATGTTTTGCATTGGCATTGTAATTTATGGGTAAATTTCAATATCTACGCTCTTAATTAAAAATCCAATAAAAGCTTTCAAAGCTTTTTAAGAGCAAAATTTTGAACTAAATATAAGCCAATTAATTGTTCCTCTTTTTTCAGTGTTTATCACTGTAAAAATTATTGGGTAAAAAAATGAAAAAAAATGAAAGAAACTAGGGTAAAAAGCCACTTTACCCAAATATTTTGGGTATCGATACCCAAATTTATTGGGTTTATCCATACATACCCACTAATTACCATTGGGTAGGAGCTTTACCCAATCAAGAATTTCAGTACAATTTGGGCAACATTGTTGTTGACCCAAAAAACTTGGGTTCCTTTACCCAAATTCATTGGGTGTGCCCATAAACACCCAATTATAATCATTGGGTAAAAACTTTACCCAAAATAATTATTTCAGTGAATGTTGGGCAACGGTATTGTTTACCCAAATATTTTGGGTTTCTTACCAAATTAAATGGTTATACCCTTAAATGCCCAATAATAACTATTGGGTAGAAGATTTACCCAATATCATTTTCGGTATGTGTTGGGCAACATTATAGTTTACCCAATTGTTTAAACTTGATTATTGGGCAAATAACAATTCACTAAAATGCAAAACAATTATTGGGCAAAAGTGCTTGAAATTAGGCATGTATATAGTTTTAAATTGGGTAAGTTGATTTTTGCCCAATTGTTACAGCAATTTCGATTTGGGAAAAAGTAATAAAGCCCAATTAATCTTTGATCAGGATACTTATAATTGGGTAGCTCAATAAAGATTGGGTTAAGTTAATGGTACCCAAAGGTGGCTGACTATTCATGTTTTGGGTAAGGAAAGCATTTACCCAAAATTTATATTTGAGTACTGTGCGTTTTTACCCAAAGAAAACTTTTTTTTTATTGCTGAATAACTAAAATGAGCGATTGACCAAATCGGTCCATATATTCAATTGTTGCATTATAACTTTTGTGTATTTTCACATAAAACGAAAACTGCTTTGATTAAAATGTTCATGTCTTCGAAGCAGCTTTTCGTCTGACACTTGTTCAAAAAAATCGTTAGAATGGAGAGCGCTCAAAAAAAAAAAAAAAAACGACTATTCACAGGAAAAAGCCGAGATTGGCTGTAAAAAGATTAATGACTAAACCTTATTTATTATTATAGTGCACAATCTTTAAGCTGTACGGGAATTTTTTTTTCGGCAAATTAAGGACAGGGTTAAAGTTTTCAATGGAAGTGAATTCAAGAGCACATATAGACGGGAATTAAGAAGAACGGGCACGGGCAAGAATAGAGAATCTCTGTCATCGTAATGTTGAGCACAGACAAGATTTTGCAAAAAATCAAGTCAAATGACTGCATCAAAACCAAATGACAAGGCATTAGGCTGGGTGGAAGACCAGGACGATCATCAAGAAGACCAAGACGTGGACGACCATCTTCCACCCAGCTTAATACCCATGCAATCTTTTGCTTCTAATTCAGCCATGGAACCTCATCATTTACAAAATCCTGCTTGTGCTCAACATTATACGATGACAGCAGATTCCCTTTTCTGGCCCAAGGCCGTTCTTCTTTCATCTACTGGCCCCTGAAGCCACTTTCAACAAAGCTTTTAATCCCGCCCTCAGCCAACAAATTTGTGGAACAATCTTGGTATAGTCACGTAAAAGTTTCTGTAGAGAGGTTGCGACTTGAAACTCAAAGCTATAAGCGTACTTCAAAGTCTTTTTTTTTTTGTCATGATTCATCCTTGTATACAGTGTTTCTTTGTTTTTTTACCAAAGCTAATGTTTTCATTATAATGGCTCAAAAATATATTTATCCTATAAAGGGCGTCTTTCACCGTACAATATAATGCAAATTGTTATACATGTTTCTGTTAGCAATGTCGTAGGTGACCAAAATCTCAATTGCTTGGTAAATATCTTGTGGGGTCAAATTACGGCGCTAAAACAACATCTTAAGTGATTAACAACAACTTTACTGATTAACTGAAGAAAAGTAAATATAGAAAGTGTAACAAACTGCGTTATATCAACAAAATCACGTTGTTACGGAGTTCCAAAAAAGGGGGAGTTTCGACCCCCGAACCCCCCCCCCTGGGTGTGCCTCTGATACCACTATAAAGTACAACCTTTACTCTCCAGAAGAGTCCACATCGACTTAAACCAGAGAACGACTAAGATGTTAATTAACAAATCAAAAATAGCAGTCGATAGTTCCATTAACTTCTTAAATTGCAAAAAGCAACACACCAATCTTAAATTGAACAACTAACTATTCAAGATTGATAAGAAAAGAAATTCTCTCTGAACAAAATCACTCCACGAAAACCTATTGCGATCGACCAATTATTCAAGCCAATCACAGATACATAATATTTACTAAACTGCCTATAAAACTCAATCAAATCAAATAATCAAATCTTTCATTATACTCGCTGTAATACGCCAAAGTGTGTAACGAGTTGGCGGGGCCCATTTCCGCGTCATTGCGCGCAGGCAACACAGCTCCTTTTAAACAATGTCGCAGCAGTGGCGAGCCGTTGGCAACACTTTGTCCGATTTGACCAGCCCAAGATTTGAACCTCAGAACTCCCGCTCCAGAGACGAACGCGTTACCGCTCAACCAACTGGCCAGTATGATAAAATTATTAGAATTCTTCGATTATTGCAATGAACGGAATAGAAACACCCACTTATTTATACTACAGCAAAAGCTCTCAATTATTCCATAAAAATGGTAACTAGGTCACAAAAGAAAAGTATACGAGCTTACGATAAGAGATCGCAACAAAATTATGGCGTCACAAACTTTAAGTCCAAATATAGCAAGTAAAAAGTTTAAGAAACCAAGTAATCTGGTGACTGTAGAAGAGAGTAGAACATTCTGGAAAATAATTTTCCCGAACATTCCAAATCAAAAAGGTGGCTAAACTAGTAAAGCAGTCACGACAATGTTAAGACTGGCAAAAAATCATAACTTAGGCATTCAAAATCATTATATGTGACAATATCATTCATTACTTCATCTTGATAATGCTTCAGATCTTTGACTATAAACTAAATCACAAAAATCTAATTCTTAGTTTAGGGATTTGAAACCGTGTTTGCACCACCAAGTGACTTGTCGCTACGCAAAAATTGGTTTCAGCAAGTCTTGACCAGAACTAGGCCTTGTACCACTCAGCCAACGAAACTTCATCTGACATAGTAACAGCATTGCATAGAAGCTGATGGTTATTTTGCACCGCAGTGTTACAGAATATATTGCTTAAAATATTCTTTATGTTGCCAAAGAAAATTAGGCCATTAAGCCAAACATGAACAACTTACCCATGTGATGACCATTTATTTTCGATCCCAATGGATTTACCACTTCGAAACCATCATAATAAAATAGAAGTTGAAGTGCAGAGTTGTCATGACCAAAGAGCGGATGTTTCTTGGCATATTCTCCATGATTGAAATTGGCAACAACCCCAGAGTCCACATCATTCTTTTCCTGCATCTGTTTTAGAAATAGTACCAATACAATTTACCAATTTAAAGCCATTTTAGTCTACAGTACCAGTATATCTTGTTGATTGTTATCTTGTACTAGAAAAATAAACTCAAGAGATGAAATGTGGTAAATATATATGTGCTTTATAAATACTTCATCAAATTTACACTTTAATCTACCCAATACCCACCTACCTTTTGGTACAACGTTGATCGTTCAAGTATGGTCCTTAGCAATTTTAGGAGAGGAACATATTTCATCGAATGGGAAATAACTCCTTTAGAGGAATCACTACGAGGTGTCTCCAAAAGAATATGTCGAACCGGTGGCTATTCAAATGTAAAAAAGGTCACAAACTCAAGAACAAAGTTATCTTAAAATGATTAGTCATTTCAGTATATTTTAGTCGCTATATAAATCAATGTGCAAAGGTCATAAAAAGCTGGAAAATGAAAGTAAAAGTGCAGTTATGTAAATGTAGCCACTATGATAATTAATTAGCAGTAGTGAAATGAAAATACTATAGCAACTTAACAATCTCAGATTTGCCTACTTTGCATTAGTTAAATTGAAGCAGTGCCTACAGCAATCTCAGATAAAATCTACCTACTCAGATCTGTTAATAATCTCAGATGAGCCAACTTTGCAATAATAAAATTGAGGCATTGTCTACAGCAAACAATCCGCTCCGCAACCTGTGAGCCACATGGCGATGATTTGCCTGCAGCAGGACAACTGTAGTCTCAAAATAATTTTTAGGCAGTGGCTATTTTGCTTCTAGTGGCAAATAGCCACGTGCTATTTTGGCACTGGAAGCAAAATAGCTCAAATGCAATTTTGCCTTCACTGCAAAAATACCCCTAACCCTAAAAGAGAAAAATACTATTTTGTCACTAGTGACAAAATTTTACCTCTAAAGGAGAAATAGCCACATGCTACTGTATGTTGGCGGTGAAGGCAAAACCTACAGCTACCTAACCAAAAACCAATACACAATTACACATGTATGTACAAACTACTTGGAATGGCCCACTTTATCATATCAACTCACCACACAGCAAGGAAGCATATTTTTGCGCTTTGCCTCAGTTTCCACATTAGCAAAAGGATTAGCTAATCCACGTCCTAATTCAAAGACCGTTTGAATTTCTGGTGTGATTTCATCATTGGCTAAATGACATTTGATCCCTCCAATGACAGTGTTGATACTCTCTTGCAAAAGTCCTTCAGCCCACTGTTCAATGACAAGCAAACTACTCTCAGTTAAATTACAATCAGACTTGAGCTTACAAAGTGATAAGCTTGTTTGACTTTCTCTTTTGCTGAGATTTTTTAAAGTATTTTTAAAACTTAACATGTTATTATCTTCTTCCATACTCTCATCAGAGTTGTTATTATCTTGTATTGAGATTAATGATGCATCAAAAATGTCTTTATGTTTCAGTTCAGAATCAAGGACTAGATTTGATGATGATGGTGGTATGTCCAAGTCTGGTTGTACTGGTACTACATCAATAAGCCCATTGCTGCAACTAGCATTTACAGCAGAATTATTAAAGTCCTCAATGGCACCCGGATGTAACTCACAATACCAGTTCTTTGGCATTTCCCATGACATTCCATGGTGGTGTTTGCTAACATGTTTGCAAAGACATATAACACTATTAAGGTGGTTAGTACAACCACCAATGTTACATATTATTTCAAAGTTTTTGTCAAAACAATGAGACGAAAAAATATGCCTTTTAATACTTAATTTACTCAAAATTTTTCAGCTCAGAAGTTGCATACAAAACAAGATTTTTGAGAAAAAGAGTCAACATCAGCCATTTCTCATTAGTAGGCTACCTCAGACCATATTAATGGATTAACCAGTAGACACAATATATAGAATGCTAAATCAGAATACTCTTTTACTTTTTACTACCTGCATAAAGCACAAAAATAAGTGGGTTATGGTATTTATCAGGTAAAGGCTGCTTTTACATGACCATAATGAAATGTATTCATCAGCTATCATCTTTATTTGATGCAAATTAGCCATAATGCGACATACAAACCAGTATCTAGAATTGCCATCCTGACACACACATTACCCATAGCAGGGTTCCCACAGAATTTTGTATTTCATTTTCCAGACTTTTTCAAGACTTAATTTTCAACAAATGAAGCAGAACAAGTACAGATTGCAGTTACCACTTTCGTTTAGTTTACAGATGCTTCCACGAAACTAAGAATTACTAATGGTTCTAACAAATTAACAAAGAGCACAGAGCACGTAAATTTTCACACACACGCTTAGCTTTGCAATAAATGAGAGCCTCAGTAAAGAATGTCTTTCTCAATACTGGTGTGCACATAAACTTAACACAACTACTTGATGACTTTTTGATATCAACTACGTACAGAAAATATGCGGAGATTACATGAATGCAAAAATAAAGGTACATAAATGAACTATACTGCCAAACAAATTGTTCAAAGCAACCCCAATTAAAAAAAGAGTGCAAAGTTGCCTAAAACATTTCAAAATATGAGGAGTAAGACCATCCTACAGTGCGGATCTACCTTAAACTGTAAATATTCTTCACGCTTCTTCCAAATTTTCTGAAGTATTAACCTACCCTAAGAACCTTTAATTCTGCAGCCCTGCCAGAAAAGTAACCTACTAGTCATGTTTTTCATTAAACGAATCATCTACCTACTACCACTTGACATAACGTGTCATAATATACCTACACAAATTTCTCTATGGTTGCAATATTACATTTGTATAGAGACATCTGCTTTCTTGCTGCAAAAAGATCACAAAGAAATTGTAATTTACCAATGCAAAGATATGCTGGTAAGGGTGTCATCCGCCTTGCAATACTAAAGACTTTTAAAAATAGTATTTGCAACTTCCATTCAGCATGATGGAACTGTGTGAAGTTTTCACGTTGGTGTGGTAGGCATAGGAACTAGATAACAGCATCTCAACAACCATATGTTTACACTTCGCAAATAAAAAACCAAATTAAAAACTGAAGTAACAAATTATTAGCAATCTAAAGAAAAAAAATTCTTAAATTTGTTTAAGTTCATTCCTTTTTTGTTGAATATCTTTGTCCAATTGAGTTACTTCAATTTGCTTTTCTTGAGCAGATTTTTTAAAGGCATTTGATTTGACAAGAAGCTCCATCTTGCATTCTTCCTCTGCTTCCAAAGCTAATCGAGCGTGGATAGAGCGTCTGCTACTGAAGCGGTAGACTTGGGTTCGATTCCCGGTCGGGTCAAACCAAAGACTATAAAAATTGGTATTCACAGCTTCCCTGCTTGACGTTCAGCAATCAAAGGGACTGTGTGAAGCCTCCGCCGTGTGTGGTAGACAGGTGGGCAGGTGGCAGCTTGACTCGAAGACCGAAAGGTCCCTTCGCTGTCTCCTGGCCAAGGCAACTTGGTGAAAAAAAAAAAAATGTAATTACAATAATCGATCGGCAGAGTTAAGCAATTGTTTGCAACTGGTTTCAATGCGGTTTCTTTTTATCTGTAATTGGTTAATTTCCTCTTCAGCTAGTTTCTTTTCCTTGTTCGCACTGATTCTTCCTGCTTCTTCTTTTCCAACTCCAAATAGTGCTCATACCGCAGTCTAGCTCCACGAACATATCTCAAAAACTCTTTATCAATTTCAACGTTTGCAACTCCCCCAACTGCCACACATGATCAACAATTACATGTCGGGAAATAATTGATTTGGCTTCCATGTTAACAGAAAGAAGATTTTTATAGACGGAAAATCCACGTTAAACAGATGCTTGACCGTGAGATAATAGAAGAACTTTTTTAACAACAACCCATAAGTTCTCACATGCGCGTGTACTAGAAAGATGCAAAAAACTGATCCAATCTGACCAAAAAAAAGTCAATACTGAATTCATATAAAGCAAAAACAGATGAGCATTTCAGCACATATACATCACAGGCTGTTTTCATGAATGTAACACCGAAACTGCACACATCAAACTGTAATTTTGAAACAAGTGGTTTTTCTGAGAAAAGAGAGCTAAGTAGCTTACCCATAAGTTTTACCCAGAGTTTGGGTAACAAAAATTTTAAACATTCTGTCATAATAACACCTTTCACTTCAATTTTTTTTCAGCTATCTACTTGAACTTTTTGCTTTTATAAAACTTTTTGACTTTACAACATAATATAAAATTTTTGTGTCTTTCGAGCCACAAGTTTAAGTGTCAATAGCTTTAAATGATGAGGGAAAATCAATCGTCGCATATAAAATTGCAACATCTTTAATGCTAGTCACTGTAGTCTCAGTTTACTATAAACTATTTTCTTAGCATCTGTGGGAGGGTATATGTGCGTTGCAGCTTTCAGATAATCAGCCTGATAAAGCAAGTACAAATAAGTTAGCGGAAACAGAAAAATGCTTGACCAAATGAAGATTAACTTAATTAATAGCTAGCAGGTAATTAAAACAAAAGAATGTTCCACAAAAATAACTCTCAGGAAATTTTTGGGTCGCGTGAATTCAAGACAATTTTTTTGGGGGGCCCACCAAAAAGTATTTGCAGACCCCTGGTATAGAGAACAACAAAACTATGCATTCTATAAAGATAACGACAGGTTGCTATTATCCAGAATACAGACTCTCAATAACATACCTTAATCAAACAAATGAAGGAAAAAAACGTACAAAGAATATTACTCATCAAAACATGGGATCAAGTCTGGAAAAATATTTTCATTTTCCGTACTAACATGCCAAAATAAATTTTTTTTCCATACTTTTCCAGCCTGGAAAACACAAAATTTTTTTTCCATACTTTTCCATACTTTCAAGACTAGCGTGGGAACCCCACCATAGGCCTATCTCAGACCTACCCAAATTATTTTCAAAAACTCAAACCTGAACTCTAATCATAATCAGAAGATTATAAGATTACTCATGAAGCATATTGATTTCCAACAACTGCTTCTAGCTAATCAGTGAAGAGAAAGTTGATTTATGATCACTTCGCAGCTTTATATTTGCAGCCTAGCAGTATATAGGCCTACATTATTAACCTAGCAATCTACAAAATTGTTGTTACAGCAGGCTTTAAAAGTTTAGGCTGACTTAGCTGCTGTAATGCTAGGCCTAGAATTTTAGCAATGCTTAAGCCTAGGCTAGGCTACTGTAAATTTGCTCTCCTCACAATGCACATCTGACATTCCTGCATTAAACCTACAAGAAACCATCATGAATTATAGGCCTACCATTTATCAATTTAATGCTGGATTAGGCAGGCAAACAATTAGCTTAGTTCACGTTTTCTTGTTGGAGAAAGACACTTAATGGAATAGCCTACCTCTGACCTCTATCTTAAAGTGGTTGACAGCTGGCGCCCATTCACGCGCTGCTAATCGATAATAGCTTTTTTTTTCGTTTACCGCTTCAAGTGGAATTGGAATAAACTTGTCTGCAACTCATCATCGGCACTAATTATTGTTTTTTTCGTATGTATTCGCTGCGCGAAACTAAAAATGATTGTACTCATTGAAAGCAAAAAAAAACTTCGAAATCAGCAATTAGCCTAGTCCAAATAACAACCTAATTCATTTTATTCATAATCACTAAAATATTACAAATTATGTTTTATTTTAAAAGTATTTCGAAAAGTCGCAAGTGGCAAATCTTGAAATTTTGTTGCAAGAGCGTTTTAACAGCACGCCAATTAGCGACTTTGTCCTCATTTATTTATTCACTTTTTAATTTTTAACCACTAAAAAAAGGCGAACATGGTAGTTAGGATTTACGCTACACTTCGTATCGGAAATACTATTCCTTTTTTCTAAGGAAAATTTAACCGTTTTTTTGTGCAACCAGAGCCCGAAATCGCAGTAACTTTGAAACGGCTAGCCGCTAGAGATAGAAACCTGAAATTCAAAACTTAGGTGGGGAATAGGTGGAAAAACCTTTGTGCAAATTTTGAGGACAATCGATCTCGTAATACGGATTTTCAAGCCCAAAACTGAAAACCCAATCAGGGGTTCAAACCGCTTTAACTCGAAAAGACAAAAACTAGTTGGAGAAAGAGAACAAATTTTTCAAATTTTAGGTTTCTTTCTCTAAATCGCTATATATCGAATCGCAAAATATATCTCTTGAAAGTTATTTTTCGATTGCGTTTTAACTTTTAATACACTTCACACTAATTCAAGTTCTTCTTTGGGAGGCGCTCGAGTTTATAGTACTACATCTTGTCGGTCATTGGTTGATACAAAATGACAAATATATTGCAATTAAAAAGCTACTGATCAAAATCGGTTTTATTGAAGAAATGAGAACTACTTGACGGAGGTGGAGTCGAGAACACAAGGCTCGAGGCCAAGGACACCAAAAAATTTCGAGGCCAAGGACAGACCTTCTCGAGGCCAAGGCCAAGGACCAAGGACATAGGCTCAAGTGTGGTATCCGCAAATTTTCCGCGAGGTTTCTGGCGTTTTCCAACAAAATTTCAACCATTCAAAAAATAGTGCTGTCCTCGAGCCAAGGACAGCGCAATTTTTGAGAACTTGAGGCTTCAAGGCCAAGGCCAAACCCAGATAACAAAAATTATCTGGGCCGGATCAGGCCCGGATAGGTGCAATACACAGGGCCAAAGCCGGCAGTCAAGTCGGGACCGGAGATGGGTTGCGCAGCGGTCCAGACCAGGGCCATATTGTATGGACCAGAAGTGGATAAAAGCCGGCAGCCGTATTCTAACCGGAGCTGGACCCAACCCGGACCGTATCTGAGAATCTCACCATTACAGCATATATACCGCTTACTGTACATAGTTCCAGCCACCTCAATTACGAGCCCAAGCCTATCGCGGCATACCGTATTTTGTTCCAGCTGTCCAAGAGTCCAGATCAGGGCTACCTTATCCGTACCAGATAAGAATAAATGCCAACAACCGTATTTTAACCGGAGCTGGACCAAACTCAAACCGTATCTGATAATCTCACCATTACAGCATATATAGCACTTATTGTACATTGTTTCAGCCACCTCAATTACCATTTTATACAACACATAAGCAAAATTCAGTTTATTAAACAGTAAACGAAAACAATATACCAGCGACCGTTAACAAACCCTATTAATTAAGGTACAGATCATCCCTGATAAAAAAGTAATAACTTCGAAGACATCGTATTTTTAAGCAAATCTTTTTGCTGATTCAGCTAGACTAGGCATTTTACAATAGTTAACCAGAACAGACAGAACGCAAGCCATATCCAGGGACTTAATTTGGAACAGTGACTAGCTTTATTGAATTCCAATAATAAACCTTTGAAATAGTGACCCAAATTTCGTTTTAAGCGAATTTGCAACTAGTCAGATCAAGAATTTTAATGTGCCCCTTTCAAATTTTGTTTCACACTTTCAACAGCTATGTGGTTATTCGCTTTTAAAATTAAATGTCCAGAAAGGTAATAAAAAAGAAAATCAAGAAACGTTAACTAAAAAAGCTCACATAGCAGTTTACAATGCTAAAATTCACGTCTTTTTACCAGTTCCCAATAGTTTTGATTTCATTATGAAATAACATAAAGCGATCTTTAAAAGTTTAACTATTTTTCATCAATATTATATTTCACAAACAAAATTTATAGCTTAACCTCAGCCAGATATGCCACACATTATACAGCCATTTCGGATTTTGAAAACACTCTTTAGCAATGCAATTCAACATATTAGCAACTGCATACTAAATCCACTATTTAATGCTAAAACTCTTAAAAAAGTTTTCAGAAACCAAGAGGTAAAGAGGGTTTTCTCAATGTTACTGGTAAAGGTTTAGTAAAAAAATTGGCCATCTAGCTCAAATCTATCAAAGCCATTAAGCTCAAGTTAATCAACCCCTTCAATGCTGATGGTCAATTTGGAGGAAAATCTCCCTACCAGGAATTCCCAAGGGTACATCTTCTACCATTCTTTTTATATCACCTCATTCTGGAAATTTCAACCATATAGCTTAAGGCAGTTAAAAATCTTATATTTTGTAAACCATTTAAGAGCGAATCGCCACAAGGCATCTCAAATTTTGTAACGTTTTCTTTTTGTTTTACACTAACCTATCCAAAAACTCAAATTTTTACAGCTAGAGTCGTTGAAAAGTTTTAGGGTACCCAATGCTCATTTGGCTAGGTCTTCTAAATGGGTCGCCCCACGTTTTGATAACTTTTATCTATGCTATATTTCAACCTATACAAGAAATTTACTTCATGTAGTTAAAATTTTTGGAGGCTCGTCTACACATGACAACCCAAAATTTGGTCGTAATTTGTCTTTTCTTATATTCACATATCTAGGGTATTTCATTTGTGAAAGACGAGTTGTTAAATTTTTCAATTTGTCATTTGGGAAGAACCTCTCAAGGCCGCGTCACTAAATTGTCATATTCTATTTTTTATGCCCATCTGCATATCCTAGAATTTTATTTCTCTAGATCGTGTGGTTTAAAGTCAAATTTTTGTTGGGGAGCTCCCATCGTAGCCCCCCCAACTTTTGTCATACCTTTATTTGATGTTCCTTAGTATTCATCTATCTTGCAAATTTCACTTTAAAACTTTTGCTTTCAACTCGATAACGGTTTGCTGAGTTACAAACGCAGTTTTGTCGCCTGAAACTTTTTGATGCCCTCCATTGCCCCCAGGAATTCCGCAAAAAATTAATTTTTTTTGAAAGGCTTAAGGAGCTAATTGCTTTTGATATTAATATATATGTAGGAGCAAATATTTTCGCATATTTTTGGGGTGCTATCCCCCCAAATCATTTTTTTAAACAAGTTAAGCCAGAGAAGTAATTGCTTTTGCAATTAGTAGATAAATATTTTTACATAGTTTGGAAGTGCCCCCCAGGAACCTCCCACAATCAATTTTTTAAACGGCTCAACTTAGAAAGCAAACGTTTTTACTGATAAATAACTACGAGAAAAATGTTTGGGACCCCTCCCCCAAATGTGCCGCACAGCAATTATGTTTTAAATGGCTTCACCAATGCGAATGCCGAAGATCGGGCAGGTGTACGGCAAATCAAACATCAAAAAAAAAAAGATAAAACTGGCACTGACATTGTTACAGCCAGCATTTCCATAACAAAAAAAAAATTATAGGAATAACTTTAACGCGAAAAAATCTTGTTTAGTTTTCCAGGAATGACCTGTACCTTAGCGTTTTCGGTTATTACACATTGTTTTTCTGCTTCGCTCTGGCTTGCCGTCCACCTGCTCGATCTTCGGCATTCGCAAACCAGCGAATTATGCACCCTTGAATTTCACTTTCGCTTGCATCTCTTGCGGTATGATTTTTTCGTACGCAGGCTGAAAAAAAAAACAAAATTTGTTTAGAAAGAATTGTAATAACAACAAAATATAACTTAATGGCACAAAACAAATGCACAAGTGGAATTATACTAGAATAAAACCTATACCGCCCTCATTTAGATATCAATAGTAGCAAGTAGAATTTTGCAATAAATGGACATAAACTTTGTTGTATTAAGATATTTTGTGCTCAGGAAAACAGATTAGAAAAGTGGCAAATGAACTCTGCGATCTAATGTTAGTCGACCTAAAAATAATGCAATCCATATTGCCCTTCTGTGATCGACTTGGTCATACCTGACTGAACTACTTCTACTCCCCGGTTTTCCTGTAGCTACAGTTAAACAGTGAAAATCCATATTAAATTTATCAGAGGTAGAGTCTTCGAGGACGTCCTTAGCCTCGAGGACACATTTTCAAGTTCTTGGCCTTTGCCTTGAAGGTCAAGTCCTTGGCGTTGGCCACGAAATCTACAAGTCCTCGAAAATGTTCTGTCCTCGGCTAGAGGACAGCATTGTTTTTTGATTGGTTGAAAAGGAAAATAATCAAACATAAGAATTGCTTGAATTCCAGCATAGGTGTAGACAGGATAGTAGTATATAGTGAGGATATGGAGCAGCAAAAGTGGACACAAAAGATGGATTCAAAGTGGACACAAAAATCGCCCTTACTGACGTCAAAGATATGACATCATATGCCTAATAAGATCAGAAATCGAAAGCTTGTGACCAACCGTTTCTCAATACTTTATTATTATTTGAATTGTCTCAATTGGTTGAAGCAAAAACAAGCAAGGTTTACAATGTTTCCTCTCACCATTAGGGAGTGTTCATGATTCATTTTTTATCTACATTGTAATTTGAAGTGTTGGTTCAGACTAAAGTGTAAGGTAAAATGTATTCATTAGGTAGTGCTTTGGTCTCATCTTCTTTCTCTCTGGTCTGTGGTATGTTTTAGATTTTGAGGTTATTATCATTCTATTTTAAGTTTATTGCTTATCATGATTATTCAAATTATGCAAAAACAGGCAAGATTTTACCTCTCACCGCTAGGCAGTGCTCTTGATTCATTTTTATTTGTGTTGTGATCTCATTACTTCAAGCGTTAGTTCAAACTTAATAGTTGAGTATTGTTATCGATTAAGTAATGCTTTTATTTTAATTCGTCCTCTTTTTAGTCTATATCGTGGTTGGTTTTACATTTTATGTATAAGGCATATTGTTTCAAAGCCTTGCATAATATTGATAACTGTTTTTTCACAGGCGGGCATATAACAATAACATATTGTTTCAAATCCATGCATAATATTGATAACTCCGACCATATTAACTTATTTAACTTCAATTAAGCACAGAGCTGGACAGCGCTGTTTCGAGCTTTTAGCTGTTTCGAGCTTTTAGCTGTTTCGAGCTTTTAGCTTTTAGCTGTTTAAGGACGTCAAGATGTTGCAGTTTATTTAACTTCAGTAAACACTTTTTGTTTACCGTGTAAGGGTTTTAGTTCGCTAACTTAAATACTCATAAAATTCGAAGTATTAAAAGCTTCTTACTAAAATAAGTTTAATTTTTTTTCAAATCGTTGTGACTAATCAATGCAAAAAATAGGCAATGTTAGACTTTCACCACTAAGCAGTGTTCGAAATTCATCTTTAATTTTTACTGTGATACGACGTGTTGGTTCAAACTTGGATTTCCGGTGTTAAGGCTATTCGCTAGTTGAACCTTAACAGTTGGGTATTTCTATCAATTAGGTACTGCTTTGGACCCGTTCTCTCTTTAGTCTCACATCTTAGCTTCGACTCGTGATTTCAAAAAAGCGCGAACCCTTTTCACCTTGTATAAGTTTACTTAAAGTACCACAAATTAAAATTTTTTTAACTTGAATATAACCTGTGTAAACGTTAGTGAGTTGTAGCGTTAATTTGTTGTTAATAACCGTAAGCTTAGTCAATACTCATGGAAACCTCGATATTATAAGCTTGGATTACATAAAATTACAGCAGAAGAATTGCGCAATCAGTACTCAACTTTATTTCAAGAACCCAGATCAACACGCCCTCTAAACTGACCAATCAGATTAAAGCAATCGATATAAATACTTGAAAATTTGCACAGTTGTGATTCATTTGATTTTGGATGAGGTTGTGTAAAAGACAGTTGTTACTTTCATGAAGAAAATATGAGTTATGCTTGTGATCGCTGTGCGAAGAAATATACGGATAGATCTAACTTACTACGTCATAAACGAATTGCTCATTCAGGAAACAGATATGTCTGTGAAACTTGTGGCAAAAATTTTACAAGAAAGTTTAGACTTACAAGTCACAAATGTGTTTCAAAAAAGGATGAAATGGAACAAGAACAGGTACCAGAAGAAACCGGACCGCTTCCAAAACGAAGAAAACAAATAACTGAATCTATTCAATCCAAAGCTGCTGTGGAACAAGAACTAAATGGTGGTGTGGAGTTGACAAAAGAAGACACTTTAAAGCAATTTGATGAATCAGAAAAAGACGCCCAAGTTAACAAAAAGAATTTGCATGAGTTTAAGCAGACAATCAAAGAACATGCTACAAATGAGAAAACGCTTGCTAGCGTTGATGAAGCAGACTCTTTTCAGAGTTTTGGAAGCATGGCTGATCGTCATTGGAAGAGCATAAAAACTTTTGCAAAGCAAGGCAGTGTGCAAGATATCTTTAATTTTTATATTAATGATGATCTTCTTTCTCTAAAAAATGACTTGCTTAACATGTTTTACAGCCAAACGTGTCGATTTAAAATAAATTTTAGCTTTGGATTTATTTTACTCAATCGTACCAATGGTAATTTTCGATATTGGCATGCGTCTAATGGTGTAGATCGTATTTTAGATCACCCCCTTCTTATCAGTAATTTTTCGGATTTTGAAACGTTTTTGAACAAAGTGTTTGAACAGGATATGCTTGAAAAAGCACGTCTTTCTCGGCCAAACAGTTCTTGGGTTGTTGAAGTTGTTTCCAATATTACTTTTTTTATAAATAAGCTAAAGGAACACCCAATTGGTTGCGGGATAAACTTACCTGATTTTATTGTAAACAATGCAGGATTGCATGCATTGCAGAAAAATAGGAATACTAGTAAATTGTATTCAGATAATTTGTGTTTATTTCGATGCATTGCTCTTCATGCTGGTTGCACTTTGCAAAATTTAGAATCTAAAACCAAAGAATTGTTTTTGTGTTATTGCAAATTTACTATTGTTGACCCTAGCAATTTTCAAGGGGTTACTTTGCATGATTTAGTTCAAATTGAAAACTGTTTTTCACTCAATGTTAATGTTTATGCCTTGGAATGGAAAGAACAAGCAGTTGCCAAAATTGTTCAACGAAGTCGACATCTTTTTTCCAGCACAATCAATCTTAACCTTTATGAAAACCACTTTAGTTATATAAAAAGCATGCAGATGTACACTGGGCGTTATGTTTGCCCACGATGCTCCAAAATTTGGACTGAAAATAAAAATTACCATCGCCACATTCGCACCTGCGAATTCGAAGTGAAGCACAAGTATGTTGGTGGGGTTTATCATACTCCACTAACTATTTTTGAAAGATTGGATGAAGTTGGAATCCATGTTCCAGAGGAAGATCGTTATTTCCCCTTCAGAGCTACTTTTGACTTTGAAGCCTATTTTTCAAAGAGAAATCTTCCTGAGGGAACAGATTTGTTGCAGTGGAATGCAAAACATGTTCCTTTAAGTGTAAGCATAGCCAGCAACGTTCCTGGATTTGTAAAGCCTTTGTGCATTATCAATGAAAAGGGGGTGGAAGAAATGATACTGCAAATGTTGGAACACTTGGAAGAAATTTCTTATCATTCCTATAAATTTCTTTCTCAAAAGTTTTATTACGTTTTCTCTCTTTTGGAAAAGTCCGAAAACGATTATCTTTTGGAAGCTTTTCAGTCTTACTTGAAAGAATTACCTGTAGTCGGATTCAATTCTGGACGATATGATTTGTGTTTAATTAAAAAACCATTTTTGACGTTGTTCCATTCAAACATTGAGTTTACAGTGAAAAAGAACAACAATTATGTCTGTATCAAGTCTTCAAATTTAAAATTTCTTGATATGGTCAACTACATTGCTCCTGGATTTTCTTACCAAAATTTTATCAAAGCTTTTGGAGTAGAAGAAAACAAATTCTTTTTTCCCTATGAATGGCTTGATTCTCCAGACAAATTAGATTATCCTGATGTCCCGCCTCATGGAAGTTTTTACAGTTCGCTAAAACAATCCAACATTACAGACAAGGAATATGCTTTTGTGGTTTCAACATGGCAAGAAAAAGATTGGAAATCTGTAAGAGACATGCTGGTCTACTACAACAATTGCGATGTACTGCCGTTTCTGGAGGCGATCGAAAAACAATTTTTATTCTACAAGTCCAAAAAGCTTGATTTATTCAAAGATGGAATGACTGTCCCCGGTTTGACTCTCAAGTATCTCTTCTCAACCGTAAATCCTGACGTTCATTTCACTGTTATTGACTCTCAAAATCAAGACCTACACCGGCTAATAAAGGATAACATCACTGGTGGACCGTCAATCATTTTCTGTCGGTATCAAGAAGCAAATGTTACCAAATTACGTGAACTTGAATATGGCCATGAAGCAAAAATTTGTAAATCAATTCAAGGAAACGATGCCAATGCTCTTTATTTGTGGGCAATTATGCAAGACATGCCAACCTCTTACTTTATTCGATACAAAGTAATCAATAATTTCAAGCCAGTTGTTTCTCACAAATATGGGCATTTGGCAAGAGAGTGGCTGGAATGGCTAAGTTTTTCCAAAAACATCACCATTAAACACATGTTCAATGGCAAAGAAAAGCGACTTGGACCACGACAGCTTCCTGTTGATGGCTTTTGCCAGCAGACCAAGACAGTCTATCAGCTGCATGGCTGTTATTGGCATGGACATTTGTGCCATCTGAATCAAGACAAGCAAGGAAATTTCAATGTCAAAAATCTGTCAAACGGAAAAACTATGTCAGAGCTTCAAGCCGAAACAAAAAAGAACACAGAATACTTAAAAGATCTGGGGTACAAAGTGATCGAAATCTATGAATGCCAATGGAGGAAGATGAAGTCTTCAGATCCTAAAGTAAAGGTCTTCTTACAAAACTTCAACTTTTTGAAACCAATTTACGGCATGAATGAACAAATTCTTCTTTCTGCCATCCAAAACGACAAAATCTTTGGAATGGTCTTGTGCGATATCAAAGCCCCTGAGCATTTAAAATCTTATTTTTCTGAATTTTGTCCCATCTTTAAAAATGTTGAAGTAGGGAGAGAAGACATTGGTGATTTTATGAAGAAGTTTGCTGTAGACAACAACTTACTGCCAAAACCCCAGAAAATGCTAATTGGAAGCTATTTTGCTGACAAAATTCTTCTCATCACTCCACTATTAAAATGGTACATAAATCACGGCTTGGAAGTGACAAAAATTTACGAAGTTGTCCAGTACTTACCTGTTAAATGTTTTGAAAATTTTGGCCTCCAAGTCTCTGAGGCACGAAGAAGTGGCGATTCTGATCCAAATAAGGCAGTACTGGCTCAAACATTCAAGCTTTGGGGAAATTCCAGCTATGGAAAAACAATTTGTAACAAAGAAAAACACAGAAACATTAGGTATTGTAATGGCGAAGCTGTGTCTGAACTAATCAACGATCCTCTGTTTCACAAACTAAACACAATTTCCGAGGAATTATATGAAATTGAACACTTTAAGAAAAAAATTGTCTTGGACTTGCCAATACAAATTGGGTTTTTCGTCTATGGTTACGCTAAACTCAGAATGCTAGAATTTTACTATGATTTTCTCGACTTTTACATCAATCGCCAAGATTTTGAATGCTGTGAAATGGACACCGACAGTTTGTATTATGCACTATCCTCTTCCAATCTTGAGGACGTGATTAAGCCAGAAAAGAAGAAGAAATTTTATGAAAATTATCACAAATGGCTACCTGCCCAAGCATGTCCGTCTCACCAGGAGGAATTTGTTTCAAAAAAAAGCCAAGGCCTGCCATTTGATCCATATCCATGCTGTGTTAAGCAACAAAATTTCGACAAGCGGAGTCCAGGATTATTTAAATTGGAATGGGAAGGAACTGGATTTATTGGACTTTGTAGCAAAACTTATTTTGGCTTTGGAGTCAAAGACAAGCAGGTGTCAAAGGGGGTAAACATCAAGCAAAACCAATTTAACAAAACTACTTATTTAAATGTTTTAAAATCTCAGAAAAGTGCAACCGGTATGAATATTTCATTTCGTGTCAAAGATAATTTTGTGTATACGTACCAACAAACAAAGCGTGCTTTGTCCTATTTCTACCCTAAGAGAAAAGTACTAGCTGATGGCATAAGCACTGCCCCACTTGAATTGTAGCTTGTATTTACATTGTTTTTCTAAATGTGTTTTTACTGCTTTTAATTGCATCAAGTATAATTGCTTTCAGTAAAATGTGTCTTGTTTTTTGTGTAATTGAACCATAATAAAACCGTTTTTGAAGTTATCATAGAGTGATGATACTAATAGTGAAGTAAATGTTCGATTTCTTCCAACATAGTCAGATATAATGTAGTTTAAGATGAAAGAAAAAAATACAGCAAATTCAAAATTAATGGGCAGTTGTAACAAGAAAATTAAATAACATCATAATATCAAGAATGACTTTCGACTCTCGTAACGTTGACTTTGAAATAATGAATGAACTTTGCAGAATAGACGCACAAATTAGATAGTCTCAATCGAATTTACTGTATATTGAAATGATAAGGCAAACGTAAAACCACTCCCAGAAATGTGTTAATTAACAATGCATTCAAATGCTATCATTTAAGTAAATTTTCTCTCATTTAAGCAAAGATGTAAAGAATGTTACACTAAGCCTGTGCCATATATGACAAATAATTTTCACCAAATAATTTTGAATTATGAAACTATTTTGTGAGATCATAAACTATTTTCAAACGTAAAATTTTGCGCAATATTCGGCATTTCTGAACTTGTTTTTCATACTGATAGCAATCTACGGTTGTGAACTTTGTAACTTTTCTCAGGTAAATTTATTACCGAGACGGCAAAAAGAGGTTTAATATTAAACAACTCTACAAAGTAATCACAAAATTTGAAGCAAAAAATAAAAAGAAAACAAAAAACTATTGTTTTCAACTAAGACGTTTAATTCAAGCTAAAGTTTTTAAGGCATTTTGCAAATTTGTAACTAAATAAATAGAAATATTTCAAAAACATGTAAGATTTTAGATAAGTTTTTGATTTTTTATTATTATTTTTTGGATAAAATTTTTTATTCAATAGAAGTCGCTTGTTTTTGTGTGTGTTTGATTAAATTTTTCCTACGAAAGCTAAAAAATGGTTGAAAACTTTCAGTTGTTAGGTAGGTAGAAGTACTATTCAAAATAATGAAAAGCAAAATTTTAATCGAATCAACGCAACAAAAAGAAGAATTTTAATAAGTAGTTCAAGTTTTAAGTTTTATTTACTTCCAACAGAAATTATAAAATTTGAAGATATTTTAATAAACTTTTTCCAATAAAAATATTATCAAGAAACAAAAATCTAAGTTTTTAGAGAAATTTTGATTAAAAGTTTACAAATGATCGTCATTTTAAAATCGAATGGTCGCTTTAAACAAAGAAATTGCAAAGTTT